>BLBF01000054.1:4511247-4562603 GCA_015471245.1 Laticauda colubrina | reverse complement strand
GGGGGGGGGGGCACGGAAAAAGAAAAAAGCTATCTGGAAGACAGAGGTAGAATTACCACAGAGCCTATCGATGAAGTTTCCGTCTCTGAAATCAAGAGGCGTCGTCCCGACTCGCTCTCCGTTCACGGCACACACGACCTGCAGCCCTTATGCTTCTAACGACTGCGGTTATCACAAATTGTCCCGCCAAACCACCCGTCAGTCTTTATGGCCCTGCGACGCCATTTTCCATATGACTTGAGAATGGAATTCCGGGACATTTCTTTCTTTCCCAGCCCCGTTTTATTTGGAAAGCTTGAAGCTTACCGGCTGCTGCCATTCTTCCTCCTTCGTCTCTTGTCAGACGCTGCTCTGCTTGACAAGCTGACGCAACCGAGGCCCGTTTCCGGAAGCATAACTCCACCTCTGATCGTCACTTCCGGTGGGAGCAAGGCAACCTGGCGATGCACGGGCGAGGCAATCTTGCAAAGGCGGGGAAGCACCGCATACGGACAATTGCGAAGAATATGCGCGGAGGGGCACGCACAAAAAGGTCCATCAGCATACAGGAGGCAGATATATTTGTTGCAAACCAGGAGTTTTTCGAGAATATAAGCTGAAATAAATGGATCCACCATTATAGGCACAGATTGGCTTCATTGGTTAGCTTTTACAGGTTCTCATTTGTCCATTTTTATCGGTATTCTACTGTGCTTTTAGAGAGAACTTAAAACCTATAGCAGCCAAGTTTATAAGACGTTTGCTTTATATTTTGGGGTATTCAAACTCAGTTGATATTCCTTTATCCTCTGTGGAAAGGGAATTTCAGGAAGGCAGTAGTGTCACCAAAAAAAACAAAAAAAAAAACAGGAAAAGCCCAAGGGGAACATCAGGTCAGCCAGAAAACAAACTTACATAGGAAAAGGAATCAAATAAAAAGTATTAAAGAATCCCTAAAGACAAAAGCCTAAGTTATTAAGAAAACTAGATAAGTAGGAAAAGGAAACAAAAGATAATTTAGAAAACCTTTACAAACACAGGACATGCCAAATAAGCAAAACAAACAGACAAAAGACACAAAATATAAATTACAAAAGGGACAGACAGGAGATTGCCACAGAACAAATATGAAAAACTATCTTAAAGCAAAAAGAGATTACAGAAAACCAGTAATACAATCTGGCCACCCCAGGGAGTTTGCCTTCCGCACCCCGCGGAGTTTGCCCTCCAACAGAAATAAAGACAAACTCAAAAACAGGATTTTGAAACATTAGGCACAAATACAAACACTCACACAAAATCAACTTGCAAAGGGAGAAAAGTATTGTGTCAACATTCAGGCTCCCCTCTGGTCCGTGTTCCTGGCGGGAGTGCGGACCGCCCTGATTGGCTAACGCCGTTTGACAGCCAGCTATAAATAGGGCTGCCAAACGGCGTCAGCTGTTGCCGCTAGTTGACCGCTCGCTAATTCAGGCAGTCGCGGCAAACCCCTTTGTTTTAAAGAAATAAAGGCTCTTACCTTGTTGTTCCGAGTCTGCCTCAGTCCTTACCCGCCGCTCTACAACACTGGCGACGAGGATGGGATACTGAGGCGACCGGAGAACACAGCTGAGCGCAGTCACTGTTAAAGAGCTGGAGTCACTAAGCAAAAAGAGCCGAAGCCACTACGAGCTGCCTGTTACTATCGCTGACGCCATTTTGCGAGCGCGAAATGCAACTTTTATACTGAAGAGACTGTCATCGCTGAAGCGATGTCTTCACCCCCTGCGTTCCTGCCATTTAGACCAATGGCAGAGACTTGGGAATCGTATAGGAGCCGTTTCAACTGCTTCCTGGATGCTATAGACCTCACTGAAGCTTCAGCCCATAGAAAAAAAGTCCTATTTCCTAAGCTTTTGTGGGGCTGCGGTTTTTGACACTGCCACAGCATTGGTAGCCCCACGACCTGTCAAAGAAGTCCCTTGGGGGGAGCTGCAGGAAATCCTCTCTAACCCAAGCCCTCACAAATTGCTAGGAGGCATGCCTTTAGGAGGTGAGTTCAGGGTGAGGGAGAGACCTTCAGTGAATACATGGCTGCTTTGAGGTCTGCTGCCTTACATTGTGGATTCAGGGATTATTTAGAGGATATGCTCCTAGACCAAATAGTGTGTGGGGTTAAAGACCTAAAGCTACAAAGGCGGCTATTAGCTAAAAAGGACCTAACCTTAGCAACAGCCATTGAGGAGTCTCAAGCTGCTGAGCTTTCTGCTCAATCTGCAGCTGAAATCCAGGGAAGCCCAATCAAAAAAATTAGCTCATCAGCCCAATTTGATGAGGTTTTTCCTGATGAAGACTCTGAGGATCCACTTGTTATAAACCATCTTAAACAACAGAGACCCCCTCCAGTAGACTCTAAAGCTAGTTTCCCCCCCCCCCCCCCCCCCCACCCATCTGCTTAAGCTGTGGGGGAAATCACTTAAGAGCATCCTGTAGGTTCAGGAATGCCATCTGTTTAAATTGCCAGAGGAAGGGCCACCTAGCAAGGGTCTGCCAAGCTGGGAAAACCTTTACACAGAAACCTCAACCAAACCCCATCTTTCAAAGGCAAGTGGAAGACTGCTATACCTATTACCACTTCAATCAGTTCAACAACAGCTCTAACAAAATCAGTATTTTTGTCTCCTTAGAAGGTAAACCTTGCAAGATGGAGGTGGATACAGGATCTGCTCTCTCCATTATTTCTTGGAACACCCTTAAGTAGCTGCTACCTGGATTTCCAAAGAAGAAGCTCCTTGACTGCCATCTGACTGCGAGATTACCAAGGCAAGAATATTCCTGTCCTCGGGAAAGGCAAGTTCTTCATTCAATTCCAAACTTTTAAAGGCCATCTACCTCTTGTTGTGGTGAATGATGCTCTCTCCAGTTTACTAGGTTTAGATTGGTTCCCTGCCCTTGGTCTAAGTATAACAGGCATCCACTCAGTCTGTAACACTGATATAGACTCACTATTCAAAGACTATGCTGATGTATTCAGCGAGGGTTTGGGATGTTATTCTGGCACCCCCATATCATTTAGTGTAGACCCTCAAGCAACTCCTGTACGCTTAAAACCTCACAGAGTGCCTTTTGCAATCCGTCCTAAGTTAGATAAGGAACTTGACAAACTAATCAAACAAGGAGTATTAGAACCAGTAGACTTCGCTAAATGGGAGACCCCCATAGTAACCCCTCTTAAAAAAGATGGTAACATCAGAATTTGCACTGATTACAAAATTTCCCTGAATAAATATCTCCAAATCAGCGCTTATCCAGTTCCCATTATCCAGCACCTTTTACATTCTTTTGAACCTGGGTCTATTTTTGCAAAACTTAATATGTCCCAAGCATACCAGCAATTCCCAGTGGATGATCACACAGCAGAACTACAGACGATAATAACTCACAGGGGAGCTTTTAAGTGCAAAAGCCTTCAGTTTGGTGTGAGTGTAGCCCCTGGGATATTTCAGTCCCTGATGGAGAGGCTACTTCAAGATCTCCCAGGGGTAGTTCCTTATTTCGATGATATCTTAATTTCAGCCACAGATGAACCTCAGTTGTTACAGAGAGTAAGGTCAGTTCTAGACAGATTCAGACTAAATGGCCTCAAACTAAAGAAAGAAAAATGCACCATTGCCACTAAGCAAGTTGATTTCCTGGGCTATAGAATTGATGCCTCCGGCATACACCCTATAGAGTCTAAAGTCAGAGCCATCCACGAGGCACCTACTACTACCAACAAAACCGAACTCCAGGCCTTTTTAGGACTTCTCAAATTCTATGCTGCATTCCTCCCTCACAAAGCTTCAATCGCAGAACCTTTACATAGACTTTTGGACAAAAAGTCCCCCTGGCACTGGGGACCTAGGGAAGCCCATGCCTTCCACTCTGTTAAATCCTTGATCACCTCTAAAGCAGTTTTAATTCAGTTCAACCAACATCTTCCATTAGTTCTTGCTGCAGACGCTTCCCCTTTCGGTATAGGGGCTGTTCTTAGTCACAGACTGCCAAATGGCTCTGAGACACCCATTGCCTTCTTCTCCAGAACTTTTTCTTCAGCTGAGCGCAACTACAGCCAGATAGATAAAGAAGCCTTAGCTGCAGTTGCCTCTGTTAAAAAATTTCACGAATTCCTCTATGGCCATCACTTTGAACTGATCACGGATCATAAGCCTTTGCTAGGCCTTTTGTCTGCTGATAAACAAACACCTCAGATTCTATCCCCAAGGATGACTAGATGGACTTTGTTTTTGGCAGCATATTCCTACAAACTGATCCATAGACCTGGAAAAAACCTCTCACATGCTGATGCTCTCAGCTGCTGCCCATTGCCGGTTCCAGTTGAAGATCCTGCAACAATCCATGCTGTTTTTGAATTCAACGAACTCAAGCTACCCATTACTGCTTCTGATATTGCTTACCATTCCTCAAAGGACAAGGTAATTGCCCAAGTCCTTGACTGGGTGGGAAGGGGGTGGCCAGACATCCCTTATTCCCCTGAGTTCCTGCCTTTCAAGGCACGCCAGCTGGAACTGTCATCCCTTCAGGGCTGTTTGTTATGGGGAACAAGGGTGGTCATTCCTTCCTCGTTACAAGCTTCAGTTCTGAAGCTCCTGCATGAAGGCCACCCGGGCATCATTAGGATGAAAGCCTTGGCCCGTAGTTACGTCTGGTGGCCTGGCATGGATGCCCGAATCTCCAGCTGGGTTGGGGCTTGTCAGCCTTGTCAGTCAACAAGACCTGCCCCACCAACTGCATCCCCTGGAAAATGGGAGGACGCTGGAGTCCCTTGGTCCAGATTGCATATAGACCTGTCTGGCCCAATGCAGGGGCATACATTCCTAATAGTAGTAGACTCTTTCTCAAAATGGATTGATGTGGCCTTACTGCCCACAACAACCACCCTTGCTGTTACCAGGGCCCTAACCAGACTATTTGTGACTCATGGCATCCCTGACATAATAGTGTCAGATAATGGGCCCCAGGTTACCTCCTGCGAATTTGAGCTATACCTGGCCAACCTGGGAGTCAGGCATGCCCTCACAGCTCCTTTTCACCCTGCTAGCAACGGGCAGTTAGGTCAGTAAAAGAAGCCCTGGGGAGATTTGTCCAAAGTGACTGGCACTACAAGCTGTCTAGATTTTTACTTTATCAGCACACAACCCCTTGTGCCACTACCAATAGGTCCCCAGCCGAACTCCTTATGGGAAGACGTTTGAGCACTTCCCTGGACAGGCTGCACCCCCACTACGCCCCACTGACTCCACTAGGATCTGACAGCCAACCTAGGGAATTTAACTTAAAAGACCTAGTCTATGCCCGCAATTATGCAGGCTAGCCTTTATGGCTGCCAGGACAAGTCATAGCTATAACAGGCCCTAGATCATATAGGGTGCTGCTGGAGGATGGTCGCACTTGGCGTAGACACATCGACCGGCTAAGGAGACGATGGGAAGTGGCCGCTGACGGACCCGGTCTACCACCCACCGACCAGAGCCTACCTTCGACTGATGACAGCCTGCCGCCGCCAACCGAGGACACCAGGGGAAACCGCGGACGGAGTGACCTACCTTCTCCAACGCCTGACGACCCTTCAGCTGTTCCAGTCAGCCAGACTCCCGTGACGACCAGTTCCGAAGAGGCCCTGGGCATGAAGGACTTCAATGAGCCAACGAAGACTCCTGCTCCTCGACGATCCGACTGCCAGAGAAGGCGGCCGGCCTACCTAAAGGACTATGCATGCTCCTTACCAGGGGAAAGGAGTGTTGCGTCGACATTCAGGCTCCCCTCTGGTCCGCATTCCTGGCGGGAGCGCGGACCGCCCTGATTGGCTAATGCCGTTTGACAGCCGGCTATAAATAGGGCTGTCAAACGGCGTCAGCTGTTGCCGCTAGCTGACCGCTCGCTAATTCAGGCAGTCGCGGCAACCCCTTTGTTTTAAAGAAATAAAGGTTCTTACCTTGTTGTTCTGAGTCCGCCTCAGTTCTTATCCGCTGCTCTACAACAAAAAGGGTATAAAAAACCAGGGGCTTACCATAAGAAGTTGGCTAGCCCAGGAACGCAGACTTCTTGCTGTTCTCCACCTTCCTGAAAAATAAAAATATCCAGCTTTCAAGCAGTTGTCCGTATCCTTGCGCCGGAGCTCTCCCAGCGGGAAAATCAAATCCTTGAAAGAAAGGCATTTTGACACCTTTCAACAGCTACTTATGATTAGGTCACAGAGTCAGCCAGATGTTTTTCTCTGAGTCCTTCCGAAGAACTGGGATAAGCAGATGTTTAATAATGTTCCAGGTATCATCTTAACATGTAAGCTGTTCCAAGTAAGGCTGCCTTTAGTAATTAACTGATGGTGATTTTGTCAATGCTGATGGTGTTCAAGTGCAGAACCAGATGTTTGGAACTGCACTCATTGTGCCTTTTGCTATTGGTGTTATCTTTGTTTTCATTATTATTATAATTGGTCAGTCAGCCAGATGACGATTTGGTATTTTTATCCACCTAGCTAGCCAGTCCTTCCCAAGGACTGGGGATAGGCAGATGTTGTTTGATGCTGTTGATGTTAAAGGTATCATTACAGAATATAAAGTGTTTGGAGTAAAGTTGTCTTGCAATTCACTAATGGTGATTTATTATATTATTAAAATTAGTTCAGATGCCTAATATCTGGGCAAATCAAGTCTGCAGAGTTCCCCTCCAAAAGATGAAGTTATTTTCCAATAAATAAATTTTCCTTTTCTTAAAGAAATTCTTATGAACATATACCCCAGTTTACTATAGTTTTATACATATAACCTGGATTTCTTTTATCAGCATGTACTATTTTTTGACTGATTGAACCATCATCCAGCTTCAATCTTCTCTCGGCAGCTCACAATACAAGCAATATAAATATAACAATTTACATGATAGATGGCAAATCTCATCAATAATACCTATGTACACTGTCTGGGGCTACAAGCATAGAAGCCCAAAACATGAGAAGAAGCCTGCTTTTAGGCACAAAGAATTTGTTTATTGTTTTATGCTTTTCTGTGTAATACTTTAAAATTTTTTCCACATAATTTTTATATTTACAATTTATTACAAGTTTAAGCTTAGTGGCATGCAGTTTGACTTTAAAGGGAATTGTTGGGATTCAGCTATAGTTTACAGAAACCTTCTCAACCACAGCAAATATTAAAGTAGCACCTCTGCTTACCTAGACCACAGGTTTGTTAAGATATGATCTGAAACCTGCAAAATATTAAGTCTGTGTTTGCTCAACACATGCATCCATTCTTAATATAATTGTGACCCAGAATAAAATTGGTGGTATAAACATTTCATTAAAAAACATTCATTAATCCAGAATTATAGGCCTGGAAGACATACTGAAACATAAGCTAGCCATACAAGCTGTGTTTTCAAAACACACTAAACTAGAACATGGCTGGCTAGTTTGTTTCTATGTGTTATGTGAACATTGTCCTGGTAGAATTTAAGTCTGCAACCAGTTTTACCACTGGCTTTGATGGACTTGGAACTCCATTTGTTTTTCTTCTTCTGCCTTTTGAAATCCATACTGCTGTATCAGACTTCATTTTTTTAGAAGTAAGAAAAGAGCAAGAATTATTAAGCCTGAACTATTGAAGGTGTGAAATTAGTAGAAGAATGTTAAGATTAATTTCCATCCAATCTCAGCTTTCATCATCACCCTCTTCATGATCTATATCTGTGGCTGTCAAAACTCCGACCTGTGGACCGGAAGCATTTAGCGAAGGGGGAAACAGTCCAGATACGTTGTGTGATGCTGCTGCGATGATGCAAGTTTGACACCCCTGATCTACATGTTCAAACAAATCCATTCTTTTGACATATGAACGAAAGCAAATATATATGTCCCATGATGTGCAATATGGAAACTGGGTCAATCACCAGGATCAGAGGTTTAGTCTTCCAAGATTTCAGATTCATGCTGGAGCCCATCCTCAGGGAACTTCTAGCAGGGTGTGTACATGTTACACGTTACATACTGTAACTCGTGCTGGAGCCCATCTTCAGGAAACTTCTCTGTAACAATGTGTAACATGTACACACCCTGCTAGAGAGAAGTTCCCTGAGAATGGGCTCCAGCATGAGTCTGAAACTCAGAAGACTAAACTTCCCAGTGACTGACCCAGATTGGATCCTGTAATATCAGTACCATGTCCAGACAAATCTTTAAAAATATCCCTTCAACCATTCTCACTTCAGCTTCATCCCAAATCACTTAATGTTTATTTCCCTTCAGGCAATTATTCCTGAAACTCACCTGTAGTTCTTCAGTGGAGTCAAACACAACTGTTGTAAACCTTATTACAAAACAGGACACTGCAAAATTAGCTTAAGTTTTTTTTGCCACTGGTTAACTTTTAATAGAGGTATTATCTAACAAGACTGATTTTTTTTTCCTCACAAATCAACATTGCTTATTTTGTTTGTGAACTATGCCATGATGCATCTTTTTTTCTTCTAAGTGGGAAGTATCTATTTGATTGTGTTCCAAAGTAATAAGTTGAAACAAGTTAGCTCTAGGAGTAGTTAATCATTTTTTTTATGTTCAGAGGTCTAGGTAGCTTTAAATAAGCATATTTCTTTTACAAGTAGTCCTTGACCTACAACCATAATTGAATCCAAAAATTCTGCAGCTAAGCAAGCCCATTGTTAAATGATTTTTTCCCCCATTTTACAGTCTTTCTTGACAGGTGTTAAGTGAATCACTGCAATTATTAAGTTAGTAACAAGGTTGTTGCTAAGTGAATCTGACCTCCCTATTGATTTTGCTTGTCAGGTCACAAAAGGTGATGACAACTCTGGGTAACTGCAACCATCATAAATATGAATTAATTGCCAAGCATCTGAATTTTCATCGTGACCAAGGGATGTTGCAAATGAAAAACATTCATAAATCTTTTTTCAGTGATGATGTATCTTCAAATGGTCACTAACTGAATTGTTGTAAGTCAAGAACCACCTTATTCAGTGCAAGCTTTAGTTTTGTTCTATCACTTCAGTTCTGATTCAGGGGTTTTCTCCAAGCATTCAGGATAGTTTTCAATTGTATGCAAAGTATTTATAGGCATAATAATTTATTCTGCTGGCAGAATATCTGTCAGTGTTACGATACGATTGGACCCAAATAATATCCCATATATGGTATAATATTCTAAAAAAATTCATATTGTGCATTTTTTGGTAATTGGTATAATTTTCTTCCAAAATTAAGAGTAATTATAAAAACTAACAAATGTATGGTGCTTAGTTTATAAGAATGAAATTGTGTCCTAGTAATAAATAGATGTCAAGATTAATACTAAGCAATAATCTGGTTTGTTTTAGCATGTGGTATGAAGCCAATATGGTGACTATGCAGATTACTACAGTTTACTCAACAAACCATAACTTCACGTGGTATGTGATGCTATGGTTTGTTGAATAAGCTGTAGTGATCTGCACGTGGTATGTATTCCTAGGCAAACGATGTGGAATTCTTGGAAATGTACAAGTGCTATCCATACTATTTAAAATTATTCCTTGCTCCACTCCATTTTCATTTCATTCCCTGGCCCATTTCCCATTGACACATGCAATAAAGGAATCAGAACTAATTTTTTTATTCGAAAATACATACAAAAAGTACAGAGTATGACACTGTACACATTTGGTGTCTCTTTGTATATAAGATCACAAATGAAATATTACATCCATCAGTCATTTCATACTATAGTAGCAAATGCAAACACAGTTCCAGCCTGATTCCAGTGGATTATATTTCAAGAAGTTTTACACAGTTAAATTCCACTTACCCAACAGGTTACCTGATTCTGATTCTGTTGAAAACTATTATATCCAGCTTCAGCCTGCTATGTGAGCAGTTCACGTAATAATGAACACTGAATTTTGGTCATAATAGCATTTTTATAGAGGACAGTACAGAATCACAAAAACCTTCCAAATACTGACCAAGCTCCTATTGGTTCCTGCATTATCCATTGTAAAGTTTTTATGTTGCAAAATGTACCCACTCAGATATGCATTTCATTTCCCAAATAGGATCCATATTTCTTTCAACAACTATGTTGTCCATTTACACATCCTCAGCCAAGGGAACATGTGCTAAAATAAATTGATGCATAAAAAGACAGACTGTTTTCTGTCCAGTTTTTGCATAGTCAAAAAGAAAGAAAGAAAAACTAAATTAATCTTCAGTCTCTTTTATTATTAAATCTTTGTGTTTTAGTTCATTTATTATATTTTCATAAATACCATAAAGGTTCATTTCTTCTAGTCCAGCAAATATTTTATGAAAAGCTGCAACAACTCCATTCCTGTCTCGCAAAGTTTTTAACATCTGATGATGCTGTTCATCAAAATGTTGAGCATTATCATGCTTTATGTTATCTATGTCATTATCTGATAAGTCGCATTTCCTCATAAGTGTATTCCAATAATCTGATCCCACCATGTCCTTTATTTGAAAATAAGCCTTCTCCAATGCTGCAATGCAAAAAAAATATATGTTAGATTTTTTTAAAAAATGAATTTTTACATGGTTCACATGCTTATATACTTATACTGCAGTTCAGGTTTAATGACCTTCAGGATAATAATCACATTTTTCTTCAATGTATATATTTGGCTTTTGGCTACATTGGCTGAATTTTTAATTTTCGAAAGCATGCATTCCTTCTTTTAAAAAAAAGTACAAGTCGTCCTTGAGTTATGACCACAATTGAAATGAAACACTTGTTAAGTGATTTTGTCCCATTTTACGACTTTTCTTGCCACAGCTGTTAACTGAATCATTGCATTTGTGAAGTTAATAACATGGTTATTAAGTAAATTTTTAAGCCTATTGACTCTGCTTGTCAGAAGGGGGAATCACATGACTCCAGGACACTGCGACCGTCATAAATATGAATCACCTGCCAAGCACCTGAATTTTGACCATGAAACCATGGTGATGCTGCAACAGTTGTGAAAAGCATAAGTCACTTTTTTCAGTGCTTTTCAGGAACTCTGAATGGTCACTAAATGAACTGTAAGTCAAGGACTACCTTGTATGACAAACAGCAACAACCCCCAGTTTATGCCATTTAAAATAGCTTACAACAATTGGGATAATTATAACAAACTGCAAAAAATAATTTTAAAAATGCACTAACAGGATATTAGCTTGTTAGAATAAAAGTATCTTTCCTTGCCACAGAGAAGACAAAGAAGGGGCTATTCAAATACTAAAACCCTTTTCAGAACTTACAAAATTAACAGAACATTTTTTTCCTCCAGTTCTTAAAGTGATGTTCCAGCACCAAATATTTATTTTCACATTGAGTTATTTGGAATTATATATTTTGGGCCAATAGCTTTAGCAAAATTGACTACATATGATTATTACCCTAAATTTCAATTACAATTTGTAATTAATGGATACTGCAAATTTATTATAGTTAGGAATGTGCAGCCATAAATTTGGCTGAGATTATTGCACAAGAGCAGCAGCTGCAGCACATACACAGATCCACATAACATTCCACTACACAGCAAAAATCAGAGAATGCACTGAGTGTTTTATCTCCACATATACAAGGCAGGACGCAGAAGCTAATCGAAGCTGGTATTCCATCTCAGTGAAAAGCCTCTTTGCCTCTCATTGCTTCTATGTATAGAATTCTCAGCATTCAGACCTTTATATCAATTTCTACACTATCATCATCAATCATCATCATCACGATATGTTCTCTAAAAAGAAGCAAACTGAATACAAATTTCAGCTTCCTCATTTAGTTCCCAACAATAATCTCCACTATTCTGGAAGATCCTCAGACTTCTAAAACAGCTTTTAATGGGGAAGTATAGAAGTTTTTTAAAAAATGCAAAAGTAAGGACATCCTATGAGCAGAGTTGTACATATGGCACAATTCCTTAACCTTTCTGGTTTTGCAGACTAGGAGGGGGACAAGGAGAGTGGATGGTTCTGCATGAGCCACCAGCAAGTGCACCGATCTCCATTTGCATGTTTGCCACTCTGTGCAAATGGAGAGCACACGCACACATGCGTAGTCACCCATCACTTCTGCAGCCCAGTTCTGAACAGCTCATGACCCTGTAGTGGGCCAAAATCCGGGGATTGGAGACTCATGACTTATGGGAACTGAGAATCCAACTCGTTACACAAACACTTTAAAACTATTGTATGGAATTAATACTTCAAGAATATTTCTAGAAGATGATTGAGAGATTTAAGTATCCCCTTGCACTCAGAACAGAATCATTATGACATTCTTAATATGATGTCCAATGAATGCATCAATTACATACTTGCTCAAGAGGCTTTTGCTGTTTATTTGATTTAGGAGATTAATTTAAATCATCAACAATTGAAAATATAATTTAATTGTCAATGTTAACATATTTGTTTGCACTTGAGTTAGAATATGTTGTTCAATATGACTTATTGGATGATAATCTGGAAAACAGTTATTTGATCTACTCACTTTCCATTCGAGAAGTTTTAATCCTTACTGCAGGTTTGTTCGAGCTCTGTACCTGAAAAATTTTTTAAAAGGATGATTTGTTGTAATTCAAAGTATTAAAAAAAAAGTAAAATTTGACTCAACACAGCAAATTGTTGTTTTTTACAGATTAAACAGATAATCAGAGAAACAGTGAAATTTATTAAATGGATTCCAAAGTATACCTGACAAATTTTAAGCAACCTTTCTGTTTCTCAGATTCTACTTAAACCTTAAATTTCAACATAAGATGATTCTTTTTTTTTTTTTACACTACTAGAAAAAAGAGAGAAAAAGTACAAAACATGTATCGCATGCTAAGTTGAAAGCAAACAAATCACATCATAGCGATGAATGCACAGGCTAATAGGTTGTGGTCTAATGATCTGATATTCTGACATTTTGCCAGCAACTGTGACTAGCATCTTCAGAAGTAAAGTGAGCTCATTCAGTTCTTGCACAGCTGCCTGTGACCTGACAAGAAGTACACTGCACAGCAGATTACTTTGCCTCTGAAAATGCCAGAAATGGTTGCTGGCAAAACACTAGGATATCTGTTAGATCACAGCCTGTTAGCCTGGAACCTCATTGCCACGACACTGACAGCGGCCATAAAATCCAATATGAAAAAAATCACATTATAGTTGAGTGTTATTTGTTGATCAGATCTGTAAGTGGGAAATTATTACTGATAAACAACTTTTAAGAGGGCTCTTCATCTCCTTTGCTTAATAAAATTTTAATTATGACTATCTTTGGGCACCCAGTAAGATAGTTTGTGCAATATGTTTCTTTATGAAGCTCATCCAAAATAGCATACAAATCCCATGTTGCAAAAATAAATGTGTCTTTCCAGGTAACCATGGAGGGGAAGAGCGTAAAGCAATAATGTTCTCCTGAAATGTTTGTATTTTTTTTCTTATGAAATAATTGATGGTGTGGAATTAATTTGCATTCTGCTGGAGAATTCCGAAGGAATCCTTAATGGGAGTTGCAGAAGATGCTAGGGCCAGGGCAATGCAACAGAAAATAATAGTTTTAAAATAGTAACAGTAAAATAACATTCTATCAGGAATTTTTGGGCAGAGGTATAAGGTTTTCTGCTTTAAGCTGTTTTGTACTTTGAATATACTCTAAAAGGAATATACCAATATTTCCTGTCCTCAATGAAATCATATACTGGAAGGGAGTAATCTTTAAAGGCTGCAGTTACTATATAAAGCTCACTTTAAGAAATAGAATGGCAAAAAAGCAGATAATAAAGGGGCAGGTATCAAGGTCAGAAGTGTTTTCCTACATTCAAGCATCAGAAGTGTTTTCTTACACATAACTATGTGTTTCAAAACCATGTTTCTCATAGCATCTCTAGGTCCATTTTCATTCTGACTACCTAGAATAACAGTGGTGAAGCACTATTGTGGAGGCAAAGGCTTGGGTTAAAGCATAGAGTGGTAAGTTACAAATCCAAAGTATGAAGGATGCAAATGTTGCCATTAATAACACAGTTCTAACAGAAACATTGAAACTGACTTTGAGGTTGGATGGCCATTTTGAGGCCAGAATACCTCAGGAAATATCTCTTCCCATGAAGTTGTTCAGGACCTGTCAAAACTGATCTTAGTCATCATATTGGCACACACTAGAAAAACTGTTTGGGTTTGAATTTCCTTTGGGAACCTTTTTAGCTAGCGGTCAAAATAGCAGATGAAAGCAAGCAGTTATCATTTTTACTGCTTAATGTCTGCCTATATCCGGTTATTTCCAGCCCTGGAAACACAGCAAATTCCTAATGTGGCAAATGGCTTTGCAAAACAAAAGCATCTAAATCCTTCAACATCTATTGTGAGAAATTCTATTATTTAAGCAGGTCCTTTTGCTATAAGTTACTGTATTGCGCCCTCTGCTGCTATTTCAAAATACAAGTTTCACCTGGTATTTTTAGATGAAATTCTACCTGCTTGTGTTATAATAATCTTTCTCTAACCTATCTTCTTTCTCTAACCTATCTTATATGTTTTTATGGCTATATAAAACTTCAAGGGGTTGCTTTTCTTCAGTGAATATCTGTGTGAATCATCATTTTTAATTTGCTTTAAAAAGCCACACATCTCCACTGGCATCTAAAATTAGAAGTAACTATGCTGCTTTGCCTCATTTCTAAGCCTTCATCCAGCAGTTTCAGTAGCCTAAAGAGGTTTGCCCACATGTGCTGCTTATGCAGAGGAACTTCTTCAGGCCATCCACCAGAGGAGACCACGAAACAGCACAAACCACTTTGAGGAGAACTGTGTTGTTTCTGTGACGCATAACGCTTTCTCAAAACAAAGCAGAGTTTCCTCACGTGGGCCTAATATCTTCATAAAAGGTCTCACTGTAAGTGAACACATACTATTTCAAATTGTTCTGCTTTGGAAGAACCCACAGAACAGTAGTAATGATTAATTATCTAGCAATTTTCGACTGAAAAATACCTACATCATTTCTCCCACTGGACTGCCCACTTGAACAAACAACCTTGAGTGATGATGACACAGATGGCCTATTTGGAAGGTCTTGTTCCCTATTGTCCATCTCCAAATTCTCTCTCTCCGCAGTTTCAGGCAGTCTGTCCTGAGAAGCAGCAGTGCCTTCAATTGTAAAGTTTACATTCTCGTTGCCATCAGGTATCTGCAAAATAAAGAAATAACCCTTTTGATAGGAAATAGTAATTGTATTTTTTTTTTTAAAGTCTGAATTTCTAGAAATGTTCAAAGGGAACTGCATGTTAATAATACAGTTACACATTAAAAATGCATCTCCATTTAATTTAGTTAAGTTCTCTTCCACCTAAGTGTTTATAGCCTAGGTCAGCAATGAAGTCCCCATTGTGCCCCAAGGTCAAAAATTAAGACACAAATTTTCACACTTGAAATTTCCCCAAACTGCAAAAAATGGCCTGAATATTTTGGCCCTGATGACTCCATTATGTCAGGTTGTTGCTGAGCATACTTCTTGCAACCCAAGGCTGAAAAGAGCAGTGCTGTGAGGCATCTTACTTGATTTTAATGTGTCTAAACTAGAAGCCACCTACTAAAAATCACAGTTCCAAAGTGTAATTGTGTAATGTGCGCAGCCAATGATGTATCTTTTTAGGCATCGTGATTCGACAGCTTGGAGATCAGACTTGGTTCCTAACCTGACATCATCCAAGAAATGGATTTGGGGTGGGAATGGTGCAAATTTTCTGACCTCAATTCCTAATAAAAAGTAATTGTAAAAGGAGCCAGACAAAACACAAACAGATAAAAAATAGTCGGAATAACGTGGCAATTAAAAATGTCAGTGGAAATGAAGTGCTCAATTTCTCAAGTCAAATGAAGATATCTACACTACATGTCTGGAAGCAATTTTGATCCTGAAATGTTTACCACAAATAATGTATTGGTGACAATCTGAAGAAAGGACCAAAGTATATTAAGGTGTGTGCATTTCAAAAGGATAAATTATTTTTCCAAGTCCCTGTTTATTAGTTCTTGAGTAAGTAAGTAATAGTTTATCTGTATGCTTGTTTTAAAGCCTGTACCTTGAAGGCATTAAAAAAACCCATAGAACTATAATTCATGCTTTTACTTGCTGAAAAGAGGTCTTTGGCCACGTCTCTATAAGTAAAGAGTAGTTGGCCATCTATGAGGAACATTGTCATTCAGGTATATACCCCATTTCTGGAGCCAAGTTAAATGATCCAACAAGCGGTCGGGCCAAAACAAAAATCAAATACAACTTGCTCCATACAATGAATAAATTTAGAATTAAATATATTGCTCTCCCCAATTTCATCTGCCTGTTTCACCAGATCTAATAGAATGGACATGTCATTGCTTCTGTTGTCCAGGGACCCCCTTTGTTGGGCCTTGGGTAGCAGACCTTTTCTGCTGTGGTGTTCACCTTGTGGAATCCTTCCCCCTCCAGCCCACCAAGAGATGAGATCAGCCTCATCACCCCTGAACTTCCAAAGATCCCTCAAGATTTGTTATGTCAGCAGACCTGGAGACCCAGGGGACTGGTGAACTCATGAGGTGGTTCCATTATTACTTCCTACATCTCTTGTTGTTGTTTTTTCTTGTTTAGTTCTGTTTTTAAAGTTTTTTTTTGAACAATTTAATGGTTTTAGGTAACTATTGTTTTATCAGATTGTTATATTCCACCCAGAATATAATTTATGAGATGGATGGTCACATAACTTTGATTAATTAATAAATTAATACAACTACAGTTGCTCTAATCTGAACATCAACTGAACATCTAATAATCAGCAGAGACCTGCTAAAACTGGGTCATTTTGATGACTGCAGAAAAATCAGTGAGGAAAATATGAGTACTTTGGCGGAGTACACATGGTGGCGGGAGGGGGCTGTATTGGAATGTCTGGCAGCGCAGGCTGCTGGAGAGTGGGGAGGGGAGGAAATTCCACAGCTGCTGCTGGGACTGGGGTTCAACTACCTGACCATCAGCAGTCTGGTGTGGCCTCCTGGGGCCAAGGGGCCTCTCTAGGCTATTGGCAGCCGCAGCCATGGGCCAGGAGCCCACCACACCTGAGGGCCACACATGATGGGGACCCTGCCAGGTAATTAGTCCAGCCGGCAGTGAAGATTGAGGTGGAGCAACAAGCCAAGGGGGGACCAAACTCTGTCGCGACTGGCCTGACCCAAACCCTGAAAACCACCTTATTGACTGACCCCTGGTTCCTAGGGAACCAACAATGGTTAACCCATGGGGGGTGGGGATTGGCATGGAAGTACACAGGTGTACTATTGTGCTGTCATACTCAGAAAGTATGAGTCTGGATTAATGTTCCAAAACAGAGGGACAGCTACAGAGAAGGCTTACTTACATATCCTTTTCCCTTTACTCTTTGCAGAGGTGCGTTCCTAAGCAATCACTTCCTCCCCAAATGCATAGGCTAGGCAGATTTCACCTGGACAAGATGGGTCCTAAGATAATATGGAGCTAAGCCATATAGGATTTTATCAATGACAAACCAACACTTATTTGGGGGTTGGAATCTAATGGCTGGAATTGATCGTCAATGCAGTGACTGTAGAATTGGTGTTGTGACAGTAGAGGCATTTGAGTGCTGATGTTCTGGTTATCTCCATGTGGCATTAAAAATTAATGCGGAGGGAAAATACACTGGTGGGGCACAAAGAAAGCGAGAGGTCCACGTGATATTAGAACTTGTTGAAGATGTAGCTTGTAGTGAAAGATGAAAAACAAGGCTGGTTTTCTCATGTGCATCATTAATTGGCCTTGTTATACATGAAAATAAAATGTTGATGTCTTCCCAGTAACTATTCATACTATCAGTTTTACAAAATTAACATCTGAGAAGAAAAGCTGGCTATATTGCTTCTTGTAAACTTCTCATCATTTTGGCAGGGCAGAAGCAAGCTAAAAACACTAGTTATACTCTCTTAAAAATTAAGTACACAAATGCTTACCAAATGGTCTGTGGATTCTTTGATTTCTGGAGAGAAAAGTATAGAAAAAATACACATTAATATACAGATAGTCCTCACTTAACATTCAATCATCCAGAAACTATTTGGTTACCATGGTGCTGAATGAGGGGGATTTATGACAGGTCCTAGCTGCAATCATCACAGCATTCCTCCGATCATGCGATTGCCATTTGTGATCTACATGGGCAGTTTCCAACAAATAAAGTCAGTGGGGAAGCTGGCAGGATGTCAAAAATGGGTATCGCATGACTGTTGAATACTGCAGCCTGATGGGATTTTCCTAATAAAGGTCACTGGGACTACTCTCAAGGGGACGTGGTGGCTCAGTGGCTAAGACACTGAGCTTGTCGATCGAAAAGGTTGGTGGTTTGAATCCCTAGTGCTGTGTAACGGAGTGAGCTCCCATTACTTGTCACAGCTTCTGCCTACCTAGCAGTTCAAAAGCATGTAAAAATGCAAGTAGAAAAAATAGGGATCACTTTGGTGGGAAGGTAATAATGTTCTGTGCACCTTCGGCGTTTAGTCATGCCGGCCACATGACCATGGATACGTCTTTGGACAGCACTGGCTCTTTGCATTTGTAACAGAGATGAGCACCGTTCGCTAGAGCAGGAAACGACCAGCACGTACCTTTACCTTAGGACTACTCTCATAAGTTGGGGTGGGGCCATGTTTTGCCTTATGTTGCTTAGCAATGGAATTCCTGGTACCAATTACAGGTAGTCCTCGACTTACAACAGTTCGTTTAGTGACTGTTTGAAGTTGCAACATCACTGAAAAAGTGACTGAGGACTATTTTTCACATTTATGACTGTTGCAGAATCCCCCATGGTCATATGATTTATACTCGGATGCTTGACAACTGGTTCATATTTATGACGGTTGCAGTGTCCTGGGGTCTGGTAATCCTCTTTTGTGACCTTCTGGCAAGCAAAGTCCATGGGGAAACCAGATTCCCTTAACAACTGTGTTACTAATTTAACAACTGCAGTGATTCACTTAATAACTGTGGCAAGAAAGGTTGTAAAATGGGGCAAAACACACTTAACAAAATAAATGTTGGGGCTCAATTGTGGCCATAGGTTGAGGATTACCTGCACCATCAGTCAGCGAGCAATATCCGTATCAAATCTTTGTACAGGGAAAATTGCAAGATTTCATTGCTAAATAAGGGATCACTTATTTAAAGCTAGCTGACTTGATAACCTGATGATTCCTCTCATTCCATTAGTTCTGTTATCAGCCCTGGTCTTCCAATTAAATGTATAGCTGTTCATTATTGTACTTCTTCCTTTGAAATTTCTTGCATTCTGCAAGAACTTTGGACAGGATTACAACCTTATGCAATGGACCATGGGTTGGCACAAAGGAGGCTAATGGGTAAGAGGAACTAAGCAATCTTTGTCCCATGGGTGAGGATTCTTTAAAAGAAAGGTTTACTTCATGTTAATATATCCATCCCAATAATCAAGTTTTGAAACAAGCATTTTCAGCTTCCAGTTTGTAATTCACATGAACATGTTTCAACCTCTTATATCCACAGGCCTTCAGCAAATATGCACATTTCTCCAATTGGCTTAGCATGTTGTGTGAATCCAGCTATTACATTTTATATGCATATTTTAGTGCAATCTGAACATCCAGCCAACTGATACTTATTCAGCCAACCTTAGTTAAGCAAACTACAGCTAAACACAATGTGCAAATCCAACTCACAAATTAGCACATACTGTTTCCTGCTTTGGGTCTCCCAATTTTTCTGTACTTTGGTTCATTCACTGTTAGATAGCTAATTATTTCATATTTAGCAATTCATTAGGAAATTACCTTTCTTCATTACAGAATTGGGTTTTCTCCGTTTATATATGATGTAACCCACCAAGGAAACCAGTGAAAGTGAAACAACAGGTATGATGCAAACCCATATAAATGAGGCAGCTGAAGCTTCTAAAAGACAAAATAGGAAGCCTTTAAACAAATTAAAGATAATGGAACTCTTCTACGTATGCACTCATAACATGCCAAGAATGGAGGTTAGATTTATAGATAATGGTACAGCTATATGAACCTTGCCATTACAGTTTGAAGACTGTTTATGGCTAACCATGTTGCATATACCCAATATATTCTTGTTTATTCAAGAAAACATAATTTTGCAAATTATGATTTACCATAATGAATAAATCCAGGCAACTGCTTTGGGAAACAAAATTAGCCAGAGCTTTACAGAAACTTACAAAATTATTTCTGGAGCACAAGGTAAAGGAAGAGAAGGCATGCCCACGTCCATACAGAAGATAATCTGGTGTCCTCCAAATCATCTGACTTACAACTCCAATCACCTTTTGCCACTGATCATACTTGTTGAGGTAATTCCCCATTAGGAGAATGAGCGCATACAGGGAGACGTAGTGAAAGTAATGTTGAATGCACACATAGCACACAGATACACTGTACAGTAAATGTAGGTTTTTACTTCCAATAAACATTTAAGCACAGTCCAAACAAGCAGTCCAAGTCATTCACAGGTAAGGCAGTCAGTTTTCAGTTCAGGGATAATCCAAATATCAAAGTCCAGTATCAGAAATAGTTCAATAACAGACTTACATCAACAATCAGTAACAGTCATTAGAAGGAACAGCAATACACTCCCAACAGAAAGGAACAGAAGCTCACTGAGACAGACTAAACAACCCAGGTTTCTGGCTCCATCTTATGACCGTTTGAGACACCACACCCAATTACAGATTTAGTATTTAGTATTCTCTTAAAGGCATAGTATTAAAATATCTATCCTAGTTTATATATTTCCAACCCAAATAACTGTTAAGTGACTTACATTCCTTACAATACTAAGACTGGTTGGGATTTAGAACTAATGTACTAATTCTGGGAAGGAAAATATACTAGCCATACTCTTTTAATGTACCAGATTAAGGAACCTCTCAGCCTGGTATTTTTCCAAAATAAACTACGGCAAGTGTTTGGGTTATGACTCTAATTTGGGCTGGAATTTTCATTGGTAAAAAAAGAAGTCATTAAGTGAAACATTGACCATATCATTTAATGACAGTAGCCCCAGCTATCCAGTCATTAGGTGGGGACCTCACACTTCTCCTGTCCTGCATGAGCTGCTTCTCCTTCAATTCGGACAACTGCAAAACAAAATCACCTGAAGTTGGTTTTGCAGTCTTCACATTGTTTGAATTATAATATAATGCTAATCAGTCACTAAATAAAAGTATAGTAGTCCTTGACTTATGGCTATTTGGTCTATTATTGTTTGAAATTATAATACTAACCAGGATATGGTGGTCCACATTTCATATCTGTTGTGGCATTGCAATTTTTCATTATCACCTGTCCTTCAGGACACCTAGAAATTAAAATGTTTTTAGGAATTAGATTGTTTATTTAAGAAGGCATATCTATTTTCTGAATGAAAAATAACAGAGTATTTGTACAATTGTATTTATACAATTCAGTTTTGTATAATGGGATACATTTTGCAGGCAAGCTTGAGAACTGAAGGGTTGAAATATGCCAAATTTTACAGAAATCGATACAGTTCAAATCTTATTGTTTTTTTTGTTTACAAAAGCTTAACTTATTTTAGGATAATGATTTTGCCCATTCTAAATCACAGTGAGACTGATTGCTGGAGGTCGAAGAGGAAGAATAAGAGATTTATTAGAATTTTCCACAAAATAATTCAAGAGGCCCATCCAGTAAACCTTACCCAACTCAGGATGGGACATTGGTAAAAATTAGGTATGTTCATTAAACCAACTCCTCCCTCCCCAAAATTGCCTCCAATGGCAAAAATACCATAAATGGAATGATGAAAAGAATGACAGTGCTAAAATCACACCGGTCTAACAGGCAGAACAGTCGGTTACAGTACTGTTATTTATTATGGCATTTTATACAAATCAGAAATGAAAATGTTTAAGATCTGGAGCTATAATTCAGTGCCATTTTCCAGAAATCTAGTAAATTCATACAAGATGTAGGCCCAAATTTTTGAAGTCTATTTTTAAGGATAGGAATAGGAAAAAAAGACTCAAAGGCAAAGTACCCTCACCTTCATCTCAATTATTTGGGCCCCAGATAAATTTTGTCTGTTTTTAGGACTTGGTAATTTTGTTGAGCACCACCCAAATTTGGCCATTTTAACTAAATTTTAGCCACATATTTTCAGAGGGGCCTCCTGCAACTGAGATTGTTTACTTTTTATAAATATTGAAACCTGATATTTTGCTTTGTTGTTAATATATATATATATCAAAGGACCCAGAATCAGAATTGTGTTCTGAAAAGAGAAAATCTCCTTTCATTTGCAATCTAGGGATCACCTGATTTTAGATTTATAAAATATATATTTTACAAATATACAACAGAAAATATATAAGATCGAGAAGCAAAGGGGATAGTCTCATGAATCTTTATTAACTTTCCACAACATATAAGTTAAAATATTTCAGAATCTCAGTTCTAATGTCTGAATATTGACTTATTCAATTAAACTTTGAGAATTTGAATTTTTCTAAGATTTTAATTCAGTTTCTTTAACAAGATGTGGAGCTGATACAAAACACAGGAAGAAAACATTTTTGTGTGGGTAAGCTATAGTCTGAACTAATGATAATTAGTTGTCACATAATCAGGAATCTGTTAGCACCTCTTTTATTCAAGAAATTTTTATTAATTGGAAAATATGCTATCAGACTCCTGATATTTTTTGCCATTATAATTTACTAAGGTTCTTCTCTTACAATATTGGGAAATACATGTAAATTATCTGAAACACTTGAGATAATCCTTAGTTCCTCATAAAAATCAGTCGTGCCCAATGTGGCATCCAAAAGACCCAATGTGTCTACAGTCACCTCCTTTGATCCCTGCCAACTTCCCAACCCTACCAAGTTTTTATATGTTTAATTTTAATATTCAATTTTGTTAAAAACAAGGAAAGCTGACCTGCTATAAAGAAAAATGTCACTCCATCATCATCATCTCCAAAAGTATCTCTGGTCTCCAAAGGAATGCCTTAAACTTTCTCAGAAAATAAAAATGGTATCTTGCAGGAGTTAAGTGTTTTGTCTGGACATGAGCCTAATTTATTATTCTCCACACTCTCTTGTATCAGGAAATCATCACTTCTTGTAAAACTTGAGTTAGACTGCTGACTTAAAGACTGTATTAAATCTTTAGCAAGCAAAATGAACTGTAAACCTCTCAATCTCTTTTTTGAGATGTTGAGGAAGTGGCATTCCATACATGATAAAGACAAGTATCATACTCAATACCAGGTTGCTTCCAAATAAAATAGTTTTGTTGTTTGTTGTTTTGCTATTTGTTTAATTTCCAAAAAATGACAATTGACCTCAATAAATGAATAAGATACACCACATATCAAATACACTGCCCACTGCCCAATTCCATACTAATCTTTATTTTTATTGCCTTCTGAACTTCTATTTGTCCCTTAAATTTACACATGCAAAGACTTGTGACCAAACTCTGTAGACTGCCAGCAATTTGGTGTGGTGGTGATTAAGCAAGGAAAGTAAGCACTATTTTAAAAATGAAACAAAACCAACAAGCAAGCAGAAGTGAAACAGAATGCAGGAAATTCATGGCAAAAGAATACAACCCTACTGCCTGGCACTATGAATTCAAAAGTGTTGGGCCTTGATGACTAGGAATTCTCTGGACTGTAGTTCTTGCACATCTAAAGGCGACACTCACAGAGTGCTACATGAAGTCAAGAGTCCCCAATTATTGTTATATCTGCAGCAAAAGCAGATTTTGTGGAATGTGTCAGAATTGCATGTGCAAAAGTGAACACTGCAAATAAGAAAGCCAGTATTTTTAAATATGCCATTCCTGCCATGTTATCTAGTTTTAACATCACTAGGGCCAATTTTAGCACACTTATCCAAAAGTTAACAGGCTGAGCTATACAAAAGCTTTAGGAAATAGCACGTTGTACATTTATGAATTAAATGTACAATTTGATCTTCCAAAGCATAGTAGCCTTAGGTACAACTTTTAGAGTTTTACAGATGCAGCAACTGATGGGTTTTTTTAAATGCAGCAAAAGTAGAATTAAATATGGAGAATAATCCCACAGTATAAAGCTATTAAACCAACATTTAATTCTGGAATTCTTGGCATACTGTTCAAAGGCAGTGGGTTTTGCCTAGAAAAGAGTATATATAAATTTCTGCTTTATATCATCATTAAAAGAATATTGGCTTTCAACTTGATTTAAAAAAAACAACAACCTATGTTTGAACATAATTTTTACATATTATTTTTCATCAACTGTTGGATTATTGTTTATATTGTTTATGCTGTTGTTTTAAATCTGAGTTACAAAGATGGGAATTGTAAACTGCTCAGAGTTGGTTTCAACTGGAGGGACTTATTAGCCCAGCAAAATGAATGAATGGATATAATATGACATATAAATATCAACTTAACTTAAATGCAATCAATCTATTTCAAGTATTTTTATGTGTGCAACATACTCTCTATCATAAAAGGGAACTGCACCATAAGTGTACATACCGCGTCTTGCATTTCACACACTCCTCACAGCCTGGAGGGCAGAAATAGCCATCACTGCACTGACATTCAGTGTCCTTCTTCCTGGTGCAAGGTGCTATCATTTTGTATCCTGAAACAGAATTTCCTAAACTTATCAGCATGGACAATGTTTTCCTTTTAAAGAAGCAGAAATATACACATTGTTCTTTATCAAACTCTACAGGAGACACTAAAAATGAAACAAAATAGAAAAGGACAAAGATTCCTGAGGGGTAGATTATGAAAGAGTTGTAGTAGTTTTGAGGCAGGGAAAAATGAAGTTTGAAACAGTGGGCAGCAGTCAGGTTCCTGAACACAGTCCTTAGCCTAAAATCAAAGATGGAAGAAATCATTTAGATTAATGACTCCCAACCTTTTGGGCACCAGGAACCAGTTTTACCCACCAGAGGGGGCATGGTTACACATGCTGCCTGCACTATTTACAGGACCAGTTGCTGGCATACCGTGGACTGGTGCCAATTCACAGACTAAATCAGGGACTCCTGATTTAAATGACCCAATCAGTGCAGGAATCCAAACTAATGTCTAACTTCTGCTTGAATATATTCAAGTAAAGGCAACCAGATACCTTTCAAGATGATTGGCTCAATTACAATTTAATTTCATCCCTGTGCAAATAGATGAATTCAGACCTCAAGCTGACACTATATAACTAAGAGGCAGGAAAAGAAGCCTAAGAAAAATAAAGTTTACTGCCAAGATCAGGTGATTTTGGATTTTAAAAAAAGTACTTCAACCTAACCCTTACTCAGTTTAAACAAAGTAGGAATGGGGAGGTAATGTGGTAAAAGGCTAGCAAAATTCTACGATATATAATGCACTATAAGATTGTGGCAAAATCTTATAAAATCCAATGCTGAAAAGTAACACAACACAGGAAGAGTGTCCAAAATGTAACATACCAGGTTTGCATTCAGTACACAGTAAGCACCGCTGTAGACCATTGTTAAATTTAGTATAATTTTCTCCATCTGTACAGGATTTACATTTTGTTGATGTATTTGGAAAAGTACAGTATTCCTCAACATGGGTACCTAAGATATGGGATAGCAAATGAAAGCTAATGTTTAAATATATGTAGTTACACACTTTTGGTTTGTGCATGTCGGTCATATGCTTATACCACCATTTCTAACTACGTTACAAGACTGCCAACTAATGAAGAACTTTCACAATGGAACCATGGGACTTACATCTGAACTAATATGGATTAATTACTGATTGTTAAATTACTTCATATTTAAACTCTGCATTGTTCTGCTGTTTAAGTCTTGTGCAATGAAGCAGCCAAGCAGAGCTAACAAATCATTTACATTTGTAGTCAAAATCATCCGACAATTAATACCTGAAGTACAGAAGCATATAAAATACAGATTTCTCTCTGTTTCCTATTAGTGATTATCATATTTGCTGAACACAGCAAATGACTTTTCACCCCCCAAATAATGTTTTGCTTGAATCAGGATAGTCACAAAGTTTCTTACAACTATTGGCACTGTTGGCAGAGGAAGTAGGGCATGATGACAACATGCTCCTGAGTAGTAAAAATGAGCACTCCAAATTAAGTTTTATAAACACATATTAAAAATGAAGAAACAAAACCCATTTTATTAGTCTTGCATGAGATGTATGAGATTTTCACCCACTTGATTTGCTTTTTAAGAAATCTTTTAACTGTTATGCCATTGCTGATTCTGATCCCTGGGACACATTGGAATTCAACCATACTAGTGATCAGGAACAAACTATATATCGTGATGCCTTCACTACAGGACATCACAAAGTCTTACTGGAAGGACATTATCCATGCCCTATAAAAGTGATGGGCTGAGCAGGTACCAACTCAAAGCTTTGGGAATGTATTTTTGCTAGGTGCTGTTGCACCGTCAAGCTTACAAAATTGCACAGAGGAAGCAAGAATTAATCATCCCATCAGTCAGCAAGGAAGTTTTGGCAAATTGGAATACATTTGCCCCTAGTTTTAAATGAGTACTAGGATTATTTTAAGCCAGTATTCTATAGCAGCCCCGAGCTTTCTGGCTACATTGATGGTGGAGGGAGCGGGGGAAGGTTTCACACACACAACCTAGATCCCGCACATGCACAAGTAAAGCTTCGCACACTCGCTACTGCTTGCATGGCCCAGTTCCCAACAGGACCAGGGACCCCTGTTCTATAGTGATTAAATTGCCTAAAATGATTTTGTGGAATATCCATAAAGCCTTTGAGATTTTAGGCTGTGTAACACTGATAAGATGCAAGAAATTGCCTTACAGAACTTGAAAGGCTATGGCCGTGATGGAGAACCTATGGCACGCATGCCGGAAGTGTCACGCAGAGCCATTACTGCTGGCATGCAAGCCCTCACCCAGAGCAGATCTTTCGTGCATGCGTGCCTGCTGCCCACCCAACAGCCGATTGTCAGATATCTAGCGCGCATGCGCAGGGTGCACAGGAGACACGTGTGCATGTGCAGAGATGCTTGGTGCATATGGGGAGGTCATATATGTGTGCAGAGATGCATGGTGTGTGTGGGGTCGTGCTTGCATGCGCAGGGGCGTGGGGGGACCCATGCGCATTGCCTTCTGGGTGGTGGCATGAGAGTGAGCGCAAGCGCGCAATTGTCACAACAGGAGCCCAAAAAGGTTAGCCACCATTGGGTTATGGGATGGGAAGAGACTTCTTCTTTGGAGAAAAGGTGGGATAAAATGAAGTAGTTGGGAGGGGGGGGAGCAGAAATCTATATGACTTCCAGTACCTTCTGTCTCTTTCTAAATGTATCAGGTTTTGTCAAAGGAACTATTTCTGGCAAACTGCCACCCTAGTTATTTTATTGAGGAAGCACAACCATTTTCAAATTACACAACAGGAAAAAGGATACTGTAAATAGCAAGATTGTGGTGGAGAGAACATTTCTCAAGACATGGTACATGGACTTTGTTAAGTGGTGGAGAGAACATTTTTCAAGACATGGTACATGGACTTTGTTAAGAGAAGAAAATTTCATTCAAATTTCACAGTTGTTGTATCTCAAGCAATTGGTGATATAAATGGTCAAAAAGTGAGTAAAAATGGCTAGATCAGACTGTGTATATTTTCATTAAGTGCGGAAGCATTAGATTTTAGTTTGAAAAGAAAATCAATTGTAGAAGGAATGTAAATAAAATGTACGCCCTCCATTATTTGATACAATTCTCCTTCAGTTTGCATTTCATTCCAGAATTAATTTAATTGATTCCAGAATTAATTCCAGGCTTCAAACCAGAATACAAGGATGCCCATCTCTCCCTATTCTTTATTTGTTCCTTAAAAGGATTACCCATTTTTATTTTTGAAAGAACAAGTGACAACATTTAGTGACTTTTGGACAATCCTTAAAAAAAAAAAAAAAGCAGCAGTAGCTAAACAGGATCAGACAAGGTTAGAACTTGAATGAGGATACACCAGAACCTCACATGACTAACTGCTAGGCTTGAAAGTCAAAGGATATTTCAGGAAGTGATCATGGCAAATGATTTCGACATTACTGTGAAGAAAATATCAGTACATCCATGTAATACCCACCCCAGAATGTTCTACTTGGGGGAACCTCTTTCTTTAGTATGTCACATGCCAGCAAAATGGAACTATAACTATCAGAATTCATAGCTGGCTGGCAATATTGGACACTGCAAACCAACAAATACAAGTAGTTCTCTATTTACAATAATTCATTTCGTGACCATTCAAAGTTACAACAGCACTGATAAAAGTGACTTACACCATTTTTGCATGCTTACGACCTTTGTAGCATCCCCATGATCATGTGATCAAAATTCAGATACTTGGCAACTGGACCACATTTATGATCACTGCGGTGTCCCCGGGTCATATGATCCCCTTTTGCTACTTTCCAACGAGCAAAATCAATGGGAAGCCAGATTCACTTAACAACCAGGATACTAACTTATCAAGTGCAGGGATTCACTTAACAACTGAGGGAAGAAAAAATTTAACAGCTGAGGCATAAAATGGGGCAAAACTCACTTAACAAATGTCTCACTTAACAACAGAAATTTTGGGCTTAATTAAATTTTGGGCTCAATTAGGATTAACTATATAGAATAGCCTAAAATGAGAAAGGTTTTCTTAGATTCAAAGATACTACCCATTGACACTAATTGTTTTACAGTAGCTTCTGTGTTCTTTCAAAAAAGACAGGCCCAATTTCTTTCACCAGAATATAAAATCATATCATCTTATTAAGAGAACTTACCTGCAGGACAGCTTTTGCAACAAATCCCAGAATATAGGAATTCTCCAGGATTGCAGGAGATTCGAAGTGCTGGAGATTCGACCTAGGGGGTTTGGAAAGGGAGAGGTTTCTTCTAATCATTGCACTTTTCCAGCAATATTATCTTGTCTTAATCAGAGATGCACAGTCATTGTTCTGCAAAGCTGTCAAGATAAACTAAATTCAAATCCTATCATCAAAAAAATAAAATAAAATAAAATTTGATTTTTGGGTGTGCATGTGTGAGAATAGATATTATATAGTGCTTCTCATGGAATGAGTATAACATGCGATGAGTATCAGTAACTTGTCCATGTCACAGGCTCAGAATAAAATACAATTTCCTCCACTTTCCTCCTGACCTATCTCTGTTAAGGTCTTCTTCCTCACTACTATTCTCTGCCCCACGGTGGCCAACTAGATGTTTTGGGGAAGTCCACGCACATGAACTAGAGTGCAAATAACCATCTTCCACCACTGCTTCCTAGTATCTAATATTTAAGGAATATTGCCTTTGGGATCTTTATGCTGGTAAAGAAAAGAGAAGAAAGTCTGTGATTCAAGCAACTTTTTAGACATCAGGAGTTTTTTATGGTTTCTAAGATGAAACAAGAGAAACTCCAAAAGCCATTTCACAAATCAGAACTCTTTCAAGCTTGAAAAATAAAAATAAAAACCATAATGACTATATTACTTGATGAGGATTTTTTTTTTCCTGAACCCAAGTGCCAGCTATTTTTGTCTCTGAACACTAGGGTACTCTGACACCAATACCTACAATTGGATAAAACACCAAATGAACAATATTCATCTTGAAACTAGGCCTTACGGTTGAAAAAAACTAGCCTAAGCTAATATTTGGGCTTCCTTCTCTCTTCCTATCTCCTCTTTTTATAGCATTTTGTCTGACAAGTAGTGTAGGATAACTTAAAATTTTGCTTGAATATCTGTGGGATTTTAATAGGTCCCTAAAAAAGATGTTACTCCAATTCAAATATTCAACCAATAATGTTTCAACCAAGATCTGGGGAATTATCTATCTATCTACCAGTAAAATTCTCCTACCTTTTTGTCTGTTTGTAACCTTCAGTTAGCCCAAATGGTGCATCATTGTGCAAATTATTTTGAATCAAGGTAGCTTAATTCTGCTAACTTAAAGGATGCGTATAAAATCCGGGACTCATTAATTTTATATAATTGAAATTTCAAGGAACTTCACACACCAGTTGTATTTGCAAAATTGTGCCCACTGCAGCAGGGGTGTCAAACTTGAGGCCCATGGGCTAGATGCAGCCCGTGCTTAGATTTGGCTTATGGGGCTGCCCTGGAAGAAGTGAAGGACCAGTGGCTGCGACTGCCTCCTGCAGCCCTCTGCCAGTGAAAATGGAAGCCAGGAGGACCACATACAGGCTGCAGGACATCGAGCTGGCCACGGCCACTCAGCCCGACCCACCAAGGTTGAACACAACCCTGGTGCAGCCCTCAATGAAATCAAGTTTGACACCCTTGCATTACAGCATCACCTCAGTCATATCATTGCAACTTCCAACACTCTGCCAGTTTCCCACATGCCAAGTCAGTGGTGAAACTGGAAGGAAGCTGGGAGTTGCTTGTGCTCCCACTGCTTTTTTGCCTGCTCAGGGTCATTCCATTTCTCTGTTTAGGTAAGGAAATATCTCTGAAAGGATGATCCAACAGGTCATGGTTCTAGTTAACAATATTAAGTTGGAACTCTCAAAATGTTTACATAGGAAAGGATCTGGATAACTTTTAAAGTACAACACCTAACTTTAAATATATGGCAACATTTTTTTCCTTCAGCTAAAAATGCAACTCTGCTAACTTTGTCAAACTTCAGTTATTCTGTATGAATAACCTTTGATCTATCATGAGAAGCACACAGATAAACAATAAGCATTAATTTATATTTGCCAAGTGTAACATATTTTAAAACAATTACATAAAAAAATCAAAACAATATAAAACAAATTCAACTTTGTTTTAAAACTCTGAGGGTTTATCAGAACCAATAATATAAGCTAACAGCAATCATAACATGGCAAAAATTCCTCAAACTCTAAGTTACTTGCTGTTATACAGCAATAGTGATAATAAACACTATATCAGAAGACTGGAGATATTAAGTAGCTGTAGTAGTAACAACTCTTATTCAGAAGTAACTCTCAATATAGTTATAGAATTACACTCTAAATCTTAATTGGTTCACATCAAGTATAATGATTTACTGTTGCTATACAAAGAAAGCATCACTGTTGCATTCACTAGGATTAGTCATAATGCTAAAAAACATAATTAAATCACATAACTGAATTGCATATTCAAGACACTCTTTCTCTTTCTTCCTTAATGTTTGCAGTTTATGATTTTTCTTCATAAAGCACAAAATTAGGAATCTATAAATTATTTATTTATTGCATTTATATGCCACTCCTCTCACTGAGAAGTATCAAAGTACTTAAAACTGAAGAGTAGCAGGACAATTCAACAATTTAATAATTTAAAATGTATTTTAATGTTTGTCATTCATGTTTTATTTTGTCTGTCCTTTCATATCCTTTCTATAATGATTCTATTCTGCCATTTCTTTTAATATTAATGTAACTTTTGTTTCGTGGTGAGTTTTGTCCCAGGGCGAGAAGGTTTCATATTTCAAGTGTTGTCTATTTCACTTTATTGTTTTGTCAGATAAAGTTTATGGATCCTTTGTATACATTTAATAAATGAAAAGCTTTGTATTCCTGCATTAACCTACCATGATAAGCAAATATAGCCAGTGAGTCTGATTTTCAATCTCAGCTTTTTCAAACATAGAAAGTATTTGCTGTCTGTATATATATGTCTGTAGGTTCGTTTCCCTCTTGTGCTCTCTCTCCCCCAACATTTCTGTCTCTGCCATCTTAAACTATAGGTCTTTTCTCAGATTGTGCAAGCAGGCAAGTTAATGAACTCATATGAAACCAATAGAAAATTTTACAGCCTTTTTTTTTAAAAGTTAGGTATATTTATTAACTTAAATATTTAACATGATCCAGGCTGAATCAAAGATTCAGACAAAGGTGGTTTCAGGCCTTAGATTAATGTGTTTATGGAGTTGCTGATATGTGTGTGTGTTTTCTTACTGTTCTAGCCTAGATTATCTCTGTGTTGTATATTTGTTGACCTTGGATTGTGGATGCCACCAGTATTTATTGTATAGTAACAACACCACTTGCCTAACCTGGGTCCTTGGGAAGGACTCAAAAAATGGATAAAAATGCCAAATCCAGTCTAAATATCTGGCTAACTGTGCGACCAACCACAATCCTTAATACAAATTGATAAATCCTTGGCACATAACACTCCAAGTTTAATTGTGATTAAAAAGAAAAAACTGTGGAGAATTGATGTGGCAATACCAAGAGGATAGTAGAATAGATGACAAAAAAAAGAGGGGAACATCACAAAGAATCAAGGTCCAAAAATCAAAATTAAAAGGTTATGGCATAAACTGGCAGTGGTATTTCTGGTGATTATTGACACACTGCCATGCCCAAAAGCCTTGAATGGCACCTAGAACATTTGCATATTGAAAATATTTCTGTCAATTACAAAAAGCTACACTGCTTGGACTTGCACATACAGCACACCAATACATTATATTCCCTCTATTCTATAGAAAGAACTGAATGTGAATGAAGCTCAACGCTAGCTATAAAGAACGAGTAGCTGTGATTTCACAGGTTGTGTATATCATAGTTTATATCATAATATGTTGGCAAGGATTTCTAGCTATCAGTTAGTTAATAGTTGTAATAGAGTGGTAGTACACCACATAAATGCTTCCCATTGATCTTCAGTATATAGAACTTCTACATTTTACGCATATACAGAAATTCTCACTTTCCTGATTATGGTCTCTGTCACTCTTCTCTTAAAAAAAAAAAAAACCCTTTGCAGAGTAGCCTCATCATCTTGAATTAGCTCACAGAATTAGGAAAATATAAAACAGAACTATATTGATACTTGGTAGGACTGTGAGCATGGTTAGGTAAACATCCAACAGAGTAGCAGAACCTCTCTTTGAACTCTGAAACTAGTAAAAGTATACATGCTATTTAAACTCAGCTGCATTTAATTGTGATAAAATTCAAATCTGAGGAGGAACTCTTAGGAAAATGAAGTTTTGTAATTTTTGATTTGCCTTAGTCAGTTCTCAATTTTTTCATCTGTACAATGTTATCAGAATTTAGAGTTCCCCCTTTTCCCACATGAAAGTGTACAGTTGTTTGCTTTTTAGAAGCATGCCCCTCAAATTGGCAAATTAATTTTATAGCACGAGAAGATGGAAATCTGTTGAGAATAGTCTCTCAATCATCGAAATGCAAATGGTAGTTTTTATCTAATACACAAAAAAATGAAGATTTTAGCACTGCTAATATAAAACTAATTTGTGCTTTTTGCCATCCAAAGGACTGCACCATTCTTAGTAATTATGGAAATTTAGCCTTTATGCATTCTCAGTAGTCCAAGGTGGAACCTGAAATCTTATCAGGACTGAGCCTAATCCAATCAAGTCCACTGCATTCTACTTTAAACTTACACTCAATATAGACTGCTCTTTGACATCAAAATATTTTCCTTGTTCTTTTTTAAAAACCTAAATCCTTTCTAATTTTTAATGAATTTTTTACAGAATAAAAATAATGCAAATTTAAAGAAAAAAGGGATAAGAAAGAATAGGGGCTGAAAAAAAGAAAAGGGGAATAAGAGATTTAAAGGAGCAACTTTCAATCTTCTTTACAGCAGATATAAATATATTTATGTTTTATTCCTTCGGGATCATGGCTCCTTTCTTTCCATATTCCAGCTTTTCTAATAATCAAACTCATAAATCAAATGATTTGTTTCCAGCCAAAAATTCAAAAAGGATCAAAACCCAAAGTTCCAAAGAGAACTCTGACATTTTGTCTAAACTTTTTGAGTACATTTAATTTTGTGAAAAACATTGCCTTGTTATAAATAGCCTGATTTATAAGAAACACGAATCACTTTACTGACGTATTTCCTTATTTCTTTCATGGGTGTTCCTTCACTCCCCATCCTAACGCATGAATGCCAATCATGCACAATGCCAATTTACCGTTGTGCTTTAGTTATGCTCTGACATCTGTAGTTCTAAAATATTTGGAGGGCACCAGGTTGGGGAACCTAAAGGGCCAGATTAGAAGCGCAGCACTTTCCATCTTATTTTTCATCAAACTTTTATTACTGTGGAATAGTCACTCCAGGAGTTCACAGAACATGTTGTCCATCAAAATACGGTTTGCTTTGTGCGATGCAAAAACTCACCCAACTGGGATTTATTCAATAAACCAGTTAAATATACCAGAGCATATCTCTGGGGAGCATTTCTTTGGAGTGAATTATCTAATGGAATGGACTAAAATGTCTTAAACCCAAGATGTCCTTTGACCTCACATGAATAACAGAAAGTCTTTTCAGTACAGGTAGCCCTCACCTTACAACAGTTCATTTAGCGACTGACTGTTCAAAGTTATAACGGCACTGAAAAAAATGATTCATAACCATTTTTCAGTTACAATCTTTGCAGCATCCCTGTGATCATGTAATCAAAATTCAGATTGTTGGCAAGTGGTTCATATTTGTAATCATTGCTGTGTTGGGTGTGTGTCATGTTGTGACCCTAACCCTCTGACAAGCAGTCAATGGGAAAACCCGATGCATTTTGACAACCGGGTTACTAACTCATCCCCTGAAGCAATTCTCTTAACAACCGTGGCAAGGTCGTAAAACAAGGCAAAACTCACGCCAGAAATGTCTTCTCACTTAAAAAATTAGAAATTTGGGGTTGCATTGCGGCTGTTAAGTCGAGGACTACCAGTACAGATGTAAGCCACTTTAAAAAAAAAAAAAAAAAAAGCAAACAACAACAACAACAACAACCCACGGCTGCAGGAACACTTTGAGTTTCAGAACGGAAACCGGTTGGGACCAGGCTAAAGATCGGCTTCACCCCACCGCCGCCGCCATCCCGAAACGAGGACCAAAAACCTGCAAAACCTGTTAGAACCAGAAGCGGGGCTAGGCCACCCCCCTCAGCCCCCCCCCCCTCCCCTTTTTTAACTTTTTTTTATTTTTTTTTAAAAAAAAAAAAAAATCTCGTCCATTTTGCGGTCTGCGAAGTGACCGACCCAACGCAATAAAAACCAAAAACGGCAAGAAGAAAAGTAAAGGGAAAGAAAGTAAAGAAAAGAAAAGTTGCGGCCTGCCGATGTGACAACTGCTTCAACTTCCTTTTCTAATTGCGACGAGAGAGAGAGGGAGAGGGAGAGAGGGAGGAAGAAAGAATGGACGACCCAAGCGAAAAGCCCTGCAATAATTGAACACCCCGGTTCCGCGGCACGAACCGGCCGCTTCTGCAAGCTTCCCCCCGCGGCGCCCGTCCCTGAAGGAATTCCGCCCGTCTTCTCTCTTCGCTCGCTCGGGCGGCCGAGGAGGCGCAACCCGGAGCTTTTCCCGCCTGATTTTACTCCTCCGACTTACCTTCCGCAGGAAAGCCAGGACGGCCAAGCCCGCCACCATCGCCACCATCTGCGCCATTTCAACGGGGGCGGCTAATATCGCAGCGCGCAGCTCTTCTTTCTGACTTTTTCCTTTTTTTTTTTTTTTTTTTTTTTTAAGGCGGAGGGTGTGTTTGCATGCGTGTGTGTCTTGTGACGGGGGTACCTTCAACTCTCCACCCCAACACCCCCCCCCGCCCCCCCTCCCAGGCGTCACCGGGAATCCCCGCTCTCGTGAAAAGCGGCTGGACCAGCCCTCGGTCTCCTCCCGGCAGAGCGAGCGAGGCCCTTCCCGACTTCGCACTTTCCGCGGGGCACAAAAAAGTCGTCGGAGGGTGAAACCTTTTCACTCCGCCCACTCAGTGAATCAGGGGCGCTCCTCCTTCCAGTGCAAACTAAAAAAGACGCCTCGTGTGAGGTTTAAGACGGGCCATTAGATTGATTTACGGAAAGTTACTGGGAGCTCCTTTTCTTCCAGAAAGGCGGAAACGGGTTTTCACTGCCCCTCCCTCCCCCCCTTCTTTTTTTTTTTTTTTTTTTTTCCCTTCGATCGTTTAGCTTACGATCCCTAGTATTCTGTGAGGATCCCTCTGTGAGGTGGAAGCAGATTTTTAAAAAAAAAAAAAACCACCAAAAGATTCGTTGATCCAAGGAAAACAAGATTTTATTCACGTGTCTGCAGAGACGGGTTCCCTCAGGCATTGAAGGAACCCAGAGCAAAATTTACACCCTAACTGTCCTCCCCTCCCTCGTACGAGGGCTTGGCTCACATTCTTTCTGTTTTCAAATTGACACATATATTTTATGCGTAAAGCAATAAAGCAAAAGCAGTTACACGGTTTCTGACATCACTTTATTCCAGTTCATTGCATAATACACTTTATTATATTTCTGACATCACTTTATTGCAGTCCCCCATTGTTCTAGCCTTGTCTTGTTTTTTCTCTTGTGCACAAACTGGAACACTTTCTTATTTAGCAGAGCTGCTGAGTTTTGAGACACACTTCCTTTATTCAATTCAATGGGTCATCCAACATGGCTTCGGTTCTGCTCACACCTCTCATCCAGATTCTAAATCTGCTAACTTTTTTGACTTTCAGATAAGAACCGCCGCTAAAAGTCGATGCAGATTGGGTGGCACAGCACACACACGCACACACACACCCAGTTATAACCTGTGTGCTGCTCTTGCTCCAGGGGTCCCCAAATTTGGCAACTTTTAGGACTTGTGGACTTCAACTCCCAGAATTCCTGAGCTAACATGACTGGAGGAGGAATTCTGGGAGTTGAAGTCCACAAGTCTTAAAGCTGTCAAAGTTTTGAAGATCCCCTGGGAGTCTCATCCAATTCTTTGTGTGTTTGTGTGTGTTGGTCTTTCAAGTCATTGTTGATTGCTGGTGACCGCCTGGTCAAGTCTCTGCAGCGGTTTGCCATTGCTTGCTTTTTAGGGATGAAAGAAAGCGACTGGCCCAAGGTCACCCCGCTGGCTTTGTGTTGTAGAAAGTTAGCACCCACCCTTCTCCGAGAAAAATGAACGATTCTAGGAAATATTTAAAAGGCAGAATATTCTACCTCCCTGGATGAGACAAAGAGAAAAACACGCTCTTGGAAAACAGCCCCCACTTTTGTTAATAGCCCCAGCAAGACAGCCATCCTATCTACAAGACAAAATATGGTTTACTCCAGGGTGATGGGATTAGCCCTCAACTCAGATCCAAGTCATTAAGCCATGATAGAAATTGTCCAAAGCTCCTTCATTACATCAGCCAGCAAGATTCAATCAAGCTTGGGACTCAAGACAAGTTACTCCTACATAGCCCCATGGGAGTCTGACAACCAATCAGAATACATTTCTTGCCACAGGAATAGGAAGCAAGTTCAAAGCCCAGCAGAGGGTACCAATCTCTCTCCTTCTCTCACACAAGTGCTCCTCCATTAAACCATCTTCCATGCAGTCTCCAGGTTTCCAGTTGTCTTTCTTCCCACTTGGGACTGAACCCAAGATTGACATTCCTTCCAACAGTGTCTCAGGCTGGGCTAGAACTCCTCATTTCCTGTTTTCTAGCCTGGTGTTTTAAGCATTACACTAAGCTGATTCTTTTAGGCTCAATCTAAGGGCAGAGAAAAATGACGTCCATTTGGACTAAATGGGTGGAGAATAAGCTTGAAATAATAAGCTTCCCTTCAGATGGTCCAACAGCTCTCTGGAACTGTGAATCACATCTGTACAACTGTTGTAGCAGGAAGTTGAAATACGTTTGCAGGACAAAATTCTTCACACCTTCATTTTCCGAATACACGCAGCACATCCACAGGCACATCATAGTGACTGAGTTTGAGCAACTTGCTAACCATGATTGTTTTAACCATGGTTGACTGAACAACACTAACATACGGAAACAAAAACTAACCATATTTTAGTCTAGCATGTTGTTCAAATTCACCAGCTCTGTTCATACAATGTAAGCCACCAACCAAGGTTAGTTATGTTTATGCAATATGCTAAACAAATGGATCACAGGTAGCTTACAGGAGGATTTCATGATTTTTTCCATATTTGATTCATACACAGGTCCATTAGCTTATGGTTTAGTGAATCATGCCAAACTCAGCTCACACAATGCACTAGACCAGGGGTAGGGAAACTTGGCTCTTTTATCACTTATGGACTTCAACTCCCAAAATTTCTGAGTGAGCCATAAAAGGTTCCTTATTCCTGGCCAACTGGTTTTTCAGTTGTGGGGGAAATCAATTTTTGACTGGAATGGGACTGTTTAGTATACAAATACAAATATACAAATTTGTATATTAAACAGTCCCATTCCAGTCAAAAATTGATTTCCCCCACAACTGAAAAACCAGTAGGCCAGGGATGGGAACCTTTTATGGCTCACTCAGGAATTCTGGGATTGTGATAAAAGAGTGATAATAAGTGATAAAAGAGCCAAGTTTCCCTACCCCTGCACTAGACCATAAACTAGTCTTATCACATTTTAGTGTAGCAGGTTACATGCATCCAGACAGAGTGAATCAACTGTTTATGGGTGGCTTATGAACCATAGTTAATATCAAACCATGGTGAACTTGATTAATCACACTATGCAAATACAGCCAGTTGATGGCTTCACCCTTCTCCACCTGAATGTAAGTAGGACTCCTACTTGAAGAGCCCACTCTCCAACATGGTCTGCCATTCAGGGGTCATCCCTGATCATTATGGCCCATTGCCCACCCCTTTCTCAGTTACAGTAATGTAGAAGGAGTTTCCAGGATTTCTGCTGTGTGGCCAGCAGGAACATGGACAAAAACATGGAGTATCAATACTATTGTCTGCAGCACCATAAGGCATAATTTTAAGTATTCATGAGCAGCTACCTTTGTTTTAAATCATAGATGTCAAACTCGTGGCATCATGTGAAATATCACATTTTTTCCTTTTGTGGAGCTGAGATGGGCATGGCCTGCATGTGAACACATCTGGCCCGCGGGCCACCACTTTGAGACCCCTGTAAATCTACACCTCTATAGCTGGTCACTATATCTGATCATACCTGTCATACGCCTGGTGGAGACTGACTCTGAGGGAGAGGAGGAACAGCCAACAGGGAGTGGAAGTGTGGAGGGGGCTGGGGAAGGGCAGAGGCCAGCTGAGCAGTCAGAGGAGGACCAGGCCCATCCCTTATCCATCCTAGGGCATGCAGAGGAGGACAAGGGAGAAATGTGGTCTACTCAGGAGAGGGCCTTGATCCTCTTCATGGGATGCAGCTGTGACAACTGAATAAGAGGTCGGACACGCATACGGGTAAACGCTGGAAATAAAGCATGGAAATATCTCTTGTTTATGGTTCCTCTCTGAGTTTGGCATCCTTCCCAGTCTGGGTTATCTATGGATGTCCTCCATCCCTTATCTTGCCTGGTTTGTGTTGCTTTTTTCCTTCTTCTTGGAACTGTGTGGGAGTTTTTTGTCTTCCATCAAGAATATTCTGAGCTTGGAAGCAAAGTGAAGGAATAAAAGGGGCTTCACCTGTTTTCTGTGATTGTGTTTGTTTTGTATCCCACCCTGGGTCACAATACCTGAACACATGAAGCTTAAGATAGGATGGAGATGATGGCTTCTGGGAAATCCTGAGGCTTCAAATGCCATTGTTAGTATGTATTGTCCTATCTGAGCATTGTGGCCCTCTAAGTGCAGCATCTATACCCACTTATGCCTGGTATGTATTTTTCTGGATTCACACAATACATTACTTAGAATCTGGTGGCTACCATCCCGCAAACAGGCAAGGCAAGGACTCTCTAAAAGAGGTACCTTCCCTGACTGTGAAAGGCTAAAATCCAATATGCATTTTTTACTATTGTGATGATTGCATTATTTAAACGTTTCAGTATTTCTACATATACTTTCAGTCACAGAAAAATGGACAATAAATATATTTAAGTTACGTTCGTTTTAGTTCCTAACATTTTTCCAAATTCTATCCATTCTACTCTTCTATCTATATTGGGAAGGTGAATGGGATAATACAGGTAGTCCTCGGCTTACAACAGTTCATTTAGTGACCGAAGTTACAACGGTACTAAAAAAAGTGACTGATGATCATTTTTTACATATATGACCATTGGAGCATCCCCATGGTCACGTGATTTACACTCAAATGCTTGAGAACTCATATTTGTGACACTTGGAATATCCTGGGATCACGTGATCTCTTTTTGTGACCTTCTGACAAGAAAAGTCAATGGGGAAACCAGATTCACTTAGCAAGCGTGTTACTAATTTAATTGCAGTGTCCAATAATGAGAGTATTTGAGTAGAATCACCTTGCAGGCTTCATACCTATTGTAGTGGACTAAACACCTGTTTGCAAATGGTGTGTTTTTATGATCAGTTATGATAAATGTTGCGGTTTAACTGAGTGGAAATTTTTAAGCATGTATTAAAAAAGTCAAAGCCTTGCAATCTGGAGCAAGCACTGTCAAGCTCAACAATACCTATGTAATATAACTGCTCTTTCTGTGAATGTATACGCTGTAATTATGACCTCTGCAAAATTAATATTTTCAGCTACATCATTTCTTTCCACCAATCCCAATAATTATTTTTCCAAAACCCTATCCCTTTTGTTCAAGCTTCCTTAATGTTTTTCTGACAGGATCATCTAACACCAGCTCTCTGCTTTCTAATATTCATGCTGTTTCTATTCATGCATTTTTCCTCTCACCATGCTTGGTGAGAAGAAACATGAGCAAATCAGTGGTGCAGTTATCACTGATTTTAAGAAAACTGTTCTGCCCCCTTTGCTTTTTTCCCTCAAGTCTACCACAATTTGTTGCAGCAATCTGTCTAGTGGTAACAGTGTTGTAACTTGTGGGTAGGAAACAAAATGCATAAAATATTCTTAACAATATATATACACATACAAATGACCAGTGATACAAAAAATAGTGCATGCCCCACTTGTGAAGAGCCCTACATTCCAAAGTAGTTGCAGTTTACAAATATAGAAACGTAATCAAATTTTGAAGAACCACAAATCATTTTTAAGTGTAGATGTTATGAATGTCATTAGGTGTCACTAATTTTGTCAGTATTTCTGTGCTTCTTGAAATATCCTGTTAAAAAATAAATAAAAATAAAGTTAGAGCAACATCTGAAAGGGTTTCATTTTGTTGGGGGGAAAGCCCATATAAAACACCTACATATAAAACCAACCACATGCAAGTGAAGCATTTGTGAAATTCAGCACATAAAGCTCTACAGTTTGCTAATCAACTGTTTTTGTTTCATCTTTTCATATAATTTACTGAATAAAGGCATCAACAGAAGAAGAAAATATAATTTAACTGAACATAAAATTGAACATTCTTCAATCTACTGTGTTTCTCACAAAATAAGGCCGGGCCTTTTTTTTTTATCTACCCCCCCCCCCGAAAGAATGGCTAGGCTGTCTTTTCGGGGGTGACTTAATTCCCCCCCTTGCATCCTCGGGTGAGCGGGCGGCGATGGATGTTGACCTTGGCGTTGGTGGGGCACTTCGTATCGGAAGACTTTCCGCCACCATTGCTTTCCCTTCTCCCGTTCCGCGATGTTTGGCAGCGCTGCTTTCATGGCCAGCGGGTCCAGCGGAGAGAGCCCGAAGCCTCCCGTCCTTTCCACCCCTTGTCCAGCCTGTCCCCACGCATCTCCAAATGCGCTGGCAGCTCCAAACGCTGCAGCGGCACGGGCATTGGGCATAGGCGTGGACTTGGTGGGGCTCAACATGGAGAAGGATGTGGTGCAGGCTGTTGCCTTGCCTCCCTGTCCATGGATGGGTGGGCGCTATCACTGCCTTGGGCAGCCTCTTCCGGTAGCCCCTTCGGGTTCGGGCTGGAGGGACTTGGGAAGGAAGCCAAGCTCGGGTCGGCCCGGCTCTTTCACTTGGCCGGCGGGCGCGTACCCGCGGCTCGCTTTCCCGGCTCTGCCCAGCCCGCACAGCTCCCAGGGGTGGGCCGATCCTGCGCTGTGGCCCTGGGAGATTTGCCTCCCCATGTGGGATTGGGCTGCCCTCTTGGGCAGGGGAGGCTTTGTTGTACCAGTAATAGGGCGTCATTTTTAAAAGAATTGGCTTTGCCTTCAAAGGCGAAGGGAAGGCAGCGACAGGAGCACCTGAAGCAGTGTTTCTGCTGGGCTCCGGTTGCAAGGAGGAGCCCTGGCTAGCTGTGTGTGGCTGTGCCAAACACCGCGGCGTTGCTCTAAACACCACGGCAGCATGGGGAGAAGGGAAAGCAACCATGGCGGAAGGTCTCCTGATACGAAGTGCCCCACCAACGCCAAAGTCAATGCAGGCAGAACCATATCCGGGTATGCAACAAAAGTACTTCCTAACAGCAAGCCCCCACCTGCCATTCCCCCTCATTTCGCATGTTTAATATAGGCCTTAATTTGGGGGAAGTGGCTTAATTTGATTTTATGCCGATGAAACATGCTGGGACTTCCAATTGGGGGAGGCCGTATTGTCAGAGAAACACGGTACTATAAACATCAACATTTTAATTGGGCATTCATTCTTATATATATCTAGTTCAGAGTTTTTCAAACTTGCAGGGTGGGGGATTCTGGGAGTTGAAGTCTACATATCTTAACGTTGCCAATTTTGAAAAATACTGATCTAGTCAGATGCAACAATCTGCACTGCATTTCTGTCCAATAAGGATAGGCACAACTGCAGCAGGGCTATGTTTATTGGCAGTCCAAACTCTCAAAAAATCACACAGCTAATAAAATTATGTCTGAAGTTGGCAAATAGGCAAAAATAACTTCCCTAGGTACCTGTGTGAACATGTTAGCGCTCCCATAAATATAAGGAGAAGACTGTTTGGCACAAGTAGGAAATATAATTCTTTTTTTTTTTTTCATGGTCAGTTATTTGAGTGTTAGCAATCATATTAACTTGCTATGATCATCTCCGGAGAATCTAAGATTACATGTTGATTTAATAAAGCAAAATTTAATCTAACAGCATTCAGATAATCATAATGCACTTAATTATTGTCACAGAAGATAACAGCCTCTTAACTGATCTTGGTCAACCTCAGAAAAACTAACCTTGTTGGGCCTGGGGCAAACTGCCCATTGAAAGGATGGGTCACTAACCATTTCTGCCTGTAATCCATTATCCTCCCGTAGCTAAAAAAACTTCTGAGGATGACTTAGTGTTTTGGTCTGCATAAAATAGGTGTTTTCCCCCACAAGCTGCCTCAAGATGCTGTGTGCAGGTAATGGAAGATGGACTGAGATGTACCTGGAAGGTGGCCAAGAATGACATTCTTCAGGCTGGAAATCTTATGTCTCTAGCTGATTCTGCCACTTTCCCATGGGACACTCACTTCAATTTTTTTACTTGATCTTTTTATTCAGTCTCAATCCTCCTGCAGAATTCTGGTTTCTGCAGCCACACACTTTCTCTTAAATAGGTAGGTCCACGTTGGATTAAAGAATGCAAATGTTTGAAATTTACCAGCATGTTATCCATTTAAATTCATGTAAATGCAAGTGTAATTGAAAGGACTTGATGTTAATTATTAATCAAATTTATATAATTCCCATCTCCCCAAAGGCAAGGTTCTGGGCAGAACACAACAATTCACCCATCTTTTTGCTGTTCAATGTTATAATTAAATCTTACCTCCACTAAACTTTTTAGAATTTTGGATGATAAGACAGGTTTGAAGGTTTCAATAGTTATGAAGTCCAGTTGGAGTATATCCGTGTAACATTGATAAAATATTGCTGGGATTTGCCACACTTGACAGTAACTGAGAACTAAATGGAAAAGAGAGGAAAACAATTAATAATATGGTACATTCTTTGGTTTACAGCAAACTACCAATTCATCAGACTGCATGTATCTTTTATTTTATCCTAGAAAGGGAACTCAGCTCAATGATTATTTTACTTTGATACATAAATTGTTACTTTTAACTTGCAACACTAATATCTGATTTTTAACACATCTTTGAGGACCAAAGAGTGGATCATATTCTGTTGTTGAAATATATTAGATCTCACCCAAAATAACTTCTAAGGTGGGGGTAAAGCTAACAAAATTTAATGAGTTAACTCATTAAAGTTTTGAACTAAGATATCTACAAAGGGGCTGATTTACAGAATGTCTCCAAAATCTAGAATGCATGGAATTGAAATTTGGCAAATTTTATAAATCATTTTATGACATAAAAATCATTTTATGACATAAAAATCATTTTATGACATAAAAAATACCATAAAACATTTTATGATGTGACACAAAATGTCATATAACATTTCCTGTGGTTAATGCCTAATGTTTTGACAATGCCAGAGTTCAACATGGGCATCTTTTAAGGCAGATACATGTTTGAATGCCTCACTGAATTTTCAAAGAACTTTTCAAGTACATTAGAAGCTCTGCCATTGCTAAAGGCATTGAAAAAACTGATAAGGAAATATCTCTGAAACAATAATCCAGGGGAGTCACCAGCATTTTTGTAAGTAACAGTAAATAAATAAATTCCTATCAGAACTAAAAGTCTAGTGATTCAGTAAGGCTTCCTAGGATAAATTATAATACCTTTATTTATAAATTGCTTGAAAAAAAATACCAGAAATTCTGTTAGCACAGGAAATGCACAAGCTAAAATATGAAAGGATTTTACATTATTGTTACCCCATCAAATTTTGTACCACTAAAAACCAACTAGCTGTGTGTATCTCTCCATCCATCCATCCATCCATCCATCCATCCATCTATCTATCTATCTATCTATGGAGTACCTGCTGCTGGGAGATCCCTTATAATGTTTGGTTGTTCTAGAAGAGAGCAATAAACTTTATCTTTGAACTCTCTTGTCTTCAATGCTCGCAGGAAAGGTGAAGGGAGAGTCAGAGTGGACTCAGTGGTTTTATAATCTGTTACAGGACACGCTGAAAGAACCAGTACTTGCAAATCAATCTGCTGCAGACACCCAAATACCTAAAAGGAAGATTAAAAACACCATCATTGCTGAACAATCCCCAGACAGATGAGCTAGGGCAGTGATGGCTAACCTTTTTGTCATCATGTGAAATGCAATGCATGTGCGACCCTCCCCGTGCTCCCTCCAGCCCCTGCGCATGCACACCTGTCTCTTGCATGCGTCCTGCCCTCCCCACATGCATGGCAGATACCCAAACATCAGCTGGCTGGTAGGAGGCACGCACGCATGTGCAGTGGAACTGAGCTGGGACAATGGCTCGCGTGCCTGTGGAGATGGCTCTGCATGCCACTTCCGGCATACGCGCCATAGGTTCACCATCACAGTGCTAGGGCATATCCATTCTTGCCAGACCAAGACACTGGGAGCTGCTAATGATTCTGCCCCTGCCTTGTAATAATTTCAGTCTGATTTTTAACGTTAATAAGTTATATGTGATGAAGCAGGGCTGTGTGTGGTTCCAAGTAACACCCCCAACAGAATCAAAACTCCAAGGCAGGCATTTTCCTCATTGGAGACCCCTGATCCAGGTCATGGTTGTTCCAAAGGTGCTTTTTTGTCAGGAGGCAACTGGACTTTTTTTTTTTTTTTTGAAGACGTTTTGCTTCTTATCCAAGAAGCTTCTTCACCTCTGACTGTGGGGAATGATGGGGAATGGAAGGATTTATATTCCTTGCATTTATATTTGAAATATCTTCAAAAGAAAGAACAAGAAAGTCTAGTTGCCTCCTGAAAAAAGCACCTTTGGGATATGCATTCCAAAGCATCTTTTTTTCTTTCAAACCTGAATCATGATACAACTTCCAAATAATGCCTCTTATCTTTCTTTTCACAGAACATATGTTAAATGAAGTCACTCCTACAGTAGACAAATGTAGCCTCCAATTCATGATCTACTTTATCCAAAATATAATCAAACATGCATTCAGAAAGGGAAGAGACTTGATGAGTTGACCCTGGCCTTGTCTGGGCTATTTGTCTCCTATTACCTTTTCAAGCCACTGAAACTGTTGGTCTTCAGCCACATAACAACTGCACTGGCACAGTAAAATCTGAAAAGGATGAGAAATACATTAATTTTAGTGAAAGAGTCATGAATGCCTAATGCAATCAATCTCCCTTCCTCCCTCCCTTTCTCTTTCTCTCTCTCTCTCTCTCACACACACACACACCACAAGCTGCAATCTTCTAGGTGTTCCTTTGGAAGTAAATCTCATTCAGTACAGAATCACCTAAGTGAATTTATATATGCTTGCACTGAACAATATACAGCTAGTCCTTAACTTATGACCACAATTGAGCCCAAAATTTCCATTGCTAAGCAAGACAGTTGTGAGTTTTGCCCCATTGTATGGCCTTTCTTGTCATAGTCATTAAGTGAATCACTGCAGTTTTGGGGTTACTAACATGGTTGTTAAGTGAATCTGGCTTCCCTATTGACTTTGCTTATCAAATCGTAGTAATCACATGATTCCAGGACACTGCAACCGCCATAAATACATGCCAGTTGCCAAGCATCTGAATTTTGATCACATGATCCTGGAGATGCTGAAAAAGCCATTAAGCATAAAAAATGGTCAAATGTCACTTTTTTTTAATGCCACTGTAGCTTCTAAAGTTCACTAAATGAATGGTTGTAAGTCGAGGACTACCTGTACTGAATATGGACAAATATTCCAACTGGCACATCCTTAATCATTGCTGCACGATTCTTCTTCGCTGACACATGACATAATTGAAAGATACTATAATTTGAATACCAAACAGCACTGCCTATAGATGTTGGCACCTGTTCTGACCCAGGCTTTGTCCAAATTAAGGAAACACAAACTGAGTGTAAAATCAAACCTTTTTCTAATGCAACGCTGGGAATTTGTTGCATTCTAAGCCAAAACTCATTAAACACAAATCTGAGAGATAAGCTCACACCTTCAGGGTTGTAGAAGGCTGCCAAGAAATAGAAGTCCACTTAATTAGAATATATGCCAACAGAAGTTCCAGCAAAGACAAACCAGAGTTTGCAAGGCTTCAATGAGGAATCAGAATCTAATGAACTTCTTTGCTTCCTGTAAAGAGCACGTCACCGAGGACTGACTTTTATCCCTGATGGGAGGGGCAATCACCTTCCAGCCTTACTCCCAAGTTGCCCCTGCTGGTTCAGCTGCTCTCTCCTTCTAGCAGCCCTGAACACACACGACTGGGAACAGACTCCCTGGGGTCCTCTGCTTTGCTGCTGCCAGACTCTAAAGACAGCACCCCACTCTCAGATGGTCCTGGCCCCATCCCTGCATCGGATGCAGGACCCTCATCCAAGACCCTCATTCGACTCCCTGACTAGTTCCCTTTCATCCTCACTGTCCGATACCTCTGCCATCTGCACCGGCTCCTGGCAAACCACAACAGCACTCAAAGTTAATATGGAGAACAATCACTTATCTTCCCATAAAGGATTCTCAGTTAGAAATTCCTGCTTAAGTGGGCAGTATCTAAAAAGACTCAATTCTCAAGCTGTCGTTAATATAAATGTGCAGGAGTGCATTAATGTTTAATTAATGGTAATCTAATTTTAAACGCTACTTTGTTTTTAAAAATGAAAAGGCAGAAAGTATCCATGAACAACTATACAAATTTTATATAAGCCTTTGTATGGCACAGAAGCTAAAAACAAAAAACGATTATTAACTTGAAGTCTCAGCAGGGTGAAAAACTTACTTCAGTTTGAAAGCTTAGTAAGATCAAATCTAGTTAGTATTTGAAGGGGCGATTACAATGGAAACCCAGGACTGTAGGCCAGACTGGGAAGTCAAAAAAATAAAAATAGCAACCACCTTCCAGAATGTTGTCCAAAAAAATTTACATAGATTTGTTGAGAAATCACCAGGAATTTGAGCATGATTTGCTTTAGTTTTACTTTTATAATAATTTTGAAAGTTTACATTGAACTTCTCCGCCAAATAGTAAGAGATGTACTTACTGTGGGATCTGAAACTGACCGATAAAAGCAACAGTATGAATCTTTGGGAAGAAGATTTGTTACTTTTGATGTTCTACACCACTCATTCCATAACTGGGCAGATCCAACCAGCTCCCAGCTTCCAGAATTCAAAATAAATGAAGATAGGAATGCTGTAGACCAAATGAGATTTATTATATGAATCACTAGACTGATTGCTAATCTATATTAGCAATCATTATTAGCAAGACTAAGCACTGCATTTCACTTTGCAGAGAACACGATCCACAAATTATTTCAGTTGATAGAAACGAACCAACAAGATCCCACAAGCTACAGATAGTCCTTGACTTACAACCACAATTGAGCCCAACATTTCTAAGTGAAATGTGTTAAAATGGATTTTGCCCCATTTTACAACCTTTCCTGCCAGAGTTGTTAAGTGAATCACTGCAGTTGTTGAGTTAGTAACACGGTTGTTAAATGAATCTGGTTTCCCCACTGACTTTGCTTATCAGAAGGTCGTAAAAGTTGATCACATGACCATGGAACACTGCCACCATCATAAATATGAATCAGTTGCCAAGCATCTGAATTTTGATCACATGATCTTGGATGCAATGATCCTAAGTGTGAAAAATAGTCAAAAGACACTTTTTTCAGTGCTGTTGTAATGGTCACTAAATGAACTGTTGTAAGTCAAGGATGACCTGTACTACAGTGCTGAAAGAAAGAACGTACTACTCACCTACTGCATTGCCTCCAACAGCCAAGATAAACTTTGAGCAAGGCAACTTTTCTTCTGCTGATATATTTGAGGTGTTCCAGGTGATACAAATGTCTCTAAGTATCGGAAAAGGGAGATGATTAAAAAGACCTGAACAAAAGGCTACAGAAAAAACTTCAGTTACCTCAGAAAAAAAGCAATTTCTAATGTGGAATTTTTAGTGTTCTCTGAGCTCTTTCAGCCATTTCTATAGCACTGAAGATATTATCTAATTGGGTAATGAAACATCTGCAAGCAAACAACCAAATTGCTACCTACTGCTGGTAGCAATTTGTACATCACACAATCACAATGGACTAAATACAAAGAAAATCTCTAAGCGTTCATAATACCACTGACTAAAAATGCTTTCACTCTCCAATCATTGATAACTGAGAGCAGTTTTTAAGCTGCTTTCCCCAAAAAAGATGACTGCACCGTTTCGCCCGAGAAAATAAAAAATTCTAACCACTGGAAACAATATAGCCGCATTCACATGAGATTGTGAATGCAGACGAGGTAACTACAGGTAAACTTTATGTGTTGCATGAATCCAGAATGTATAGTTAATAGTTCAATATATTGTAAAAGCGAAGAAGGCTGGATTAAAAATAAACTACAATAATAAGCATATAATGAAAACACAGTCTCCATGCAAGCTCTATGAAGCCCCGGTTTTTTTCTGGTTTGTTAGGGTTTGCTTTGTGGGGTTTTGGTGTCTTTTCTGCTACACAATGTGGTTACTGTAATAGTAACTGAGTTTGAAAAACAGCAGGAAACAGAAACAAGAGAAAGGAAAAATCTGTCACGTCTGTTTCTCTACTGCAAATCACTCCACCTAATGAAGCAGCTTTTACTTCTATTAGAGGGGAGATTTTTTTTGTGCTTCATTTTTAGTATTGAAATAAGAGGTTCATTAAAAGAAAAAAAAAAAAAAAAAGCAATGTTGACATTTCTCCCACACTTCTAATGATCACAAGTGCCCTTCCAGAGTTCATGGGGATGCACAGCAGCTCAGGTTCAATCCCACCTTAATTGAATCCAGGCCAGGCACTAAGAATATCCAGGCGAGATGGATTTTTTGTTGCCGGAAAAGGGGAAGAACATAAGTATAGTGCTAAAAGGCTATTTCACTGCCCACTCCATCATATATTCACGTTATATTATGAAGTTTAAAACTCAAATTTATTGCACCCATCAAACATCATACTCAAAACTTAATGCGAGAGAGGCACTTCATCCAAGTTTGCTCGACAAATTATTATTAGGACATTCACATAAGCTTGGGCAGTGATCATGCCGGCTGCTTGTTTGAAGCTTGGCATATTGCACAACCCCCCCCCCCCCCTTTGTTCCAGCTCCTGACCTACCACATCGTGCCATCTCCATCCAGCAAGTTAATAGGCAGAAGCAAGGCTTCTGAAACTTTTTGCTCCCAGATCCCCTTCCTATTAAAAAAAAAATAAAATAAAAATAAATTATGGGGGAATCCCAAAAGAACTAAAAGTCTGCACGGGTTATCTAGTTGGCGGTTAAAACTGAAAACTGGCGCATTCGCGGATGTGACCCCGCTTCTCCCGCTCTTTTTGACGGGATTGTAAAATCATTTTCTTGGTGCATGATTTAAGTTTTTTTTTTTTTTTTTCCCCCATTTCCCAACCTAGGCGGGCCAATGGTTTCGATCTCGCGGGTCCCTGAAAGGGGGGCAAAGCAACACTCCCGGGTCCAAATCAAATCATCCATCAGACTTCAGATCCACGCGCACCGTGCACCCCTTTCGGCCACGGTGGGTGGGTACGTTTTGCGGGAGCAACACCCCTTTCTTCCCCCTCCGGGCCAACTTTTCCGGAAGAAATTGCGATCCTCTGAACCTGCAAGAAAGCGAGGTGTGTGTGTGTGTGTGTGTGTGTGTGTGTGTCCCCCGCCTCCCCTCGCTCTCTTCCCGCTCGCCACCTTTTCTTTTCCAGCGCCAGCCGGATCTCCCGATCCTCCGGAGTCTCTCCGCGCTCTTCGGCGAGCTCCTCGTCGTCATCCAAGCCGGCGCGGCTCGGGGGCGCGACCACCTCTCCAAAAAACGTCGCCATCTCCGGCGCAAGGCAGCCGATTCACCGAGCAGCCGCCGAAAAGCGCGTCTCCTTCCGGGTTCAAGGCCCAAAGCGGCTGCATCGGCGAGGATCGCCGTCTGGAGGTCAGCGAGCATGCTCGCCTTCGGTTCGGGGGGGGGGGGGGGATCGCCTTTCAATGTGCGGCTCTTGGGCGGGCGGCGCCCTCGGGCCGCGTTGTCGACGCTTCGGAGCGCTTTGGCTTAGTCCTCTCAAGGGCGCATCGCGATCCTGTGAGGTTGAGTAGGTGCGTGTGCGACGGGAGGGGAAGGGAAGGATCTCTCGCCGGCTTACAAAGGGTTAGAATGTAGATTGGACACGGATTGGATTGGATTGGTAGAATATTTATTCTATAGATATAGATTATTTATATCATAAATATAAATAATAAATAATATATAATAATAAATATGGAATATTTATAGATTGGATTGGTAGAATATTTATTCTATAGATATAGATTATTTATATCATAAATATAAATAATAAATAATATTATATAATAATAAATATGGAATATTTATAGATTGGATTGGTAGAATATTTATT
>BLBF01000054.1:4390723-4503626 GCA_015471245.1 Laticauda colubrina | reverse complement strand
TAGGTGAAATACTAACTATGAATCATAGTTAGTGTATGCAGCTTTAAATGTAAAATAGCAATTGTGGGTGTGGTTATGAAAACCATATAAAAGTAGCAAGGCTACAGCTTGCTCTCTCTCTCTCTGGATTTGATGATCACTGATTACTGCTTGGAAGCAAGACTGCATTGCTCGAACGGGAGAGACAACAACAGACTGATTTATATGAACTGACAATAGGATATTCTACATGGACTTTGCTAACTGAATATCCCTGGATGGACTGACTACATGGTAACTGAATATTGGACTGTTTTTGACTATGCTATAAACTTATACTGGAATAAAATATATTCTTGATAGCACAAGCGTATCTGTTATTTTTACTGTATGTTAATAAACATACAAGCTTAGCTCACTCATTTATCTGTGTGCCTATCTGACTAACGCTGCACATTCTGTTTAGCTTGTCTACCTAACCCTGGTTGGGGAACCCAGGCTTAACAATGTTGTTACCAAAAATTGAATTATATAAGGATCCCGAATTTGTCTCCCTTCTAGAACCTGAGATGCTTCTTAGAGCCAAAAGGGAAATTGTAACTGCTCTTACATTATCGGTTTTGCTAGGTTTGGGAACAGTAGGAGCTGGCACAGGCATAGGCGCTCTCATTCATAATACCAATCAAATAAGTAGACTATCGGCTGAACTAGATGAAGACTTAAAAACCTTAGAAGTCTCCATCTCAGCCATGCAGGAATCACTCACTTCCCTAGCTGAAGTTGCACTACAAAATAGAAGAGGCCTTGATCTGTTATTTTTAAAACAAGGAGGCTTATGTGCAGCTTTAGGAGGGGACTGTTGTTTCTATGCTGATTCATCTGGAGTAGTCACAGATTCCTTAAATAAATTAAGGGAACGACTGAAGAATAGAGAGATAGAACGGCAACAGTCGATGGGATGGTTCCAAAGCATGTTTCAAATATCACCATGGTTAACTACATTGCTTTCTGCACTTATAGGACCACTCATATTGCTAATATTACTGTGTACTATTGGACCTTGCATGCTTTCAAAAATACTTAACTTTTTCCGTAATCGACTATATAGCATGAATGAAGTCATCACAGATACTCACACAAAGATCAATAGCCTTACATGCAATATGGGAAAACAAGCCTTGTTACAATTTTCTGATAGTGACTATGAGGAACCTGATATCATGAAAGAAGATATGATCTCTCTTATGGACATGGGGAGCGATGGGTCGGAGGACGTACCGCTCGCCATTAGTAAGAATAATATCATAAATAAATAAAAACAGATGAGATGTTGCAGTATCTAAAGGTACTCCTGTGCATAGTCACGTAGCAGAAAATGAATCATACCTGAAAAAGACTGAAGGCAATAAACAACTCCATATTAGGCAAAAGGAACTGGCAGGAACAAATAAACTCCAATACACATCCTTATCTCTAAAACTACTCAATAAAAGAGAACGTGACCAGTCCTCTGGGCGCTCTCATCAAGAAGATTCATTGTGTCCGTGTGGTTCTTCTTAATCGATGCGAGGTCCGGTCACCTAGGCGGGTGATTGAAACTCTGCCAGTTCCCGCCGGGTGATCTCTTCCACTGCGGTATCGAACAAACTTCACAGCACAGAAAGAATATTATTTATTAATTTATTAATCTATATTAATATAATAATTGCTTTTATACAAGGAATGAAGGGTGCAAGATGCAATTAAGTCGGCTGGGTTGTCCTAGCTTTTTCTATTTTCACCAACGATATTCCCACTCTGCCCAATCTGGTAGAGGGCAGAAAACACTGGAGACAATCCCACCACTAATCTTTCCCCAAGTGACAACAGCGCTATGAATTGCATCTGGAAGCCAACTGCGAGCCAATGCAACTCACCAGCAGCAGTTTCACAAACGCATTACATGCTGTTGCATTCTGGGCCTGCCTAAATTTCACAATGCTCTTCAAGGCCAGTACCATGTAGAGTAAGTTGCAATAGTTTGATGGGGAAATGACTAACCTATGGTAACCATTAGCAGGATCCACCAGTGGGTGCAAATTGTTCACGGATGCATGGGTAAATTTGTGCAAACCTTTCCTGGTCATGGCTGCTACCAGTTCCTCAGATAGGAGAAGGAATCCAAGAGAACCCCCAGATTGGGCATCAACCCTGAATGGCGCAGTATAACTTGAGGTTAATGATGAAAACTCACTAGATCCTTGGGGCTGTAAAATCCATAACCACTCAGTCTTGTTAGGGTTCAGCACAACCTCTAAAAGCTTGGAAAAGCACTGTCACATCATCATGAAGTGAAGATGTACCACTGAGTATCATCATGTAAATGATACTTCAGTTGTGCCAATGGTTAGCTTCACCCAGAAATCAATAAGTAGAACAAACCTAATAGACATACAAGATACAACACAAAAGTTATTTGTGTCTCACTATCTTGGCAATTCATCCCACAAAGAACATTTGTTGTTCGTTTTGGAAAAGAATTCCAAATAGATTTTGGGAAGGAAAGGAAGAGGTGCGAAAGCATTCTTTGTGTAATTTCTGATACAATATTGGAAGATGGAAGCAAACTTGGATCTGACACTTAACACCAGCATTTATTTTTTAAAAGTGAACATAAGGTCTGAACAAGAGTCCAGACCAATAACTAATTATGATAAAATTCCTTCAATAAAGTTAAGTTTTAAGCTAGATCATCACATGCCATTTGAAGCTCTCTTACAATACAGAAATTGACCCTTTCAAACCCTGCACCAATTTCTGAGGGGGCTTATTTGGTTTCACAGATCATCCTCAATTTACAACCATTGATTTAGTGTCATTCAAAGTTACAATGATGCTGGAAAAAGTGATTTAGTCCTCACACAATCCCATCCTTGCACTTATGTGACAAAAATTTGGGCACTTGGTGACCAGCATGTCTTTTTCTTCATAAATGTCTTAGATGAGGGAATAATAGCAGGGGAACTCATCAAATTTGAAGATGATGCTAAACTGGCAGGAACAGTCAACACCCCAGAAGAGAAGCTCAGGATCCAAAAAGTTCTTGACAAACTTTGAATAATGGGCCCTATCAAACAATGAATTTCAACGTGGAGAAAAGCAAAAGTTTTACATTTAAACAGGAAAAAATCAAAGGTGTAAGTACCAATTAGGCGAGACTTGGCTCAAAAATAGTAACTGTGAGAGGGATCTTGGGAGCCCTAATGAATGATCGCTTAAACATTAGCCAGCAGTGTGAAGCAGCTGCCCAAAAAGCTAATGCAATCTTGGGTTGTATAAACAAGAGGCGTAGAATCAAAATCACATGAAGTACTCGTACTACTTTATAAAAACCAAACAAGATCACATCTGGAATACTGCAACCAATTTGGTAACCTTACGACAAAAAAGATGTTGAGACTTCGGAAAAAGTTCAGAAAGAACTAAGATGACCAAAGGCCTGGAGATTAAAACATACAAAGAACTGCTGCTGGATTTGGGTTTAGCTATTCTATAGAAAAGGAGGACTAGGGGAATATGACAGCAGTATTCCAGTATTTGAGGGGCTGCCACACAAGAAGAGGAGTTAAATTATTCTCCAAAGCACTAGAGGACAGGACAAGAAACAATAGTTGGAAATTAATCAAAAAGAGAAGCAACCTAGAATTAAGGAGAAACTTCCTAACGGTGAGAACAATTAACCAGTGGAACAGCTTGCCTGCAGAAATGAATTTTCCATCACTGGATATTTTTAAGATTACTTTCATTTCGTGCACTGCTGCCTTCAGGGTGCAGTTACATCATGCAGTGCTGCCAAACTTGATGTCATTCTGATAGAACAGAATGCAAAGTATCTGTTTGGGGTGGATAATTTGGCCACAGTAGTGTGTGACCCCTAATTCTATTACTTGGAATAAAGCAGCCAGAAGTCACACAAACTTTAAAACTAATGGTAGGGTTTTTGTCCCTACAGTACGGTAACACGGCTGCTGGAAAATAAAACTATTCAGAATGAGGAGTTGCATTCATTGCTAAATTCTAGCAGACACCATCCATGTGATGTGCCCAGGATTTTCCATTTCATTTTAAAGTGTCTCAAAGTGTTGAGTAGAAAAACATAAAGACATGCTCCGTGTACAATGATTCAGCCATACAAAGCTATAATGAAAATTATGTAATTTATTTCAATGTGTCAAGCACAAATTGTTCCCTAACATGGGAACATCACAAAGAACATAGTTAAAAATCTGGAAACATTTACATTGAAAGTTAGCCCAGACTGGCAACACCACTAAATATTTTAAGGCTGTATACATACATACAGATTATATATATATACACACTGCTATATATATATATGCTATATATATATATATATAGCAGTAGTTACCACTTGGAATTACTTCAGGCCAGAAAAGAAAAGCTTAGTACTGGCTGCGTTTCTACATAAAATATTGCAAATCTTTTAAAAATGGTGTAAAAATAGGAAGACTATCAACATATTCGGAGGATGCAGTGGCAAACCCTTACTATAAATGTACCTAAGTGCACACAAGATTTGAAGAGGCCTTCAATCAGTCAGTCAGCCCTATACAGATAGTGGGATATTATGTGATACTGTACTAGCAATCATCCTTAATAGAAAATACAGGGAAGCCAAACAAATAGATTGCAAAAAATCACTTTAGAAATATGTAGAAGCAGTGATTTGCAACTGCTTGGATATCTGTCGTGTGCTTCAATAGATAAAAGGTCTCTGGATGGCAAAAGGGAATCCTGGTGAATCCCAGTACCTTTGGGATTTTGTGACATACAAAATTACCAATAGACGCAGTGCTTACATGCTCATCTCAAAATAATGCTACAGTTCAGAGGCATTCTTTTCTATAACATTTATTATGTATCAAGTGTGTGTATGTGTGCATGTGTTTGTGTAACAGCTATCTTATGTAGGCTGCAAAATCTAAGATGAGTAAATGTTTTCCATATCTTGGCTGCTTTCCAGAAAACATCTGGATTTTTTGCAGCCCAATTAAAAATAAAAATAAAAACTGATACACAAGCAGGCCTATTTGGCTCACTGACATAATTTAGGGCATCAGCTAATTCCACCTTGAAGGCCTCCAATTTTCTAAAAGTGGCAGGCTATAAGAAATTGCACATATTTGTGGAATGTGATGTGCTTTTCTTAGGGATTTTAGATGTTACAGCATACACCAAAAGACTCAAGAAACTGTGCTGTCTATATCCATTGGCTTAATTTTCACATGGTTGCTTAATGTATGCAAATTAACTGATTCTGGAAGACATTTTAAAGGATGCTAAAATGTCCTCCCTCAACAAGAGAAGAGATATAAAACAAGTCAGTGGGAACCATTTTACAAAAGAAGTAGATGCATACAGTGCTTCAGAGGATGTACCAATACTGGCTGGTAATGCTTAACTGCGTCAGAAAAATAACAAGACATAGAAAATAAAATTGCACAATTAAAGCTACATTTGGCTTTAGCATTAAGGCCCATATAGGTAAAGAGGTCCTTGTGAATGTACATGGAAAAAGGCAATGACACTGATCATAAGAACAAAAGTATGCAGGTTCCCTGCCAAACCTGTCTCTCTCTGTCTCTCTCTCCTCTCTGTCTTCCTTCCACTCCTGACTGTGTATTAAAGTGCTTGGTGCCTCAAAGGGCCCCTTGCAATTAAGTCTCCCCTTTTCTACAGCTCCTCACTTTTATTGCTGCCCAATGCAGTGTTTATTTGAAGACATAATTAATGAAGAGCTGACAGGTAAGAAAGATGCAGAGAAGAAACCAACAGCGAGAGTCCACAATATTTTGGGGTGAGCCCCTCCTGTAGAGAAATTCCTTGCTCAGCGCAGTGAGGTTTCTGGAAGAAAAAAAATATCAAGCCATAACTATTCAAATGGCCACTGACAGATACAGATCCTATACAAAAAGCAAAGTATCCATACAGAATTAAAGTCACACATACTTTCTAAGACCTAAAAAGGACCTAAAATAATGTCACACTTTCAGTGGTTGCTCTATTCACCAACTCTCGTCTTTTGCAGCAAAGTAGGCTGCCCGCTGCTGCCTAAAGTACTTCTAAAAGCATGCTGCTTCCATTGGACTGGGTTCATGAAATATGCTCAGTCAACCTATGCTTTGTTTATGGTTCACAGGTTGTATGAACCCTTGCCAGTGTGAATTATAAACCACAGTTTAGGATTTTATGCTAACTATTTTCACTCCTCAGACACATAATGGAGCACCCGCTATGAACATTTCTTTTGATATCTACAGGCTCTCTGCCTCAGAGGTTTTTTCCACTTGAATTATTTTTTAAAAACCCATAATGAAATATCATACTTATGTATGTCCTGCTGGGCTCTCTGGAGTGATAAGACAGCAGTATGAATTTCCTTCAAGTGGCTGGTTTCCTTCCCACATTGAGTACATGGGCTTCCAAGGCCTGTGTGAAATGATGAATTAAGTGATAGGATTTCACAATGCAATTTGGAAAAAGAAAGGAATCTGATGCTACATTTTCCCTGTTTTGTTTTTTTTTAAATTCCTTCTCTGTGGAGGATTTGCTTATCCATAATAATGAAAGGCAATATAAAAACTGGAAAGGACAACAAAACTAATTTTAAATTCACTGGATACTGATATTATTCTAGGTCTTGCAGATAGGAGTGTCCCTAACAAACCATTATGTCAAAATGGTACTTGTATGATGATACCATTGCTCAAATGATGCAATTATGCAGTTGGGTCATGACATCTGATGCATGTAAGTCATGTTATGTGTACATGTCATGATTTTTAACCAGTCCCCCCACTGATACACTGATTATAGATCTATTCAAAGAAAAGATCCAGAAACACCTTTTGCAGATCAGAACGGGCCAACTCTTCGTGGCCCACTCTGTGGCCATCTCGTGGGACAACGCAACATCATATTATCCACCACTGGTTTTTTGACATTATTTCCACTGACAAAAATGGAAATTATGTAGAAGAACCAGTGGTTAACATTTATCACATTGAATTATCCCATGTAGTGATTGTCCTGTGGTGAGTTGTCTTAAGAGTCTTATAATTGCTCCTGTATCTTCAAAAACCAGGGCCAAGTGTAGCATACAAATTACCTCACAAAAACAAATACAAAATGAAGTGCATGTTTTGAACCTTAGCAGGGAGAAAGTACCAGGTTTTAAAATCTTCTAAAGATTCTAAATGTACTAAGAGGTCATACTATAAACATTGCTATCTCATTAAAATATTAATTTGTCTAATTCATGGTATTTATTCTAGAGACCACAAATCAACATAGTATACTAGTATAACTAGTATTACTAGTATAATAGTATACTAGAAGTGCTGTCCTCAAGCCAGTGCCTTCCAGATATACTGAGACTTCAACAAATAAAAAACCAGATTGGCTGAAAACTATGGGAATTGAAGTCAAATGTATCTGGAAGGTTGGGAAAGTAATGTAAAGCATTTAAAAGACATTTCAAAAATCTATTTTGGCCTCTGACACTTGAAACCAAGGATTTATTTATTTTTAATCCAGCCAAACTATAGCCAACTTTTGAAAAAAATGGGCTATTTCATATTATTTAGTGAAGACTAAATTTAATGAAGACCCTAGATAAAATAGCTGACTTTTCCTTAAACTAGCTGTTTCAGATACGTATAATTTTCATTGCCCCAAAATAGTATCTTAAAGTCACTAGACTGAGGAAGGCTGATGATTTATTGCAGTGGTTCCCAAAGTGGGCGATACCGCCCCCTGGGGGAGGATGCCTTAGAGGGGGCGCTAAGAGGTAGCAGGGGGGCGTTCGAGGCGCCGGCCCCGCAGGCTTACTGACTGCCGGCCACACAGCCCATTGATTGTTTCATTGTTCTGTAGCCAGCACCTCGAATGCAGAACTCGTGCGGCGAGCCTTGCCAAGCCTGGGGGGGTGGGGGGGGGAGAGGTGGGAGGTGGTGGAAAAGGGGGCGCCTTAGCTTGCAGGCTGCCCTCTCTGATGGAAGTGGTGGAGGCACATCAGAAAGCCCAAAAACAAAACCCTCCCATGGCACGCAATGGAAGGGATGGGTGGTCTGGTTTTAGGCCCCCCTTTCCCAGAGGAGAACAAGGGAGTGTGCAGTGCCCACCCGGCCTCCACCTCTCCAGCCAGCTGGGCTTGCGCGCAGGATATAGGTGGATGTAGTTGTGGCTCTCCAAGGCACATGGGTTAGTTTGGTTCGGCTCTACGTGGCTGGGCTGGACCTAGAACTTAGCCTCCCTCTGCAGCCCAGTTCTTCCAACTGAGCCCTGCGCTTGCTTTCCAAGAGATCGCTTGGAAAGAATCGGTAAAGCATCTCTGATTAGATTTTATTCTAATAAATAAAAGAATCTAATCAGAGATGCTTTGCCAATTCTAGTCCAATGACCTGCTCCAGCAGGGTTAGAAGGGAGTGTGAATGTGTGTGCATGGCTGTCAAACCTCCAAAAACAGGTCAAGTAGCTCTGGAGAGGCCAGTCATAAATTAGAACACTTGCTAAACAACTGGCCATTAAGTGAGGACCGCTTGTTTGCCAGTCACCTGGCCATGCCCACCCAGTTACATGACCACCAAATCACACCTACCCAGTCATGTGACCAGCAAGCCATTCCCAGCTAGCAAGCCACACCAGGCAGTCATGTGACCAGCAAGCCACTGCCACCCAGTCACATGATCAGCAAGCTACATCCTCAAATTAGACCATGTCCACAGAAATTTGAATCCCACCCCTGGGTGGGGGGCACCAAGGATGAGTTTGTAGCACCAAGGGGGCAGTGGACTGAAAAGTTTGGGAACCACTGATCTATTGTGACACACCAACAGAACTTATTTAGGGTAGTGAAGATAAATCGGCAATATTACAAACTGAAAAATACAGTACTTGCCTTCATCATCTGAGAGTTCCTGCACAGACTCGGGCGTTGAACAGCTACTTTCAGTATTCTGGCTGTTGTTGGAGGGTTGATCACTGGCTTTGCGGTGTCGACTCTGAATGCAAAGAAACTTTAGGTACACTATAGAATTTAAGAATCAGTGTACATTTGGACTGACTCCATAGTATTCCATATTATTCCATTTTTGCTTCAGAATGGACTCATGGTGAATTGGTTGTGGAATCACAATCTGATTTGGCTTTTCACCATTCTTGAAGCAGACTGGAGAAAAGTATTCTAATTTTCCAAACATTGTGGAAAATGCACACTGCCAGCAGAGATAATTACTAATTACCTTGTGTCGTGCAACTTGGTTACTGATGCACATGTTCTTGTGAGTTGACATTCTGTTGGGTAAGTGCCTCTGCATGGTTTGAAGTACGCCATCCTTCTCATACTGGGCAATATCATTCAAAGGATCCCAAGGCCTTAAACTTTAACAAAAAGAAAGCTTATAAACATCCACCAGATTACAATTAGTAATACACATGCTCATTATTGAACTCAGGTGGATCAGAAAAAAAAATAACTTTAAACCAGATGAGTGATCTTTAGGGCGTAAGGCCATACAGAGAAATGAATAACTTTGTTACTCAAAAAAGGCATCAATAAATACATGATTAACTGTAACTCAATAAGCAACAGCATAATATTAATTCAAATTTGTGGCAATCCAATTAATATTAATTCAAATTTGTGGCAATCATATCAATGTTATATAAGTTAGGCACCTATAGCAGAGGTAAAAGACATTGATCAATTATAAGGTTTATTGCAAGAGATGATAAATGCAGTATCTAAAAAAAACAAAATACCACGAATAGTTCATTTTCAATATTTTTCAGATTGTGAAATTTGTTGGTTTAACAAAAAAAAATGCTGCGATTGAAAACTGGCTTTGAACTTTAACTTTTTTGATGTTGTTGACTCAAGACTCCCACAAAAGCCCATTGAATTCTTGAACATGGAACACAAGTTGAAAATTGTACTCACTCTTCATATTTGTAGTGCCATTCATTTGTGGTAGCATTGTGCCAGAAAAGTAAGGGCTTCCACTCTATCGCATTTTCCTTCCGTTCTCGTGCAGCATGTCTCTGTTCCTCTTCCAACACAAACTTTTCTTGAGTGGCCTTGTGCTGGTCTCCTTTGCCGATTGCACTGGTTACATGCTGCCAGAGTCTAAAAACAATCAAGCATTCAGTTAGTCAGAAGGCCAGCATAGCCATACACTTCAGTGGAAACCAAAGAGATCTGAAAACTTGGTTAAGTAATGTGATTGAACCTTCTGAAATGCCAGAGGATGTGTACAGGAAGTCCTCAGTTAACATATCTAATCATACTGCAAACCATTCAAAGATACAACAAAACTAAATGCATGGTATTTACAACTGGTACCTGCAGTTCCAGACCAGCTACAGATTATAAAGATCCTGCAGCAGCAGCCATTTTTGGCCCCTCAAATGTTCACTCATGCTTTGGTCATCTTGTGCAATGCATCACAAGTGTGTCTGCCTTGAAAAGTACTTCGAAGCTGCAGCTGACCCAAAATGTGGTGGAATGGGCAATTATATGTTGCCTTGTTACCAGTTGGTTTCTAGGTGCAATTCAACTGTTAACAGAATAACAGAGTTGGGAGGGATCTTGGAGTTCTAGTCCCTTGCTCAGGCAGGAAACCCTATACCATGTTAGACAAATCATTGTCCAATCTCTTCTTAAAAGCTTCCAGTGTTGGGGCATTCAGAACTTCTGGACACAAGTTGTTCCATTGATTAATTGTTCTAACTGTCAGGAAATTTCTCCTTAGTTCTAAGTTGCTTCTCTCCTTGATTAGTTTCCACCCGTTGCTTCTTGTCCTGCCCTCAGGTGCTTTGGAGAACAGCTTGACTCCCCCTTCTTTGTGGCAGCTCCTGAGTTATCAGAACACTGCTATCATGTCACCCAGTCCTTCTTTTTGTATAGTCATATCCAGTTCCAACAACTGTTCTTCATGTTTTCGCCTCCAATCCCCTAATCATCTTTGTTGGTCTTCTCTGTACTCTTTCTAGAGTCTCAACATCTTTTTTACATCGTGGTGATGGCGATCCAAACTGGATGCAGTATTCCAGTATTTGTTGGTTAACATCCATAAATTATGTAAGTAATTTCTATGGCATTGAAAATTGTTATCTAAAGGACCACCTGTCTTCTATAGTCTCTGATCAACCTGTATTAGCAAAGCAGAGTTGACATGCCCCAGATCCCTTCCACTGAACTTTGATGGGACTCAGGAAGTGTACCTTCTTTATCACAGCATCTGGTACATACTCTTCCCCTATAGACATTAGCCTTCACCTTGACCTTGACTCCACTTGAAAGAGCTCTGAAATCTTGGTTCTTCGCCTAGGCCTTGGGTTAAGAGTGATAGGTTGGCTCTGTATGTTTTATTTGTTTTGAATATGTTTTTCCTCCAGGTGTTTCGATTTTTAAGTAGTATTTTAGGGTTGATTTCATTGTGTGCTGTCCAGACTATAAACTTCGGGAACCTTATACAATAAAATAAATAATAAACATAACCTATTGATAAATGAAGGAGTAATTCCATTTGTAATAAACCTAACGGAAGGATTACAGTACTGCATAAAAAGGACGAAATCTGTATCTATACGCGGCCAAGTTTAAAAACATTTCCAGGAAACTGCACCAGGATGGAAAAACAACCACAATATTTTTTCTGAATCATGTTTAAAATACCCATTAATAATCTAATACAATTAGACACGAATCAACCTTTATAAAGCTACATTGTCCAAAATGCAATCAAGAATAGTCATATTCTTTCCCATCACCCTCTAACATCAGACTGCCTACACCTTACCTCTCAGATTCAAATTCTGTCTGCTCTTCAAACAAGACAATGTGACGTTTCAGCCTTTGCTTTCGGACTTCATTGGTCGGGTTCCAAAAAATATCTGTACTGCCATTTTTCAGATCATTTATATATACTTCCCCATCCTAAAAAAGACAAAAAAAAATTAGTGCCAGTTTCAAACAAGCAGGAGATATATTGAAACAGGATTAAGAACTAAGGAAAATAATTCAATTCTTCTCTGCTGACAGATAACTTTTCCCTTTTATTTTTTCCTACATCATTATTTCCTCCAGTGATGAATTACAAATGATTACATATTTGGGAGAAGAACCTATCTTATATTATTTTGATAAATCCCAGATACTTGGTGTTACATATCTGGGTTATTCGTCACAAAAAAACCCAATGTGGTAGTTCTCAAGTTGTGACTCCAGTCGGGGCTGGGAATGCTTTGCTCAGCATTGTAAGTTATGAAGTGTGATGTTACATTTCTGCATCGCTTAGCAACAGCAATCCAGGGAGGCCCAGTAACCCATCCAAAAGCTGCAATTGGTCCAGAACCCGGGCGCTTGACTGTATTATAGGCATGCCTTGGGATGTTGCAATTACACCTTTGCTTCATAAGTGACACTGGCTCCCAATCTCGGTATTCAAGGTATAGTCACAAGTAGCCCTCGATTTACAAGGTTTGCTTAGTGATCATTCAAAGTTACAACGGCACTGAAAAAAGGGACTTATAACCATTTTTCACACTTATGACCATTGCAGCATCTCCTGGGTCATGTGATTTACATTCAGATCCTTGACACTGGTTCATATTTATGACAGCTGCGGTATCCCAAGGTCATGCAATCCCCTTTTGCAACCTTCTGACAAGCAAAATCAATGAGGAAGCCAGATTCACTTAACAACCTAGTTACTAATTTAACACCTGCAGTGATTCACTTAACAAATACATCAAGAAATGTCATAAAATGGGGCAAAGCTCACCTAACAAATTTCCCACTTAGCAACATAAATGTTGGGCTCAATTGTGATCGTAAGTTGAGGACTACCTCTAATATCAATAAGGCTTTATATCGGACATTAATACAACTGAGCGAGTCCAGAAGTATTTCACGAGAAGAGTACTACACTCCTCTGCTTGCAACAGAAGCCTATATCACCAGGCTCAAGATTTTGGGCTTGGAAAACCTTGAACTACGCTGCCTATGGTTAGACTTAAGCGTAGCACACAAAATTTTCTGCTACAATGTCAGTGATTACTTCAGTTTCAACCACAACAATACAAGAGCACACAAGAGATACAAACTCAACGTAACCTGCTTCAAACATGATTGCAGAAAGTACAACTGCAGCAACAGAGTGGTCAATGCCTGGAATGCACTACCTGGCTCTAACCCCTTTAACTTCAAACTATCCACTATTGACCTCATCCCATTCCTAAGAGGTCTGTAAGGGCACCATCATGTCCCATCCTATTGTCCCCATTTATACCTATTTCCTGTATTCTTACTCATATTTATACTCATACCTATTATCTTGTAAGCGATGGCAAATCAAATCAAATAAATAAATAAATGGTATGGCCCGTCAATGTTTGAGAGAATGCCGTTTTCTTCTTTTCTCTGTGCACTACATCAGACAGGGAGAAGGAGCATGCTGTAGGCTTTATCGGTTAAATATATAACTTGGCAAGACCTGGTAAGCATGTCTTCTCTGCCCTTTAGAACATTCATTCTCTCAAAAATAGATTAGCCTAAACACTGCTGGCCTTCCTCAAAGACCAAAAACTCATTTTTTCTCTCAGGTGAAAGGTCATGAAGTGTTGAATTCATGAGTTGTATGAATGTTGTTTGAACAAGTGATTGATTTTTTTTCTTTGCTTTTTGAAATGTTCTGGTTTTTTTTAAGTTTGTCATTGCTCTGATAATTTATTTTGTTGCCTATCTTAAGGTGAGTGGGCAGCCATATAAACATTATTAGTAGTAGCTACAGTTCTTATGCCTGTTAGAATGAAAGGAAAGTGAATGGTTAAGGGCATTACCATTTCGAAGAGAATCAATAGTCTGTTAACTCCAGGTACAGCCATCCAATTTAGGATTCATCACACGTAAGTTATATTATCCTTGGGAAGCTGAAGTGTTCAAGATCTGTGCTGACCTTCCAGGAAGTTTGTGAATTACTACAACTGATTCCCATACTGGATTTTGGTTGATAGCCATTTGTTACATTGAAACCGAAGTTAAGATTTCAGAATTTGGGCTAGCAGAGACAACAAGCACAGGCAGATCTACACCTCAGCAAATACAGCTGCTGTTTGATTCCACTTGTTTTTCTTTTAAACTGAGTTCTTTTCTTGGAAGCATCATGGAACACAGCATTCCAATGGCAGCTCTTCAATTCATACATGATTTTTAAAACTGTTGTTAAAGAAAATTATGATTTCTTACCCAGTGTCCATCAAGACTTGCCAGCACTTCTTCTCCTGATCTAATCTTCCCTGAAATTTGATTAATGCTTGTGCTGCCACCAAAAAATGGCTAAGGAATGCAAAGGGAAGAAAAAATTATTTCATTCCAGAAAGAGTGGGAAGCTGCCCAAGAACACAAATGTGTTTAGATAACTAAAATATAATTTCTCAAGAATTCCAGTGAAAATTAAATCTACATTGTTCCTGATAGATATCAAGACACAGATCAAATGGACAAACATTTCAGCTAGTGACATGAAGTCCTAAATTTGGTTATTTTAGTACGCACTTCAAAGACCAGTCAAATTTTATCTGCATATTGTTTGGAAAATACCAAAAGCACACCAATATGGAAAACTGTTTTGCAAGTGCACATTCATACTGTATAATGAATTTAAGGTCCATTACTGGTAGTCAAAGAGACTCTTGGGGATCATAGTAATTATTAGTTGGCTATACAAAGACATAAAAATTAAAATATCCATAACAGTACAATAAAACAATAAAACCCTAAATAAAAAACATATCAACATTATTATTGAAAAGCATTGGGATGATTTTTAAAACTAGCTCTGTGAAATTCAGATAGGGAGATAAAATTAGAACTGGAATGTTGGAGACGAGCTGAAAATGAAACAGAGTGTCCAATACCTTTAATTTGAATTCCAGTTCTGCCCGATATTTGCTTTTTTCACAATCAATAGTAACTTTTCCTCCAAGTTCCATTGTCATGGTACCATACAAAATTCCTAGAAACAGCAAAAAAAAAAAAAAACTATATTAACAGAGTATCAATTATGCAGAGACAACATACAAAGGACAGCCCTGTTCATTCATTATGATTGACACCAAAGAAAAATGTAAAAATTCAGATTTAATTAAATATATTGGGTTGCAATAAAATGAAACTTTGTCCTGTTGTTCAGCACATTCAAGCAAAGCATAAACAAGAACTGCTATCAATCATACAGCAGGAACAGGCAGAAAGTTTATCTCCATCAGTCTGTAGAATGCAGGATAATTTCAGATCCCTGAACCCATCACTGCTGCACTCCTTTCTGTCTGGGAGGAGTTTTCTTGATATCACAAAGCAGGAAATGTTCAGTGCAAATTCAATCCTTGCTGCCTCTATGACTCAATATGTATTTTTTAATGGCACAGACTTTCGGTATCTTAATTTGTATATTGTAACCAATTATTTGGAAATAGCATATTTATAACTTGATGTTAAATTTCCCAATTTGTACAAACTCAATTGCAGAGCATTTGGACATGTTTATGTAAATCCCCAAAATGTGTTTTTAAAATAATTTTGCAGAAGACATTTCAACAGATGTCATTTCCATCCTAGAGAAATATTAAGGCACGGAAGCTATCTTCTATTGCACAGCCTTGATGAGCGGATCACATTATTCCAAAGAATTTAGATTTCTTTTTACCATTTTTGCAATTAAGCATAGCTGGTAGGCACCAAGGCTTTGTATTTTATAAGTATTAAAAAAAAAAAACAACCTAAGACTCTTTCTTACCTTATCCTAATTTCCTATGTACTATAGCTAGAAAATCTTAATGAGGATTTTTTTAAGAAAGAAAATGGAATCCAAGATAGGAAAGGATGTAGCACATACAATCTCAAAACCCACCACATACTCTAGAATCCCAGCAATGACCCACCTTTACAGTGTGCATATGGCATTGTAATGACATACTCTTCCCCAGAACTTAGAAATGTGAGTTTAGCTTGGCCGTCCAATAATGCCGAAAGTGAATTACCTGTAGCAACAGATGAATACAAATGGCATGACTGTCGCTCTTAAAATTAAAGCATCCTTGATGGACATGTTTTTAAGCAGATACCATATATCCATTTTTTATTATTTTCTTTTAAGGGATGTGTGAAGTTATTCTCAATATTTGTTCTGTAAGAACAAATTGCAGTATGTCTATGCATACAAAAGAATTTCTACATGTTAAAATTTAGCAATATGCTTTATTACTACATACACTGGCATCAACATTGATTTTCGCTTTAGAAAAAAAGGCAACTCAAGTGTTATGCCTATCACAATTCTTCTCCAGCTGCGTTCACATTTAATGCTAGGATTTATGTTCAATTATGATTTGTGAACAATCTGAAATGGCCTAGTTGCCCTAAGAGGTGGGTTATACATCACACTAAGTCAGAGGTCTCCAAACTTGGCAACTTTAAGACTTATGAACTTCAGAATTCTGGGAGTTGAAGTCCACAAGTCTTAAAGTTGCCAAGTTTGGGGACTCCTGCACTAGTCAAAATCAAGCAAACTACATGGTGGTTTACCAACATGCATGTACTACTCTGTCTGTCTGATAAGATGCCTTACCATAAAATTTTGATTTGGCTAGAATGCTGCCAGTAATACAAAACCCATCCTTCCTATTACTGACGTGAAAGACCGATACTGGAGGATGATGAGAAACCTGCAATGGAAGGCAACAAAGTAAAAAAAAAAAAAAGCATGTACAAAGTGTTGCTATCCAGCTAAATATGCATAGTGCTAGTATAGAAGGAAGTGTCAGATTTACCTGTTCTGCTATGTAAAATGTGTGACTGTTTGTCTGTGGATGAAACCAACAGCAACGAAAAGTCTCTCCCAAAATGGGATTGTATGGCTTTTTTATTCCCTGGAAGACAGGAATTTAATAACATTACAGACCCAGTTTATTTTCCCAGTCAATGTACTGAAATAGGTTTTCTGAACGTATGACTTATAGGAATGAAAATCATTCATACATCTTCATAATAAAAACTCATGGGGTAAGTTGGTGTGAGAGAGAGCATGAGGATCAAATACTAAGCGGAGATATGAATTGAGTGTCGCTGGTCTTGGCTATCAATGGACAATTTAACTGCAGATCTACACAGATTTTGCATTCTAATCCCCTTGGAAATATCTTTTTAATTCAGATAGCCGTGCAGATCTTCCTTCTAGTAAGGTAAGTTGTTTTCTACTGAGTGTCTCCAGGAGAAAACTGATACCAACTCTCTCAAGGCTTTCTGACCCATATTTTCCAAATTCACCTAAGAATAAACCACACATAATTATTTATTTTCTAAAAAGGCATGTGCTCCAACTCTGAGCTATCCTTTCACCTTACCATCTAAGGTCACTTACTCTAATACAAGACTTGTTGCTTATGGTCAAAATGGATTTAGGTCTATGAAGATCAGATGCAACCTGAGAACACCATGCACGTTCAAAGCCACGTCACATGTTTAGTATGCCCTTCTAGTTTTACTTAGTGTGATTTAAACATTACAATGTCATTTTTATAGACCTTCCCAAGATAACTCATGTGTAAGTAAACATTTTTAAAAGAATAACTCTACAAGAATAAAACTCTTAAAATGTTTAAACTTATTTGCATTCCAAATGTAATTTGGATAGGGAAATAAAACTTATTCAGGGGAATTCTTAAAGCAAAGAAATGGTGTTTAAGGACTTCCTTTAAAATGGTTGTGATGATATCTGGAAAATTCCATGGCCGATCCTTAATTAACATTCTTGAACACTTGCAAATCTTTAATACAGTTCTAATTCTTTTGATCCGACAGAAAGAAAGGAATACTGCAATATACTGTCATACCTTTGGCTTTTTATAAAAGCCTGATAGATACCACCTCAAGACTTGCTTGATTCGACAGTATGGATCTTCTTCAAGAGCAGCTCTGCAGGAAGAATTAAAATGACCATTTCAGTTATTTCTTCATGTGTGATATGAGTTGCAGGCTTTATTGGCACAAAAGGTATTATTTCAATTTTTAAAAAATTATTATTAAATTTATAGAGTTGATTTGAGTATGAGATGGAAGGTATATAAATTTAATAGAGAAATTAAAATTATCATTTTCAAATTATCAAATAAGATTGGATGCAAAGCAGAACGAAATAAAACAAAAAATGAAAAGAGCAAAATATGGCAAATTTCAACTGCCTCTTTCAAATATTAAGTGACAAGTTAAGCACAACTACATAATTCACAGGGGAATTTTTATACAGTAAATGCTTATAAGTCCGGATACCCCTGAATATCTTGAGATCTGATTAGTTCCTTCATTAGATAAGAAAGACCATGGATCGAAACCATAGGCCCACCTACCACAGTATTCTGGAAGTTATCATTTTTCTTTTTTGCAGAATTCTTTTTGAGTTCTACAAAAAATAACATTTATAAACGTCTCTGGCATTTGTAAGATTTGATATGAGATGTTGAAAGATTTCAAAAATAAGCTCATGGAAATCTGAGGAGATAGAATGATTTCATGAACTATTATCAGTTTATTTTTTAAGAAATTATTCTTTGGAACTTGTCAGAGATTCCACGATACCACTGAAAATGTTGCTATGTTGGTTGAGAAGGAAGTTGACTGTGGGTACTTGCGATATTACATCTATTATTTTCATTATTTTATTTATTATACATACATTTTCTATTTATTAAATGACTTGGCAATTTGGTCTTGAATAGAAATCTTTGATAAGTGTATTTGTAATACTGTATTTTTAACTGCTGACTTTTGATATTGTATTTACAAGATTGATTTATTATTTACTTGTTCATGTTAACCCCTTTTTCCTTTTAAAAGAAGAAATAGAATATAAATTGTTGATCTTGTGTTTTACTGCAGGAAAGAGTCACTATCCCCAAAGTATTTCAAAATTTATATTTCTTCATGCTTTTTTCAATGTGTCATATATATGAATATACTTCACTCTAGTAATGGACATGCAATTAAAGTCCTGATTTATCAATCAACACTGAGATTTCGTTTCTCCCCTTTTCTCATTGCATTTCCCATTTTTCTTTTAAACTATTTTTGTCTGAAGATTACTGGGACACATAGCTGGCATGGTTTATCAGAAACACCTCTTAATTATATAAATACCCCAGTTTTATACCTTTCTTGCTCAGTTGCTAAGTCATGTTCAACTCTTTGCGACCCCCATGGACCACAGCATGCTAGGCTCTCCTCTCGGTCCACTGTATCCAAAAGGCTGCCCAAATCCATGTGTATTACATTGATGACACTATCTAACCATCTCATCATCTCTGCTATTATCCCCTTCTCCTTTTTCCTTCAATCTTTCCCAACATGAATCTTATCCAATGAGTCGTCTCTTCTTAATTAGTGCCCAAACTATGTGAGTAGCTTCAGTACCAGTCCTTCCAAAGAACAGTCAGGGTTTATTTCCTTTAGGAGTTCTACTCATATGGGTATTCTTACATATCACCTCATTCCAGCTATAAAACTGCTACTTACTGGGAAAGTAGATCAGCGTGGTAGTAATAATCAGAAAGTTTGTTGAGGAAGGAGCGTGGCTCTAGGATAAAAGTGGGCAGAACCACACGAGACAAATCCATGCCTGGCCGTAGCTGCTTCAGAAGAATCCACATCAAACTCTTATTTTCATCAGACACAGTTTCGGTTTGAGAGCATTCACCTGTCTGATGAGGAAAATCTTTAAGTAAGATTGAAGCTTTGTTAAAGGGAAAGCAAGAAATTAAAAGGGACAATTTGGCATTGTAGTTGACTATGTTCCCCTCATGCTCTCATATCACTGATGAGTAAGAGTTCCTCAAATTGGAAGAGTTAGCATCCTTGAAAGATGTCTTCTGTATTATGACATCAGCTCATAATATAATGTTATCCTATGTTTGTGAAATCTTGAATATTCTGCTAACATTTTGATTCATACATCAGCAATCTTGTCTGGACAAGTTTGCTATGAAAATCCAGAAATTGATTCTGAATGGCTATATGACATTAGTCCTTGACTGATGACTACAATGCACCCAGAATTTTGGTCATAAGTTGTTGCGATTGAGGCCCATGATCAAGCTTAATTTTGTGACTGTTTTTATGAATCATCACAGTCAAGTGAAATATTTAGTTGTTAAGCAAACAACAGGATAATTAAGTGAATCCAGAATATCCAGTGAGTACTTTTTTTTCCGTTTTCTGCCACAAACTGACAAAAAACATTGCAAATTGTGGTGACATGACCATGGAATGGTGTAACCAGTTGTAAATGGCAGTTGGTTGCCAAATGCCCAAAATGTAATCATGTGATGAGGAAGTAGTAGAAGTTGTAACTTTGAGGATGGGCCCTAGGTAGCTTTTTTGAAATTCATCATAACTATGAATGTTTGTTAAGTGATCACTCTTAAGTTGAGAACTATCTATAACCTAGAACAAGTTATGCAAATCAAAGCACCCCTCATTTAGGGTGCTTTTTTAAACACCAGCCATAAAACTCAACAGAAACATACATTATTGAGGACAGAGTCCAACGTTCCAAATAAAAGTGAGTTTTTAGAACAAGAAGATATGCTAGAAACTATAACTGAGCAATTTGTTTTATTCACACAAAGTGATTCAACCTTAGTCTGATAACAGGGCTGTTACAGGCAAAGCCTTGCTGTGGAAAACTTCTAAGACATGTGTCCCAGTCTTCCCTAATCTGGTGCCTTCTATAGAGTTGGACTTCAGCCAGGTGTTCTCAAGAACTGCTTGATTGCTTCTGGGCTACATATAATGGGGTCTGGAATCCAATATATTTAAAGGGATCAGGTTGTAGAAAGCAGTTCTTGTTTTACTTTTTTTTTTTTGCAAAAGAAGATGAAGTTTGGATCCAAGCCAAGGAATCCTAAGGCTTCAAGCAGCCAGCCTGACTGAAAGAAGCCTGCACAACTCTCGCACCAATATTGATCTGCAAAGTGCTGTTCCTTGAGCAAGTTCACTGCAGGTATTTAAGCATTGTGCCACGCGCCAAACAGCAGACCTCAGTTTGATAAAAAGGAAACATGTCTGCAGTGAGGAATGAAAGCTTTCTTTCTCTTATTGATTTTGATTATGTACCATCCATCTTGATCTGTCAAAGATAATGGAAATTTCAGACACAGATGCCTGTAACATTGCTATAAGCTATGATGCAAACTGATAACTGCCAGCACTTACACCAACTGCACTTGCATTTTTAATTGAGGTATACATCTTGGTATTCCATACCAACACACATGCACATCTAAATGGAGTGTTAAATCAAGTACTTTTTGAACGAAGGAAGACTTGAAGATAAATATGTGCCTATTTTTTATCCAGCTCTATGTCACTACTCTATCAATTAACAGAATTGTTACCACCTTGGGTAATCTGAATGAGTGATAAGGAAGTACTACATAATTACATATTTATATATTTTAATATTATTAAATAAATTATTCTTAAAACTTTATTCAGGCTATATGCGATTAGCATGGATATATCTAAAAATGTTAAGACGTTTAAGAAAACTGGGATTATATTTTTTCAAAGGAGGTGAAAGAGTACAAGTAGACTTACAACCATTCATTTCATGACCATTTGAAAACTACAACAGCACTGAAAAAAGTGATTTATGACCATTGTAATATCTCCATGGTCATGTGATTAAAATTTGTGTGTTTGACAACTGGCATGCATTTATGAAGGTTGCAGTGCCCAGATCACCTTCTGGCAAGAAGTCAATAAGGAAGCCAGAATTACTTAACAACTCTGTTACTAACTTAACAATTGCAGTGATTCACTTAGCAACTAGAGCAAGAAAGTCATAAAATGGGGCAAAAACTCAATTAACAACTGTCTTGCTTAGCAACACAAATGTTGCCCTCAATTGTGGTTATAAGTCAAGGACTACCTGTAGCTTCCCTGCTGTTTTTCATCAGTGTCTATGGAAATAAACTGATGATAATCTTTAAATTAGTCTATGTTCCCTGAAGACCTTCACTGCCTCGTGCTGTTCTCCAAGATACACATCCCATTTCTTCTCCAAGTTGCACATCCCATTTCTTCTCCAAGTGAAGTCCCATTCTCTCTCCAAGCCAGCATCTAAATTGTGCTATTTGGAGGAGGAGTGATGTCTGCTGTTTTTTAAGCCAGTGTTCTATTCCTTGGTTGAGCGAGGGTGTGCAGATTGCCAACGAGGCATGGTATGAGAGAAGATGGGCTGAGTGAGGGTACACTGGTGGGGGAGCCTTATTCCCATTGATTTTGCTTGTTTGAAGTCAGCAGGGACTTTACAACTGTGGGATGCTGCAACTATCACAAGCACAAGTCATTTGTGCCCAGATTGTGATCACATGGCTGTAGGGTGTTGGGATGGCCAGAACTTTGAGAAATGGTCATAACCACCACTCATTCAGCACCATCATAACTTTGAATGATAGTTGAATGAGAGGTCACTAACATTGGACTACCTGTAATATAGAACAATTTTCTGTTGCGACAGAATGCATTAATGGCAAACACAAGGCAAACAATTTGAGTAGATGAATTAAATGAGTAATTACCTCTCCAAATTCTTCATAGTTCTGTTCTAGGTAGGTCGTCCCTTTCTTTTCCTGGGACAACTCCCCATGAATTTCAGATTGATCGCTCTCACTCTCATTTGTCTTCCGACTATTCTCCTGCAATTCATTTTCAGATTCTTCTAGGTTGTCTCGTTCAGATTTGTCTGAAAAAGCATCGTTCTCCAAGTGATGGTTTTCCAGAGCTGAATCATTCAGACTGAAACAAATAGATGGTTATACTGTTTTAATTTCAAAAAATTTAGGACCTCTGAAAATAGAAGGTTTATTTAGTCAAGAAGTGGAACTGAGCATCACAGCAAATATTCCCTGGAAAAAATTCCTTGAGAAAAAACTTGCGAAGGATACCACAAAGTCGTTCTCCCATTCCACCCCTCCTGGACATTAGTCCTTAACCAAAACTAGGAGCTGAACTTTAAACACTAAGTAAGATGGATGTTATGTGCACCACACCCAATATTATGAACTTTTTTGCTATGATTGTTAAATTGAATCACAACAGTGTTGAACAAATCTGGCTTCTCTCTTGACGATGCCCGTTAGAAGTTGGCTGGGAATGTCACAAATGGCAATCACTTGAGCCTAAGATCCTGCAACCATCATAAATACGCGATCTACTCAAAAGACCAGGGGCCAAAGTCACTCACATTTAAGAATCTGAGCCATAAATGAAATTTAGTAAATGGGGCACTTGAAAATAAATAAGGCACCATAAAACAAAACAGAATAAGGACCATTTGTGAATGTGAAGCTAAATATAAACCTTTATTTTAGTAATCATCTATATCTGACTCTTCTTTTCCTCTCTGCCATCTCCCTCTTGCTGGACTAGCCCTGCTCTGGATTCAAGCTTGATCGGACCATTCAATACCAATATCCAAGCATAAAGAACAGAACATTGTGAATGCTGGTTTCCCCATTATTTAACTCCACTGTTTGCTAAGCCAAAGCTACAAATGGAAAATGGAAAAAGATTAATCATTCCTGAAAACATGCAATTGGTAAGATTGCTTTCATAAAAGCCTGCTCAGAGTCTGAAAGGCTTTGCTATGAAGGTTTACAGTCACACACTGATAAAATATAGTGTTTTTTAACTTTAAGCCAAGTTATATATTTACAGTAGGTTCAATGGGCCTACATCTATTTATATCAGCTGAGTTGGCCTTTACTTTTGATGCATCTTAGAAAAGAATTACAGTGGATAATGGTTTTGTGTATTTATAGATGGGCACTCTTTACATATTCCAGTCAAAAATTATTGCATCTTTCTTTCTTAATGGATTTTCTCTGGTCAGGAAAATAAATAATGGTGGGAAACTTTGTATCTGGCCTCTTCCTCCTTACCTAACAAAATCTCATGAATAACACAGAAGATATACACATGAAAACTTTTGACTATAAACAATTTAGAATCAATTATTTTTTAAAAAATAGTCAAGGTCATAGACTGATGTACTGCTTTCTGGACATGCAATCAAGATTTTTAAAAATTATTACTTTCAACTTTTTTAGAGAACGTATTTTCCCTGATGATACTGTGCAAAACAAGGATACATGGAGAAAATAACAGAGAAAGAGGAATGCTCATTCCAACATCTATATGGTAAACGTGATTTCTTAATCATACAGTATGTATCTCATTTAAAATAACATGCCAAATCACCGCCTCTCAGCTTTTCTTAAGATGTAAGGAGGTTATCTTCTAGATCAGGGGTGTCAAACTCATGTTGTCATGGCGGCATCACATGATGTAACAGGACTTTCCCCCCCTTCACTAAACCAGGCATGGGTGTGGCAAGCGTGTGACGTATCCAGCTCTCTGGGCCAGGAGTCTAGCCCTGTTCTAGATGGGGTTGATTCCCACGAGTTACACAAAAATCCATGGTAAATCTGCATGCTATGCTGAGTAGCAAATTTACATAGATACAGAGGACATATTTTGAGTCTGCTTTTTTAAGCTGGCAGAACAACTTATGAAATCCAATCCTATTTTATCTTTCTCTAGGACTATTGACAGGTTTCATAACCAATATTAAGAATTGAACTGAGTACTTCTTGGCTCTTAATTCAAGCTATTAATCTTTAGAAGAAAAAGTGCTTGCCTTTTCCTTCAACATGATATATTTACATTTCTTTCATCTGCAAAGAAGGTTGATGACTAATTCTTTAGAGAAATCTTCTTTGCATCTCACAATAAAGAAATACTGCTGTAATTGTAACAGGGCAGAGAAAAAATAAAATCTTTTTCCAGATCCTCCTTAATTATTATAACTATACAACATATTGCCAGAATTTGAAGAAAGCATCTCTCAGAATATGAACACAACACAAAATATATAGGCACACCCCCTATTTCAGAAGACTGTCTCCATGGCAATCTATTGATCAAACATCCTTATTTTAGAACTTCCGCCTGCTTTGAAATATGGAGCTGGTGACTGCCTAATGGTCAGATAAGACATTAGCAACCAACAACTTCACTAAAAGGAAAACAGATGAATTCCACAAAGCAAATATGTGGTATACTTGTTGATATGGGTAACAATACAATAAGAGTGGGGAATGCTCTAACATCTTATGATAGATTATGAAATAAGATAATTTACAATCAGAAAATAGATGTTGTTAGACATAATCCAAACTATGAAATCAAAACGCAAGCTACACCTCAAAAAATCTGGGTAGGCCGCTGTCAAGCTCACTGACTGTGAGATGTACGTCATGGAAAAGTGCAGCTTCCTGGAGGGTGAGGTCCGCCACCGAGGAGCAGCCCCTCTGACACTCCTCCCTCAGACAGCCCACAGACAGCCAGTCCTCTTCCAGCCAGGAACCAGCTACCCTGTCCAGGCAGGTGTCTTCAGAGGACCCCACGGCAGAGATCCTCCCGACAGCTGCACTCCCCATGCCGGCAGACTTGGAGGATCCCGTCACAAATGGAGGAAGAAGCGGCAGCCACCAGAGACCAACGCACCCCCACCCCCACCCCCAGCTCCACAGGATGCAGGCAGAGAGGCAGACTGGAGGGCCAGAGCCACACTGTCCTGTTGGAGATCAGGGACACGATGAAGACAAGCACAGAACTTCTCTCTCAGCTGGTCCACTTGGACAGAGCATCCTCCAGCCGCCACACTTTCATCACCTACATGAGCCACACTCTCAGGGATATGCCTGAGGCCCAGTACCAGGTGATGAAGCAGAAGATAACACTTCTGCACAACCCTCAAGGCCCAGCTGAAGCTGCTCCTACCCAGTCCAGGTTTGCTCCTCCACCCCAGGCGATGTCACAGCCCTTCCACAACTTTCAACAGCTCCTCACCTACCAAGGCTACGACTACCAGGACTTCCCACAGCAGAAGCAGACCTTCCCAGTCCAGGCCCAGGTTCATCGCACGCCATAAAGTCCAGTCCTCACCCAGCTGCAGACCAGACAGCCCCACTACATTCCTCCTTCCTCCACCCCACAGTCAACGGACAATCTGTCATCAGTCTTGTGCCTGTCATCCCAGGTACTTGATGAAGGGCCTCTCAACCTCATGGGACTGAGTCAGCTCTCAGAGAGCTTCTTCAACACACCCATCCCCTGTTGTACTCTCGGGGCCAAGCACCCCAATGGCGGCCTCAGACCAGCACTCAAGCCACAGCCACCTCCACAGTCCCTGGCCGCTTAAAGGCTGAGACCATGGACATGACTCAGAGTGACTGAGAATAGTGCCAGAGACTGAGTTGTTACTTGTTCACTTTATCTTTGCTTAAGACACTTTACTTGGGTCATTTTGCTTTTTTAATAAAGTCATACAGTTTACTTAAGACAGTTAATAAAGGTAATCTTTGCTTAACACACTTAATTCAGTTTACTTGGTTCATTTTGCTTATTTAATAAAGTCATAAAGGTTACCTAAGAATCTTAATAAAGGTTATCTTTGCTTGAGACACTTGGTTCATTTTTTTTACTTAATAAAGTGTTGGTGAAAACCTTGAACAAATGGTTAAGCCTTTGCATGCTTGTGGGATAGATAAGGATAGTTGTGGGATAGATAAGGATAGTTGTGAGACAGATAAACCTCCAGTGCAAGCATAGTGGGACTGTATGGTCCACCCTCCCAGATGCCACGCATATGGACCTTTATTATCAATAACAATTTATTCATTGATCAACACATTTCAAAATAAACAAAGGTCTTTATTAATGCCCTATTCATTGTAGGACCACTCAACATACATGGCACAATCTCATCAGTGTTATGCGACAGGCTCAAGGAAGCATCCATTAATCATCTATCATCCTGTCTTGCCACTCCACTGCTCCAGCTGGGGAATTGCACCAGTGTTTCAGGAGGTTGCGCTGCTTCTTCCCTTCACGTGAAGGTCTGTTGGGGCCTTGCACATCCACAGTGTCTATCAGGTTACGTCCTTGCCTCCATTCAGCAGGCTCCATGTCCCCATTGCCTTGTTGGCGGTCCACAAGCCTTTTCTGCAACACTGGGTAGCGGGTGCGCATGAGATTGTGCAGGATGCAGCAAGCTTCCACGATGCTCCTCACAGTCTCTGGGTGATGCTGCATGGTGGTGAGAAGTACCTGGAACCTGTTGGCCAGGATGCCAAAGGCGTTCTCCACCACCCATCTTGCCCTGGACAACCTGTAGTTGAAGATCCTCTCTTCATGGGTGAGGTATCTTGAAGTGTAGGGCTTCATGAGGTAGGTTCTGAGGGAGAAGGCGTGATCACCCACGATGAAGTAGAACACATCTTGTGTGTCATTGGGTAGGGGGTCTGGATCTGGAAAACCCATGATGAGGTTACGTTCCAGCCCATCCTTGAGGTCACTAGTGTTGTATACCTGGCTATCTGAAGCTGACCCATTGCCTGAAGCATCGATGTACATGAACTTGTAGTCATCATCAACCATGGCAAAGAGGATGATACTGAAGAAGCCCTTGTAGTTGAAATAAGTGGACCCTGACTTGGCTGGAGCTTTGCAGGCCACGTGCTTCCCATCTATGTCTCCAACGGTGTGGGGAAAGTTCCACCTCTGATACCACTCTTCTGCAAGTTTCCTCCAGCCTTGTTCAGTGGTGGGGCACTTGAGGAGCTCCTCCACATATTCTTCGATGATGGCCTGCACCACTTCTCTGACCATTTTGCTGATGGTGTTGTGTGGCACCCTCCACGCATACTGCATGTTTTTGTATGTGGTTCCAGAGGCCAGGTGGCGTAGAGTCAGTGCCACCTTCAGTCCAGGGTCCAGGCTGGGACGGAAGTTGGTGCTAGGCTTGGTCAACCTGGGTCTCAGACGCTCTACAACTTCGTCAAACATGGCTGATGGCATCCTTATGAAGTGATGGAATGCACGAGGGTCTTCATTCCTTAGCTCCACCATCAACTGGTCATACAGTCCAAACTCCATTCTTCTCCCGATCCATCCTCGGACTCTTGGATGTCTCCTTCTCCTTGTGTATAAAAGATGAAACAGTCTGAACAGGGTTTGGTTCTGGTGATGAATGATGGCAGCTACCATACGGACTGTGTCATGATCCATGGTGCAGAACAATGGATGATGTAGAAGTGGAAGAGCAAGAGCAAGGCTGAAGAGGTCTGCACACCAGGGCTGCTGGACTGAAAGTGAGATCCAGGTGATTTCCTTCCCTTTTTTATAGGAAATATAGGTTTTCTGCTAGGTGTCCTTCTACATACTCTAGACATACTGCAGACATCCTAAATATCCAAGATACATCCCAGATACAAACGTTTTGTCCGTTTTAATACTTTATATATGAGATGCATATGCTACATCCTTTTTATTTCCGTGCTACTAACGCTGTGTGGATGTTCCGTGTACCTTTCGTTTCCTCCCTCTTTCCGTTTTCAGCTGCAGCGGATGTGAGTTGCGAGAATGGCCAGAGGATGCCGAGAGGATACAGCGGACGTTTAACGGATGATAACAGACATAGAACGTTTGTTGCCCGTATATTCTATGGATGTACATCGTACGCGGCGGAAAGTTCATCCGCTCAAAAAGTTTTGTGCAGCTCAAAACTTCTTGCGTGGATGAAATCTCAGTGGCCGGATGCTGGAGGGATACAGCGTATGAAACATGTATGCAGTGAGTACACAACGGACGCATCGCGTTTTCCAACGGATGGCAAGCTTTTTTTAACGTTTTACATCCTCTTTGCATCCGTTGGTGCAGTGGGACAGGGTCTTCAACACTGAGAAGCAAAATGATTACAACTGATTCTTTGAATCATCATGTCTGTGACGCTTCCCTTCAAGACTAGTTTAAATAATCTGAAAAAGCATTAAGTGTAATTAAGTGACCTAATAATAAGATCATGTCAGCTTAATTAGCTTACCTTCTTAAAGACATGTTATTTAACTGGAGGATTTATCCCAGCATGATACCTTAATTGATACATCTAGAATGGTTAGATATTCTGGAAGATCAGCTGTCTGAACATTCATTTTAGATTGAAAGCCTTAATCTTTCCTGATTTATTCCTGAAATGTTTTTATAGCCATCTAAATGAGATCTGGGCATTCTATGGCCCATGAGCCACATCCGGCCCTTTGGCTATTTTTGGGCGGCCCACAGCAATGGCCACAGTGGTGGCTGCAGCAGCAGCCCTATTAGTTTGGCCCTGCACAACAGTCTCAGTTTTCTGTGTGGCCATGTGGGAAAAATAATTGCCTGATCTAAACAAATAGCCATTATCAATTCTTGCTAGCATGGGCAATGCAGACTGGGAAATGGTGGATGATTACATAATCCAGAACTGATTCCAAAGCAGCAAGTGGATGGTACATTCTAATATTATGACAGAAAATATTATATAAAAAATGCAACAAAGCATATTTGCATGACCATATGTTTCATTCAAGTTCTAGTGCCAGAAGCAATTTTATTGGTGGAAGAAACTAAACAGATTCCATCTAAGGTTACAAATATATGCATTCTTTGCGAGAAGCGTCACTTTTGAGTATACACACATGACATTTTGGCACAACTTGTTAAACATTTCCCAAAAGAAAATTCTGGAAATTTATAATATGGAGAAGCAGCGATGCAGCTGATTTCCCTGCCCCAAGTCTATACTAGTTATCCTTTCATTTTTCTTTTTCATAAGGAAAAAAACCCACTCTACTTTAGTCTGACCAACAAGACAAGAGATAACAGTGGATTAATGAAGAGGGAAAAAAAACCCCACTTCTATGTAGGAAGCATTTCCAACATCAGAATATATACAGTTGAAAGAAGCTCATTCTTACTGGAAAAGTTCCTGATCTGAGACTGTCGCTGTGTGGAGCAAGTTGTACAGCCCAGCATGTGAAGAATCATTTGAGCAATTCAGATCTCCATCCTTTGCTTGCTTCGAAGCGCTTAACCTAAAGAGGCTGGAGCAGCGCAAGGCCAATTCCAGGGCATCTAACCAGCATCGACCTATGAAACAGAAGCAATGCACTTAGGCAATGCACAACAATGACTGTTTCCAATTTCACACTGGCAACACTGAACCAATGAAAATTATTATTTTTTTCCTTTAAAGAAAATGTGATGAATAACACTCTATCAACAAAGCATAAAAATGAAAGTCAAACATAATTTTCCACCAGTGAACACAGAGGGGAAATATTCAATTCATACCATTAAAAATTAAGCCAAACCTTACCAAAACGAAGAATTAAAAAATAAAGGTATGGGTAAAGAGAAAAAGATGTGAAATCAGCTCTGTTAAATAAAAGCACTGCCACCGGGCTTTGTTTAGTCTCCATCAAAATTCCTAAACTCGTTGTGAGTCATAAAAGAAGTCTAAAAATAATCTAGCAATTAATGGCAAAAGTAGAATAAGGATAATGATATGGAGCACGCTCGGCTGCAGTAACTATGTTATGGGTAGCTAAGAGCCAAGCCTTGCAGAAAGTTTACTAAATTCTAGATTTACCTCCAGAAGAAGAGAGTAGATGCTTTTTAAAGAAATGTAACAAAAATGAAAGATTCCTGGGATAGGTACATATGACATGAAAAAATAATGTCTTAAGTAGAAAGTTGGCATTTAAACTTGACTATTTCTATTTCCAAACTGGCACCTTTTGCATATATGTAAAATCTGGAAATACCTAGAATTAGTACTCAAATTATATAGAAGATATCAGTCAGACTTAATGTTATTGGGGCAAAATAAAGAAAATTTGACTCTCTTTCCTGATAATGGATTCACACCACAGCTCTGATTTCATGATATATCTAATACTTTAAAGCACCCAACTTGGAAGTATGGATGGAATCAAAAGCCAAAGAAAATGAAACTCCTGGTCAGAATTTCTTAATAAGAAAGACTGAGGAAAAAGTCTTCAATGCAGCTGCTGAATAAAAGGTACACCTGGCTCAGTGACATAAATTTAGCCAAAACAAGGGGGAAAACCCACAAACAGCAGAGGCTGTGACAATCAGTGAGTGACCAGTCTCATCCTCATGAGGATGAAGCAGCATGGAGGATAGAAGGAAGGAACATTTAAGTTCAAGTCTTTCAAGACAATATAAGACTTCCCATCTTGTCCTTCTGCTGCTATCTGTCCAGTCTTGCCACAGACAGCTCCTTATTTGAAGGCCTCCCTGGTCTCTGTAGCAAATTGGGAGAAGGATTGCTCAAACTCTCCCAGCAAGAGTGTTCTTTCTGTCCCCACCATATCTTGATGTCCCAGCTCTGATTCAAAGCAGGGTTGAGTTGAGATAAGGTAGCTTAAGTGCAGCACTACCATCTTACCTGCTATAGATGGAGCTGTATCTCTAATATAACAATAGCTCTAGTACTGTAAGATTATCTATTAATTTGATCTGATTTGATTATAATTCCAATTGTCCAAAACACAACAGCACTTTTCAACCTGTTCATGATCATTATTCTGACATACACTTACACTGACAATAGTCCATTGTTCAGAAAACTTTGCTAGCTTTTAAATATAATTTGAGACTCCTTGGTAGGAAAATCACTCTCAGTATTTGGATCTATTATTAAAAGTATCAATATTTTAATTTTAGAAATGAGATTTCCTGTAATTGAATAAAGTGAATAAGGCAAGTTCATGCTTTCATAGGACACAATTTTCATTATTCTTATTGAAAAACTGTATCCTCCTTGTTTTATGTCTACAAATCTGTGTATATTTTGAAACATTGTACATAAAGACATTAATACTTAAATAGGCTAATTTAATAGTTGGCCTTTGAGAATGTTAGGCAAAATTATTTTATTTATAATAGTAACTGTGGTATCCATGCTTTTTCTAAGTATCTGTGAGAGTTGTACTGTGTTTTTAATGTAAGTATCTGTACTTGAGACTTAAAAACTGCCTTTTTGCCTCATATACTTCACAAACGGTACCAGAGGATGAAAATCAATATGCAAAGTTGGCTTCTGTTAATCTGGTGAAATGTAACATGTCAGTTTTCACTGTGATTTAATAGACCCAAGGCAACTGATTTGCTGAATGACACTGTTAATACACAAGTGAATCTACGGTCCAGTCATTTAAAAATAAAGAAGACACAAGCTTACAGAACATGTTTTAAGAGAATATTTGTTATGGTTCCTGCAAAACCAAGCAATTTCTATTCATTGAAAAGCAAAAAGCATTCACTAACACCTTTAATATTTCTCTGAACATCAAACAGAATTTCTGGATCCTTTAGAAATACCATGTACTGTTTTATTGAGATCTATTTCTGCCTTATCACATTTATCTGGCTGTTTGATAAATGGATAATAAATGTTATGATAAATATTCATTTGTCAAAATACCATATTCTTGTATTTGCTATTAAGAAGAATCCTCCAGAGACAGATGATGATGATCTGATGATGATCTATTGGGTCTTTCTTGCACACCCAACATAAAAATAATTGTATAACTAAAGCCTGCTTATATTCAGTATATCTCCTGGTCACATCATGGACATGTCTATGTAGTTTTCTTGGCAACATGTCTTGGAAATGGATTGTTGCTGTCATCTTCTAGGATACAGCAGCCTTACTCTAGTGAAGACTTGATCATGATAGGCCACGCTAGTTGCAGCCGAGAATTATAATTCAGCAATCTCACAATTCTTTCTCCAACAGTTTTCACTGTGATTTAAGAGACCCAAGGAAACTGATTTGCTGAATCATAAAAGCAAATGGAAGCTGCAAGCATATGTCCATGACTACTTTCTTGAGAGCAATTTCTACCGAAAATCAATTCGGAATAAAATGAATCGGATTATGCTACAAATTGGTCTTAACCTATTCTCTTTTACCCATTTAACTTATCTCACATCTAAATAGACAATGTCATTTATATATTGTTGAACTGCAGTTCCATGATGCTTCATCTATCCAGAAATGTAATGATAAGCCATATGAGACATGACATGAAATGCTTATGGGGTAAAGAGAGTTGGTGGCTTAGAGCAAGGGAACAAACCTTTGGCAACTCTGTGGTTTTTAAAAAGTGAATTGTTAGGCTGAAGGAAAGACAAAACAGAAATGTGAAAATAATTGTATATCACTCAATTTGCCTCTTCATAGAAAAATTCAGTTTCTATTAGGGAGGGGTAGTTTCAAGGACATGGCAGTCAAACTGGGAGATAAATAAAAAACAGCTGCTTCTTAATTTCATACTGTTTATTACATCCAACTCCTAACAATGAAGATGAAGCCTTTAGGCTACTAGCAATAAGACAGGTCAACACAATCTACCTTAGTCAAAAAAGGCTGACTAATGACTATGGCTAATTATTTCAGTTTTTTCTCCCAAGGTGGCATGAGTATAAAAGTCCTTAGAAAAAAAAAACCCTGCATCTCGTCTCCCTTGGCAGAATTACCAAGAAATATGAAGTACCTTGATTTGTACTTCAAGATAAAACAGAAGGGCTGTTAAAGTGATCCTGAAGGAGATAATAGCTTTTAAGATTTAGATTGATAGGCAGCCACCAGAGCTACTCAATTGCCGCAGAAGCCTGAAGGACTGGTTGGTTTTCATTTCTTTTCCATGGGCAGACTTGGGAACAATATTTGAAATACCCTGTCATTTTGTGCACTACTACTTTCCAAAATTAATTATGCCTTGTAGCTGTCTTGGGAAGAGAAAGAAAACAGAATTTAAAGCACCAGTAGAAAAGTATTCAGTAAAGTTTTCCTCACAAAATTTAGGGTAGTAACTAAAAAAACAAGGAGTCAGAAAACCCTGTTTATCCCCAAACATTTTGTATTCATTTTTGCTACACTGAAAAGGCAATTTTCATCTCTAATTAATCAATCAAGGTCTCAGAAAATCCTCTAGGAGTTCAGGGTTTCCAAAGGATGGGAGCTCAGTGTCCCAATTCAGAAGAATATTCAAAGGATGGGAGCTCAGTGTCCCAAATTGACTTAAAATAGTGCCTTAGAGTGAAATCCTTTAATTCACAGTAAATCACCTGATCTTGATTCAAATGCTATAAAAGAAGACTGTCTGGTTGAAGAAAGAGAGTTACAGTATATCAAGGGGAAAAAATAAACTATCAAAAAGAGAAGGAACAGACGATCCTGCCTGATTCTGTCTACATCTATCATTGGGCTCCAACTCCTATTGATTTTCTGGAGAAAACACTGCTTGATTCAAAGTATTGATGAAAAATTTAACATATGCCTTTTAATTATAACAGTCTCTTTGCAAATATCTTACCATTCCACATTTATGATTTTTAGTTTACAGAAAAATACACTTGTAAATGTACTCATCAGTCCCATAACTGAATATGAAATTATATTTCAGCAAGAACAATTAAGTTTACTTATAGATATTTCATATGTTAAACAATTCAAACAGAATATAGTACTATACTATACTATACTATACTATACTATACTATACTATACTATACTATACTATACTATACTATACAGAATATAGTAATATACTTTGTTTGAACTCATAATATAAACTATTTTTTAAAAATGTAACAAAAAAAGGTTGTAGACCAAAGCAGGTTCTACAATCGAATCTCCTTTCATGTGAATCACAGCAAGGACAATATTTTTAAGAACAGAGTTTGTGCTCAATGGCACTCAAACCAGAGTAAATTAAGGAAACCACTGTATTTAATGCATGAACAGAAATCAAACACTAAAATAAAATTTGTTAATTGTACAAGACACAGAAGCTGTTTGTGACCATCTTATAGCCCTGTCTGTGGCTGTTTGCTTCAAATTCAGCCTTTTTAAATGTTTGTGGTTGTACACAGTAATCAAGTTTAAAACCAAAACAATTAGTGCATGCTTTCATAAACTTGAACTTCCATTCCTTTGCATTTTGAAACACCTGTTGTTTAGCAATACAATGAAACCATGGTCTCTCTGAATAACAATGGTAAAGAGGCACAGAGGAAAAATATATATTGTAGGGAATGTGTCACTTCAACAGACTAGCTAAAATGTATCAAAAATCAAAATAAATATCACAACACTGGGAAAAACACTTGAGTAGATCCAAGCTCTCACTCACTGTTGCCTTTGCAACAACTTACACAGGCAAAGAAAGGAATCATGGTTTGCATGACACGCACAAAGATAATATGTTGTGGGTTAGTAAATTTTCCCTTTGTAATAAGGAATCATAAAATCTGATATTTATGGCAACAGCAAACACTAGCATTTTCTGTTCTCTACAATGAGCAGGCAGTAAAGTGGAATGAAGGATGGGAAATGGTAACAGAATGTGGCTGATTCTTTTCCCTATTTTAGATGTACATTACAGTGAAAATGCATTCCAGCTGCATTCACCCATTTTTCAATACAAAACACAAAGCTTGTGTCTGTTGCAACCTAGAAGATGAAAAAAAGTCCTTTGCATCCCAGTGTAACTTCCTTGTAACAAGGTTGTAATTTATTCATCTTTCAAAATTACAACTGCTTGAATATATTAGAGATTTCAATGTAATTGCAAAAACTTTCCTGGGTTGTAGGAAGGTGGTAAACTACATCAGGCAACAAAGAAAGAACAAAACTCACCGTCTGATTCAGAAGCTGCCCTGAAGATCAAGTAGCTGCTTGGAAGAGGTTGAGTGATTGACCCTACATTCTCTCCCTTTGGACCCTGGAACAATTTGTGAAATGAAAAGAAACTTTCTTTACCATGAATGTGTATGTCAATGTTATCTTCTTTACTTGGCATTTTCAATGTTATTCTTTTTCAGTTTCAAATAAGTGAAAATTATATGATCATCCTTTGTCTGTTAACTGGAACAAGAAGTTTAAAATAACTGGAGCAGACAAATTCAGACATCTGAGAAACATGGTTGCTACTTTTTAAAATCAATAATTAGTGTATCATCAAACATGCCTATTATATTTAAAATGGAACAGTGACTAACCTTAATGGGAAATGATCAGAATAATCACAAAATTGAATGAACTAAGGTTAAAATTATCAGCAAAATATGTTCGGTAGGAGGATTAGATCCTTGCTTTGCACATATTCATATCATGGCAATATGCCAAAATTTAACTATTTCTATATAATAGAATATGGAATCAACTGCTCATATCTCTATACAAAGATTAAAAATAGTTTTAAGTGTAAAACCCATTCCCTTTTGCAAAACACATAAACCTATAGCAGCAGATATTCATAAAGCCTTTTCAGTGCAAGTCACATATCTTGCATGAACATGAATTTCATTTGATCATGAACTGGGTGGCTTAAAACCTGACTTGTGATTGAAACATCGGAGAATGCCCTTGACTAGGGGTACCCAACCCCTGACCAACAACCATAAAAACAAGTGTACATTACATGAATAAACATGCAAGAAAGAGGCAGGTGGGAGGCTGTGTTCTCAGCATCTTTGTGTATACACCACTCATTGTAAGTGTTTTCTATCTTTTTATACCTATGATTTTTCAAGATAGATCAGCATGTGGGCAATCAATTGCCCAAGAACAGAGAACAATTCTACACCTCACATGTCACTAGACCCATTTCTCACCTAAAAAAAAATTAGGAATCTTTACTCAATGAACGATGAAAGTATTCAGTTGAAGATAATGGGAGCCATATGATGAGGTCAGAAAAATTGTGCAACAAAGAAATGTATCCAATTATTTTTGCAGTATTTCCTCTTGATAACTGGAATCAAGTTTCTGAAGAATACTCAACGTTAAGAGCTTTGATTCTGAAGACTAGAAAGGACTTTATAACCATTAACTCTGCAGTAGTTTGAAGGACTCTTAATGTTATTTGATCATAACCTGAACTCAAAAAAACTGCTGTACTGGTTATTTCTACGGTAGTTTATTCATAATGTAAAAGGGCACTGAGTAGTTATCATGGTAATCCTTTAGGATCCAGACTTTCCTCATTCTTCTGGCACGTCATGGATAGATTAATTGAAATCAGCCTTACAGGATACGTAACATAATGTATCTTTTCTTTTATGTATATTGAGAATATTTATACCAAGACAAATTCCTTGTGTGTCCAATCACACTTGGCCAATAAAGTATTGAATTCTTTTCTTTTCTATTCTATTCTATAACATGAGAGAATATAGTTAGGTTGGAGGAGATCTTAAACCCATGCTAATGCTGGAGCTGGAACGTAGTTTCCCATTTTGAAACTCCAGGTAGTCCCCGAGTAACGACCACAGTTGAGCCCAAAATTTATGTTGCTAAGTGAAACATTTGTTAAGTGAGTTTGCCCCATTTTACGATTGTTCTTGCCACAGTTGTTAAGCGAATCATTGCATTTGTTAAATTAGTAACATGGTTGTTAAATGAATTTGGCTTCCCCACTCACTTTGTTTGTCAGAAGGTTGCAAAAGGCCACATGATCCTGGGATATTCCAACCATGATAATTGTGAGTCAGTTGTCAAACATTTGAATGTAAATCACATGACCATTGGCATGCTAAAATGGTGATAAGTGTGAAAAACTTTTTTCAGTGCCATTGTAATTTTGAATGGTCACTAAATTAACTTTTGTAAGTCGAGGACTATCTGTATATGCCAGTTTTAAATTCCACCTTCTTTTGTTCTGTTTCAATATAATAGAGATTTTAATGAATAATTTCCTTTTCAGTCTAAATGTCCATCAAAATATACTTCAAGTTGTTCCAAGTACATCCAAATGATCTTTATGTTTCTTGTGGTAAATGCAATATAGGACTGTATTATATATACGAGCTTGTATGGCAGCATTATTCTAAGCCCCCCAAAATCTAAGAGGGGCAGATCAGCCTAGTCAACCATTGTTCACTGGGGTATAGGAGAAAGATACACCTCCACAGATCAGTTACCTTTGTCTAAATCAGACCTGGGCAATTTTACACACACACTGTTGTGGCCTGCCGGCTGCTGACAAAAGCTGGCAGCAGAATCAAACAGCAGTGAGGAGATTGGGAGGAACCTGGGCCAGATCTGGAGGCTGAGGAAGATCTGAAGGAGTGCGCTGCATCAGGGACAGAGATGGGGCCAGGGCAGGCTGGCTGTCAGCAGCTGCCTTCAGACTTAAGCAGCAGTGATGCTGGGGAGCTTATGGAACCAGTTCCCAGACTGCACATGCGCAGCTCTAGCAGAAGACAAGAACAATTGAGAAAGCAGGGTCGACTCAGGAGTCAGGCCACACCTCGGAGATGATTGCCACCTCCCATAGGACATAAAAGAGGAGCAAACAGGCAGGAAGCAATTAGTTCATTTGCTCAGAACACAAGCTTTGAAAAATTCTGTTTGACTCTGTGTCAAGTTTGGCTTTTCCCTGCATCTGGCAATTAGTTCTCTGGCTGCATTCCAAATGTGATAAGGTGGGTGTTTATCAACATTCCCCTGAAAGACTGTATGTGAAGCCTTGTGAATGAATGTCATTCACAGCTGTGGAAATAAAAGAGGTTTTGCCAGGATTAAGATTGTATTCTATGTTTTTTAAGGAAGCCTAAATCAAACACACACACCTCGGCCACATCCAGCCCTTTGGCTGTCTCTGTACAGGCACCTGAGCTCAACTGGAAATTATTAATCAAAGTAAGTAAATGTATGCCATACTTGAAAAGCAACTGCATTGCTTTTATTTTGAAGGTGACTATTTTTTTCAAGTTACCTAGGGATACTTTTACAAATCCATCTTTCATCTTCCCTAGAAGTTTGTTTATTCCCTTCTTTTTTCCACTTGCTGATGAGAGTTCCAATATAATACAAAACCATATAATAGAAAAACATGCATATCATTCACTCCAAAGAGGAAAGCCTACCAAGCAGTAAACATACAATGTTTCATTATGGCAACATTTGGATTCCCACATAATCCCATTAACATGGTTTGAAAAATTTTGGTTCACCTAGTGGCTTGGAAGAAAAAAAGCCAGATAAGCATCAGGCTTCATTTCAACACTATGTAAAAGTTCCTGTCTTATAGACAACTGCAATAAATTTAAACCAGACAGATTAATATCTCACTTCTATTTCCTATGATTCAAGGCAGCATAATATGTTCCCTCCTTCTATTTTCCCGAAAACAATGTGAAGTAGGTTGGCTGATAAAGTGCCAAAGTCAGCCAGTTGTACTTTTAATCCAACACCACACCAAACCAGTTCTTTGATTACACCGAGGTTTACTGTGATATATGAATGCAGCAAGTCTATGCTTTAATCCGAAAGATTATATTAAGAGCAATGACTCTTAATATTTAAAGCAAGGATTAATATATACACCTTTCCAAAGGTGGCTGAACTCATGACAGGCAACCAATATGACCAATGGTAGAAGACAGAAAGAACTGTCATTCATCATGTGCACCATTCCTGGTTTAATGCCGGGTGATAATCTATAGATCTCATCTAAAAAGACAGGCTGTATTTGAAGTAAAAAAAATTTGAAGTAAACTGGACCCCTCTGTCAGAGATTATGCGTTCCGGGACGCCATGTAACCTGTAGATATGTGATATAAATAGTTTAGCCAGCGTCTTAGCAGATGGAATCTTGGAACAAGGTATGCAATGTACTTGTTTGGAAAACAAATCAGTCACTACCCAGATGACCGTGTTTCCACCACTTTCGGGTAGTTCTACTATAAAGTCCATAGAGATTTCCTTCCAAAGAGTCGTTGGTCTAGCTACATTTTGTAACAATCCTACTGGCTTACCAGGAGGTCTCTTTGCCGAAGCACAAATCGGACAGCTAGCTACGTAAATTTCAATGTCCTTTTTTAAAGTAGGCCACCAGAATTGCCGCTTGACTAGATGTAAGGTCTTCACAAATCCGAAATGGCCAGCTGCTTTAGAATCATGAGCCTGTTGTAGTATTTGGCTCCTCAATACTTGTGGCACATACAATTTGGCCCCCACCCAAGCCAAATCATCTCTAATTGTATAGTCACTTGAATGAGCCAGGAACCATTCGTCCAGTTTTAAAGCTTCTTTTAATTGTTCGGTAAGGTCATTCGCTAAAACCACTTCTTGGTTCTTCCTTTGGGCTCTGGTAACCACTGGGGCAGCTAGGTGTTTGGCTGAGACAATTGGGCTTATCACCTCCTGACGCATACTATTATATTGAGGTAGTCTAGAGAGAGCATCCGCCATGAAATTCTTCCCGCCCGGAATGTACTTCAACGAGAAATTGAATCGCTTGAAATACTGGGGCCACCGAACTTGTTTAGGGGACAGCTTCCGGGGTGTTTTTAAGGCTTCCAGATTCTTATGATCAGTCCATACCTCAAACGGTTGTTTTGCTCCTTCCAGGAAATGTCTCCAGGTCAACAAGGCCCAATGAACTGCAAAAGCTTCTTTCTCCCAGACGGCCCATCTTCTCTCTGTTTCAGACAGTTTACGGGAGGTATACGCACAAGGCTGTAAGGTCCCTTTCTTGTTGATTTGCAGTAATACCGCTCCAATAGCTACATCACTTGCATCAGCTTGAATCACAAAAGGAGTGTCCATATCCGGGTGTTTCAGCACTGGTTCTGCAGCAAATAGTCGTTTTAGCTTTTCAAAAGCGGCTTGGCACTCCATGGACCACTCCAGCGGCTTTCCTGGCCTCGGCTTCACCTCCCCTTTTGTTTTTAAGAGATTGGTGATGGGCATTGCTATCTTAGCAAACGTCGGGATGAATTGCCGATAAAAATTTGCAAATCCCAAAAAGCTTTGAAGTTGTCTTCTAGTGCGTGGTGGAGCCCACTCCAGAACGGCACGCACCTTCTCTGGATCCATCTCTATGCCTTCAGATGAAATGCGATATCCCAAATAGTCAATTTTGTCTTGGTGGAATTCACACTTTGACAATTTAGCATACAACTTAGCGGCACACAGTTTCTGTAAAACCGACCGCACTAACTTCACATGTTCATTCAGGGTCTCTGTGTAGATAAGGATATCATCAAGATAAACCAAACCCCCCCTGTATAAATGTTCATGTAACACTTGATTGATCATTTGCATGAATACAGCTGGGGCCCCTTGTAAACCAAAAGGAAGAACGTTGAATTGGAAACATCCCATCGGGCAGTTAAAAGCGGTCTTCCACTCACCCCCTTCCTTAATTCGAATCCGGTAGTAAGCTTCTCTCAAATCCAACTTGGTGAAGATCTTTCCCTTCGCTAAATGGGCCAACATGTCCTTCATCAAAGGAAGGGGGTACACATTTTCCACAGAAATAGCGTTCAAATTTCTGTAATCCACCACCAAGCGTTTGGAACCATCTTTCTTTTCACGGAACAACACTGGGGCCGCTACCCGGGGTCTAGCGGGTTGAATAAAACCACGTTCCAAATTTTTATCAATAAACAATCTTAGCTCTTTCAATTCCCGTGGGGTCATCGAGTACAATTTTGGTTTCGGGAGTTTCACCCCAGGCAAAATCTCAATAGCACAGTCTGTTGGTCGGTGAGGCAGAAGCTCATCCGAGGCCCTCTCACTGAACACTTCTTTTAAATCCCAATACTCTTTAGGAATTTTCTCCTCATCTTTTATGGGCTCAGTACTTGTGGAAGCTATTTCAATTAGGGCCCCAGGCTTCGGCTGCGATCTGGCCCCTCCTCCCGGTCGCTGCTTTGTGCGTATGCACAACAACCCCTTTCTCCAGTTAACCTGGGGGTTCCATTTCCAGAGTCAGGGAAATCCCAGTATTAATGGTTGCTCCATTCCAGGGACCACAATAAACCGCAGAGTCTCATCATGCTCTCCCATGATCATTTCTATAGGTTCCGTGACATAACGTGCAGGGCAACCTCCAGCCACTGATCCATCTAATTGGCAAAAGGAAATGGGCATCTTCAAAGGTTTTAACTTTAGGCCCATTTTCTTCACTACTTCCGTGTTTATTATACACCTGGTGCACCCAGAATCTAACAGGGCTAGCATTTCCCCTTCGACCCCTGAATTGGGTACTCTCAACTTCACCGGAATGGTCATAGGGCCCACACTTGGACTTACCAGGAAGTCATCTTCCGAGTCAGAAACCTCCTCCTCAGGGGTCACTGGGGCTTCTGATTCTTCTGCTGCGGGACGGGCGACCTCTGCTGTCTCTCTCGTCTTTAGTGCTGTTTCGCGAGGCTTCGCTGGGGATTTTTCAGGTTTCTTTCCTTCCTTGGGCGCCCCCTTTTGCTCCAACTTGACTCTGCAGTTCACAGCCCGGTGACCTTCTTTCCCGCATCGAAAGCAGGCTGAGGGGTTGGGTCTTGCCGCCACTCCTCCCCTCTGAGGTTTAGGAGCCTCTTGAGGGTGCGAGGGGGAAAACTTGCTCCACCCATAATCTCCCCGCCGTTTACTTCAGATTAAATCAATTTCCACTTCTTCTGCCAACAGGTACCACATCTGCAAGTTATTGGGGTCTCTTCTAGCAGTGCATCTCTGGTACACATCTTCATTTAAACCATCTTTAAACAGTTCTATCAGAGCTTCTTGGGGCCAGCCTCGGAAATGGCCTGCTAACTGCCTAAATTCTTGAGTGTAATCAGCCACAGACCTCCGCCCCTGTCTTATGGTTTTCATCCTAATTCGGGCCTTGCGCTCCGCCAGTGGGTCCTCAAACCTAGCCCGCAGTGCAGCCATAAATAGGTTATAATTCAGCAACTGAGGAGCATTATCATTATGCAAAGTCACAATCCACTCTGCCGCTATTCCCTCCAGAGCCCTGGTAACACACCTCACTTTGGCTGCTTCTGAGGGAAAATCCTCCCCATACTCCTCCATATGGCTCCATACTTGAGCTAAGAAAAATCCCAAGGCTTTGGGATCCCCTCCGTATTTTACTTCTAACGGAGGCAGCCTAGGAGCTCTACGCCTTCTAGGAGTCACACCTCCCGCCGAAGGCCCCGGGGCTGCTGCTGGATCGGGTTGATTTATGGGAAAGGGAGTTGCTCTGCTTCTTCTGGCTGGGGCTGCCTCCCCTCCCCCTTCATACCTTTGTGGAGCTTGAGGTTGTTCAAAGGCTTCATTCAGGAGTTTCCTGGCTTGATCCAGCAAGAGTTCCCTCTTTTCCTTCTCTTGCCAAGGCTCCTCTTTTCCATGCCGACGGGTAGTTGTGACCCCAGGAGGGGGGGGTCCTTCTCCGGATCTTTCCAACCAACTTCCACCGACCATCTGGGCTTCACAGCTGGATCCTCTTCCAGACTGAGCTCTGCTAGCGATTGGGCTTCCTGCACCAGCAAAGAATCTTGGCCTCCAATGGCTCCCCGATCCTCCTGGTCACTATTTGAAGATGACATGATGTCCAGGCCCCCTCAGAAGAAAATTGGGTATTCTCTCCGGGTGGGCCGGTGGAAAGAGATTCAGAATAATGTCAGGCGGAGCTCCATTCAAAATCCAGGAAAGAAATACTTAGACTCTTTAGTTTAGAGAAAAGATATCTTTTACTGAAAGTGAAGTGGTAGCAACCAAAGAATTCTGAATCTGAGAATTTAGGCGCGCAATTCACATATAGAAAATGCTGGAAATGTTCCCAACCCCAATAGTTCAACTGACACTTCCAATTAGAAGTTGTGGATATGATCATGTGGCATCTTCAGGTGATGATGAGGCCTCTGTCCGTTGACCTTAGCACAGTTTGATAACGGGTTGCAGTTGCGCAGAGAAAGAAGAAAGCTAAGCGAGAAATAGAAACCTAACTCTATTTTATGCTCCCCCCTTCCATTTATACATCAGACGAATGTAACTCCTCCAGCTCACTTCCCCAGCTATTCCTACCTCCCTTTTCCACCCCCCCGTTACTTATGGCAGTCGAAAAGATGCAAAGCAATAGCAGAAGATCTTGAAGACTGATACTCCTCCTTGCTGTTATGCATAATCTTGAATCTGAGTTTAAAATTGTCAACTCATTGTCTTTTTACTGTTAGCACGAGATTTATTTGGAATTTCTCTCTCTAACTTCCAAGTTCAGGAAACAATGCTGTACTCTCTCATTCATTTTTGTGGAAAGCAACATCATGCATTTATGGCATATAACAGAAATGTAATTTTGTTATTTGCCTATGTATAGGGTTCCATGCAAGCAAGCGAGAAATTTTAACTTAGGGAAGCCAATATTCCATTCTACTATTTTCCCTTTAACTATCCTTCAAGGCAAATTTTCTTAATTTCATAAATCATTATGCAGTACTTGGCATTTCTCCTGGTGAGAGACTGTGGAGGAGCTGGGAAAGTAATGGAAGAGAGAGTAGACACTCACCAATCAAGAGAGAGGGTGAGTCAGCCCTTGGCTGTCAACTTACTCTAGGTGCCAAGAAATCTGGAGAAAAGTGTTCAAATCAATCACTGAGCTTGTCCCCCTTAATTAACTCTCTATAAAGCAAGGTGGGAAATTCCTCTTACAGTTTCTTAAATTCTTTATTTACCCAAAATTACTATTAAAACTTCCTTACAAGAATCTATTCTTGCCTCACCTTCTTTGGTCTTGTCTACCTGCATTGGACTAGACATTCCTGTCTTTACAATATTAAAAAAGAACTCACATACAGTACATTAGCCAAATTCTTACTCAATTACTACAGCTGGAATGCTGCTAGCAATTTCATGGTGGAACTGGGATATAATAGGGCAGGTAATCTAGTGTTTCCCTGGCATTTTATACTCCAAATGACATCAATCATCACCAGCCACTATTAAAGATAAGGAATGAGAGAATTGTTCTCCATAACAACAGAAACACTTCAGATTCCTCATTTTTAATTCCAAGCAAATTCCACTGAATTCAATAGTACTTATATCTAGGTTCTTCAAGGAGCTGAATAAGTTAGACATCTACAATAGCTCATTGTACTTGACTGTTCATGCATTTAGCAGATAAATTCATTCTAACTATTGCCTACACAGAAATGACTTCAAGCCCTTATTTATCTCATTTTTAAAATGTCAGCATCATTCTTCCCCTGCCACATTCCTTTAAAAAAGTTGTATCAAGAAATCACTGAATGTTTCCTACACTCAGCTCCTACATTATAACTAGGGAAAGAGGAAAATCACAAGGCAAGCTGTCAGATATTATTAATGTCAGCAGTAGCATTACAAGCCATTGCCGTTCAGGGATGAACTTTGCAACTCTTGCTCAAATTATCTCTTATGTTACCATAGAGACAGCTTTAGTTTCTTTCATAAAATCATACAGTAAAAGACAGCATGCGCGCACACACCTGCCCGGCCTTGGCTGGGGAGGACAAATACACTGCACTCACTCTCTGCCAGAAAAGTCATTAAAAATAGGTCAGAAAATATACAGCTTCAGCAATTTGGATCATTTCCCCACCAAGTCTTCTATATCAGGGGTCTCCAACCTTAGCAACTTTAAGACTTGTGGACTTCAACTCCCAGAGTTCCTCAGCCAGCAAAGCTGGCTGAGGAACTCTGGAAGCTGAAGTCCACAAGTCTTAAAGTTGCTAAGGTTGGAGACCCCTGTTCTATATTACCATATTTGGTACCTCTCCATTCCATCCACAAACTGCAAAATCAAGCTCTTCATTTGATTGGGATTTGGACTGGCTCAAATTATCCCATTGCCACACAGGTTTATGTAACTCAAACTGTATGTATACAGTGCTTTGCTTCAATAAACTTTGGCAATGTGGTTTTCAAACTACAATTCATAGTTTAGCATGTGGAAACCTAAAAACTGTGGTTTACTCAATATTGATAGTGTAATTTGCAAGTTCAGTCACTATCTCTCCAATTTAGCCTCTCTTACAAAATCACATGACAGGTTAAAATATGTTACTCTATTTCATGATAGTTTGGTTTTGGAGAGTGGTGGGATTATTTTTAATTGTATGCTGCCCTGAATTGTTTTACAAAGGTGTCTATATATAGCAAATAAATCATTCCATCAATCAATTCATGTAGATAATTTATAAACTATAGGGCAAAGCCTATGCTTTGAATCGGAAGGTTAAAGCTGGATGGGAAAAACTACATCTTCTGAACCTGCTTCAGCTCCTCGTGTACCTTTCTCCAAGCCCAGCTCTACCAACTACTGCAAAACAATCGTTTTAGACCAGTTGTGCAGACTTCAACTCCCAGAATACATGCATGGTTGGGGAAACTTGAGAATTGAAGTCCATGCATCTTACGAGTTAGTTGCTGAGCTTGAGAAACACCTTGGGCGAAGTCTTTACCACTGGAAACCTTAAAGTAGAAGAATAGTTATCAAATTGTGTTGCTTAGTTTCTGGATTCCCATGGAAAGCAGGTAAAGTCTACATTCAGTTTCCCTCTCTTACACATCCCTTCTGATGTGAAAAAATAAGAGTGCCCTTCCGAGCATCCCTTGCTCTCTATATGAATGGTGTTAGGAATGATAGTCACCTAACAGTTGGGTTGGAAATATATAAACCAGGATAGTAATTTAATACTGTATCTTTAAGAGAATTCTGTAAGTGTGATTGGCTGAGGTCCCTCCAATGGCCATAAGATGGAGCCAGAAACCTTGCTTGTCTCTCCTTGCATTTCCTGTTTTGCCCCACTGCCTGATCATCGTTCTGCTTGGACTGCTGTGAGTCTTGCAACTGTTCGCAAACTCCGTTTACTAAACTTTGTTTATGATACTTGACTTAGTTTTTGGATTATCCCTGGACTGATACTAACTGCTTTAACCGTGTATGGACTGTTTGTTGGACTTTGTTTACCCGTTTACTGAAAGTAAAACCTACATTTTACGATTCAGTGTATCTGTATGCTGGTTATGTGTTATTCAACATCACTTTCACTACGTTTCCCTAAGTGCTCATTCTCCTAATGGGGAATAACTCAACAAATGGGATCAACAAAGGAATAACATATAAGAGTTTGTGACTAGGTTGGACCTTCCAACTTTTTTAAAAAATAAAACTTTGGAAAACAAAAAGCAATTCAAGCAAAATACCAAAATGAATTCAAATTCAAACTATCAAAATGAACCAAATGAGTTTAAAAATGATTTCTACAATCAGTGAAATGATATAATTAGCAAAAGCTTTGAAGATATCAAAAATGAAGGGAGACAGGAGTAATATTAAGAGCTTCCTCCTCAAATTACTCCTTCCATTCATTCAGTGATGAGTCAACGTTCAACAGTGCCCCAAAAAAGGAGTTAAGATTAGTCCTTAAAAATTCAAGCCATTGTAGCACTACTGCAGTTATGTGAACAAAATTAGGGGCCTGCTTGCAGACAGCCACATCCTCTGTTGTGACATTAGTGTGATTGTTTCTTTCAAAAAAATAATAACCAAAACAACAATAACAATAATAATAATTGGGTAACATGACTGACTTTTGGCCACTGGCCTTCTTACTGTTGCCAGTGGCCACCAGCCCCTGGCCCTATCCACCACATTGCAGTGCCCGTAACATTTCACGCCACTACTATACCAGCCACAGACTTCTTTCATGTCAGCACAGTTGGGACCTTCTTATATACACCAGTCAGGTCCTTCTTATGAAAGTGGAGGTCCTGGGCGGGATATACAAGAGAAGCCCCAGCCGGTACCTGAGAGACAACCTGGGGTAAAAATGGCTAGTACAATACTAGTTAATTGTATGGCAGGCATAGCAGCTGTGGGCAGGGCTGGGTTGCAGGGGCAGTTGGCATCAGTGAGTACACCAGCAATCAAAAAGGCAGTGATGGAGGAAAGGAAAGTAGATAAGGAGAGTTGAGGTAAAACAGACCGATAACTTTTTCCAAAAATGGCTTGGATCCAGATAGGTCCTCACCTGACGACTACATGGGATTCAATCAACAAAAGCAATTGCAAATGCCATCACTAAGTGGAGTAGTTAGTCAGAGTTGCCAGTTTCAGTTAAGAGTCGTTAAGTGAAAATTACTTGCACACAAACACAGGGAGTGGCATTACCAAGATCCTTATAAAGTTAATGAGTTGGTCCATTGTTGTCAGTGATCATCCAAACACTAACCAATAGTTTAACATGACACTCAGGGAGTCTCAATCTATACAGCAGTTCAAATATGCACAGTTCTCATTCTCCCTACCTGAGATGGTACCTAATAGTTTGGAAGAAAAACACAGCAACCATTTGAGAACAGTGGCATTTTAGAATTTAATACTCCTACATCAGGGGTGTCAAACTCGCGTTGTCATAGCATTGTCACGTCACGTGTCATGACTTTTTCTCCCTTTGCCAAACTGAGCATGGGTGTGGCCAGTGTGTGACGCATTCGGCCTGTGGGCCACAAGTTTGACAGACCTGTCCTACAGGAACGAACGGGAACAGTATGATTTTCATTTTAATCTAAGAGTTAAAATTTATCAATGAAGTTCATTTCCTAACAATATTTTTGAAATAAAAGATACTATTTGGGAGGGGCAGGAGGGGGCAAGTCAGTCAGTAAAATTTCATCTGGAGGGCTACTATTCCATTTTGACAGATCTCCAGTGAGAAACTGTACAGTGTTATGAAGGCAAAGATTTCCTGTTCACGGAAAGCTTCTGTAGCCTGAATGAGCAGCGCCACATTAATCTAAAGTGAAAATCCTCCTTACAGGGTCTCTGCTGCCAACCTGCTGAGTTGTTAATTTTATCAATGTGCCCCATACATGTGTGTGTGCTTCAGGGACACTCCTCTGGAAGAGTAAGGCACGTATTAATTTCCACACCTCCCCAGAGCTGGTAAGGCCACTCTCATTAATCACAACCTGGACACAAATCATATTTACTTGCATCCTAGGGTATTTCATTTCTTGCCGATATATAAATAGAAGTAGCACAGGCCATTGGGGCAATAATCTCTTTATTGTGCAGAAAGGCCTGCATAATGTCAAAGGTATTACTGTAATGGAGATGGCTTTCTATTAGACAAGACTGACTGAATTGGGGGGGAGGGGGGGAGAGAAATGTCATTTTAAGTTCTGATAAAAACAAGAGACAACCTGAAATGCTCAAGTTATGGATCAGGGGTGAAATCCAATGTGGCATTTCTGCTGAAGAAACTGTTTCAGAGAATCACTAGGGGCTAGGAATGTTTCCACAGCCTGCAGAAAGCTGCTACTGGATTGCTTAGCATGGGATTTTAACCTATAAAACTTGACTGCATTCATATAAATGGTACTACTGAAGTTCCTTACAGGACTTCCATTGTTGTTTGTTTTCTGCTGATAAATATCCATGATTTTTCTCTACATTTCAGTACAGACTGTGTTGGCCTATATATCTACATACTATGTTAATCATAATTTGCTTAATCATAGTTTGTTCCATAAGCCACAACTGATCGGGAATACACATTATACTTTATTAGCTGCATCTACCAATCACAATATCTGTATGTGAACATCAACCAAAATCTATTCCAATTTAGTGTGAAGTCACCCAATGCTACCTGCCCTGTCTTACTTATCTTTACACAAGGAAGTTTATACAAGGAACTTGGGAAACTCCCCATTCCAATGCACAAAGCACTTTTCCACAGCCAGTTGTCAAATTCCTTGTAGCTTCTACTGAACTTTTGTGCCACTACAAGTACCCTCATGGCTATCTCCTGTGATTTCAATGAACAAGGAAGCTGATCAACAGGAGAACCCCGACTCCATTTTCCTTATTTCCTCACTGTATCTTCTTTTGTGACAGAATTCCTGTGACTGTGAATGAGCATAGATTGAGATGGGAAATGAAGGTGCAAAGTGTTCTGATTCTAGAGCAGGGGCGTCAAAAACAGAGCTCAGGGGGCCACACATGCACCCCCCCCAGCTCCGTTTTCGGCTGCAACAGCCTTCTGCAGCCTCTGCCAGTTAAAATTGAGCTCAACCTGGCCACACATTTTCCTTAAGTCACACATAACCCTGGTGCAGCCTTCAATGAAATTGAGTTTGACAGTCCTGTTCTAGAGGCAGGAGTAAGAAAATCCAGAAGTCACTTCATCATTTCCTCTGAAACAGAAGCTCAGTCAAATCTTCATCAGCTCAGTTTTTCAAGCCCCGAAATATATGAATGGAGAAGAAAGATTTTTTTTATGTGGAGCAGGGACCATTCTACTATTTTGTATTCGACTGTACATAACTTCCTTATTAAATTAATCAGATTTTATACACAAGCTGTTAAACTAGTTGACATACTAGTTTCTTCTATATTTCTCTACTTTTTGGTTCCAACACTAAAAGAGGTCATATTCACCCCCACCCAACACATTTATATATCTTTATATGTTCTTTTTATGCCTCATCTTCTACATGTCTCACTTAGAGATATCTATTATTTCATACTCCTTACAATTAATTTAATATCAGAGCCTTGGTCCCAGCAGCCAGAAGGTTTGATGAGGCAAGAACCCTGTAAATAGGCAAATAGATCATATAAAAACTCCACAGAATCACAATAGGAAAAAAAATACCCACATTTACTATGCTTTCAAATGTACTGAGGCAGACATAATTTGACTATTCTGGTATCCCAGAGGTCCAGAACTGTTTTCAAACTGACTTAGAATTCTTATGTGGAAATCCTCTAAAAGAAGTAATGCTGAGCTGAAAACTGCTTTGGAAGATTCCCAAAGTTTTCCACTGTGAAAGAGGTTTCAGTTTTTCTGTGTTGTTCTGAGAAATTCTACCATTCTCCACTGATATTTTTTGTCTTTGTTATAGGAGAAAACTACTGCTGGCATTATTGTTTTCTGGTACACACTGTTCTATAACCCTGGAGCTGGATGTTTACACTTTTACAATTGTAAACACCTAATGTGAGAAGTTACCACATGATTTATTTCCTTGGATTTAAGTCAAATCTAGGAGGTTGCAAACTGCTGAAAGGAGAATCATGCAATGAACGACCTTTGCACACCTGCTGGGCATGGCACAACAAAATAAGTGTAAGAACATAATATTCTACCTAGTAAATGTCACTAAAAGTCTCACCTTTGAAAAACAATTGAAAGAAAATAGTCTTTGATTAAACTAAATAAGGACTGGCAAGAAATATATTTACAGAGGCAATTTTGTTCAAATTGTGAATGTAAAATTTAAAACCTCAAGCTATTTCTTTAAAAATTTAGTTAGCTGCCAAATTCTCAATAATGCAATTTGCAATATATAGGATGTTCAATTACAATATACACAATAGATATGAAAACTCACAACAAAGTCACAAATTGATTACACGAAGCTAGAGCTAATAACAAACTGTTTTAGAGAAATTGCTGTGTCATCATTGCATCATTGAAACCTGATTAAAGTATTCCATCCCGGATAGTGCTTTTAGCTTGGGTGAACTTTTGACATTTCAACTTATTTTCTTTAGAGAGCTGACATCAGATTTTCATTTTTTAATGTGTGCTAGTGTGTTCACAGAAAAAAAAAGTGATAATAAAGCTTATCTTACCTTATTATTAGTGGAGCACATATATACACCTTGCAGGATTGGCTCATTAAACAAGCTGGTTGCTACACCCAAAGATGATTGAAACCTCAATAGCCCTCAGTAATTTTTGTGCATGTTGGTGGAGCTCTTCTTGTTTCCTGTAAGGAAGCCTGATACAATCTGTTCAGATTAGCATTCTTCTTACCTTTACAGCCCAAATGGACTGGTCCAAAGGATGGAAAAGTTTGAAACAGAAGCCATCTTTTTTGGAGGGTCTCTCAATGAGCTCACAGGAATGAAGCAAAATGGTGCCCACCCACTGTCCAGTCTTTGGAGTTTTATAGATTAGGAGTACTCCAGGTTTTAGTACACACCACAATTTAGTCCAGCTTTTCAGAGTGCCACGTATCTGGAGAACAAGAATAGGAAGAAATATTCTAAACCGGGGTGTCAAACTTGCGTCTTCTTGGTGGCATCAAATGACGTATTACAACTTTTTTCCCCTTTGCCATAGCATGGATGTGGCCAGTGCGTGACACATCCGACCCACGGGCTGCAAGTTTGACAGCCCTGGTCTAAACCAATAAACAGCTTTCAGTTATTCAAGTCTCTTATTTAGCTCAACTACATTAAATATTTTGAGGTTTAAACCAAACTTCCAGTTAAACTTTCTGAGAAGAAATTGGAGAGGTTATCTCTTAAAAAGTTAATGAAGAATTTTCCCCTTTGCTCTTAGATTCAAGTGTTTATCCTCAACCCCAAATCACAGTCACGTTTAAACGAGAAGGGCTCCCTTGAATTCGCACAGTCTGTCACTTCTGGCCTAAATGAATCTCTGTATTTGTGCCTTTGAGTTATTCTTGGCTCTTGGGGACTGCCTGGACAAGTCCATGTCATTTTCTTGGCAAGCTTCTTCAGAAGTGATTTGCCACTGCTTGCTTCCTAGGGCTGAGAGACAGGGACTGGCCCAAGGACACCCAGCTGGGTTTGTGCCTAGGATGACACTCAAATTCAGTCTCCAAGTTTCTAAATTGGTGCCTTAACACTATATCAAACTGGGTCTCAGGTACTGTTGGCTATTTTTGTTGTTTATGTTGTGTGTGTATGGTAGAAGTATAAACTGCTCAGAGTTTACTAATGATTGGAATGGCATTTAAGTACAATCAAACAAATGGCATTTTTTAAAAGGAAAAGATGGGAATAATAGCTGTAAATCATACAAAAGCAAGGGTGATCTTTGTTAAACAATTCAAGGATGCTATCAGTCCCACTGATAGTATTTTTCCTTCTTTTAAATTGTGCTTCATCTCCCGTTTTGCCACAAAAAAACCCTTGGACATGACCTCTATCTTGGTTACGACTTCAAATATATTGCTTGTTTCCCAAGAGGGCTGTTTTAAAGCAGTAAATAAATTTTGGGTAGAAAGCAGTGGCTAAATTATAATGTATAATTCTAAAAACTGTTCAAACTCCTTAGCTACATATTCTTAAAATGGCATTTTGCATCAAATTACCTTCAACCAATCTGCCATAATGACCACACGGGGATCTTTTAAAGCACTAAAGAGCTGCTTGGTGGCTTTTTTCTTCTCCTGCCTGTAGTTTTTTTTCTGGACCTATTATATTATAGAGATAAAATATCAGTTAGGAACACATTTTCTCTGTTTTTCTACTACTTGCAAGAAAGGAGACAAAACAAGGAAGATAAGCTATGCCCCCCCTTTAAAACTTTACAGTTGTATTGTTATTCCAACCAAGAACAACTGTTGCCTGTTGCTCATTCATACAGCCTAACAAATCCTCACAGAATTAGGGGAAAAGTAAACAAGAGTACACATGCTACCCTGTGTCTTCAGAAGAATATGATAAATTTTCATTATTAAGAAATAATTTTTAAAATAAATGTTTTAAATTTGAAGAATCTACCAGAAATCTGGAGGTTGAATTATGTAAATATTGGATCCACCAGTCAAAATTAATAGATGTTTAGACAATAGCTACGACTGTCATCATGACATGCATAAATATATGGGCATACTATCACACAAGGCTCATGACCCTGCAAATAGCCTTATTGTTTACATTATGTAAATAGTTTTAGTAACAAAAACACCTGCTCTCATATTGATATTCTGAAAGAATTCTGAAGAGCCATATACAATGGCGTGTGCACATGGCTGCAACAACAACTAAAAAATTAACAGACTATGGCTTGGTGGTGACAGGAAATATTGGCCTTCCAGATATTGTGAAACTATAAGTCCCAGTAACCTAGCAGTGGGACCAAAGATTAGGGATGCTTGAAGTTATAGCTTAACATTTACAAGAGATCTTAAACTCAATTCCTGAAATTTCCCACTCAGATAATATGGATATAAAAAGCACCTTAAGTTTCCGTAGACTGTAAAGACTGGATTCATTAATCTAGTGAACAAGGCAATCTGCTATACAAAACTATTTTAACTCATTTTGGGGATATATAGCAAGGTCTAAAACATGTAGAATCCAAATTGGAATCAAATAAATAAACAAATCACAATTATGAAAATTTGAGAATAATAAATGCAAGGCAATTTCAGAGATTAGAAGACATTAGCTGACAAGGCTATTTTGCATACTGTTTTCTGCATGGTATATATGGTAACATAATGTATATTTGTTTGCCTATGGCAACTGAAGAGTGGTCCGTTTGTCATCCTGCCTGCCTGCCCGCCCATCCATCCATCCATCCATTCATCATCTGTCAATCAATGTGGAACTAAGGCTGCAGCTTAATCTTCTTCCATCTACCTTTAATGTTTCCTTCTTGTTATTTCTTCCAGTAGGAGATACACACTCCTTATCAGACCCATTGCAAAATTTATGCTCAGTCTATCAAAAGAAGAAAAAACAGGAATTAGATAAATATGAAATCATTTGAGAAAAGAGCTTTTTTATGATAATGAACTAAATGGGTTGGTAGGAACATTTGTAATATTGAAACACTGAGAGAATATGGGCACTATGAAATTGCTACCATGGGAAAGAGCTTCCTATTTAGAAAATATTCACTGTAGATTGATGTGGATGTCACAAAAACCTCATTTACCAGATGTCAAACAGGTAAGTTTATTCCCTGCCACGATTGCCATCCTGTCCCTCAATGCATAATGATGATAATGATGATGATACATCAACTTATAACTGGTCACTTAGTGACCAGTCAAAATAAAACAGAGCCCACAAAAGCTACTTATGACCCAGTTCTGAAGTTACAACGCCACACCTAAAGTCATGTGACCATATTACGACTGTTATGACTAATGGCTATAACTGCCAGGCTCAATTACAGTTGTAAGTCAAGGATTACCTGTCCACATAAATGTTCTCCTCTCCTCCCCCTATCCTTCCACCATGGGGAGAGGAGGGAACACTAGTACAACAAAAACCAAATTGTTAGAAATGTTGGGGGGGGGATTCAATTTGCATACCCTTGCACACATACAGACAAATTATTACAATATAGTTTTTAAGGAACAAATTGTAACTACATGAAATTATATTATTCATTCTTTCTATTGCACCGATCGAGACTGTATCATATATATTTTCATGAAGTCTATCTTTGGTATCTGGAACACAAGTCTTTTTCCAAAAACACATAACAATCTATTTTGCAATGCTCGAGGAGTGACATTGCCACACTTTTTATAAATAGATTCCAATTTGTTAACAGCACATTAATTTATTTAAGTCATATTACTAAAAACTGATTCACAGTATCAACCAATACAGAAACACCACAAATATAACCAAAGTTATATTTAGCATGCCATAAAAGTACATATCTCCAATATAGTGCTAGCATGCCATAATAGTACATATCTCCAATATAGTAGAGCAGACTAACTTTTTGGGGGACAATTGCTCTCAGGGCTCCAATAAATATCCTAAATATGTATAAATTTTATATATACTGAGAACATTTGCACCAAGACAAATTCCTTGTACATCCAATCACTCTTGGCCAATAAAGAGTTCTATTCTATTCTAAATATGACAGGTAGGCCTTGACTTATAATCACAATTGAGCCCAACATTTATGTTGTTAAGTGAGATATTTGTTAAGTGAGTTTTGCTCCATTTTATGACTTTTCTCACCACAGTTATTACGTGAATCACTGCAGTTGATAAGTCAGTAACACGGTTAAGTGAATCTGGCTTCCCCATTGATTTTTCTTGTCAAAAGATCATCACATGACCTTGGGACACAGCAGTGGTCATAAGTATGAACCAGTTACTAAGCATCTAAATTTTGATTACTTGTTCATGGGGCTGCTACATAGGTCGTAACTGTGAAAAATGGTCAAAAGTCACTTTTTTCAGTGCTGTTGTAACTTTGAATGTTCATTAAATGAACTGTTGTAAGTCAAGGACTACCTGTATTTGATGAATAATGTTATCATCTTAAGGTTATAACAAACCGATTTAACATTCCTTCTCAATAGTATCTCATTTTATCTTTGATGTGGGGGGAGAAGGAAACATATTTCCAAACACAGCATTTGACTTAAGCTATCTACTATTTTTATTTTCTAATAACGCCTCTGAAATCTGCAAGTGATCTGGCCTGCTTAAAGCTATTGTGGATTGACATTACATTTGAAAGTAACTTTTAGAAATAATGGAGATAACAGCAAGGCAATAAAAATATTTACTTTTAGATAGAAGCAGTTCAATGGAAAGAAAACCCAGGCCAAAGATTTACATTATTTATACAGCACAAAAATAGCAAAGATAATCATGCTTTGATAACCACAAATGTTCCTATGTTTGGACTCTAAAAAACAGGCACGGGGAGAGATGATAAACATTTTGTTCTTAAAATCATGCTTGCCTAGATTATCTATTAGCAGAATAAGTTGCCAACAACATCTGACTTGGCTTGATAGCAGATATTGGGGCCAATGAAGTGCACAGGCACTATTAACTCATAAATATAAACACATATCAATATTCATGCTGAGCTGCAGTTGTTATTTGCATTCTGTTCCCACAATTTATTCAGGAAAGAGGCACAACTGCAAGGTCATTTTGGTTCAGATTATCTAGCTCTGCTCTCCTCTCCAACAATGCTGGCAAAGAAGGTGAACAGCTACAGTAATCAATATATTCTGACTCCCATTTTTAGACTAGGGCCAGACCACTCGCTTGGCAACTTAAGTGAAAATGCTGGTTGTGAAGGCAAAGAGATTTTCGTTCCTCCAGTGCTCTTCAAAATAGACAAGGGCCAATTAACCATTGACAATTAACCATTTTTCCCCTACAATGCATGAAGATGCTCCATTTAACAGTTTCTCAAGTTTCTCACTGCTGAGGGAGGCTGAAGTCAGATTAAAGTGTTCCTACACAAAACTAGTTTCCTATCCTATGCCAGCAGAAGACCTCCTATGAAGTCACTTTAAATTGAATAGAATTATCTTTGGAAGTCAGAAATCAGCTGGCCCTGCTCCAATTGGCCCATGGTAGTAGAACTGTCCCTTCCATTCAACTATTAAGCATGACAAGTTTTCTATGGCCAACAGGGCCATAAATACTTCAGTGGCACAGTCAATTATTGTTATTTCTCCCTGTTTTATTGTGGAAATATAAACCTAATGGAATGCGGGCTGCAGATTTACCAAATTACCATTACATCAGTACAACTTGCTGTCAGAATCAATCGATCCATCAACCAACCAACCAATCACCCATCCAGGACGTATATGAATTCTCACCTCTATAAAGAAATGTTCCTCTGTAGTTTGTCAGGCATCAATTTTCAGAAAAGCTATATAAACAGTTGCCATTTCTTTAGTGAGATGACAACATGCTATAGCCATTTGCTTCAGCCTTTGATTCCCATAATGGAAATTCCATTCATTAGTATACAGGAAGTTTGGGCTGATCCATACTTTACCCTAGCATGGAAATAAGTCATCTATTGTTTCGGAAAAACAGGACTGAATGACATAATTCTCAGCACAGCTAGTCTGCCAGGAAGGCAGACAATTTCCAATTCTTCTTTGTGTCAGAAATAGTGCTTTTGCACCTCTGCTCCCACAAGCAGAGCAATCCAGCCCACGAAGCACTTTGTTGCATTTCACAGATGCATTTGGTTGGTTTATGCTGTGGCTGGAATGCTTCCCCTGTTCTTTGCCTTTGATTGTCATTTCATACTGGATGGCAAGTCTGCCTTATGTGGCGAGGCTGGGACTTTTCTTTTCAAGATTCAAAACCAGAGCAATCAAATATTAGGTACATTCTCTGTCTTGAGTTACTTATAAAAATAATAATAGCAATAGCACTTAGACTTATATTACCGCTTCACAGTATTTTTATAGCCCCCTCTAAGCGATTTACAGTGTCAGCATATTGTCCCCAACAATCTGGGTTCTCATTTTACTGACCTTGGAAGGATGGAAGGCTGAGTCAATCTTGAACCAGTCAGGATCGAACTGCCAAATTACCAGCAGTCAAAAAAAGCAGCCTGCAGAACTGCATTCTAATCACTTGCGCCACTGCACAAGTAGTAGGATATAGGCAGGATATAAATAAAATACAAAATAAAAATGAAATAAAATGCTAGCTATCTCTTTGGGGGGTGTTTAAGATATTAGGGTTGGAAGAATTCTGTCTTGTTTGCTTTTTGGCTCAAGTGACAGAAGAATGAAAGTCTTTCTTTTTTCCCCCTCATTTTCACCTTTAGTCAAAATATATGCTTACAAAAAAGAAAACAATTGCTGCTTAATTTCCTGACTGAATGGAAAAAAGAAATGGAAATCTACCAATCAAGGGATGTGTTAATTTTAGTCTGGAGCAAAGTTTTGGCCTCTGTGTGTCTAAAGTAGAGGACAAGTCTTAGGTTCTTACAACGGCTTTAGTAGTTGTTTGATATGCAGAAAAACAACAGGCACAGATTTTAATAATGGAATGATACAGAATGCTGCCTGCTGGTTTCTGCAGATTAAGCTTCTATGAAAGCTATTAGAGAAGGAGGTAAGGTCTCTAATACAGATACATCTAAATCTATGTATTCTAAAAAGTGGAAAAACAAAGGTTAAAATGCCTATTAGAAAAGTGGCTAAGAGGCAAAAACATTCTCAGGCTGAGGGCACCACTAAAACTGGCCTTTGAATAATATCCTGGGATTGCCTTCCCCCCTTGCTGGTGCAATAGTTGGAATGCAGTATTGCAGGCTAATTCTGCTCACTGCCAGGAGTTCAATCTTCGCAGCTCAGGGTTGACTCAGCCTTTCATTCTTCCGAGGTCAGTAAAATGAGGACCCAGGTTGTTGGGAGCAATATGCTGACTCTGTAAATTGCTTAGAGGGGCTATAAAAGCACTGTGAAGAGGCTTTTAAGTGCTATTGCTGTTGTTAAATAGGACCATCACATGTATTTGATTAAATTTAGTTTACATTTAATTTAACATAAATCAAATCTGTTATATTCTCCATTTTATTACTTTCTCCTTTCTTCCTAAACTTATTTTCCGTTCTTTTACCTGAAAATTACAATTTAGTTTCATCTTGTAGAGGTTCAAAGATGGAGCTAAAATCAAAGCTTTGGGGGAATGGAGACTATGTGCCCCTCATGCAGATAATTTCCATCATGCAAAATTAAAACTTGTTAAGCTTCTTTAGATATGCAGGAGAATTTTTCTTGTGGTATTTTAAAAAGCAGAGCAACTTCCTTAAAGATCAGAGCATGATTTAGTGGAAATATTACACATACAAACAACGCATGTGTCTGTCTTCTTTGTGTATGAAACTAGCGCAAACCCAACCATTACCAAGGCAGGTTGGTTTCTAGCCTATACATAAAGAATAACCACAATCAATTTGCCATTTAAACAAAGATGGAGGAAATAGCAACAAAACATTTCAGCTAGGCATGGGGAGTAAGTGGCTGTAATATTGTCCCCTCATAGCAACAATAATAATCAGGAAATTGAACATCCAACGCTGAATTGTAACCAGCAACAAAGCCATTTATAGTGTAGCATGTGAACACACAACATTTATACTATGGTTACAGAAACCTCCAAATCAGAACATGAAAGAATGACCTGAAGTCAAGGTAGTATATGTATCTGGAGAGAGATAGTCTCTCTCGCGGCTTCAGGTGTGAAAGTCCAATTTAATTCAGAATGACTCTCTGAACAGGATTTAATTTAAGTTGGACTGATTTGGGCCATTAAACTGCAAGTGCAGAATGTATACAAATTGTCCTGTTTCAATTCTCTGTGTGTTTTGATTTGATACATGAAACTCTTCCAAACTGGTTCACCACAATGAATAGTTACATAGGATTGGTACCTCTCCCAGAATTGTCTGGGCAATTTTAACAATCAGGGCCAAACTCAATAAGTACTTCAAATTAAAGTGATCCCCTGGCAGATGTTTTTATATTTGCTCACCATTGCAAACATTTTTCGCTGCATGACAAACCCTTAGACCTGGGAAAGGGGATGTACTCACCTTTGTACAAGTGGTCATTCACTTATTACTATAATTGAGCCTGGAATTACAGTCATAAGCCTTGCTGGCCATTAAATGGCTCACCATATAACCACTTCTGATTGTATGACCTTTTTTCCAGCAGTCGTTAAGCAATTATTAAGTGAATCCATTGTCCATAATGCAGAGATTTTTGCCCAAAATTGGAAGCAAATGCAGATTTCCAGGGGGGAAAAACCCTTACAAATTGTGGTCACATGACCATGAGACACTGCAAACGACTGCAAATACAGGGCCATGTTAGGCTGGAACAACCAGACCCACCCATCAAGAGTTTAAACTAGCTACTTTATTGTTCTATTGTCTAGTTCAAGGCTTCGCCCCAGAGTGGCAGTTTGCTCCTGGGAAAGACTAGATAAAATTAAATGGCATTCAGATCTGAAACTAATCTCCTGCTTGACCCCTCAACTGGAAGAGCCTCTTTCCTATAGTTGCCAAATGCTCTAAATGCAATCATGTTACCACATGGGATGTCTCTGTGTATCAGAACTTTGAATCTGGGCCATAAGTAACTGTGGGGAATGTCCCTTGTAACTTCAAACAGTCATTAAGTGGCCAGTTCTAAGTCAAGGACTGACTACCTGTACTGTGCTTTGAATTGATGATCAGATACCCTTGAATGTCAGAGTAGATAATCATACCTAACAATGGCACAAATTTACTTCTCTCTAGTATAATGTAATAAGAATTTAGCTACAAACACAGGAAATTCACTGTACAGTATTTTATCTATTGACAGGTCATCTTAATGCAAGTTTAATGGGAGCAAGAATTCTCCCTAATCATCATTACCTTATTAGTAGAGTTTGGTGTCTGAGGAATCTCATCCTTCAGCATGGGCAAACTATTTACTTCCATATCTTTTCCTGAAACACAACATTAAACAAAACTTTAAGTACTGCTTTACTGTGTTTGTAAAGAAATCAAAAGCAGATATAGTACCCTACAAAAGCTACACCTTAGGGTTATACACTATAGAAAAGGAAGCAGATAATTTTTCCCAACCATGTTTCTTCCAAAAATATTGGATTTTGATTTCTGGAATTCTCCCACCACTATAATCTTTGTTCATATTAGGTAGGAGACTATTACAAAAGGTGATATCCATCAGGTATAGAGGGCAACAATTTAGGGAATTCTATAGAATGCTATCATTGTATTATTTGTTGCAGTATCTAAAGGTACTCCTGTGCATAGTCACGTAGCAGAAAATGAAGGCAATAAACAACTCCATATTAGGCAAAAGGAACTGGCAGGAACAAATAAACTCCAATACACATCCTTGTCTCTAATCCAATACACATCCTGGTCTCTAAAACTACTCAATAAAAGAGAACGTGACCAGCCCTCTGGGCGCTCTCATCAAGAAGATTCATTGTGTCTGTGTGGTTCTTCTTAATCGATGCGAGGTCCGGTCACCTAGGCGGGTGGCCGAAACTCTGCCAGTTCCCGCCAGGTGATCTCTTCCACTGCGGTATCTAACAAACTTCACAATTATTGTTTGTTTTTAAATGTTTTAGCAATTGTAAACTGTTCAGACTAGCTGGGAGTCTGGTAGCATATAAACTTAACTTCTTAGAATGACTGGGCCTAGAAATTTTAAATCTCCTTTCCCAGCGATCCTCTTGATCTTTTCAAGCTGCCTTCTTTCCTTCTGCTTTAGATTATCAACTTGGTAGTTCTTACTGTCATTATTTATCTTCCAGAGAAGTACTGCTTAACATCTTTCTGTTAAACCCAATGTTTCAGAGAGATAATGGTCTCACAATGCATATTGTCTCTGTAGTGAATAAAAGCTAAAAGCAGAAAAACAAAATAATCTTTACAATGCACTCTCTTGGCCATGTTTCTCAGCGAAATCTGTCAAGAGGTTTCAGCTCTTTCTCCTCTTGGGAAATTAACTTCATAAGAGATAAACAAAATCCAACTTTAACTTAAAAAGAGTAATAAAAAGTAAACTGTAATAAATATTACATTTAGATATTAAAATATAAAGTTTTTCTATTAAAATATATAAGTATTGCCTTGACCAAAAACAACACAAAATCCACAAGACAATGCAAAATGAATACTACAAGGAGACCAGAACATGGTGAGGGTATTCTACAAATGAAAAATAACTCTTTAAGGAGATTTGCGTACAATCCAACTAGTTACATCAGATTACAAGAATCTACCGGAAAAAAAAATGACTTCACGAATGTGCAGTTCCTACTTTTATACCAACAAATAAAAATCAAGAGATAATAAGGCTCAACTGGCATCATACAAATAAATAAAAAACAAAATTGTAATATAGTTTTCTGGCTACATATATGACTAGCTCGATACCTCTGCTTCGCTATGAAACTGTGTGGTGTGGCTTAGTTTTTGGGGAGGAAAATAAGGGGAAAAAAAGTCTGTCTCTGCCTACCAGCATCCACTGGTATTCATCTGGCTAGCATCCTGTCAGTGTGTAAGAGACTTGAGGGCTGTTTCGAAACTGAAGCAGTACTTGCTGTGTGAGCAAGGAGACAGCAAGGAGCCTGGGTGTGGCTTAGCTCAACTGTTCTGTACTAAAGCTGCTTGGTGCTGTAAAACTAAAACTGAAACTCCTCTCCTCTGCTTGTGTTTTGCATTTGGAACAGTTTTCTTTTCAGGTGGGGAGGGGGAGTAGAACTTTTTAGCATCAGAGTGTGTTGATAATAATATACGAAATGCTAGTGCTATGATGGTAATTTCAAAAAATCCTTTCTTAGTGAGCAGCTAGAAGCCAAGAGGTTCGAACATACATGCCAAATTTCAAGTTTGTAGGCTTTAAGGTTCTGGAGATTTTGTGATGATGCATGAGTGGTATTTCACTTTTACATAAGTAGATTCATTTTTTAACAGATAAATTCCTGAAGAAAAATCCTCTGAGTTCCCTCCTTGCCTTATTTAGCTTCTTGTAGATTCCAATTTTTAATGATCGCTTAGAAAAACATTAGATATCTCCCTTTTCCCAGGTCTAATGCCCTGCTTCTTCTTCCATACCTGTTCCAATTCTTTCTTTGAAGTCCTCCCTTTCTTTGAATAAGGACTTAAATTTAACCATTATTTATAAAGAATGCATATTAATTTCACCAGTTGCTTTGGGTCAGGATGAGCGGAGACCCCATTATAATTCTGGTTACTGTTTAACTGTTTCAGCTAGTTTTAATGGTATGTTGTTTTCCCTAAATTTTTGTTTTACTATTTCTCCTTTGCAGCCCAAAATCTAATTGTTTGAGTTTGGTGTGTGTGTGTGTGTGTGTGTGTGTGTATACGTTCTAAATAGATATGGATCAAGGATGACAGGAGCCCAAACTAAACATATCTGGATGGTGATGGGATGTCCAAGCCTGAGAATTAAGCACTTAGAAGATTTTGCAAGAGCGTATACCGACACAATTCTTAACAATAATCAAGAAAATGGATACGCAAAGGTTAGGTTTTTCAGATCTAGCGAGTTTCTCACTTGCATTCCAAAGTTCACCAAACAGAAATGGGCATAAAAATTCATAAGTGAATTAAATAATGAGATAAATATTTGGAATAATACAATAAAAGAGAAAATGTATAAAAGCACTGTTAAGATAAGGAATTGGATATAAAAATTGAATATGTAATCATGGTCATATTTGTATGTATATGTGAAACCTATAACCATGCTGTTCACTAAAAAGAGACATTAAAATATGGAAAACTGAATAAAACTTGTTTATTAAAAAAAAAAAAACAGAACAGGATCAGTGTTTCTTATTTTAGAGCAGGTTTTTTTCAAACTTGAAAGGTTTAAGATGTGTGGATTTCAACTCCCAGAATTCCACAACTAGCAATTCTGCAATTTGAAATCCACATGGTTTAGAACTCCCAGTTTTGAAAAACATTGGATTAGAGAGTTTCTTTCGAAATTTGGTGACTGGTTGTTTTGATAAAATTGTATTCACTATTTCTTTTTCCACGTAGAATGATTGTTTTCTTGTAAAGGTTGTGAAGTTGTAACTGCTAAAGTTCTAAAGTAAAAATAAACTTTTGCCAACTTCAATCAACATTTGCTCAAGTCAACCTCCAAAAAAAAAAAAAAAAAAAAAGAAGTAAGTATAAAATTGTGGCTCAAAACACAGCACTAAGTTTCTGAAAACATGGTCAGGACTATTTTGTCCATATCAGAAGCTAGAGCGTATGCACAAATCTTTTCAAATACAAAACTAGTCTTTTTTGTCTCAAATATTTTCGTGCCAGTTAGAAAAGACAAAGTGTTTTATTGGTGCCATCAAAATCATCAGGAGTTGGAAATTCTTCCAGATCTGCTCTCGCAAATTACAAGAACTGCTCAAAAGTCTTGATTTCCCATTTCTCCATCTCCACTGTATAGCACATTTTAAAATCTACTAGAACACACTCACCTGGGCTAATGGGATAGATCTCATTATCAGCCCCAAAAAACAAGTTCCGAGTCAGCTTGCGAGGATCAATTTTCTGAGGTGTAGATGCAGCAGGACAGAGTGAGAACCTTCGCCGAAAAATGTTTTCTTCCTTCATGGCATGTGCTGTAGGGGTCTTCTGAAATTAAGAGATTAAAACCCATCACATGTAGCCTATATAACATATTCGGGATTTTGTTGTTTATTTTTTTGCTTGCTTAAATCAATCTATTGTTAAATTAAAACACTGGCTTGTTAAAAACAAAACCAAATAACTTAAAATGATATGACAAATATGCCAACAATGGATTTTAATATTTTAATATTTATTTTAATAGCCTCAGTATTACACCTCATCTATTCAACCAAATGCAGCCTAAAATTAGTTTTGGTCAGTCAGGTTTAATTTAAAATACACTATCTGTTCCATGCCTGCTACCCAAACCAGGAGCAATCAAGATGCTTCTCCTAGTGCTGCCCACTAAATACATCAAGTTCAAATATTTTGCCTATCAAATGAGAAGAGAGGACTCATTGGAAAAGAGTCTGATGTTGAGAAACGCAGAAGGCAAAAGGAGAAGGGGAAGGCAAAGGATGAGATGGTTCAATGGAGTCATCCATGAAATGAACATAGATTTGGGCAGACTCCCAGAGACGGAGGTGGGGAGGATAGGGGAGCTGGCACGCTGTGATCAACGGGGTCACAAAGAGTCAGATCCAACTTCAGAATCTTAACAACAAAAATAACAATGACACATTTCAAGAATAAAATCTGATTAACATTTAGTTAAAAACACAACTACAATGTATTGCTTTGCTTATCACATAAAGACTAATTAATGTCTGGATGTTCATATTGTGTAAAAATGTCATGCAACCTATGATTCCAAAATTCCTAGGCAATGACTGCGCATTGTAACCCGCTATGAAGTGACTTCTAAATGGAAGGCAATGGTAATGCCATAATTATATAGTGTTTAATTTTTCTTTTAATATTTTAATTTTTGTGTGTGTGTGTGAGTGTTTCAATTACTACTATTGAAGGAGAACTGAGTAAAACCATCTTATAGAGACCCTAGAAGGCCAGTGTAGCTAGATTTAATCCAATCTAGCCAAATAATTATTGGTTAATATCTAATTTATAAGACTATAAATTAAAGATTGTTTGTGCTAGTTTTCCTGTTTTAATACAAGAAACAAAACAAGAAAATCTGGGAATACTTTTTCCTTCTCACATTTTTGCTACAGTGTACCATTAACAATATAGCAAATAGTCAGCAAAACATAAACGTAATACTGAATGTACAGGATGTTGGGAACGGTAAAAAAATCATGAGCTATAAAATAATACTCTTCTTACAGGTGCAATTTTTTGCAACGGAACATATATTGCTAAATTACACTAGAGATAAAAATAAATTTCTGTTAAAAACAGGCTTATCTTCAAAATACAAATCAGAAGAATTAACATGCTTTCAAGTAAACACTAAAAAATGTTTCATAAAATTAATTAATCTTTAAAGGTGGAGATCTAACAATATTAGTACTCATAGTTTTACCAACAGAAATACAAAAGAGCAACCAAACGTTTCAGTCTTTTATTATTGTGTACACAACAGAGAGACTCTTAAAAGTGCAAGGCAGGAAACAGAAGATAATTCAAACTGCCTTTTGCTAAGCTGTTCCAAAAAACTGACAATAAACCTAATGTGTTCCAGACATTTCAGATCTTATTTTTTTATCATGGGATTTATAAAAATGACATTGCTGAGTTAAGCCAACTTTCCGTTTTAGAAGTAACAGATTATCCTTCCATATGCTCCTCTTTATCATAGCTGTTTGGGAGCAATGTGTTTGCTGTTTCCGATGTGTGTCAGCCATGTTGCTCTTATGTGATAAAATGCAGAAATCATACAGAAAAGGTAGGATCATGTTGGATCAATTACTGAAAGATTACCTGGGTGGTAATGTCAATGGAATAATAATTTTCTTCTCTTCCTTGACGCTCCCACGGTTTCTCTCTTTGGTTCTAGAATGGGAGATGGGCCAAAAATCTCAAACTTCCTGTATTAAACTACTGCTCTCTCATTCAATCATTTTATTAAATTCTGTAAATTTTAAATTCACACAGGCCTTTCATATGTCATTTCAGTGGCTCTTCAAAGGCAAATGGGAGAGGTTAATCTGAAGTTATATTTATATACTTGCTTAAGTGTACCCAGCTTCCACCTTTGACTCTGCTTGTCAGAAGCCCCTGGTGATCACATGACCCTGGGATGCTGCAATCATCATAAATACATGCCAGTTGCCAAACACCTGAATTTTTGTAATCTTACTGCAGAGGATGCTGCAACAGTAATAAGGACCAGTCACTTGTATTTCAGCACTGTCACTCATTAAACGAATGGCTATAAATCACCTGTGGTGCACAAAGCCTCCCCAAACATGTGAGCCTTCAACTCCTGTAAACCCCAAGTCAGTACACTAACATTTGCAAACCCAGATTAATAGGCACACTGGGATTATTTCTGTTTTTGAAAATACCTATAATTATATTTCTCCCTTTGCGGATGGGGGAAAGCATTATATAACTAAAGCCAATTTGCTACTCTAACTGAATGAAGAATGGAAGTTAATTTCCTTCCCATATTAGCAAGCAAAAATGCTTACTTCCATCAGCCATTTATTGCGGTGGCTCAGTCGCTAAGACGCTGAGCTTGTTGATCAGAAAGGTCGGCAGTTTCAAATCCCTAGTGCCGCATAACGGAGTGAGTTCCTGTTACTTGTCCCAGCTTCTGCTAACCTAGCAGTTCAAAAGCATGAAAAAATGCAAGTGGAAAACTAGGGACCACTTTGGTGGGAAGGTAACAGCATTCCATGCACTTTCGGCATTTAGTCATGCTGGTCATGTCGGAGGTGTCTTTGGACAGCGTATTTGCCTTTGTAATGGAGATGAGCACTGCCCCCTAGAGCCAGAAACGACTAGCACATATGTGCAAGGGGAATATTTACCTTTACCTTGTTGGCAAGACTTTAATCATTACATGGGATTTTAAAGATTAGGGCTCATACATAAATAAGTACTGCATGCACACAGTTGGAATTTGAAAGCGCTATGGAAAGCCTAACAGGAAAGGATGAAAGCAAAACTAGGGGTGCATCTTTTTTTTTTTTTTAACTGTGGGCAATTGAAGAGAGAAAGACTGACTAAAATCACAGACGGCAGCCTAATAGAAAAAAATGCATTTCAAAAGATTTTCAAGTGAAAATGCACCACTTAGCCATGACCTTGTCATGTACACAGTGTCCATGAACTTGGCTATATAAAAAAAATGCTGTAAAATCAACTTGTCAATTTTTAGCTTAGAACCATTTCACTCTGTAAATATTATTTTTGCAAGTCTTTGAACACCTATCTCTTAGTTTGCCTGTTGGTACCAAGAGAATAACTAATCTAAGCAATGGAGCATCACGTGTAAAGTTTTCACCTTCAGGTACTGCATAAATAATATAGAAACCATAAAGAGTAAGCCAGAATCCCCAATAAAACCATTACATCAGCCTCATTTGTTTAGGTTTGTTCCCTTCCTTTTTTCCCTTCCATGTTTCCCTTCCTTTTCTCCCTCCTTCCACTCCTGGCTTTCAAGATTCTTGCCACACATTGAAAAAGCAAAGATGCTCTAGCCTTCTTTCAAAAATATGAGCGTTAAAGAAGCACTACATTTTAAAAAACCCCATAAATACTTGTTGCTTGGGTTTCTTTCATCCTTTTTGTAATGCAATAATTTAAATTGGTCTAGGATCTGTTTCTTGCAACCATGTTCTCTAACTTGTTTTTCCAGTTGTGTTCCAGGGTTATTTGTTTTAGCTGTGTCAGATTACCACAGAATAATTATTCATTATGCAATCAGACATAAATGTGGCTACTACTCCTTGTGCATCATAACACTCCCTGGAATCAACTTAATATTTTGTAGTACTTAACAGTAAGGTTCTAGTTTCACACATGAACCAAAAGTAATGTTCCCTGTTATTAGGGATGGATGGGAATAGGCAGGGCTTTTTTTTCCCTACTGTTATTAACAAGGATCCTTTACTGAAATATATCTTTACCCAATTGTGAACATGCCATTGTAATCTGAAAGCCAGGGGTGGGTTTCTACCGGTTCTGTCCACCTCTGTAGAACCAGTAGCTCTGAACCGGTTCTATGTCTGCTGATGTTTTTGGCCACTCTCCCGGGCTCTTACCTGATCTTTGATTTTCAACTTCAGCTGCCGAATGAGGCACAGCTGCAGTTAAAAGAGCAAGAAAAGAGGGCTGTTTCAAAGGCCGCATGCAAACTGCTGATGACGATTTACAGGCGCGTGGCTCCCAGCATGCAGGGAAGCTCATAAATCCCGAACCGGTAGTTATCCCACCTCTGCTGAAAGCCATGATATGGGTTCAGTGTTATATACAATTCATGGTTTAAAATACAACTGTTTTTTAAATACAAACTTGACAGCTTTAAGACTTGTGGACTTTAACTCCCAGAATTCCTCCTCCAGTCATGTTAGCTCAGGAATTCTGGAAGTTGAAGCCCACAAGTTTGAAGAGCCTTAGTTTATCTATTTCTGAATACACAAATTACTAGGACTTTAGAGAGGATTTTTTACCAGTAACAATGTGTGTGTGTAGTTAGTTAGTTAGTTAGTGATGGGCAGTTTTACTATAGTATCAGCATTCCTCCTCAATGGTAATGATGGTTGGGTTATTGGGAGTTATTGGGTTATTGAAGTAAAATATCTTCATGATCAAGATACTCAGCCCTAGGGAATCAGTAAGTATCAGTAAAGTTTTTATCTGTTTCAAAGGCTCTTAATCAAAAAGAATCACAGACTGCAGCAAGGCATTAAATTGAGGCCTTGTCCAGTGTTCTTGCAAAGATGTTAGATTGTGCCTGAAAACAAAGCATATGTTTTCCAACTAAACTAGGAGTCCTCTGTTTTATTCATATCTCTTTTTGGCTCTGGGAGAAGGAAAATGGATTCACCAGCTATTTAAAGAAACATGAATACAACTGCAAATAGCAGCAGAACAAAACACTGCTTTCACTTGACGTATTAGTCTGACAAAATACTAAATACCTGTTAGGGCTTGATGTACCTTCATTGCAACAGAGATTTCAACTCACATAATTAAGATGCTTGCCTGAAGGAGGCCACTGAAATTCACTTGGGTGAGAGACAATTTAGTCACATTGCTCTCTTCAGCCTCCCAGAACGTAATGTCTAGCAATTCCTCCCAAATTAACATATTTGGTTGAACTGACATACTTGCTATATTAATCTAAAGACATTGCCAGTGTTCAGTTATTCATCCTGAACTCTTCCCACAGCTCAAAGTGTTGACTCAGAGGTTCAGTTCAAACATAATGATAAACCCTAAAATAATTTGATTTTGTTTCAGGGTATGGTATGAACCCAGTCCAGTATGGTATTTTTCCCATGGTGTGTATCCAGTTTATTCAATAAAACATGCTTAGGCAGACATGGCTTAATGCACTGTATATAAACCCAATTATGGTGCAATGGTGCATAGAAGGCAATACATGAATAGATGAATATAAAGTACAGCTTGAATGAACACAGGTGATCTCTCTGCCTCTCCAGTACATAATAAAAAGTTTTAATTAATTATTTTGACACCACAAGGGAATATATTTGCGTATTATTTTTCATATGTAAGACTGAGATACAGAAGCTGCATCTCCTGGTAAGTAAGTCATTATGATAAAAAAAGAGACAATTAGTATTAACTGTCAAAATGATACTCAATTAGGAAACCGGTATTAATTTGTTCTCCTGTCAGTTCCTGTCAGTTTCTGTATGGTAATGCATTTACTTTTCTATTTTGTTGTACATCTTTCCTGTTTCTGAGGCAGAAACAATATTTGTCCAAATGAAATGGCAGCGTTGCAGCAAAAATTAATAAAGTATGCTAATGTTTAGAGCCAAGATACAGCATTGTTAAATGAAAGAAGTACTACCTTCTTTTTTTAAAAAATCGGAAGTAAATGTAATTGAGCAGACATGAAAAATGTATGGGCATTCAGGGTTTTTATTTTACAAAGGTGCAGCTTCATAAATATGATGTTCCTTCATCCAAAAAGCATTTTGTACCTACAAATTATCAAAGAATTAGAGAAGAATTAGGCCTAACTTTTTAACAATTCTCAATCTCTTTTCTTAAAAATTAACCTTTCATTAGTCATGATGCTATAAAGAGACTGTATTCCTTTGGCTTTCCTGTTCTGTTATTGCTCCTGCAGAAGCTCTGGTATTCAATTTTGTAGCAGTAATTCTATCATTTTTATTCTTTTTATGAGAGTTATAAAAAGTCAAAAACATTCAGAAAAAATACATAGAGTAAAATAGTGCCCGAAGGAAAAAAACTGAACAATATATATTATAGATTGTGCTAAGCAAGTTCTCCAACAATTGTCCCAAATGGCATTCTGAAATTCTCCACTGAATTTTTAGGCAGTAAAATTTTTTTCTTTTTTTAAAGGGAGACATTCTTGAACAAGAACAGAATCTCCCCCACCTCCAGAAATGACAAAAATCCGCCCTCAAAGCATATGCCTACAAATAAATGCAAAAAGCAATTTTTGAGGAAATCTATTTACTGAAAGAGAAAATCCTCTATTGCTATAGATGTCTCAAGGGATTTGAAACAACTACTGCTATTAGAAAAACGGCACCAACCTTTAAGAAAAAGAAAGTATATTTACTTTATCCTTAAAACAAGAAGTACACGAAATGATAGTTCCATGTTTGAAAACCTGAGTGGTCACAATGTTTTCTTTCTAGAACCTCAGAGCTAATTATCTTCCTTACAATAACAGGAACAACAATGATAACAACAAAAATCTCAAAAGAGGCTTATGTTGCCAGAACATGACTGACACGAAGCAAGCAGGCAGAGTGAAGGCAAGATTTTCTGGTTATCATAGGTGGGGGAAAACTACCCTAATTACTTTAATATTTCTTCCCACAGATTGTCCTTCTGTGATTTATTACTTTTAGAGTATCTGGAGTGATTTCTAAAACTGCCACTAAAAGACTTTGCTTAACAAATGTGAACATTTTTGTCATATTTGTGAAAGTCAGTCTATTTCTAAAGTTTAGGAAAACCTTATGATTCCATCAAAGATTGCATTTTAAAAATAAAGTTTGTGGAGAATAATATCATCACCACCATCATCATTTTTCATCAACTTGCTTCATAAGATATCACATGATCTTCATCATCATCATGACATAGTAACCCCTTGTAGATATACCATCAATTTGTACAATAATAATCTACCATAATCTTGGAAGGGAAATGCAGCTAAGAAACTAAATGAGGACTAAAAGGCAGCTCTTTGCTATAAGGCAGTGATGGCTAACCTTTTCTACGTTGCGTGCCAAAAGTGCGTGTGCGTGCCTGTACCCATGATGCAATGCGTGCACAACTCCCCCACCCCTCTGTGCATGCGTGCGTGACCCGCTACATATGCACTGTGTGCCTCTGTGCATACGTGAACAACCACCGCAGTGCATGCCATAGCGCAGGCATATGCAACCCCCTGCATGCCACAGGACATGTGCGCATGTTTCCCCCAAGCATGCATGGCAGATACCAGACAATCCGCTGGCTGCTGGGGGGAGGGCGCATGAACAGTGGGGTTCTTACAGGTGATCTCTCACATGCTGGCAGAAATGGCTCCACGTGCCACTTCTGGCACATGTGCTATAGATTCACCATCCCAGCTATATGGTATTCCATTTCAAAAACAGCAACTAAATGAAAAAAGCCAATTTGTCTGTTTACTATAGACATACACACACACACATACTTTCATAATAAAGTAAATAAGAGCAAGTTGGGAGGGGAGAACCTGGCCCCAAAGATTTATTATTGAAAAAAAATGGGCAAGACTATGCATTCATGGTTTTCATCAGAATAGTAATACACATATAGAGAGACAATTGTCCAGAAATATCCAGCTGGAACAGGTTCTTTTTCTCTTTTTGCCCTGGTTCTTCTAACTCGTGCTATTAGACTTGACACACAAAGGTCTTCAAAGTAAGAAACATATTTAAATTTATAAGATGTCACATTATATGTCACTGAACACGAAATTATATATTCTTCATCGTATTTCATTAATACATGTATTGCCTTTTCAGGAAAGTTTATAAATTGATGGGTAGAGTTCAAATTAAGTTGACATAACTAAATCCTATTGAAATAAAGAGAACTTCAATTATCCATTAGATTGCTTACTGATTTCAATATTGCTTCTAGGGAACAATTTAACTTTGAAAATTATTTTGAGAAAGCAAGGAAGGTAACCTGAGATTACAGGTAGTCCTCAACCTATGACCACAACTGAGCTGAAAATCTGTTAAATAGTTGTTAGGTGATGTATATGTACACAAAAGGAGTTGAGATATTTTATACATCTATCTATCTATGTGTGTGTGTGTGTGTAATATTACATAATATTACTATCATCTTGATAAAAGCAGTTTCAGATTTCCTGTGGAGTTGATTTCCTGGTATGATCCATTTAGTGGAGCTAATCTGACAGTTGTGCAGAAAACCATCACTGACACCCTCCATAAGGAGGGAAAGCCTCAAAAGATAATTGCAAAAGAAGTTGGATGTTCCCAAAGTGCTGTATCAAAGCACATTAATAGAAAGTTATGTGGAAGGAAAAAGTGTGGAAGAAAAAGGTGCACAAGCAGCAGGGATGACCGCAGCCTGGAGAGGATTGTCAGGAAAAGGCCATTCAAAAGGGTTGGGGACTTTCACAAAGAGTGGACTGAGGCTGGAGTCAGTGCATCAAGAACCACCACATACAGACGGATTCTGGACATGGGCTTCAAATGTCATGTTCCTCTTGTCAAGCCGCTCCTGAACAACAAACAACATCAGAAGCATCTTACCTGGGCTAAAGAAAAACAGAGCTGGTCTGTTGCTCAGTGGTCCAAAGTCCTCTTTTCTGATGAGAGCAACGTTTGCATCTCATTTGGAAACCAAGGATCCAGAGTCTGGAGGAAGAATAGAGAGGCACACACTGCACGATGCCTGAAGTCCAATATAAAGTTTCCAGTATAAAGTTTCCACAGTCTGTGTTGATTTGGGGAGCCATATCATCTGCTGGTGTTGGTCCATTGTGCTTCATTAAGTCCAAGGTCAATGTAGCTGCCTACCAGGAGATTTTGGAGCACTTCATGCTTCCTTGCACAGACGAGCTTTATGGGGATGCTGACTTCATTTTCCAGCAGGACTTGGCACCTGCCCACACTGCCAAAAGCACCAAAACCTGGTTCAATGACCGTGGGATTACTGTGCTTGATTGGCCAGCAAACTCACCTGACCTGAACCCCACAGAGAATCTATGGGGCATTGCCAAGAGAAAGATGAGAGACATGAGATTGAACAATGCAGAAGAGCTGAAGGCCGATTGAAGCATCCTGGTCTTCCATAACATGTCAGCAGTGCCACAGGCTGATAGCTTCCATGCCACACAGCATTGAGGCAGTAATTGCTGCACAAGGGGCCCAAACCAAGCACTGAGTATATCTCCATGCTTATACTTTTCAGAGGTCCAATATTGTTCTATGTACAATCCTTGTTTTATTGATTGCATGTAATATTCTAATTTTCTGAGATTGTGGATTTGGGGTTTTCATGAGCTGTAAGCCATAATCATCTCAATTATGACAAATCACGGCTTGAACTATCTTGCTTTGCATGTAATGAGTCTATCTCATCTATTAATTTCACCTTTTAAATTGCATTATTGAAATAAATGAACTTTTGCACAATATTCTAATTTTTTCGAGTTTCACCGGTATTTGATTGACCAGTTTGGGGTAACAGATAATCAGAATTGGAAGGGACCTTATTGGTAATCTAGTCCAACCCCCCCACACACACACACAAGCAGGAGACCCTATACCATTTCTGAAAAATGGCAGTCCAATCTCTTCTTGAAGGTCTCAAGTGATGGCATTCTCACAACTTCCGAGGGCAAGCCGTTCCATTGGTTGACTGCTCTCCCTGTCAGAAAGGTTCTCCTTACTTCCAGGTTAAATCACTTCTTGTTCAGTTTCCATCCATTATTCCTTGTCTGGCCTTCAGGAGCTTTAGAAAATAGCTTGAATCCTTCCTCTCTGTGGCAGCACCTCAAATATTGGAAGACTGCTATCATATCTCCCCTGGTCCTTCTCTTCACCAGACGAGCCAAGCCCAGTTCCTGCAATTGTTCGTTGTGTTTTAGCCTCCACTCCCCTAATCATCCTGGTTGCTCTTCTCTGTACTTTTTCTAGAGTCTCAACATCTTTTTTATAATGTGGTAAACAAAACTGGATGCAGTACTCTAGGTGTGGTCTTACTAATGCTTTATAGAGTGGTACTATAATCCCTTGATTGTATCCCTCTGTTGATACAACTTAAGATTGCAGTAGCTTTTTTGGCTGCTGCTGCACACTGCTGGCTCATATTTAGTTGGTTGTCCACTAAGACTCCAAGATACCTCTCACAGTTACTGCTATTGAGCCTGGTTTCACCCAGTCGATATGTGTACTTTTGGTTTTTCTTGTCTAAGTGTAGGACTTTACTTTTCTCTACAGTGAATTTCATTTTGTTAGTTATGGCTCAGTATTCTAGTCTGTCAAGATCCATCTGGATCTTGAGCCTACCTTCTTGGATGTTAGCTATTCCTGCCAGCTTAGTATCATCTGCAAATTTGGTTAAGGGCCTGTTCACATAGGCCGACGGATGCAAAACGTATGTAAAAAGGACACAGCGGACGAGAAAATTTTCCATCCGTTGTTATCCGCTCTCAAAAGTGCCCCGAATTTGCATAAGCAGAGCGGACAACAACGGAAAGGAACGGACGGGGGGAGGATGTAGCCAGGATGTAAAGCGGGTGCTCCACGGAAGCCTAGCGGATGGAAGCGGATGGCACATCCTCAGGGCTTCCAGGGGAGCACAGCGAAGCGGATGCGCAATGGAAGCAATGGATGCAGAGCAGATACCTAGCGGATGAAGCGGATGCATCACGGACGCCTAGCAGATGAAAAGTGTTCACTGCTCATGCGGGGAGGATGCATTGCGTCAGCCCCGCGGATATAAAGGGATGCAGCTCGCAAGCAGGTCACCATTCAGAGGAAAGACCTGCTGCCAGACACAGCTCCAGCCAACAACCATGAGGAAGAAGAGGAAGCCTCAGCCATCTGCTGCCAGCCCTGGCAAGAAGGACAGGGCCACCATCCCACCCCCTGGCCCTGACTCTGCTTCTGCTGGGGCTTCTGCTGCTCGGGCTGATTCTTCTGGTGCTGGGGCTTCTGCTGGCGCTGCTCCTGATGCTGGCGCTTCTGCTGGTGCTTACTCTGCTGGTGCTGCTCCTGGTCCTGCTGGTGCTCCTGGTCCTGCTGGTGCTCCTGATCCTGCTGGTGGCGCTCTACTGGCGCTGCTCCTGATGCTGGTGCTTCTGCTGGTGCTTACTCTGCTGGCGCTGCTCCTGGTGCTGGTGCTTCTGCTGGTGCTTCCTCTGCGGGTGCTGCTCCTGGTCCTAGTTCTGGTGCTCCTGGTCCTGCTGGTCCTGCTTTTCCTGCTACTGTTGTTGTTGCTGCTGGTGGTGGTGGTGGTGTGGTGGAGCAGCCCCTAGAACCTCGAAGCCCCTCTCATGAGGGCCCAGATGGCCCTGCCAGAGGGAGGAAGAGGGATACGCGAGAACGGGAGGAGGCAATACTCCATCAAAGAGGAACATGAGGATGAGGTGCTTGAATGGCTGAGGGAGAACGAGTACCTATGGCGGAAGGGACACAGGCTCTATCGAGACACCAAGAGGAAGCAGGCTGCTTGGAGAGAGAAGGCGGAGAGCCTGGGCTACACTTCGGAGGTCCGCCTCGGGTGGTGGAAGCACATGCACACCTGGTATGGGAAGCTGCACCTCAAGAAATCTGGCCAGGCCACGGTCAAGCTCACCGACCGGGAGACCTACGTAATGGCCAAGTGCAGCTTCTTGGAGGGTGAGATCCGCCACCGAGGAGCAGCCTCTCTCACAACCCTCTCTCTCAGACAGCCCACAGAGAGCCAGTCCTCTTCTGGCCAAGAGTCAGCTCCTGTGTCCAGGCAGGTATCTGTGGAGCGTCCCACGACGGAGACCACCCCGACAGCTGCATTCCCCGTGGTGGAGCGCGTGGAGGACCCCGACGCAGTGGGAGCAAGGAGAGGGCACTTCCACCAGAGGCCAACCCACATCCACCCCCAGCTCCACCTCCTCAGAAAGCAGGCAGAGAGCCAGACCGGAGGGGCAGAGCCACACTGTCCTGCTGGAGATCAGGGACACCATCAAAAGCAGTGTAGATCTCCTCTCAGCTGGTACACATCGACATACCATCCTCAAACCGCCTTTCCTCACCTACATCAACCAGAGCCTCATGGACATGTCCGAATCACAGTACCAGGTGATAAAGAACAGGATCACCGGTCTCTGCACAACCCTCCAGGCCCAGCTGAACCTGCTCCGACCCAGTCCAGGTCTGCTCCTCCACCCCAGGTGATGTCACAGCCCTTCCAAGGCTTTCCACAGGCCCTCACCTACCAAGGCTACGGCTACCAGGAGTTCCAGCAGCACAGGCAGCCCTTCCCAGTCCAGGCACAGGTTCATCATACACCACCAGTGCCACCAACGCCACAGATGCCACCCACACCTCACCTTGCTCACCTGCAGACCAGACAGCCCCACTACACTCCTCCTTCCTCCACCCCACAGCCAAGCCCGGCCTCAGAACATCTGTCATCGGTCTTGGGACTGACACCCCATGTCCTGGAGGAAGGGGCTCTCAACATCACGGGACTGAGCCAGCTGTCTGAGAGCTTCCTCCACACACCATCCCCTGTTGCCCTCTCGGGGCCAGGTACCCCAATGGTGCCTCAGACCAGCACTCCAGCAGCAGGCACCTCCACAGCACCTGGACCCTTCACCCCTGAGACTATGGGCACACCTCAGAGTGACTGAGAAGAGTGCCAGAGACTGGGTTGCTACCTGTTGACTTTATCTTTGCTTGGGACACTTTACTTGAGTCATTTTGCTTTTACAGTTTGTTATTAATAAAGATTATCTTTGCTTCACACACTTGCTTCAGTTCTTTTAGTCAACAAAGTCTTGGTAGAAACTTTTAGAAATGGTTTAAGCCTTTGCATGCTTGTGGGATGGGTAAGGATAGCAGTGGGATGGGCAGGGATACCTGTGGGATGGGTAATAGCTGTGGGATGGGCAGGGGTACCTGTGGGATGGGTAATAGCTGTGGGATGGGTAATAGCTGTGGGATGGGCAGAGATACCTGTGGGATGGGCAGGGATACCTGTGGGATGGGTAATAGCTGTGGGATAGATAAACCTCCAGTGCAAGCATAGTGGGACTGGATGGTCCACCCTTCCAGATGCCACACCTATGGCCCTTTATTATCAATAACAATGAAATAATTCATCCACACATTTCAACATAAACACAACTCTTTATTAAATGCCCTGTTCATTGTAGGGCCACTCAACATACATGGCACAATCTCATCCGTGTGATGAGACAGGCTGAAGGAAGCATCCATTAAGCATCTACCATCCTGTCTTGCCACTCCGCTGCTCCAGCTGGGGAGTTGCACCAGTGTTTCAGGAGGTTGTGTTGCTTCTTCCCTTCAAGTGAAGCTCTGTTGGGGCCTTGCAAATCCACAGTATCTATCAGGTTTTGCCCTTGCCTCCATTCACCAGTCCATGTCCCCATTGCCTTGTTGGAGGTCCATGAGCCTGTTCTGCAAGACTGGGTAGCGGGTGCGCATGAGATTGTGCAGGATGCAGCAAGCTTCCAAAATCCTCCTCACGGTCTCTGGGCGATGCTGCATGGTGGTGAGAAGTACCTGGAACCTGTTGGCCAGGATGCCAAAGGCGTTCTCCACCACCCGCCTTGCCCTGGACAGCCTGTAGTTGAAGATCCTCTCTTCACGGGTGAGGCATCTGGAAGTGTAGGGCTTCATGAGGTAGGTTCTGAGGGAGAAGGCGTCATCCCCCACGATGAAGTAGGGCACATCATGCGTGTCGTTGGGCAGGGGGTCTGGATCTGGGAAGTCCATGATGAGGTTGCGTTCCTGCCCCTCCTTGAGGTGACTGGCGTTGTATACCTGGGCATCTGAAGATGAGCCGTTGCCTGAAGCATCGATGTACATGAACTTGTAGTCAGCATCGACCATGGCGAAGAGGATGATGCTGAAGAAGCCCTTGTAGTTGTGATAAGTGGACCCTGACTTGGCTGGAGCTTTGCAGGCCACGTGCTTCCCATCTATGGCTCCAACAGTGTGGGAGAAGTTCCACTTCTGATACCACTGCTCTGCAACTTTCTTCCATCCTTTTTCAGTGGAGGGGCACTGGAGGAGCTCCTCCAGGTGTTCTTCGATGATGGCCTGCACCACTTCTCTGACCACAATGCTGATGGTGTTGTGTGGCACACTCCAGCCGTACTGCATGCTCCTGTAGGTGGTCCCTGAGGCCAGGTGGCGCAGAGTCAGTGCCACCTTGAGCCCAGGGTCCAGGCTGGGCCGGAAATTGGTGCTCTGCTTGGTCAACCTGGGTCTCAGCCGCTCCACAACTTCGTCAAACATATCTGGTGGCATCCTCATGAAGTTCTGGAATGCACGAGGGTCTTCATTCCTCAGCTCCACCATCAGCTTGTTGTACAGTCCATACTCTGCTCTTCTGGCAATCCATCTTCAGACCCAGACACTTCTTGGCCGCCTCCTTTTCTTCGTGTTGAACAGGTGAAAGAGCCTGTAGAAGGCTTCGCACTGTTGTAGAACGATGGTGGCTACCAAAAGGAGTGTGTGATGATCCATGGTGGAGATGACTGGATGCTGTGGAAGAGGAAGAGCAAGATCAAGGCTGAAGAGGTGTGCACCGCAGGGCTACTGGACTGAAAGTGAGATCCAGGTGATTTCCTCCCCCTTTTTATGGGAAATATAGGTTTTCCGCTAGGTGTCCTTTTGTATCCTCTGGACATCCTAAATATCAGAGATACATCCCCTATACGAACGTTTTTTCCGTTTTTATGCTTTGTATGCGAGCTGCATCCGCTTTCATCCTTTCTACGTCCGTGCTACTAACGCTGCGTGTCCGTTCTGTGTCCGTTTCGCTTCCTCCCTGTGTCCGTTTTCCGCTGGAGTGGATTTGAGTTGTGCGGATGCGCAGCGGATGCCTAGCGGATATAGCGGACGCGTAACGGATGCCGATGGACGTCTAACGGATGTTCCCCGTATGAGTAGAGGATGTATGACGGACGCGTTAGATACATTTTCCGCTCAAAAAGTTTTGTGCAGCTCAAAACGTTTTGAGCAGATGAAATGTCAGTAGACGGATGCTGGATGGATAGAGAGTATGAAAAACAGACGCGGTGAGTACAGAATGGATGCATCGCGTTAACCAACGGATGGCAAGTGTTTCTCTCTGTTTTATATCTTCTTTCCATCCGTTGGTGCTGTGTGACAGGGGCTTAAGTTCCCCTTCTATTCCCTCATCTAAGTCGTTAATGAAGATATTGAAGAATACTGGGCCTAAGACGGAACCTTGTGGCACCCCACTACTTACTTAATAGTGTACTAAGTAAGTACACTAGTATTACTCCATGTAGTACTCCACTAGTACTAAGTACTCCATGTACTTAGACCCATTAAGGACTACTTGCTGAGTACGGTTTGTCATCCAGTTGCGAGTCCATCTAGTGGTGGTGCTATCTATTCCACTTTTTTCTAGCTTACTAAGAAGTAGATTGTGGTTTACTTTGTCGAATGCCTTGCTGAAATCTAAATACATTATGTCCATAGTATTTTGTTGGTCTACTAATTTAGTCACTATATTGAAGAATGAAATAAGATTGATTTGGCATGATTTGTTCTCAACAAACCCATGCTGACTGTTAGTTATTACTTTAAGGCTCTGTCCCACTGGCCGACGGACGCAAAACTTATGCATAAAGGACACAGCGGATGAGCAAAATTTTGGGGGTGGCTCTATCCATTGTCATCGGATGCAAACCATTCTCTGCGCATCCTTTCTATTTCCGTGCTACTAACACTGTGTAGACGTTCCGTGTATCTTTTGTTTCCTCCCTCTTTCCATTTTCAGCTGCAACAGATGTGAGTTGCGAGGATGCCCAGAGGATGCAGAGAGGATACAGTGGACGTTTAATGGATGATAAACGGACATAGAACGTTTGTTGCTCGGATGTCACGGATTTACATCGTACACAGCGGAAAGTTCATCCGTTCACAAAGTTTTGTGCAGCTCAAAACTTCTTGGGCGGATGAAATCTCACTGGACGGATGCTGGAGGGATAGAGCGTATGAAACACGTATGCAGTACACAATGGATGCATCGCGTTTTCCAACGTATGGCAAGCTTTTTTTAATGTTTTACATCCTCATTGCATCCGTTGGTGCAGTGGAACATGGGCTTTACTTGTTTCTAGATGTTGGCAGATGTGTTTTTTTATTATCTTTTCCAGTATCTTCTGGGATATTGATGTTAGGCTGATTAATCTATAGTTTCCTGGATCTGTTTTTTTTTCCTTTTTTGAAGATGGGAACCACATCAGCTCTTTTCCAGTCCTTTGGTCGTTCCCCGGTGCTCCAGGATTTTTGAAAGATATGGTGCAGTGGTTCTGAGATAACCTCTGCCAGCTCCTTTAAAACTCTGGGATGTAATCCATCAGGCCTCGGTGATTTGTTTTCATCAAGATCAGACAGGTGTTCTCTTACGATTTTTTTTGCTTATTTTAACTTTTATTTCTGGTCTGTCTTTTACAGTTATGTTTTTGGTGGGTTGAGCTATAGTTTTCTTTTTGCATGAGGACTGATGCAAAGAATGAGTTAAGCAATTCTGCTTTCTCTCTGTTGCCTATTACTTCCTTGCCATCTTCTCTCTTTCATGGACCAACTGTTTCTTTGATTTTTTTCTTGTTATTTATATGTTGGAAGAAGCCTTTTTTATTATCTTTGACTTTTGTTGCAAGTCTTTGTTCATTCTGAGCCTTTGCTTTCGTGACCATAATAAGACTATTGAATAAGTGAGTCATGGTCAAAGAATTCAACTTTCAGGAATCTTAATATGTATCTAAATTAGTATAATTCACGACAAAGTTTAGGCCAATATAAGCCTATTGTAATGTCCCATAGGCTGTCATCCTATTCCTAGTTCAATAGTCTTTTAATTAAGATCCCATTTATTTGGCGTCCATATGAATTCAAAGCAGGTATTTCTGCCTAGGTTCCTGATTTAATCAGATACAGGGGTTGGTATAAGGATAATATTCAAGTCCCTACTACTCCATGAATTTCATATGATTATTTTGGACCAGTCACTCTTTCAGTGCAATCAACTCACAGAGTTGTTACTGAGGGAATAAAAGGTTGGAGGGGGGGAAACTGTGTAATTTACCTTGAGCTTTCAAATAGTTGAATATATATATTGCAATTATATTATATGATATTACATTGGATTGTAATGTCACATATAACCAAGAAACATATTCTTGCTCATAGATATTATTTTCAATATCCCTCTAATATATAATATCCAAAAGCCTAGACAAAACCTGGCTGCAAGGTTTCATCAGGATAATGGCTAATTTATATCAGTGATGTGTTGACTAAGGGAGGAGAGCTAGCAAAGGGATGACAGATATCAGCTCAATAGATTATGCTTCACTGCACTACTTCTCAAAAACATCAAATGTCAAGCTACTGAACAACACCCTGCAATAGTAAAGGGATTTATTTTGTTTGTAGCATCCTTTCCATTACAGAATTAGATACAATTCTAAATACAAAAATGTTAAAGGAAATATTCCAGAGTTGACTCTAAGTGAATAAGTTTAAATAGTTATTTGTCCTAGTACTGGCACAGTTATTTCATGCAGGAGTTCAGAAGACAGGTGGCAGAGAGAGATTGTGTTATGCCTAGTTCCTAGATAAGCCATGAGTTTATCAGTCCTGGGTTGTCAAGTAAGTCACATAGATTATTTATGTGTCTTGGTTCTTAGAAAATGGCTTATTGCAATGTGTAAATTCGCTATAATTTTATCAAAGAATATTACATTGCTGATGCACTGGCAAATTAGTTTATCCATTTACTATCAGAGAGGAAATGAGAACGGGTAAGAAATAGAATGTCAAATTATCTATTTTCACTGATCTGATGTCAAGACTGTACTATAAACATCTTCCTTTAAGCATCCAAAAACAGGTAATTTTGAATGGGGAAAGGTGAATTTTGCCTGTTTCATACATATATTAAATATTAATATCCATCCTATAGAACAAGTCCATGCATTTTACTTTCATGTTTAGCTTTATTTATTTAGGATCTAAATTTTTCATTTTTTAAATGTGTGCCAGTATGTTCACAGAAAAAAGTGACATTAATATATGTCTCTGTAAAGTAGACCAAACAGCCTATAATATGATTTCCAGAAGTTTTTCTGATTAAACACTTTCAAGCCCAATTGAGCTAAAAATAATCAATAATGCTTATATTGTCTTTTGAAAACTGTGGAATCACAAACACCAAGAGACTGCAGTTTAAAATTTGAGGCACAGGAGATACATGGAAAACTGAGCTGGGCTTTGGGAAAGATTTGTTCAATAAGGACTTTGTTGCTTGGTTAGCCAGCAGCTCAAATCTTCATTCAACCTAAATGAAAATGCTAGAGTAAACCTTTAATTTTAAAAAACAACTGTTCTACTATCCCAGGAAGCTTGGAAGAAATAGTAAAGATGAAAGGAGAGAACCCAAGTATTAAGTATGCAATTTTTGGTTTCTTGCTACTGGTAAGTTTTAATGTTCCCCAGAGTGAAGTCCAACCTGGAGCCAATGCTCACAACTAAACCCCATTGAGAGGAGAGTGGCATGTGTAGTTACCACCATCATCCAACAATGTGGGTTGGTTTTTTTGTTTTGGCTGAAGCAGTCCCTTGAATCGAGGCCGTTTCACCATCTGACCAACAGATGCCAAGTGGTAAGCTAGACAAAAATGGTTTTCTGGCACAGATCTGTTTGTTTTTTTTAGAATTGGACCACTCTACTCCTCCTAGCAATAATTAATGCCTGTCTCCTCTTGCTACAGTTCATAAGTGGCTCTGCTACCCTTCAGTAACAAGAAAAATGCTCTTTTTCTCTGTGATGCAAGATAAATTAGTGTTTAAGTAGCTCTGGAATGCTGCTAATAATGAATCAGATCATCTTTTCTTGTCTCTTCACTGGCAGAGGACTATTTTAGATGTCTATCCTTTAAAATAAACACCATTTATTCTTACAAATGACACTATGCACAAACCCAGAAAAGAGAAGTTTATCTCTTCAACAAAGCCTACGAGTTTGATTTAAAAGATTTTTCAATGCATTTGATACAAAGAAAACTAAAAATTATGGAAGTAGTATTCAGCTGTCAGGATTCTGTATCTGTACTACTAATCTGCAAACGTTTTGTTTACTTCTATTTCCTTCCTTGGTGCGATCAAGAAACTTAAAATTAAATGTTGCTATTTTCAGGTGGTGGGGAAATCAACTTGAAAAAGGGTATAGAATATAAAAAGATCGAGGAGTTGTTTCAATGGGTCTGCCTACTTTCAAATTTTTCCCTGAGGCCTTCCACTTTTTCTTGATGCCATGCAAGTCCACAAGTTCCACATGGAGCTCTCAACCCTTCAAATCTAGGCATCTGTAACTACAGCTTTTTCCATCATGATCTGCAGGTTTTCAGATTTAAAACTCATTCAATTTTGTTTCACACTCTCAAAAGCAACTCAACTGGCTGTGGCACACTTTGTGCTGCAAAACCCTGAGAACAATACATGATGACATAGCACTGCTCTTTGGAACACTGTGTAGAAAAACATCCCACCTTCCCTTTTAATATATCAAATGTCATTTAAATTCTGCTTTAATCGAGGAAGAAGTCTAGCAATATATTTTTGGAAGAGAGCCATGACTCTTCCATCTCTGCCAATTTCGAGTAATATTTTTTACTGGAGATTTTGATCCCTGGCAACTTGATTGCCACAAAGAATTGTGAAGCCTTATCAGACTGGTATACAGATAGTCCTTGTTTAATAACTGCCTTGTTCAGCAACTATTCACAGTCGCATCAATAATGAAAGGATAACTTGGTAACCAATCCCTCCATTTATGACCTTCATGGGTTTGTAAAACAAAGGGAATTGAAGTAACATCGTAAGCACAGTCCTGATTTCACCTAATGCAATTTCATTTTAAAACCAAATTGCCAGTCCCAACTGTGGTTGCTCAGCAAGGACTATCTATGTACAATACACCTTCCCTTAAAGCAGGGGTTTTCAAACTTGACAGCGTTAAGCTTGTGGACTTCAACTCCCAGAATTCCTCCTCCAATCATGTTAGCTCAGGAATTCTGGGAGTTGAAGTCCACAAGTCTTAAACTTGCCACGTTTGAAGATCCTTGCCTTAAAGTATCAGAGAAGAGTAATGTAGGTGTAAGCAGGGGTTTGTGAAAGTTCCACTTTTTGGAGGGGGGGGGGGATTTTCTCTATTTTTAACAGTGCATATTCTGTGGTATTTTCATTAATCACCAGCAAGTACACTGTGAATATCTGAAGTTGTCTAAAAAGTGAAGTAAAATTTGAAATTTGATGACTATTTAAACACACTACTACTGAAATCCTTGCTTTCCTCCACACTGAGAACTTTTTTCAGAAACTCTAATAAGATACTGAAAGAGACACGTATGAAATGTAATAAAATTTATCCTATGTCAATAAAATAAATAATATATAAGTAAGCTACCAACTCTAGAAATAAGACTACAGGATTGGATTCATTTTCCCCTACCTTATAAGCTACGCATACACTACCAAGGATTTATACTAGTTTTCAGGTGGGACAGTCAAGTTGTTGAAACATTTTCTGTACACTTGTACAGAAGCTTTTTCTTTTTACTAGAGAAAATATATGTCGTACAGAAGCTTTTTCTTTTTACTAGAGAAAATATATGTTAATATATTTTGAAATTTAAAAATGAGATAATGTGAACATCCCTTTCAGAAAGTCAGGGGATGTTCTCAATAACAGAAGCAAGTGCAGAATATTAATTGAACAGTTTTAAACACCTGCCAAAGTGGAAATTCACTGAGAATGTTCACAGCTAATCTGCAAAGAAAGGATATCCTGATATCTATGGAAAGAGGCTAAGTTGTTTTTTTTTTTTAAAGAAATCAGAAAGGTCAGCTTGCCTCTCCCAAATGAAAAAGACAATGGGAGTTTAGAGAGCAGCTATATATTCCTGCTCTTTATTATATTAATCCTGAATGTCAGCCCATGCCTTAAAGTGAGGGAAGCCATCTGCTAAGTGATAGGACCCAAATTAATGTACTCCTAAGGATGGCTCTTGTTGAACAGAGTGAAACATAGCACCTCTCACACGGAACTGGTTTCATGATCAAACAGAAACATTTTCTTACTGTTTAATCAGTCTGTGCCTTTATGTAAATTAAAATCTTTATTCTGTATGCTGTGCTTCAAGATGACAAAGAACAGATCCTGCAACTCTTACACTGCACAAACAAATGGACAACACAACTCGATCAGGGCAAAGCAATAAACGCAATCTACACAGACTTCTGTAAAGCCTTTGATTCAGTGGCACACAAGAAACTACTCCTAAAACTAAAATCTTACAGTATCTCTGGACACCATAACTGGACAGAAGCATTCCTGTCAAACAGACAACAAATGATCAAAATTGGGAGGGTCCTATCAAATTCTGTACCTGTCAACAGTGGTGTCCCCCAAGGCAGTGTTCTAGGACCAACTCTCTTCATACTCTACATAAATGACCTCTGTGATCATATCAAGACCAACTGCGTCCTCTTGGCTGACGATGTAAAGCTATTCAACACCACAGATAATACTGCTATCCTTCAAAAAGATCTTGACTATGTATCAGAATGATCAAACAAATGGCAACATTATATCTCAAGAAATAAATGCTCTGTCCTACATATTGGCAAAAAAAAAAAAGTAGAAAATAAAATACTGTCTGCATAGTCAAGACCTTGTTGAAAGTCTGTCAAGGACCTTGGAGTACTCATCTCTGATGATCTAAATGCTAGAGCCCACTGTAACTACATAGCCAAAAAGGCATTAAGAGTTGTTAACCTAATCTTACATAGCTTTTTCTCTTATAATATTACACTACTAACTAGAGCATACAAAACATTTGCTTGACCAATATTCGAATACACCTCATTGGTCTGGAATACACATTACGTATCTGATATTAACACAGTTGAGAAAGTCCAGAAATATTTCACAAGAAGAGTTCTCCACTCCTCTGCTCGTTGCAGAATACCTTATGCCACCAGATTATTCTAGACCTAGAAAACCTGGAACTATGCCATCTTTGGTCCGATCTAAGTATGGAATATAAAATCATACATTGCAGTGTCCTACCTGTCAATGAATACTTCAGTTTCAACCATAACAACACAAGAGCAAACAATAGATACAAACTCAAGGTTAATCGCACCAAACTTGATTGCAGGAAATACGACTTCAGCAACAGAGTGGTCAATGTCTGGAATACTCTACCTGATTCTGTGGTTTTTTTCCCCAAACCCCAAAAACTTTAACCTTAGATTGTCCACTATTGCACTCACCCCCTTCCTAAGAGGTCTATAGGGGGCATGCATAAGCGCACCAACGTGCCTACCATCCCTCTCCTATTGTTTCTTTTATATTTTTTTATTTTTCTTATATGTATCCATGTATTCATAACTATGTTTTTACTTATGGCTATTATCTTGTAAGCAATTGACAAATAAAAATAAAATAAAAATAAAAATAAGTTCTTCAGTGTGGCACCCCTAAAGGCAGTGAAGAATATATATACTCACAAGTATTTTATCTGAAATATTTATGTTCATTTCCACTGCTTTTCTTTGCATCTATCCCAGTTTGTCTGTAATTCTATAAATATAATGTCCACAATTTAACAACATATTTGGGTGAAGTCTGAATATTACCAAGCTGACTACAATATATATAAAAAATAAACTAGGCATTCAATCAACTGTCAAAAGTGAACTGAAACTGAAATAATAAATGCCTACTCTCATAATACACTGTATTTCATCTAATAATTATAAGTCAGCTACTATTTGCCCACCATCCTGAATCTTTCTGAAATGTGACTTTATATTTGTATTGCCATTTATTATTCATTAGTTCAGAATGTTTTAAATGGCTCAACTGGAAAATCAAAAGCTTATGAGACAGTAACAGCAAAACCACATCCTTCCAAATTCTCATGCTGCCTTCCTAACTAGGACTTTTCAGGCATTTATAGGCCACCATTCCTTAAGTCCAAATCAATGGCCACAATGGCTAGGAACTTAAAGATGTAATCTGAACATATTTAGACAACAGCAGATTGTGAAAGTCCATACAAACATATTCATACAGTTCCCCAAACAATTTAATGACACTACTTGCTAAATCATGTATATGAACTATCATAATATATCATTTCATTTCATTTCAACTTGTAATTATGTGGTGTTCTTTAGGGTTGGCAACAAAAATTCATATGGGATGAATGCTGATTTTAAAATGTTTAAATTTGAAACATGTTAAAATTTTGTGTTTTCTTGAATGAGTTCTATTTTTGCATTTATATCGAGATTATGTGAGCATGTGTACAAAAATGCATGCATGTTAGTAGAAATATAAAAATAAGAGAAATTGGGATGAAACCCTTGAGTTAGGATTTTAATCCAATCGAAAGAAAATGAAAAAAGGATGGATCCATTACATTGCTTTATAATTTATTTTATATTTCCTCAAAAACAACTAACAATCAAAGCTACTTACCAATGAAAGCTTTCCTATAAAACCAAAATGAGTAATTCAAATGATAGTGCTATTGTGGTTAAGTCACAAAATGAACATGTTAAGATTATATTTAATTTCATTTTTATTTACCATTCCATCAAATCTTTCTCCATATCAATCCTTGGGATTCCTGCTACTTATGTGCATATTACATGCAGTCAGAAATATGAGAGTGACATATGATCTTAGTTTAGGTAGCATTTATCTTTATTACTTTTATCTCTGCAGTCATAATTTCAGTTAGATCCACCTTGTATAATCTACTTCTTTTTACAAAAGATTTCAAAAACAACTGTCAGTGGGAATTCTTAATCTCTGCTGTTTAAAATAATTTTCTTTGCTTTTCACATACAATAGAGAACTCATAAAAGACATGATGGATCTGCCTTGACACTTTTTTTTTCAGATAAAAACTGATTTCCAAGAAGGAGATACTATTGTAACCTATTATGCATGCTAAGAATAATCAACTACATTGTTCTGACAATGTCACAACACAAAAATAGATGTTTTTTAAATGATGCGCCATTATGTTGTATGGATGTACTCAATGATGATCTAGCTAGCCTGTTCTTTCAACTGTCTCAATGGTGTACACATCACTGTAACTAATGATAACCTTTGCTGGTGGTTGTCCTCTTCTCTTTCCTTCTTCTCTTTCTTCCTACCATTCCCAACATTACAGCCTTTTCCAGAAAAAGCTGTTAATAAATTATTGCCAAATTCATGATTCATTACGGACAGGGAAGGCCTATGGAACCGTAGTCTTACTATTCATTTACAGCAGCCAATGATCAAAGATACTGAATCCAACAACATCTGGAAGTCCATAGGCTACCTAACTCTGACTTTAATTGTCAGGTTTTTCCAATTCTTCAGCAAGAACTTTGTCCTCGGCACTGGCATTTTAAAATATCACAATATCTACAACTCAAGCCTTATTTATTTTAAACATTTATATAGCTTAAGTCCTGTCTTAGTTGTGATCACCATTTACAAAGCAATGTTTACTTAGCTGCTGGGATAATCAGTGAATACTAAGGGAATAATCCTGTTTCATCCTCCCATTTTACACTGACTGTATTATCTAATGTATTATTTCTAAGAACATGCAGCAACAAGGCCAAAATCATGCATGAACATCCTGCAGAATGGAAAAACCCACACCTAATTGTCAACTCCTGTTGCTATGTCCTCTTTTTAATTTATGACTAATGCATTGCATTATGACGTATGTTCCATTTTTAAGCTGTTCCTTCCACCAGTTTCTGATTCTCATTAAAAAATATCCAAGCATATATTTTAACACATCGTATTTATCTACCTAGTCTCTTTGTTTGGGAGACAGTTACATATCACATAATATTTGTTTTAACTTGGAGTTATTCTCAACTGCAAGACACCCACACCCACACACCCAAGTCTTGAAAAAACTATTTGTATTCCTAACAAGGTTTTATTTAACATTGCTTGTTAAATAAATTGAAAGAGGATCTGCGTAGATACTATACTGATCAGGCTGGACACAACTTGAGAAACAATTTTATAAAAAAATAAGAAAAGGATGAATAATGAATACCAATACAAAAGGATTGACAGTTGTAAATGATACTCACATTTTTGTTCCGTTTGGCCTAGATATACACATCTACTTTTCTAATGGGACAGATGGCAGAACCAACTGTAATGTAAACGATTCCAGCAATCTCAGTTTAAGCATTTCTAAAGTACAGGAAGCATTGTGTTGTTTTGTTCTAAGCTCACTGCAACACTTCTGTGTGGTATCATCCTTTAAGACTAACAGATTTCAAAATAAAATATGTTAGTCTTAAAATGTGCTACCATTCTTGTTCTCATTGGGTATGACAGACAAACAGAGCCAATTTGAGTCCCAAAACAAACTAAGAGAGAGTACAACTTTGCTAATGCCTCATCACAACTGATACTTTTAGAGCCCTAATTTGTACAAGCTGAAGTTTCTGGGCTATATTCAAATGTAATCATGACACCGCAACAGTCCATGATGTACATTGTCATTCTTGCAACTTCTACAGGCTAAGATAATAATTGCTTAAGAAGGTTAACAGGCACTTCCTAGCAAATGAAGACACATCTACTTCTGAGCAAAACTTAAAGCTCTTCATCGATTATTTATTTCTCTTATTATACAAAGTTCTTTATTTTTAAAACCACCAGGACTTCAATCCCAAATATGTCAAGAATATTCTTTTCTTTCATGAATCTTTCTGAAGGTTGCAAATTTGTCAGTCTCCCAAGTTATTTTCTGAAGTCAAGGAAAGAAGAGCAAAAAGTTATTTGGTATTCTATTAGTGCAAAATGAGAAGGATTCACATTAATGGAATAATAGCTTTTTTTTCTGTTCTACTCTTTATGGTGGTTGGCATCTTGATGGCGAGATGGGCGACATATGAAATAAACTGTGAATATGACCCAAAACATATATACAAACATACAAACATACGAACCATATTTCTGAAAATATTAGCTGGTATAAATTTAATCTCCCCCTTTCCCTTAATAGCACTAGCAATAGACTTACTGTATATATTGCTTCATGATGCTTTTACAGCCCTCTAAACAGTTTACAAGTCAGCCTATTGCCCCAAACAATCCAGGCCTTCAGTGTTACCAAACTTGGAAAGAGAGAAGGTCAAATCAACCATGAGCCAATCAGTATCAAACACCAGGCTATGAGCAGTCAGCCTGCAACACTGCACCACCATTGCTTTAAAAAATTGTATCAGAAATATTAATCCTTAGCACCTTAATCCTGACTGTTTATTTATTCAGTTATATCCCAATCTAATTGCTATTCACTTGCTATCTGTTTCTATTGATGCATACTTTGCAGAATTAACCAATCTATGATAAAAATACAGTCTGATTTTCGTGTGGCATATGATGATGTTTTAGTTTTTTCTGAACGTGTTAAAAATTTGGAGAATAGAAATAGCTTTATATAACTAACAGTGAATGCAAATATCAGGCCAAACTTATAACTCCACCAAATAAAGAAAAAGAACATGCTAACTTAGCAACGTCATATAGTTGAACTAAGTACCGTAGCTATGAAGATATATAAAGACATTATTTATATTATTGCAATGTAACAAAAACGCATTCATATATTTTCAATAAAATACAATTACTTAGTGAAATAAGTAATGTGATTTTCATGTTCAGAAATTTATCCTTGGTATAGAGGCAGAAGAGTGTTCAATTTATGTGTCCTATTGAACTGGGTACTTTTACTTGGGCTCAAAAGTCTTTAGCTCAAAAGTCTTCGTTTTGTTCCAGGGAAGGCAGCCAAACCAGGAAGTTTGCACAATTGCCAGGAACAAAAACAGTATTAGAGTTATTGTTTTAAATGTTCCTGTCACTGACTGAATTAAGGAAACATCACACTTTCCCGTAATAATTATAAAGAAATTCCTAGAGAGAAATTAAATTACCTGATAATGTATATCTGGCTATACCCACCATATTATTAACATTCACATTACAGAACCATTGAAGTGGCTAATTGAGAGAACTGAAAAGAAAAAAGGTCCAATCTTGAAAATTTTATAGACTGCTCATTACAAATCAAGATGTTCACAGTAAACCCAAAATCATCTGGAGGGCATTTAATGACTGTTGAGGCCCAGGAACAAAAGGCCTCCAAAAGTAAGGTTTATATGATAGTGAAAGAAAAAAGAATTTCTACCTTTCTTGATTGGATTATTCCACCTCATATCCTGTATTATGTTTATATAATGTCCTAAGGGATGTTGCTGCCTTCATTCTACTGCAGTTAAGTAGACAGCTTTCCAGAAGCATTCTCTAATTTGCTCTTTTTTCCATTCACCATGGCTCTCATCAAGAAGAAGCCAGAGACAATATAAAAGGGCATTAATTTTCAGAAAGATTTTGCTGGCAAGCCAAGAATATATTGTCAATTCCATCAGGTCAGTACTGGGGTAAATCTTTTGCATTTCAGCTGACGGTCTGCTCTCCACTGTACTGAAACCCAGCCTTGGCCATTTCCAATAAATACTAGCCATGGTTCTGAACCTGCTTTGTTCTGTTGCAATTCTTGCAAAGGAGAGCCTTGAGCAAAGCAAAAATCCCCTTTTATCTCTATCATCTTTTCTCTTGGCAGAAGAATCAAGTAATTCTGAACTTCCTGAGGTTCTTTCTTTTTCCTGCTCAGGATATACCTATTATATTCTTTGTTTTGAATATAATCTAAGAGACTGTAGGCTTTGCCAAAAGCTCTTTCTTCAGCTTGTCTATCTGGTGTATACCTAGAATCTCCAGTTCAACATACACACACACACTCCAAATTCACTTGATTGTCATGCTTTGTATAATTCATATTACCAGTTTCATTCTATCTTCTGACCACTATCTTACTTGACATCAGAAAAAGCAACAAGGATATAGTCACAAGTAGAAGGAAATAGGTAATAGGAAGGATGAGAAGAATAATAGTAATAGTCTTAATAAATAGTTTAACAGTGTTGTGGGAATTAGTTGTTTAGCAGAGAAACTGCAGGGCAACCCAACTTAGCATAATGTTTTAGTATTATTCAAGTTGCCTTGAAGCATTCTGTATTCCATTTTTCTTGTAACTTATAATTATGAAACACTCTTTTTCTCTTTAGCAACTGATTGTGTGGTGATTTCCGTAGGGCCATCTTTCCTTCCAACTTTGTCCATCTCTTCATCTTTACTGTCTTTAAGTTAAAATTAGTGCATTGTTTCTTGGATGCAGTGAAATATATTGAAACACCTATTTCAAAGTACTATATATGGTAAACATAATTTAAATTTGGACAAATAGAATAGAATAATGGAACAAATAGAATGTATTAATAAAAGGTAATGTATAGGACAACAGGGAAAGAGGAATTGAAGCTTATAAATCTGCTGCACATTTCTAATCTTCACAACTAGAGATTAAGTGACAATGAATCTGTCATCTGTACTAGATTCTAGAGTTTAGGGTTGTAAAACCTTTGACACATCTTCCTGCAATTTACAAAAAGTGATTAATTTCAGTGTTGCTGCTAATGAACTTATAATTCTAAACAAAATATCTGTTATTTGCAGTGGCATACTCACATTACTGACACTAAGCCTTCGTTGTTCAGTATTCATATGCATTCTTTCAAAATGGTGCAGCCCTAGGACAAGAGCCATCAAAACTATTAAGTCTACAGCATGACCCTCTTATCATTTGTCTTCCTCCCCATTATAGAGTAGAAAACTAACTTTTATAGAAAACAAACATTAATAAATACAAATGCTTAGAATATGTAAATTGGCTGGAGGACAAACAAGGGGAAAGTCATACATTAAATATTTATATTGTTTTATGAATTTTTCCACTTTTTCCTTTTTCTTCTCTTTTTAATCATTATAAACAATAATGTAGTGGAAGTTTTGCTATTAAAATCAAAAAGTCACATTTTTTAAATAACATGAAATGAATACAATGTAAATGCATCTCTTATTAATGTTATATACAATCTGTCCACCTACAGATATTACCTCTTATGGAATATATATCTCTGTTCTAAATAAAAACATTAAAAAGAAAACAAACCATATAATTACTTAAAATGGGACTATACCTAGAAATGTGAGTGACATTTTCGGAGTAAGACAAGATTACCCAAGTAAATTAATCGAGATTTCAAGTATTATTTTATGTATTGTAAAGTTCCTCAGAATTTTAGTTTACAATTATTTTCTGGTCATAAATTTAGTGATTTTTACAAGCTTTCGAACAATTTTAGATATCTTCCAAATCAAGCAATTTCCTCTCAAGCAATTACATTATTTTCTTTCCGTAACAAACTGTTTTGAGCCTATATAAGTAATTCCTTTACACTCTTTTCAGTTTTATACTGTAAGAAAACTTGCACAATACCACTAAATAAATTCTTGACAATTACAGTATAAAAACCTGCTAAGAAAAATATTTTATTATAAGATTTGCAATTATTATAAGATATGAATAACAGGACTTTTTATAATATCAACATAACTAACCTGTTGCCACAATTTTTCTTTGAACAAAAGTTCCTACTACAGAAAGCAATCTAACATAAATTTGCTCAGAGAAAGTAATTCCTTACCTTTTCTTTTTATTTATATAGATAGTAGCAATCTGTCTCATAGTAATAACAGGATCTCTTTATTTTTTGTTTACTGTAACTGCAACCTAAAATAAGACTTTCAATAGCTTTCTTTGTTGAATTATTAACTTACAGATATTCCTGAAGCTAACTTTTGATTTTAAAGTACTAAAGGCTACAATGTCAGTTATCTGGACCTGGTGAACTTATTTAGAAATTAACTGTTGTTAAGTAGAATACATTTCTATTTTTTTCTGGGTGACTCTATGCTGATCTAAAAGACAGAGAAAACTAAAAATATCTAAAACAAATTACTTGAAGTATGTAACAACACAAAGCAATTAAATTTTCTCAGAAGATGTTAATCAAGCCCATCTTCAAAAAAATACTTAAATAAACCTTTACAACAAAATTGTTAACATTTCAATTAAAGCTTTTGGATCCAGGTACAGACGATTTCCTCTTCCCTGGAATGGAAAACTGCTTTAATGTCATTTGGAAATTTCCCAGACACCTTTCATGGCTAAACTGAACAAAGAAACTATGATTTCTCCATAAGCCAAAGCTACACTTTGGCAATTCTTTGTATTGTTTGTGTTAATGTCTACAGCAATGTTTCACAACCTTGGCAAGTTTAAGAGGTATGAAGTTCAACTCCCAGAATTCCGCACCCAGAGAAACAGAATTCCACAGCCAGAGAAACACCTACATTAAGAAACTACAGAAGACAATTTATTTTCTTTCCTGTGTCAAGAACCATTCACTGACTTTTGCACTGTATATTTCAGTGGTGCATTGCCTTAAGAGCACCGAAAGTAGCCAAGAGAATATGGGCAGGTCCGAGTGCTAAATTTTATGTAACACTGCTTCAACCCATGTTATACTCATGTTATAAGACAGGGGTCCCCAACCATTGGGCCCTGGACTGGTACCGGTCCGTGGATCATTTTGTACCGGGCTGCAAAGAATGAATAATCGTTATCAATATATAAAAATGTTTTTGCTTCCGGGGTGTCTTATTTTGAAAGACAACCACTTCCACCCTTGCCTAACTTCCACGCTAACTTCCGGGCCTAACTTCGTGGACTGCATTGCTAAAGCTAAGAAGCCCTTTACTATTGGGGAAGAACTGATTTTGCCGGTCCACGAAAAAGTGTTTCTGCGTGAAACTGGTCCCTGGTACAAAAAAGGTTGGGAACCACTGCTATAAGAGATACCTTTCAACTAACTTACTTGGACCACAGCTCTTTGTAGAACAGATTGGGGTTTTTGAAATATTTATCTTAAAAGCACAATGTGAACAAACCATAAAATCATTTTGGAAATACATGACATTGCAGCTGCTGTATTAATTATTAATACAGTAAAACTATTAACCTCATTACACCGAGAAAATGCTCAAAGCCCCCACCCCCCCCCCCCCAAAAAAAAAAAAAAAAAAAAGCTACAAAGCAAAATCTGCCTGCCCAACAGACTTTTTTAGCATCATTCCTCCTGAAACAGGCCTGGTATTCTAGTCATATGGGGTTGCTATATTTGATGCAAAGCAATGAGAAGGATGGGAATAGGATTCCAGTCATGACTCTTCCCAGCACTTCAAAAGTCAGCTTCATCAAGAATTCCACTGAGATTATTAGACTCTTTATGGGAATTCTGGAATTTAAAGAAGACAGAGAAAGATAAAAACTAATGAAAACCCCCCGATGCTTTGGTTTGTCCCATTTTTCTCAATGAATTATTTTGTATGTTTTATGTGCTAAGACATTATATAAATATTGAAAATTTATTAATTTTTATCTCACCTTTATTACTTTTATAAATAACTCAAGATGGAAAGCATATATAATACCACTTCTTCCTCCTGTTTTCCCAACAACATTCCTGTGAGGTAGGTTGGGCTGAGACAGAGTGACCAGCCTAGTCACAAAGCTGGTTTTCATGAAGAAAGCGGCAGTAGAACTCACAGAGTTTTTAATTAAGTTTTAAATTAAGCAGTCCTTGTACCATTACATGTTTAACTGCATGCATAATGCAAAGGCTTCCATCATATTTGGTTTCCCAGTTACTTCCACTTTCATCCCAACCTCCAAACTATACAGAATTCCACAATTCTTCCAACAATTATAGGATTTGTTCAGATGGTTCCATTGTTGAGGTGACGATTTCTACCCTCCCTCCCCTGTGAATTTAATTTTAATGATAGTAAGTTTTTTACTTTGTACGATTTTTGTTTTTATTGATTGATTATTCTTACTGATTCTTTGGTCACCTCTGGTAAGATGATGGCTATTATAAATTTGACTAAAAACAAACAAACAAACTTAATTCCAATCTATTAAGGTTCTTGTTTGGAGGAAGCAGTTCCCATCAAACAGATACTATAAAATATACATTTCAATTCAACTTTTCCATTTTGATAAATTTCCTTTCTTTTTAGAAATTAAAATATGTACACAAGAAAATTATCTATACATATAACATTAAAAATAATACCTATATCCTTGAAAGTAGCTGTGAATTGGAGAAACATAAAATATAATAACTCCTTATGTCTCAAACACTGTCTACAAAGTAGGTCTTTTTTTAACAATGAAGTTATATCTGATAATGAACATTTTATTAATGTTATAGAAAGTGAGGAACCAAGCAACACAAACTTCACTCAATATATTGTATCTTACTCTCCATATATTTTGGGATTGTTTCTGTATGTGTTTGTGTTTCCAGGAGAGGTCTACTATCTCCATTTACAAAACTCCAAACATCACGAGATGAGAGTAAAGAGTTGTATTTTCCTCTATCATCTTTGCTGCTATATGATAAGTTGTCCAGATTTCTAAAAATCCCAAATATAATTGATGCTAGGATGGAACGATATTTTGATTTTTAGGAGTTCAGAGGGGTGACATTCTGTGATTTTTATATGAGAAGGAGTTGAATGAAAACTCTGCTATTTTACTACTTCAATTCACTTAGTATTCCACTGAAGTAGTTTATTTACCCAGACTTTGGGCTCTTTCATTAACTCTTTTTATTAGCATTCTCTCATTGCAATTTTGGTTCCTTTTTGAATTAGTTTCAGTTAAGCTACTTCTGTTTATGTCATAATCTTACAAATTAATATAGTACTGATCCAAAGTCCATTGAAGAATCCTTAATGATTTCTGAAGAATTCTAATCATTATCCTGACTAGTGAAAAAAAGCATTGCCAAATTTAGTTTAGCACTTAATTTTTAATTAAAGTACGCAAATTTTCCATTACTTTTTAAGCCAAATCCCAATGCCTAAATACAGATGATACATGTAATCTATCATTAGGACACTTTGGTCCAAGTAAAATGTATTTACCCTAATTCCTACCTCATAGGTTGTTGTAAAATAAAATGAGAAGAGAGCCTCATCTACGCTGCCTACAATAGTCAGAGAAATGATAAAATAAAACACCAATCAATTAAATAAACAAAGAGCTCACCAAAAGTTGGAGTAGCAATGACCAACCACCTCTTTTCCAGGGACACTGATCATCTAATTTGGAGTAGAGACTTTCAGGCAGAATATCTGAGATCAACATTGTGGTACATTATGAAGTAGTTGGTTTAGCTTTGGGTTAATACAATGTATAAATCTAGTTGACAGCCGAGATAACAAATTACAAATGCAATACAATGATTTGGTAACTATGACTTAGGCATTAAAGAGTTGTGTGAGGTAGCTGGTCATAATTTATTCTACATCCATGTTTAGTATGGATTAGTATAAGGTATGTCTCAATTAGCATAATTGATTACTTATTCAATTATTTAAGATTATCTATTATCTGTTATCTGAGAAAAGGAAAATACTGGTGGAAATAGTCTTAAGAGAAATTTTCAACCCCAAGTTAGACAATCAACCAGCCACACCTGTCACAATGCATTATTACAAAGGGAAGACACACAAACACATATAAGGCAGATGTATGAATATTAGAACATTTAATATTTAGTTGAGGCAGGTCCTGGTTCTTCTAAACAAAAGAAATAGAAAATAAACCACAACATTACAGGAACAAAATTACCACTTTTTCATTGACCGAACTGGCCATTAATGAAATATAAGAAAGTGGTATAATTATGTTAATAAATGCATCTAACCTCCTTTTAATCAGAATAGTTTCTTGCATCAATATGTCTGCTAAAATATTTCATAATTTGACACATTCTTAACTATTAATTAGTTCTGGCTAGTGATGTCTTCCTTATCAGCCTCTCTTCAATAGCTATTCAAGAGACATTTCTTTATTCATGTTAATATTCCTACACAGGGACATCTTCTTAGTTAAGTGGATATAACACGGCTGGAGATCTTTTGACCCCTTTGGTTGTTACTGAATTGCATCTCCCAATATCCTTACCAATAGCCAGGCTACATAGGGTATAATTGTATTCTGCTAATATCGTAAATTCCCCACTTTTTCGTTCAGATATTATCTGATGCTACTTTGATTGCTAACGCATAAAAGCCCTGGGGGAAAAAAAAGAATTCTCCACTTCAAAATACAAAACAGAAAACAATTACCATGTGATGAACTAATCTATCTAATTTCTTATGCTTTTTACCCTTTCCTGTGTTCATGCTTTGAATAAATAAGGGAGAATAAATTCACAGGCTGAATTAAAAGAGTAATCTATACAATTATTCTAGCTATTAGCAATGGCCAAATAAAGAAAAGAATATTCATTAAGGATAAATCACAATGAATGCTAATACAATCCATACTGCCATTAACTTCTGATGGAGGCATTGAGAAATAAACAGGTTTCTGACAGAGTGGAGATGACAATCTCAGCAAAGACCAAAGAACCAGCAAACAGATTGATTCTTCAGAACTTCTCCAGACAAAACAGGGGTCCCCAAACTTGGCAACTTTAAGACTTGTGGACTTCAACTCCCAGAATTCCGGAACTCTGGAAGTTGAAGTCCACAAGTCTTAAAGTTGTTATTTATTTTTATTTATTTTATTTGGTTTGTCAATTGTTTACAAGATAACAGCTATAAGTAAAAACATAGTTATGAATACATGGATACATATAAGAAAAATAAAAGAAACAATAGGACAGGGACGGTAGGCACGTTGGTGCACTTATGCACACCCCCTACAGACCTCTTAGGAAAGGGGTGAGGTCAATAGTAGAAAGTCTAAGGTTAAAGTTTTGGGGTTTGGGGAAAAAAACCACAGAGTCAAGTAGAGTATTCCAGACACTGACCACTCTGTTGCTGAACTCATATTTCCTACAATCAAGTTTGGTGCAATTAACCTTGAGTTTGTATCTATTGCTTGTCTTGTGTTGTTATGGTTGAAACTGAAGTATTCATTGACAGGTAGGACACTGCAATGTATGATTTTATATTCCATACTTAGATCGGACCAAAGATGGCATAGTTCTAGGTTTTCTAGGTCTAGAATTTCAAGTCTGGTGGCATAAGGTATTCTGCAATGAGTAGAGGAGTGGGGAAATCTTCTTGTGAAATATTTCTGGACTTTCTCAACTGTGTTAATATCAGATACGTAATGTGGGTTCCAGGCAGATGAGCTGTATTCGAGTACTGATCTAGCAAATGTTTTGTATGCTTTAGTTATTAGTGTAATATTACCAGAATAAAAGCTCTGTAAGATTAGGTTAACAACTCTTAATGCCTTTTTGGTTATGTAGTTACAGTGGGCTCTAGCACTTAGATCATCAGAGATGAGTACTCCAAGGTCCTTGACAGAGTTTGGATCATCATCAAGGTCTTGACTATTTAGCTTGCATTTTATTTTTTGATCTTTTTTGCCAATATGTAAGACAGAGCATTTATTTCTTGAGATTTGAAGTTGCCATTTGTTTGACCATTCTGATACATAGTCAAGGTCTTTTTGAAGGGTAGCAGTATTGTCTGTGGTGTTGAATAGCTTTAAATTGTCAGCGAAGAGATCGTAGTTACTCTTGATATGATCACAGAGGTCATTTATATAGATTATGAAGAGAGTAGATCCTAGAACACTGCCTTGGGGGACACCACTGTTGACAGCTACAGAATTTGATAGGACCCTCCCAATTTTGATCATTTGTTGTCTGTTTGACAAGAATGCTTCTATCCAGTTATGCAGTTGTCCAGAGAAACCATAAGATTTTAGTTTTAGGAGTACTTTGTCGTGTACCACTGAATCAAAGGCTTTACAGAAGTCTATGTAGATTGTGTTTATTGCTATGCCCTGATCGAGTTGTGTAGTCTATATGTTTTTGCAGTGTAAGAGTTGCAGGTTGCAGGATAGTTGCCAAGTTTGGAGACATCTGGGATAAAGGGAGGACAGGAAATCATCCACATATGCTTTGGACAGCTATTCCTTGCAAGGAGACCATAGGATAGTGGCCTCCCATGTATTAGGGTTCTAGGAGACTGAGCCATTGTACTCACAGCCATGGCAGAACATTTTAAAGGACACTGAGTTCGCTAACAGTATTTTTTAATCATTTTTGGAAATTACTTATTTACTATGCTAAGGGATTAGAGATGATCGGTATGACAACTCTGAAAAGCCATCTGGTGAGTATACATTCTTTCTTGAACAAACAATGTCTCTAGATAAGATGGGCAGCAGATAAATTAAAAAACAAATAAATAAAATTAACTATTAGAATTTAAGAATTGGAAAGAAATTGCATAATGCTAAATAAGGTCCTGATCTAAGAAATTTATAAATTAAGGATCCAGAAAACTTTGGAACATTGAGACTTATACTGTAGATGTAAATTAAATAAAATAGCATTTTGTGAGAACCAGTTTGTCCATTTTAATTTGAAACAGAAAATTGAGATCTTATGATTTAAGAAAGTAAGACACTAATTTTCTTGTATCAACATGTCTGTTAAAATATTTCATAATTTGACACATTCAAAGGGGACTAAACTTTCCAGGAAGAAAAGGAAAATGGGGGAAAAGTATAAATACCTTTGGTTTTTAGTTCGCGTGTGGGATTATAAAATGATATAAAACATTGTAACATTAGAAACACAGCAGAAGGTGTTTTGAAGAAATCAATAGCTACAGTATCAGAAATGTAAACAATGATATGTGCTTCTTTGGACAAACTATGTCCAAAATATGTTTAATCTGACAGAGAAATACGGAACCAGAAATACTGGATGATTAAATAAAAAGTATAGAATATAAGGGAAAAGGTAGATAAGGTCTAATTACAAATTACAAAGTCAAGAGAATTATCCTGATCAGGACTTTTTACTGAATATACAAAATAAGCTGGTGGTTACAATTTAAAAAATTAAAGTGAAAATACAAATGACAAACCAAGATAATCACCAAAATAATGAGTTTTTACTGGATTTACAAAAGGTTTGCTAAAGCCTCAAAGAAGCCTCTGTGGTGGGAAATGAAAAACTGAAGAGAGACCAAATCCTAGGACTGAAGACTGTTAGAAATATATGTGCATGTGCCCACACACGTGTGTGTGTGTGTGCGTGCATTTTCTGTTGTTTTCACGGGTATTTATATGAATGGTATTCAGCTTTGTTCGGGTATTTTCCCATGTCATTATAGTTGTACTTTTAAAGTTGTAGCGACGTTTCGGCAGAATCTCATCTGCCATCATCAGGCTTGTGTACTGGGTTCATCTGTGTGTCAGGCTTTGCAGCCGTTTCTTTTTTAAATTTGGTGCTAGCCTTGTACTTTGTAAGAATGGTTTTTTCTTCATCCTGATTGGTTGGGAGTCTTGGTTTGTGTTTATTGGTCTTGGAGTTTGCTGTGTTCTGCTTGTTTGATATTTCTAATATCTTCTGTCTGTTTTATAGCATTTTTTAGTCTTGACTGGCAGGCAACATTGTGTTTCGTGTATTGGGGGCTTTTAGCATGGCTTGGCTTTGGGTGAATGGCCACTATCACTTATTAGGAAGCTAGCTTTCATCAGTCCACAGCTTGGGCTGTGTTTGGGGGGGGGGGGGGGGGGGGGGGGGGGGGAGTCTGTTTGGACCCAGATGTTTGCCTGGCTTGTGGTGTGGAGATTTTTTTCTTTGTGAGTGCAGGCTTCCAGATAATTGACAGTCTGGTGGAGTCATCTCTTCTATTCAGGCTTTCAGGTCTTTTTTCAATCTCTATGGTTTCTCTGATAATTTTGTAGCTATGACCTGTGGTTTTCATGTGTTGGATTAATGAGGAAGTGTGTTTCAGCTTTTTTAATGCATTTTTGTGTTCATCCAGGTGGGTATTTATTCTTCTGTTGGTCTCCCTGATGTATGTGGCAGGGAATGATGCACGGGAGACTTCATATATGACTTGGTTTTCCAGGTCAATTTTATCTTTGGGGTTTCTTTGGATGGCTGCTATTTTTCTGTCTGTTTTGAAGGCAGTCTTGATGTGATGCCTGTGTTGTATCTTACTGATTTTGTCTATAGTACCTCTTATGTAGGACAGGACAGCTGTTCCATAGGTCTGTTCATCTTCTAGGTCTCCATTATGTCTCAGTGTGTTTTTTTGGATCAAGCCGGTGATTTTGCTTTTGTGGAAGCCGTTAGCTGTCAGTACTTTAGTCAGGGGGCATAGTTCAGTCTTCTTCAGTCTTTATGTGTGTCTTGTCTGCCAGGCATTTGGTTCTAGCAATTAGTGTTTTGGCCACGGAATTTATCTGTGCTGGGTGGTGGTGGGATTGGGCGCTGAGGTAACGGTTGGTGTGTGTTTTCTTCTGGTATATGGTGTTTTCTTCTGGTATATTCTGGTATTCTGGTATATGGTCCTAGAGTGCCATCTGTTTTTTTGTAGATTAGTACATCTAGGAATGGTAGTTGTTTGTTTCCGTTTCCATGGTGAATTTGATTTTGGGTGCATGCTGTTGAGGTGTATTTGGAAATTGTTTAGGTTTTCTTTTCCATGGGTCCAAATAAGAAATGTGTCATCGATGTATTTTAACCATAGTTTGGGTTTGTGGGTGGCATTTGCCAGGGCTCTGAATTCGAATTCTTCCATGAACAGGTTTGCAATAACGGGTGACAGTGGTGATCCCATGGGGGCTACTTCAATTTGCTTGTATCCTTTATTCATGAAATATGTGTTAGTTCTATACTTCTTTACATATGTTTTCTTATTTTACTTTCTTTTTCTTTCTTCACGCTTTTTATTCTTTGTTTTTTCTGACTTTTGTTTGTATTTCTTTTACTACTAGAATTAAAATATTTAATAAAAATTATGAAAAAAATATTCCTCCTTCAAACATGTTTCATAAATAACTACGAATTCATCACAGCTTTGAAGAGAATTGTGAAACTAAATCATCCATAGGGGAGAAAAAGGGTTGAACAGAACACAGATCTCAATTTGCTGGAGAATCACTCTTTGATACATAGTAGAATGAAAAAGAATTCTTTTCCATCAATTAATTCTTGGAGAATGCATTACAGGATTTCATTTAAAAAATACATGGTCCTGAAACCTATCTTACTTTCACTTAATGTATGTGTTCCAAAATATAACTCCGGGTACTAATCAGCACAGTGAAGATCACCATTCTTTCCTCATCTCTATATTTAAGTGCCTTTGAGACTAGATAGTTTCAATGCAGCCTAATAACAATTGCAATGTCAACCAGTCATTAAAATTTGAGGCATTTTTAAAAATTTGCTACTGGAAACTGCCACAGGAAATAAATATGCAACTAAAACCTCTGGCTAATAAGAAACAAAAAAGCTACCACAAATACACCTGAGTGATGCATATGGCACTTTTATTGCTCAATATGCACCACTGAAGAAAAAACAGAGAATGTAGAAACAGAAAGTCTGTGTTTTTTTAAGCTGCAACTTTGCCATTGTTTAGTGATTTCTGATTTACATACTATGTTCAGGAAGACTGAATACATATTCAATTTTTCCTGAACTTAATATATAAATTTTAAAAATTCCCTAAAACTATTTGCATAATTGAAGACAAAAAGAATGATGCATCTGCTTAAAGTACATAATACAAATTTGGTCCAAGTTATGTTTTTCTGGTTGTTGATGACAATCTTAATTTATTTCATTTTGATTTAAAGAATTATCATTCTGCCCAAATTATAAATTATGACCTTAGGCACTTTCATTTTTCTTGGTTGTGGTTTTATTTATTTATTTATTATTGATGTACACTTTAGGCAGTGTACATCAATAAAAAATAAATAAATAAAACCACAACCAAGAAAAATGAAAGTGACTGTCTAATTCTCAGAGAATGCCTGGATAAGACCCAGCAGTTTTCTTGGCAAGATTTTTCAGAAGTGATTTCAGAAATGTCCTTTCCTAGAGCTGAGACAAAGTGACTGGCCCTAGGTCACCCAGATGGCTTTGTGCCTACTAAGGTAAGACTAGAACTCATGGTCTCCCGGTTTAGAAAGATCTGCATCATTCAGTGATAGTAAGGTTTAATTGCCTTATTTCTGAACAGTCTGTTCCAGCAGGAATCAAGGCTAAGAATCACAAGTTACTACTAGCACAATGCAGAAAACTTTGCAGACAACTTGTGCTCAAATTACTGCCAACTGTGATTTATCTGGGCACTGAACCCCTCATTCTTCCCTAAATGGCAGCCATTTAAGCTGTTTAAGAAGTCTTCATATTAAAAGGCCTCACAATGAGTTCAAGTATCATTTGCAGGATAGATCTTTTTCAACGCAGAACTAAAGTGCTGGATATTGGAAAAGATAATAGATGCAGCTCAAATGTTTCACAGTGTCTAGGTTACTCACAAACAAGATTGAAAGGATAACTGGTATTGTGGATTAAAAATGAGTCAGTAAAATGCTGGGCAAAAAAAGAGTACTCTGTGTTCCATTCTGAATTGAGCAAAGATTTTCAATCTCTGTTCTGGAATTTAAATATGCTTGGTAGCTTCCAGGCTTTATCTTGAAAAATAAACACACAAATTTGATTTAAAATGATATAAAATCTCCCCAACCTTAAATTATACTCAGTTATGCTTGAGGCTCTGTAGGAAACAATAAAATTTCACTGGAGACCAAAGAAGCTTACACCATCAATAAATCTTCTAAGGAGAGAATACAGCCACATCCATGCACACACAGTTTCCTGCCTTTTAAAGTCCAAAGTTTCAAACTGGTTTCACACTTCATTTCCTCCAAGAAATACCTCACCACCCTTTAGGCATCCTTCCTTATTTTCTTTAAATGTGTTTTTCCTATGACACCGTGCTCTTATATCCTGAGAAACAGCAGCAACGGTGGCTGTGGTACAAGGCAACTCGAAAAGGGATATAGAAAAAAGCCAATCCCATGCAGTAATATACCCCAGGAACATCAAGTTGCTTTAATCTCTCCAGCATAAAATAGGAATAACAGCAATTTATTTTTCAGAAAAATTAAACAGGTGGCCAGTTGCAAGCCTGAACTTGCTCTTTGTTCCTATATCCAATTCTTTATTTCTATCCTGTGACCCACTGTTGTGGTTTGCCGGCAGCAGGTGCGGACAGCTGAGGTCTCAGAGAGCGAGGACTCAGATGAAGGGCCTGCGTGTGATGCAGGGATGGGACAAGGACCATCAGGGAGTACAATGCTGCCTTTGGAGATTGTGGAGGCTGGCAGCAGTGATGGAAGAGGTCCCCAAGGAGCCTGTGCCCAGTGCGTGTCCGTGCAGGACTGCTCAAAGGAAAGCTGCAGCAGCACGGGCAACTCAGAAGTAAGGCTGCAAGGTAATAGCACCTCCCTCAAGAGATAAAAGCCAGCTAAGGAAACCAGAGTTCTTTGCAGTTAAAAACAAAGCCAAAGAATGCTGTTGTAAACAATAATAAAGTGCTTGTTACAATCAAACAGCATGAAATGTTCTTGATTTTATTTTTTGTTGATAGCTCCTTGATCCTCAAGGGTCAAGGTACCAATTACAAATAGATTATGCTTGAGAAGTTACACTTGCTGTTTTTATTCACACACTCTGTGTGTGTGTGTGTGTGTGTGTGTGTGTGTGTGTGTGTGTGTGCATATATGTTTTTTTAAGTTTTCGCGGGTACTTACATGTGTGCTGTTCAGCTTCCTTCGGGTATTATCCCACGTCATTGTAGTGCTTTTAAAGTTGTAGCAACGTTTCAGCAGAAGCTTTATTCAGGTATTTTCCCACGTCATCATAGTTGTGCTTTTAAAGTTGTAGCAATGTTTCGGCAGAACGTTTCTGCCATCATCAGGCTTCTTTCTGTATTAGATTCGTCTGTGAGTCAGACTTTCACAGCCATTTCAGTTTTAAATTTGGTGCTAGACTACTGCTGTGCCAGAATGGTTTTTTTTTTTAATCCTGATTGGTTGGGAATCTTGCTCTGTGTTTATTGGTCTTGGAATTTGCTGTGTTTTGCTTGATTGGTGTTTCTAATATCTTCTGTTTTTGTGGCTTTTTTTGTCTTGATTGGCTGGCAACATTGTGTTTCCTTAATTGGAAGCTTTTAGTGCAGCTTGACTCCAAGTAAATGGACGGCTATCATTTATTAGGAAGCTAGGGTTCATCTGGGTGCCTGGTTGGGGTGCGTTTGAGCTGGAGGTATCAGGAGGGATCTGTTTGTGCCCAGGTGTTTGCCTGGCTTGTGGTGTGGAGATTTGTTTGTTTGTGAGTGCAGGCTTCCAAATAATTGACAGTCTTGTGGAATCATCTCTTCTATTCATGCTTTCAGGTCTTTTTTCAATCTCTACGGCTTCTCTGATAATTCTGTAGCTGGGGTTTTCTATAGTGGCTATGGTTTTGGTGCCATTGAAGTCGATGCTTTGACCTGTGGCTATCATGTGTTGGACTAGTGAGGAAGTGTGTTTCAGCTTTTTTCTTGCATTTTTGTGTTCATCCAGGTGGGTATTTATTCTTCTGTTGGTCTGTCCAATGTATGTGGCAGGGCATGATGCACAGGGGACTTCATATATGACTTGGTTTTCCAGATCAATTTTATCTTTGGGGTTTCTTAGGATGGCTGCTATTTTTCTGTCTGTTTTGAAGGCAGTCTTGATGTGATGCCTGTGTTGTATCTTACTGATTTTGTCTGTAGTTCTTCTTATGTAGGACAGGACAGCTGTTCCATAGGTCTGTTCATCTTCTAGGTCTTCATTATGTCTCAGTGTGTTTTTGTGGATCAAGCCGGTGATTTTGTTTTTGTGGAAGCCGTTAGCTTTCAGTACTTTAGTCAGGGTGCATAGTTCAGTCTTTATGTGTGTCTTGTCTGCCAGGCGTTTGGTTCTGGCGATTAGTGTTTTGGCCATGGAGTTTATCTGTGCTGGGTGGTGGTGGGATTGGGTGTTGAGGTAGCGGATACATACATACATACATACATACATACATACATACATACATACATAAAAATCTCCTTTCCAAGAATTTGCTTTTAAAATGGAGGGCTTCAGCATACATAAAATACTTTCACTTCATCCTCACACCAATCAAGATACACCAACTCATATTTTCCCTTTCCATTGTTCAAATGTTATAGCCTGCATCAGCTTCTAATTTATGTACCTCTGTAAAAAATGTGTCATACTAAAAATAATGAATTGTGTTCATTGCAGACACTTGCTACATCACACATACACCATTCAGCATAATGTTAGGCACGAAGAATGGAATGTAATTATTCCAAAGTAACCTGTTTTACATTTTGTCACTTTAATATATGATGAACAACTAAGAGTCTATAGTATATAAATTTAAAATAAATGTTGAGGACATAAAAGAATCAAACTCTTTAGTATCCAAGTTTATCAGAACCTTTTGTGGGTTTTCAGATATTTAATAAAAAATCATTCTTCATTTACTCTTATACCACCAGAGGCTGGCTTTTCATATAAGACTAAGAACAAAATCACTTGTTGTCATGGTATTTAAATTCTAATTTTGCAATTAATTTCCCTGGCATATATCTTAATAGGAAGAGGGCAAGTCTCGAAGAACAATTCACATAGAGATGCAAAACATAATTCAACTATCCCTCTACTGAGAGTGACTAAATACTACTATAACATCCAATACATTTAACATACTGTATGATAATTCTGGTAAATGGATAGATCCATTTTATTCAAACTGAAGGATACCAAAACACATTGATGGTGACATAAAAAACAACACCTCCCTCAACCTCTGGTGATTACATGGCTCATTCATGTTGCTTTCTTAGCAACAATATGGAAGCTATTGTCATTGCATTTTTCTGAAATGCATTTTCCCAGTCTCTTCTATAGATTTTGTGATAACCTTCTATATAAGTACTAATCAAATCCAATTCCGATCAGTTTTGTGTAAGATCAGCCGAAGCTGATTAATGATACCATCTGCAAGATCCCTGGAGTATTTTTAAACTGTGTGAGAACCAGACTGCATCGCAGCTTCTCCAGTATTCTTAAAGCTTTCTTTGTTCAGAGCAGGAGGAGAATCAGCTTTCATCCATCCCTTCAGCATGAACCACTTTGTTCTCTGGTTAGCCAATTCTCTGTGGCACCCATGCACAATGAATTACACTGTAAAAACAGAAGTGTTTGCAATATTTATCAAAAAGATGACAAAAAGCCAATTTTAGTCAAAGTATGCCTGACATTTCAAAGTGACAGACAATTGTTTTTTGTGCAGACAGTTCTTACCCACATAATATAAAAATATGTAAGTTTTCATCCAAAATCTCTATAGTATTGTATCTGTGGGACTGACAGTTATGGAATGTTCCAAAATTCCATGAGAGAACTGACCAGCATATTCTCAAATTGAGGAAACATTCAGATGATAATTTGTAATACAGTCCAGAGTCGACAGGAAGCACTCGTTCAGACCTCAGATCAGTTCTGAGAACAGAATGTTAAGAGAATAATGTTATTAAAGTTTGTTCAAAGTTTTTCAAAGCAGTTTCTCTTCACAGAATTCTACTCACAAAGCAAAGAAAAAAAATGTGGTCTGGTATTTAAAAAGTATTTGACATTTTCACAATGCTTTTTTGCTCATTACAACACAAAGGCCATCTTGTCTGAAGGGACAGGCCCTTTCAATTTGTTCTGTCCTTTCTAAAAAAAATTGGTGAATTGACATTCTCAAAAACTTACCATGTATATCAATAGATATGCATAAGGCAAAGAATTTCATATTGCTGCAAAAATCACATCTTAAGTTTATTTTTTTCCTGAAATGTCTCAAGGTTGCCCAGTTTGTTCACTCACTGCCACAGATGCTAAATCAAGAAGACAAGATCTTCAAGCTAGAGAAGAGTGTCCTGTTGACTTTAATGTCATACTCAAACAACATTTATCACCTCGTTGTGGCTTAAAGTTGGCAGAAACAATGAACTATTCTCAAACAGTAGAAGAATTCCAGGTGTGACTATCAGAAGTCAAAAGTCCTTGTAATGAATATGCTTGGAATACAATATTGGCATCATGTGAAAGGAAGGCTCTCATCTGTATTTACCGACCAAAGTAATTCTCCGCAAAGCCCATTTGCATCTAGGAATACTAGAGAGAAAGTCGAAAGGTTTCTGATTACAATAAATTCTAGACACATGGAATCAGCTTTTTTCTACAGTGATCCCCTACAAAATTTGAATGATAATGGAAGAACCAGTGGCAGCTCAATGGTAGACTTTGTTCTTTCCTTCAAAGCTATGACATACACAGGTAGATAAAAACCAGGACACTGCTCAAGATTACTTAAAGAGACTTTCAAGAAACAGACAAAGTCAAGGAACAGGTATGGCAAAGGATCCAGGAATGCAATTAATTGATACAAGACAGAATAATGAAATCTTGACAACCTATCAGAACTCTTCCCTGCCCTATCTTATACAAAATAAATTAAAGTGGGGTTATGTTGAGTTTCTTCCTTAGAAAGAACTTTCTCCTCTTTCTCAGAACCGAGTAATCTTTTCTGAAAGTTCCCCCTTGATGGTTCATTCATTTCTTTTACATTCCTAAAGTCAGGTCTATACTTCTTCACCGAAAGAACGAACTCAAACATGACCAATTTCTGTAATAGCTCTTCTCTGGGGATTTCCCTATCACCAGAATAAAATTTGCATCCACTTAAGGTTGCTTTTCAGGACGAAACTTTTTCAGAGGAGTAAGATATCCTGGGAAGAATGAATATGAAGGTAAACTATTACCTATAGTTACCTATAGGCAAATTATTATCTATAATTTTTGTTTGACGGTAATACACAACTGTGATACATTGTTTATGTTCAGTATTTTCCTTGTAAACCACTTAAGAAGCATAAAAGAGTCATAATAAGGAGTAAATAAAGGATCATTTCACTTAAAATAATGTTGGATCTATAGATAAAATGTCCTTAAACACTATATATAGATGTGGTATTCAGCTTTGTTCAGGTATTTTCCCATGTCATTATAGTTGTGCTTTAAGTTGTAGCAGAAGCTCATCTGCCATCATCAGGCTTCTGTATTGTGTTCATCTGTGAGTCAGACTTTCACAGCTATTTCTGTTTTAAATTTGGGGCTAGACTACTCCTGTGCCAGAATGGTTTTTTCTTCATCCTGATTGGTTGGGAGTCTTCATCTGTGTTTATTGGTCTTGGAGTTTGCTGTGTTCTGCTTGATTGGTGTTTCTAATATCTTCTGTCTGTTTTGTAGCTTTTTCTGTCTTGATTGGCTGGCAACATTGTATTGGAGGCTTTTAGTGAGGCTTGACTCCAAGTAAATGGACAGCTATCATTTATTAGGAAGCTAGGTTTCATCTGGGTGCCTGGTAGGGGTGTGTTTGAGCTGGAGGTATCAGGAGGGATCTGTTTGTGCCCAGGTGTTTGCCTGGCTTGTGGTGTGGAGATTTGTTTGTTTGTGAGTACAGGCTTCCAAATAATTGACAGTCTGGTGGAATCATCTCTTCTATTCATGCTTTCAGGTCTTTTTTCAATCTCTATAGCTTCTCTGATAATTCTGTAGCTGGAGTTTTCTACAGTGGCTATGGTTTTGGTGCCACTGAAGTTGATGCTATGACCTATGGCTTTCATGTGTTGGACTAGTGAGGAAGTGTGTTTCAGCTTTTTTCCTGCATTATTGTGTTCATCCAGGTGGGTACTTATTCTTCTGTTGATCTGTCCAATGTATGTGGCCGGGTATGATGCACAGGGGACTTCATATATGCCTTGGTTTTCCAGGTCAATTTTATCTTTGGGGTTTCTAAGGATGGCTGCTTTTTTTCTGTCTGTTTTGAAGGCAGTCTTGATGTGATGCCTGTGTAGTATCTTACTGATTTTGTCTGTAGTACCTCTTATGTAGGACAGGACAACTGTTCCATAGGTCTGTTCATCTTCTAGGTCTTCATTATGTCTCAGTGTGTTTTTGTGGATCAAGCCATTGATTTTGCTTTTGTGGAAGCCGTTAGCTGTCAGTACTTTAGTCAGGGGGCATAGTTCAGTCTTTATGTGTGTCTTGTCTGCCAGGCATTTGGTTCTGGCAATTAGTGTTTTGGCCACAGAGTTTAAGCAGAGTTTAAGCAGAGTTTAAGCAGTGTTCTGCTAGTTCCATGAGGTGTTTGGCTGGTTGGTATCCATTTTTGATGATTTCAAGAGTGTTTTTAATCGGGACTTGAGTGAGGTCATAGCATCAACTTCAATGGCACCAAAACCATAGCCACTATAGAAAACCCCAGCTACAGAATTATCAGAGAAGCCATAGAGATTGAAAAAAGACCTGAAAGCATGAATAGAAGAGATGATTCCACAAGACTGTCAATTATTTGGAAGCCTGCACTCACAAACAAACAAATCTCCACACCACAAGCCAGGCAAACACCTGGGCACAAACAGATCCCCCAATACCTCCAGCTCAAACACACCCCAACCAGGCACCCAGATGAAACCTCGCTTCCTAACAAATGATAGCCGTCCATTTACTCAGAGCCAAGCTGCACTAAAAGCCTCCAATACAGGAAACACAATGTTGCCAGCCAATCAAGACCAAAAAAAAAAAGATATTAGAAACACCAATCAAGCAGAACACAGCAAACTCCAAGAATAATAAACACAGACCAAGACTCCCAACCAATCAGGATGAAAAAAAAACAAACAACATTCTGGCACAGCAGTAGTCTAGCCCCAAATTTAAAACTAAAACAACTGTAAAAGTCTGACTCACAGACGAACACAATACAGAAGCCTGATGATGGCAGAAACGTTCTGCCGAAATGTTGCCGTAACTTTAAAAGCACAACTATGATGATGTGGGACAATACCCGAACAAAGTTGAACAGCATACATTTAAGTACCCGCGAAAACTTAAAAAAAAATTATATATATATATATCAGTTAAACAAAGATTTGCTAGCACTACACCTGGAATTGAGCAGC
>BLBF01000054.1:4362777-4390713 GCA_015471245.1 Laticauda colubrina | reverse complement strand
CATCATGCCCGGCCACATACATTGGACAGACCAATAGAAGAATAAGTACCCGCCTAGATGAACACAAAAATGCAGTAAAAAAGCTGGAACACACCTCCTCAGTAGTCCAGCACATGAAAACCACAGGTCACAACATCAACTTCAATGGCACTAAAACCCTAGCCACTATAGAAAACCCCAACCACAGAATCATCAGAGAAGCCAAAGAGATTGAAAAAAGACCTGACAGCATGAATAGAAGAGATTATTCCAGCAGACTGTCAATCATTTGGAAGACTGCACTCTCAAATAGAAAGATCTCCACACCACAAAACAGACAAACACCTGAGCACAAACAGACTCCCTCTGATGCCTCCAACTCAAACACCCCCCCACCAGGCACCCAGGTGAAACCTAGCTTCCTAATGGATAGCAGCCGTCCTTTCACACGAAGCCAAGCTGCACCGAAAGCCTCCAACACAGGAACAGAGTGTTGCCAGCCAATCAAAGCCACAAAACAGACAGAAGAAACCAGAAACACCAATCAATCAAACTCCAAGTCCAGTGAACACAGACTCAGACTCTTAGCCAATCAAAATAGACCAGCCTCGAATTTGAAATCAGAAGCTGTGATACCCACATCCATACAGAAGCCTGATGATGGCAGATGAGATTCTGCTGAAACAGAACAACTTTTCTGTTTCTGCTGAAACAGAAGCTACAACTTTAACTGCACAATGACATGGGATAATACCCGAAGGAAGCTAAACAGCACACATGTAAGTACCCGCGAAAGCTTAAAAAAACAAATATAAATATATATATATATATATATATATATATGTATGTATGTATGTATGTATGTATGTATGTATGTATATATAAATATGTGTGTGTGTGTGTATACACACATACACACACACACACACACACAGTCTAAAATTCAATAAAGAGCAGTGTTGTTCCTCATTGTCAGAGAAGCAACAGATGCAAAACTACATAAAAATCATTTTGAATGGCCAAGAATACCAAACATTGTGAATATAGGTATGGTTGTGCCACCCACACTATTTTACATGGGATTTTGTTAACATGCCGTTTCTTAGACAAATGCTGCCTTTATTCCTGTTATAAATGGACAATCTGTTTGCCATATTTATAGGTAGTCCTTGGCTTACAACAGTTTAGTGACTGTTCAAAGTTACAATAGCACTGAAAAAAGTGACTTATGAGAGTTTTCCACATTTATGACCATTGCAGCATCCCCATGGTCATGTGATCAAAATTTGAATGCTTGGCAATTCGTTCATATTTACAACAGTTGGGGTCATGTTATCTATCATCTTTGACGACCTTCTGACAAGCAAGGTCAATGGGAAAACTAGATTCACTTAACAACAGTGTAACTAACAGTGTTACTAACTGCAGTGATTCACTTAACTATGGCAAGAAATGTCGTAAAATTAGGCTAAATCCACTTAACGATTGTCTTGTTAGCAACAGAAATTTTGGGCTCAGTTCTGGTCGTAAGTGGAGGATTATCTGTATTCCAATTTCTCATCCTCCTGGGGCAGAAAGCACAGAATCTGGAATGCATACCTGCTCAATAAGCTGAATACAGTTAAAAGACATTAAGCCACTCTCTACCAAACCCAGAAAGACAATAAATTCTGTCATGATCTCAAAGCTTGACATGGCTCAACCCACGTTACATTATCACTCCACCTACTTGCAGCTGGCCTTCCCAAACTTCATTCCTTCTTGCCAATAACTTCATCTCTTTAGTTGAAGTGGACTCAGCAAGGGCTGAAGTCCTATTACCACACAGTTAATGTTGGGGTAAGATCATATGCACCTCTGAAATAAACCAAATTTGCTCCCAAGTGAATTGTGTGTGCAGGTACTTATTCCAGCTTGTTTCTGAAAATGACTTTGTAATTACTTACAAATGATTGACTGACAATATACTGATTGTACATAGGAATTCTCAATTTTTCCAACATCCATGCCACCCTATAATTTGTCCCTCCCTCTCTCCACATGTGTATACATTCCACATATCTTCCACCCTCAAACGGGACACAAGATCAGAATATTGTGACAATATTCTCAGCAACAGTTCTAATTTAAATTCTGGCCCCATCTTTAGTCATACTCAGAATTTATTTTATTTTATATGTGTGTACATGTACAGTATCTCACAGAAGTGAGTACACCCACTCACATTTTGTAAATATGTAAGCATATTTTTCATGTGACAACACTGAAGAAATGACACTTGGCTACAATGTCAAGTAGTAAGCATACAGTTTGTACAACAGTATAAGTGTTCTGTCCCCTCAAAATAATGCAACACATAGCCATTAATGTCTAAACCCCTGGCAACAAAAGTGAGTACACCCCTAAGTGATAATGTCCAAATGGGGCCCAAAGTGTCAATATTTTGTATGGCAACCATTATTTTCCAGCACTGCCTTAATCCTCCTAGGCATAGAGTTCACCAGAGCTTCACAGGTTGCCCCTGGAGTCCTTTTCCACTCCTCCATGACGTCAGGGAGCTGATAGATGTTAGAGACCTTGGGCACCTCCACCTTCCATTTCAGGATGCCCCACAGATGCTCAATAGGGTTTAGGTCTGGAGACATACTTGTCCAGTCCATCACCTTTACCCTCAGCTTCTTTAGAAAGGCAGTAGTCACTTTGGAGGTGTGTTTGGGGTTATCATGTTGGAATACTGCCCTGCAGCCCAGTCTCTGAAGGGATGAGATCATACTCTGCTTCAGTATGTCATAGTACATGTTGGCATACATGGTTCCCTCAATGAACTTTAGCTCCACAGTGCCGGCAGCACTCGTGCAGCCCCAGACCATGACATTCCCACCATGCTTGACTATAGACCAGACACACTTGTCTTTGTACTCCTCACCTGGTTGCCACTACACACGCTTGAGATCATCTGAACCAAATAAGTTTATCTTGGTCTCATTGGATCACAGGACATGGTTCCAGAAATCCATGTTCTTAAGTCTGCTTGTGTGCAGCAAACAATTCACGGGCTTTCTTGTGCATCATCTTCAGAAGTGGTTTTCTTCTGGGATGACAGCTCTGCAGACCAATTTGATGCAGTGTCTGGCATATGGTCTGAGCACTGACAGGCTGACCCCCACATACACACACCTTCAACCTCTGCAGCAATGCTGGCAGTACTCATAGGTCAATTTCCCAAAGCCAACCTCTGGATATGACACTGAGCATGGGTTCTCAACTTCTTTGTTCGACCATGGCGAGGCCTGTTCTGAGTGAAACCTGTCTTGTTAAACCACTGTATGATTTTAGCCACCGTGTTGCAGCTCAGTTTCAGGGTCTTGGCAATCTTCTTATGGCCTAGGCCATCTTTATGTAGAGCAACAATTAATTTTTTTTAGATCCTCAGAGAGTGCATTGCCATGAGATGCCATGTTGAACTTCCAGTGACCAGGATGAGAGAGTGAGAGCGATAACACCAAATTTAACACACCTGCTCCCCGTTCACATCTGAGACTTTGTAGCACTAATGAGTCACATGCCACCAGGGAGGGGAAATAGCTACTTGGGCCCAATTTGAACATTATCACTTAGGGGTGTACTCACTTTCTCAACCTTGGCAACTTTAAGATATGCAGACTTCCAAGGTTGAGAAACATTCATTAGCACAATGAAAAACCCACAGAATTTCCCTATTAGGGAAATGTATTCCACGCCATGTACATTTAAAACTTTATACTGGAATAAATATGCAAAGGATTTTCAAAATGTAAATCAACCTTGAAAATACATTTATCTTTCACCAAATACTCATAGGAACTCTAGGTTATCTCTGTCCAGAGCTTCTTTCATTTGCATGTAACTAGAGTAAGGTTAAATTTACTAACTGAGAAAGCTCCCTGAGAATTCTTATACCAAGATAAACAAAGGAGTCAAATCATGACTTCAAACCTAAACCTCCAATCCTTGTACTTTCCTAGATTGTTACCGTAATCCAGTAGTATCAAGTAGGATTTCCTCCAGTTCAGAAAACAACCAAACAAGATTCTAAATTCATGTATTATAAAACATTGGACAAGCTTAATTTGTATTCATAGATTATTCTACTTCCTGAGGTCTATACCTATGTGCTTTTTCTGTAACTTGCTGGTCACAAGTTACCATTATAAAATGTTCCTCCTTTCTCTGTGCCACAATCAATCCTCTCTCACACAATGCTTACAAGTCCACACCTTGACAAATATCCAATTCTCCTCCAGCACACCTGGTTTCTCTGATGAGCAGAGCAAGGTTGGCGAATGGTGGGGAGGGAGAAACAGGCCCAAGGGATATCAAGACCAGAATTTTCTAATTACTTACATGGTTAAGCACTCCAAAAGGAAGTAAAGCAGCTTTACATAAGACACAGTTCCCTTGATACCAATACTTTTGGTCTCCCCGTAGTTCCCTATTTTGATCAGAGTTGTATGGTGGCATATAAATTGGACTTACCCTCACATTCCTTGGACTACCACTGTGGGCTCAAATCCAACAAGCAAAGCTGATATGATTCTGGGGAAGTCATGCAGACAAGGATTTATGAAACATGCTGATATTGTAATGAAAATTGTAATTGAAAACTCCAGTATCTTTTATTAAAACACAGAGGAAAGTAGTGTCTGGGTTGCACTCTATAGATAAACCACACTCTGTGATCAAAAAACCCTGAAAAGTGTTAGTGGGGGGGTTTCCATGATGGTAACATTTTTCAAATGCTTTGCTTTGTATCTGCCCTCAGAGCAATAAAACAGCTTGTGGAGCCAGGTCTCAGCTCAAATTAAGGCTATTCGTATTAGATCTTTATCACCCACGAACAAATAAATAACTCAAAGTAGCAAATATACCTAATTTTCCTCCCTCTTATATTCCCCAGAACAGCCACTCTGTGAGATGAGTTCAGCTGAGCTGCTTTTTTATCTAAAGGGGGGGTAAAATTCACAGCCTCCTCGTTTCTAGGCCAGCACCTTACTGTCACCACTGCACCAAACTAGCTCAGTAAGTCAATCATCTTTAGTGGTCAAAAGATTTCTCAACTTCGTTTTGTGTATTGTAAGTATGGACATTTATATTATGTGGATATATTAAATAGGGTTGTGCAAATTATGTTACTGGTTTTGTGTTAAACCATGGATGAAGATTGCAACTCTAACCGGGGAAAAACAATGAATGAAACCTCCTTAAAATTAATTGTGCTACCAGTTCTATTTATAATTACTGGCGGCAACAATAAATCTTCTGTTTTACATTATACAGCCAATCATAACCATTCCCTATTATTAGAACTTGGCTCAATACTGAATGAGAAGTTGTTTTGTGTGTGCAAATTACCTAACCAGGCACGGCTTTCTGAAAGAAAAAGAAAAAAAACCTCCATGAAGGCAAACAATGAACAGTTTTGTATCATTGTTGTGACTGCTGCTACATTTTATGTTCTTTAAGCAACCTGTTTAAGATTCATGTCAATACTATGTTAACTTTAAATCCACAATCTAATGGGAATATTTTTTTCCCCATACTCAGAAACACAAAAACAAATCAGGGTATGTTTTACATTTGTAGGCAAGCGGGAATGGGGTATCTGAGAATAGCTTAAATAACGATGGGTAGTCCAACAGCTTTTCCTCTCACCTCATATGGAATTCATTTTCACATAACTACACATCACACGAAGCCCAGATTTTCTGAAGATCACCGAATCTGCTTTCATTCAGTGAGATTTAGATATCCATCTTAATAGGGCTTGAAGAGAGCACAGCAACAAGTCATCAGATAGAAAGAGCTTTGGAGCCAGCTGATCATTCCCAAAACGCTATAATTGCAATTTACTGCGAATATCTAATATATTCTTGTAGTGCTTCCCATAGACATCAACACAGGCCTTCAGGGACAAAAGCAGCTCCCTATGAAATGAGTCTCTACTAGCAGAGGGTCAAATGTGCTGCATTCCAGCCTCCCTAAATAACTCGCTAGAGTTGCTTAGCATTATGCCAAATAAATGTGCAAGCTATAAAACAGATTATATAAATAAACTGCAAAATTTGAAAGAAAAAAGTTGTAATCCAAAAACTGCCAATGGAATATCTTGACAAGGAGGGCAAGTGGCACAGACCACTACTGTGTTCTCTCAGATAAATATAGTGAAGTTCTGCTTATAAAGGTTTGCCCTTTTAATTAAAAGAGCAGAAACAAATCATCTGACAAGTTGCTAACTTTGTATGACAATTTCCTTTTTAGGCCACAGAAGAACCTTTAGCAGATGTTCTCTGATCATTCTTTATCAGCAGCAGCAATATTAAAGGCCCAATGTACAATATAAATGTAATGTTTTATCAACACATTTAGCCCCAGGCCATAGTCCCCAATAACAGCTCCAAACAAGAGATACCAATCCTTTAATATGAATTGTTTCAGTTAAGTAACCCAAAAGAGGCTTTGAAAATAATGTAAAAACAGATGAGTTATTTCTTTTAAGTTCATAGTTTTCTGAAAGTTAGATAAAATTAGTAGTGTCACATTGCAGAGAATCATGAAAGCAGTCAGGAATGTTTCAAATGGAAGTAATGGAAATTCAACATTTATTTTAATGCAAATTTCTGATATTGTTTCAATCCTCATTTTGATAGTATGTTTATTTTTGCTACTTCTGTTTTTAGTTTCCTGAAGATTAAGGAATCATTATCATCATATACATGGTTATAAACCAGTGGGAACATCTCCATTTCTGGAGAGAAAAAGTGAGATAAAAATTCTTGAATAATTATGATAATTTGGGTAACCAAAGCCAAAATTCATATATAATAAAAACAGAACATTAGTAATATTGGTATATTTTGTTTAGTTTGTTTTTATTGTATTTGTCAAACCAAAATTACAAATGCAAATGAAGATAACAAGAAAACCAAAATGTGACAAGGACGATAGGCATGCCAGTACATTTACAAATGCCCCCTCTTATGGACTTTTTAATTATGGACTGAGGTCCACAGAAGTTAAGTTAGAATTAAAACTGTGAAAGTTAATGGCTGAGACAACTGACTCGGGTTAAGATATTACAGACTTTGATAACTACATTACAAAATTCAATTTTTGACAATCAAGTTTAGAGCAGTTTACATTAAGCTTAAAAGGGGTTATTGACATGTTACATTATGATTAAAATGAAAAAAGTCATTTACAGCTAAGCGTTACTATGCACAATTTTGTATACAATACTTGAATCTGACAAGCGTTACGGTTCTAAACTATCCAAATCAAGAATTTCAAGCCTAGTAGCATTATGGACAGAGGAATGAATACAAGAGTTTTCTTGTCAAGAACTTCTGAAATTTCTTGATTATATTAATGTCCAATTTGCAATGATTTTATCAGTGTAATATTTGATATTCTGTAACACAAGTGGAACTCAATAAAATACCACAATTAGAATGGTTGAATCCAATATTCCTTTTAGTTGGTCTTGTTACTCCAATTCTCTCCTCCCTCCTCCTAAAATTCTTCTACCTCTTCCCCACTCAATGGAGCTATTTGAGCTACTGATGCTTCCTTTCATATGTGGATGGTACTATTATGAATATGTGTTCAATAGCATTTTCCTGCACATCAGAAATATAGGGAATATTGTGTGGGTTTCTTGCACATGTATTCTTGCCGCTAGTTCTTTCTTTGTCATCCTTTTTGTTCCCTCTTTGATACCTTTTCACAGTTGAGGTTAAAAAGATTAAATAAATATATTTGTGTTCTTTGGTTATTGGAACCAATCATTTAATAGATTTCATGCTTCATTATCCCATGAGAATGATGTCTGTTATAAATTTCCAATACATTATTTAAAGGAGTGTCAAGGACACTCACGAAAAGTAATCAATTGTTATTAATTTCCCAATCAATAAACTTATACTTTAAAGCCAATCTTTTGTTACAAGGTTTTGAATATACAAACTTTTTCCATAAATTGAAGTAAACAACATAATTCAACGATTTTTGTTTTGGAATTGCTTGAGTCACAATTCAAGAGAGAACGCTTATGTAGCAGGAACAAAGATAAATTAGATATTTTACGTTTATATCAGTTGAGAGGTTAGGAAAAGTATTCTAGTATTTGGCTGTCAATCCTTTGGGAAGAAATGAGTTTTGGACTGCATTTTAAAACTGACCGTAAATGGCAGACTGCCTCAGGTACAGTATATGCCACTATTTAATAACTCAGAAAATTGTTGCTCAAATGGAATCCCAGCACACTGGATGTGGAAATGAGGAAAAAGCCAATCAAAATGGATAGGGGTATGTAAAAAGATACTTCTGGTTTATAGTTTCACTGTAGGAGTCACTCAATGATTCAATGATTTTGCAACTCTCAGCTGACAAAAATGTAATGACACTCATTCATATTCCGTTCACAAGAGCATGACGACTTGGAGTTTTCAGGGGTTTTCTCAATTTTTTTCAATCTCACAAAGGAAAAATGGGGCAGTTTTGCAATGTCATGTTTATATGAACAGGCAGGCTGGGGCTGTGAGTGAATCACGTTATTATTGTCTTCTGTTACAATAAACATAATAATATCAAAACATTTTTTCATCATTAAAGGCCACATACCAAAGGGAGGGAAAACACTAGTGGTAGACTTCAGCATTGATACCTGCCAAGATTTGTATTTGGATATGCAAGAAGACATTAAGTAAATGGCTCAAACAGAAATAGACCATTCTCACTGGCCCCTTCTTCTCTCCTGTCCTTTCAAAAAGAAGTGAAACTTTGGGACACTGCCGCATTAACCCAGAACTCTGAAAAACCAAGGTTTTAAATCATTAGTGTTAAGTGGTAGGATTTAAAATTTTTTTACTACCAGTTCTCTGGACGTGGCTTTGTGGGCATGGCAGAGGAAGGATACTGTAAAATACTGTAAATTCCCACTCCACTCCAGGGAAGGATACTGCAAAATCTCCATTCCCTCCCCATCCACTAACCCGCTTTCTAGCCCCGTTCTCCTGTGCAGGGCAACCAAAGAAGACCCAGCCAATTAGCTGGGACTTGGGAGGCAGAGAATAGATGGACACGGGGTCAGTCAGAGGTGGCATTTGCCGGTAATCCGAACTACTCAAAATTTTCACTACCAGTTCTCCAGAACTGGTCAGAACCTGAATGCCACCTCTGTTATTGTTACTGACTGTAGGCTTATGTTACTGATTTGTAAACATCTTCATTCATATTACCATGGAGCACCACAAAGATCCATCAGGCAGGATCAGGCAGAAAGTGATTGCAAAAGTACTATGGTCTTGTGGAATTCCTATCTGCACAATTCTTCTCGTAAGTAGCATTAGGCTTTTAGAGATACCATTCATTCATCAAGGGCAGCTCTATAAATACCTGAGAAAAGTTACTAAATGGCTGTTAGTCTGTCTGCATTCCTTATTAATCTTGGGCTGGACTGAAAAACCAAGAGATACATATGCATACCTGTGAGAACAAAGGACAACTCCTTGAAGCCTGTCATATGCTCTCAAGGTTTGGAGCAGGCACTTCACTTTTCAAGTCAACAGTGAATACAAATATACAGAGAAGACATTTCTGCCAAACTTATACTTCTGTCCTCCTTGCTCATCCTTTTTACAGGGCATTATTTACTGTATTCTGATACCCTTTATGTTAAATATATTATATTTACAGGTTTCATCATTAGCACAAGGCAAGTAACATTGTTCCTTGTTATCATGTATTGTATGCAACAGAAGCGGTTATGTGTTGGTTTTATTTAAGATCAAGTTGCCAGAGATCAAAAAGGGATTAGTCTTATAAGCAAGCAACAAATTTATTCTGTACAATGTTTGTGCCAACAGCTTATCAAAATGAATCTGCTGGTCCAGTATTAAATCCAAGAGTGCTATCACATCATCCTTTTAAGGCTTTAGCATCTGACACAGCAGCTTTTTAATCTCAATGATTTCCCGAAAATATGTTAAAATGCTTCTCTGAAGGGTCTCATCCTACTTCCTTCCTAGTGATTAAAATGAATAAAGTAAGCATACAAGATCTCAAGGTCAGGGAATCTGAGAAATGCTTCTATAGAGATCTTGTTGCTTTAATTCTCCCAAGTCACTTATTCTGAATAACAAGCTTCTGCATGGAGTAGCTTCAAAAATCTATTGAATTAAATGTGCAAACTGTTACCTTAATTCCTTACAATCAAAAGTCCCAGCATGACATTCAGAAGAAAAAGTTCATTGGCATCAATCTAATATTAATATTGTTTATTTCATATATAGGCCACCCAATTGCCAAATGACTCTGGATGGCGTACAATCGGAAACCTTTCTATCTACCTATCATAAAAATATAACTGACCAGAAGAACAAAATACTCAAAACAAACAAAAGGAATAAAAGGGGCTCCATGATCACCCTGCCTCAAGGCACAGGAGAACCACCAGCTCTTCAATAATTTATAGCAATAAGGATAAAAGCGGTAAGAATCTCTGTAGAGAGATGATTCCAAAAGACGGAAATTGCAATAAGAGCTACACATTCCTTCCTATAATAACTGCAATAAGACCTATATATTCCTGACTTCCATAGAAGGTCAAAGCCTCTTTTGTTATAGCAATCAATGAAGCAATAACCTGGTTATAAATGAATAAAACATTGGAGGGCTTTTTATTAGTCTCAAGAGATATAAATAACTAAAAGGCATCTTTCACATAACTACAAAATTGTTTTTTCAGTCAGTGGGGGAGACAAAGTAAGATGATTCATGCTCTCTTGGGAATTAGATAGTCTTCCTCTTTACCACTAGCTCCAACAATACTTGTATTTTTTCATCTTTACTCTGGTCATTTTTGTTTACTTAAAACTAGGGCAAAAGTAAATGATTATAATTGATCAAGGCCTATGCAAATATTCATGTTTCTGAGCATATTTCAAAGGAGAACAGAAGATCTCATAGTATTTATGCAACACAATTAGAAGACAGCAAGAAAGGAACACATAAATTTTGTTTTACTTAAATCAAGAGTTTGCTGCATAGAAAATCAAACACATCTTTAACTTAATTTAGTTTGGGTGTGTCCTGATTAATAAGATTCTGGGCATCTTATCATTTTTAAAGTGAAAAACAATAATACAGAGAACAGTCCACCGATTCATGCAGTATCTCTAAAACAATTCACCTGAAAATATTTTTTTTATCCAAAAAGAAGTTAAAATGTTATGATGAATTGAACTGTTCATATACAACAAAGGTAAACTGCAGAATAAAGTTAATCTTCTTTACGTCAGTTCATATAGTCTTACCATTCTCATCTTGAGGTAATAAATTATTATACTTTAAAATTTTACTTGGTGCCCCATATCAGTAAAGTGGAAATTAATAAAGGTACTAATACACGAGAAGAAAAATAAATAAAATTCAGAACTATTTTAACAGGTTAAAGAAATGACTAGAAATAAAAGAATGAAATTTAAGCCGAAACAAATTTAATGCTTCACTTAGGAAACAGAAACCCAATGTACAGGTGAAAGATAGGGTGTGGTCCAACAATTGGTAACCACATGGACCCAACCATGCAATCCTCTTGGAAACACTGCAATGCAGATTTGCCACTGCATTCTTCCATGATGTTATTTTACTTCTCAGCCTGGTCTGCAGACCTGGTGGTCTTCCATCAAAATACTGATCTGGTCTGCCCTGCATGTCTTACAAGCTATGATCAGCAAAGCGCTGCTGAAATCTTGGAATAATAGTTGATTAAAAATTGAATATGAGGCAGTAGTGTGATGAAGCAGAGAAAAATTAAAAAATGTTAAGGTTTTTGGAACCAAAATTAAACATTTAGAGAAACTGGAAAAAGATTCAAGATTCAAGGTCAGTAGGGTTAATCAGAAAATTAGAACTAAGTCCTAGAAAAAGACATTAAAGGAATTCTGCATGTTTAGCCATGAGAAAAAAAAAAACTAAACAGAATTACAGCCTTTAAATACTTAAAGGAATGTCACACAAATGAAGATCAAGAACTTCTCTTTCTTGTTCCAAAATGCAGGGCATGTACTAATGGATTAAAGTTACAGTAAACCAACTTTGAACTGAAAGTTGAAGGAAAAAAGTCTTAACACTAATAGCAATTACTTTCATCAACAATCAACTTGCTGGAGAGATGGAATGCTCCTCTTTACTGATACATTCAAGAAGTTGGACAACCATCTGTTTGTGGATACTCTGATTTAGATTTTTGTACTTAGCAAGACTTGGACTTGACCTAAATAGCCCCTTCCACCTTATGGTATAGATCTGCAATCGCTATCACTTCAGTACAAATTTGGATTTGTAAATATTACTATACCAATTTTTGTGACTGTAATTTTTTACCAAGCAAAAGTGTGTAAGTCCACGTTACAAAACATGTGCAACCCTATTTTAAGACCCATGATTATAGGCATCTGCAAGGCTGTTGCCATTTTGTCATGAATACCTCAAAGACCTTTACTTAACATCTTATATATAGTGGTTAAACATCTACAAAATATATGCATTCTCAAAACCAGACACTCCAGAGCCAAGAAGCCCCAACAACTTTCTTGCATGTCTCTAATTTTTCATGAAATTCAAAACTATCTAATTTCTTTGACTGCCTCTCATTATGGTATGCATAATTTCAATGCATACTATTTGGATGGTTTATTTCAAATTCCATCCATCCCCTTGTAATGATAACTAATTTTTACATCAGTTGTCTAGGCTTATGTTGTCAGTGACAAAATCTACTCTTACCTACAGGCTTCTAAAAATCCATAACTATTATATATCCTATACCTGAATTATTCTATCCTATGTCTCCAAAATAAATTTATTGATAAAGTATGTTTTGATAGGAAGAACTATGAATCAGTGGAATAGGTTACCACAATGTTTTTTTTCTCTTTCATTGGTGATTTTCAAACAAAAGGCTGAATAGTCATGAACTGGAGACAGTATAAATCTTGCAGTGTACAAGGGGTTGAACTTGATGTTCTTTGGTACCTGCCAATTTTATAACTCTAAGAAGAAAATAACTAGGCTAAGCATATACATTCAGTGCTGAACATTAGAACAGATAAGCATCACAAGATAAAGAGAAATGAAAATCAAACCAAAATCACCAAGAACCTCTGAGAGCCAAGATAATCATGTTGGCCGTGAGCATCTTTACGTTAATATTTTAATGTTATTCAGCTTTGCTAAGATGACACAGTACTGTTCTTCATTAATATGGTGGAGGTAGATAGAAGACAACTAGAAATAAATCCAAGTAGGCATGGGTATGTGTCCATGTTTGGGCTGACATTATGGTGATAAGCAAGGCAAAGCATGCTTACTTAAGTGGCTTTGTCTAGGCTTTGTCCTCCCTGCAGGACAAAAAAAACAATTTTATGATTTGCCACCTGGCTGCTATTAGTTTGCACAACATTTTGCCAATTAAGTCATTAAAATTTGCTACAGCTTAGATTCCTTATGGACAGTCTTTAGTGCTAACTGGGGAATCATATTTCTCTGCTATCTTGGACTCCATTCTGAAGATGCCATCCCAGATCCAGCAACAGAGCAGCCCTCAACCTTTGCAGCACCAGGGACCAGTTCTGTGGAGAGGTTTTTCCATGGACTGGAAGGGGGCATGGTTTCATGTGCTGCCTGCATGCTGCAAATGAGGCTTCACTTGTTTCTGCAGTCTGGTTTCTGTCATGCCATGGCCTAGTGCCAGTCCATGGACCAGGGGGTGGGGACAGTAGCATTTAACAACTACCAACCAGCTCCAACCTTCCCTGTTGGGGGAAGGTTATTGAAATGATGACAGTGGATCAACATTGCAGCCCTTTAAAGGAAACAGATTGTGTGGACCTTTTTCAATTAGACCCAGAGCCAATTTTGGGATGGAGATGGCCTCCTGGATCACCTTGTATTAGGACCTGGATGGGGGAATGTGTGCTTCTCCTTGTCTTGCAAGATATTTTGGTGACTTTTAATACCAGTAGGAAACTGAGACAAGGAAGTACTGCTTTTTTTGTTGCAGCAATGAAGTTATAGAAAAGCCACAATTTGGAATAGCCTCAATTTGGCTGGCCCTCTTTGTTGGTTTTCCACAAGCCTCTATAGCGTTGCTTTCCAAGTCTGGGTAAAGGTGATTTTTATTTGGATAGTGAGCCTTCCTCTGATTTGAGCCATTGCTACCATCTTTTATTCTCTATTTTTATCATGTTGTTTCATTTTTAATTTTTATTTAGGGTATGTTTTACATTGTATTTTTATATGAGTCACTGAGAGTCCTTTTTGACTGTGATGATATACAAGTGTTTAATGAATAATGCTGCTATAATTTGCTACTGCATAAAGGCTTGTTGAGAAACATTCCAAACATAATAGGCACAGCCTTTATTAGGCTAACACAAAGGTCATTTAAATCATGTAAGCTTTTAAATAAGAAATTACTACACATACATAGAATATAAATAAATAAAAATAAATATAATCTCCACTCATCTCTCTCACAGAACTCTAAGCATCTTTTTTTAAAAACAGATGGAGACAAAAAAGGCTGGTGTTGAAGTGGTGGAGACTGGATTTGGTCATAGTCTGAAGAAGAAATGTGTGTGTGGGAAACCACAAACATTTAAGTTAAGTTATGCCAACAGCAATGGTTTTAGGCTGCATTGAAACTCTGTCTTCTGAGATGAAAAAAATAAAGAAACTCATTGTAACATTTTTAAAGCAGTTATTCAGAATTACTTCAAAAACCCAGAAAACTCCTCAGTAAACGACAGAAGTTGAAAGGAACTACACTGTTTTTGTATTTTATATTATTTTAGATTAGTGTTTTAGCCAAAATAAAGAAAACCAGAGCCAAAGAGGAAAACAAGTACAGAGGATATACCTACCAAGAACAGAAATCTCAGATTTAAGTGATAGAAAATTATTTATTTCCAAGGAAATATCCTCCTGTTGAGCTGTTAAATTCAGATTTCTATCAGACCAAAGCCAAGAGTACCATGATAGTCCTAAGAAGTATTCCAAATGTTATGTTAGAAATACTTTTATCAAGCCAACATACAGTTTGCAAAATAATAACCAACATCCAAATATGAAAAATATTTTTACTCTCTATGTGTAGAAATGTGGTCACATTTAAAAAATAATAGCAAATCACCAACTACCGGTACAAGAACCACAGGTTAGAATTTTGTATTTCTAGATCTTGAAACTGTCAGTTACTGCTATTCTCTATTTCCTTTGCTGAAGGGGCCATGCTTTTTAATTGTACTGAATTAATGAAGTGATTAAAGATTGATCAGAGAGTTGATTTAAATTCCCAATGCCGTATTGTAATGCTACAACCCATTTGGCCCTGATGATATCAGACCTCCAACATGAATTACATATAGTTCTGAAACCACCTTTGCTCTTGGCCCTTCTGATTTATTCCATAGGAATCCAAGTTTAAGCATGTACTGTACTCTGCAGAAAACAATACAAAAAGTCAATTATAACATTTCCTGCTTAAATCCTGTTTTTACAAATTTTGCTCTTATGTCCTTGTTTTGCTTGTTGTTGCTTTCAATTCAGAGTTGACTCCTGATGATTGCCTGGACAAGTATTTTTGGCAAGTGATTTGCTCTCTAGGGCTTAGAGAAAGTCTCTGGCTCAAAGTCATGGAGCTTGCTTTGTGCCGAAGCGGGACTAGAACTCTGTCTCCCAATTTTTTATCCAATGCCTTAATTACTACACCAAACTGGCTCTCCTTATATCGTATCCTTCTGATTTATTCTGTAAGAATCTAAGACCATGTATCTACTATATTTCAAAGGTGACCATATGGAAGTAATTAAAAATAACATGAGACCTATTTTCATACACATCCACCCTCTTTTAAGTATTATCCAATGTTACTTATTAGGGTACTATACCCAACAATAATAGTGTTTTTCTTTTTTCCCTTTGAAAGTTCATTAGTCTCAGCCATCCACTTAATATTTTGTTTTACAACTCAAGCAATGAACAGAATTCCTTTTTAAAATCTATTTAGTAGATAATTTCATTACATGGCATTATTTTGACAAAGGGCCATAGGCCAGGACATTTTCAATCCATCTGAGAAACTGATCTTCAAAAGCCTTGATAATTTCATGAAATAAAGAACAGATCAAGTACAAAGCAGTGTGACTATCCCCAAGTGTTCCTTTAGCTAGAAATCATCTAACAGTGTTCATGAGTTCATAAACCATAATTAAATTACTCATTATAGTTTTGGGAACTATGAAAGCTGGACATGACAATAGCATGTCAGATTTTAGACACTGTTCCTTCTCCTATAATAGTGATGGCAAACCTGTGGCACGCAGAGCCATCTTTGCCAGCACATGATAGGTCGCCCTGGATCAGGTCCACTGTGCATGCACACGCGTCTCCCGCCAGCCAGCTGATTGTTGGGTATCTGCCGTGCATGTGGGGGCGGAGGGGCATGCATGGGAGACACACGCACATGTGGTGCGTGGGGTTGTGCATGCATGTGCAGGGGGCATGGGTTGTACACGCATTGCATGATGGGTGCAGGCACGCATATGCACTTTCGGCATGCAACGACAAAAAGGTTAGCCATCACTGTCCTATAAGATTCACTGATAGGGCTTCTGCAGGAGGTTGCTGCTTTCATCAGAATGACAAAAGCAGCAGTACATTTGTTATACAAGGGCCACCTGTTTTGTATGTGCATACAATGTCATAACACAGTGCACATGAAAAAAGGAAGGTCTTGTGTCGCAATGCCACCAGGCGGATTTTATCATTCTGTCACTCTCGTGGCTATGTGCTTCCAGTTATTATAAGGAGAGGTGAGGCTTCAAACACACAAGTAAGAAAAATTGCACAATTGTTTTCAGACTGTGTCTTCTTAAGTGGATCAGCTTCACAAAATTACAGCATATCACAGAAAAGCTCAGAAATCTAAACCTCTGGTCCCAGCGACTGACCCAGATTGGATCCTGCATTACATCGTATCATGTGGTATGTAGAGCTTAGGCTGGGCCATAATTATAAGCAAAGAGCAAATATACTGAAGAACTCAAAACTGCCATTCACAAAAAGAGCAGCATCTTATAAATTATGAAGTATTTCCAAGGAATAATCATTAAAAAAGAAAGAAAAAGCCCATCTGTAATTCATTTTTCTCTGTTAGCCTCTATTGTATAAGCATTCCAAGACACCAGAGGAAATTATAACTTAAATTTAAACAGACCATCCATCATTCCCTTGGGCTCCTCTCAGCCAGTATCACAAGTGACTGAAAGGAAGATTCACCCACCAGATTGTTCTTGTGTCATGCTCTACAGAAGAGCTCTGCTTGCCAAGAACAATTAGGTCTGGCTAAAGCTACCTTTCACTTCACTAGGAATCTTAATTGCTCAGTTGCTAGGTGAAAAACTAACTTCTAACATGCCATCAGTCCTACTAATAAAACCTAAACTGTAACAAAATGTGCTTAAAAATAGTAATGTTCTCAGGCCATCCACGTCTAGCCCAGACTGTGTGAAAAATATTAGCTTACATTGGCCCCCAGATCTAAAATTCCCTATTTTTTAAGGATTGCATTCCAAGATCTTCTGATTTATTTTCAAGTATTTATTTTCAAGTACAGTACAATTACTGTACAAGCAAGATTTATTTTTACTGTGCTATGGTATTCAAATCAAAGAAAAAATATCTGCATTTTAAATTAATCTGTAAGATTACCTAATGTCATAAAAAGATCTAAAGGATGCATTGCATGTTTGCTATTTAATGCAAAAGTCGTAAACAAGCCTTAATATTTTCTTTAATATTAACTGCCATTGATACAAAAAATGAAATAAAATCGTTAGGACACACTGTAGAAAACAAAAGAAACAGAAGTAACCATGCAATTATGTAAAAGAAGAAAATACATTATGCCATGTTTGATTTCACACAAAAAAACAAAAAAACAACCCAAAATGGAAATTCTTTTTGTTAACCCTTTTTTACTGCAGGCCTTATGCATTCAAGCACTTCTGACTGCATTACAAACTCTTATTAATCTGTAAGGAAACTCACTATTGCTTCCATTATCAATTTTTAACAACCTTCCTTTCTGAAGTCAAAGCCATGACTTTTGGACAAAGGCAGCAAGCAATTCTTTTTAAGGATGAGGTGCGCGCGTAGGTTTTTCGTTTTAAACGAGTATTTTAAAATTGTGGCCTTGTTGTTTTTTTTTTTTTTTTTTTTTTTGTTTTTTTTTTTTAATTCCAGAAAATACTCTGGGCCTGGTTTTAATGCACTGAAAAACGAACACGTGTTGGCTGCAGCAAAGAGCAGGTCTGGTCTTTATTACGAGGAGGAGTTGCACCGGGTGAGATTTTTGTGTGTGTGTGAATCGCGCTTTCCCTCCCCCAAATTCCCGGGCAGGTAACATTGGCATCTCGGAAACCAACTGAACCTTCACGATTCTCTCTCCCTTCCTCCATTTTCGCCAACTCATGAGGAAAAAAACGTTCATATGTTCGTGGCTGGGAGAAACGGCCTTTTTTTCTTTCTTTCTTTCTTTCCCCAAAGCCCTAAATCCTTATGCAATATTAAATGTCGGTTTGAGGCCCTGGAGCTTATAAATTAAGGTTGCTAGTGTGACTGTGTGTCCTACGCACTTCGTTTCTCACGAAGCTCGGCGTTTTCTTTCCCACCAGCTTTCCTCTTACACCCCAAAAGCGAGACTGGGAGCAAGAGACTTGGGGGGGGGGGGGGGGGGTGTTTTTTTTTTGGGGGGGGGGGTGTTTGCCTTTTGAAGAAACGGAATCCTTTCTCGGCACGTCGCTGCGCTCTTTGCAAACAAAAAGAGGGGAAAGAAAAAGCCGCCCGCCGCCGCCGCCGCCGCTGCCGCTGCCGCCGCTCCTCCTTACCTCCTCGGCGCGCAGGCAGAGGCAGCCCAGGATCTCCCGCGTCCCAATTCCTGCCGGCGACCAAAAAACCCGCTCCTTTCTGCTCCGCGGCGCCTCACCATCGTCCCGAATTTGTCGGCCAGCAGCATCTCCCCGTAGAGCCGCTCATCGTCGCTCGGTTTTCTCGGGCTGGCGACTTCCGAGCTTGCCCGCTCAGCTCCGGAGGAGAAACCCTCGCTTGCTTCGCACTCCCCACTCCCCACCCTGCAAATTGTCACTTTCTCACCCAGCCACCCACCCCGCGCTACCACGCGCTGCAGCGCTGGGAGGGCGGGGGAGGTAAGCTGCAATTCAGCAGGCGCAACAGCCGCCCGGGCTTTGCTTTTCTTTTCTTTCCTTTTCTTTCCTTCCCCCCCCCCTCCTCCTCCTTCTTTTTATCTTTTCCTCCTGCCCGCCCAAGGCGAGGTCCGGAGCGGCTCGTCTGGCCTGGGAGCTCTACTCCTCGGGACAAGCGGAGCGACAGATTGGGGAGGGTGGGGAGGTCGGCGTTGTCAGTCGAAAAGCAGAGCAGCTGTTTCGAGGAGTCTCGGGAGCAGGAAATGCCACCAGACTTAAATCCAACCGCGTCAGGAAGAGCGCGCGCGCCCGAGCACAGTGTGTGTGTGGGTGAGAGAGAGAGAGAGAAAGAGAGAGAAAGAGGTGGTAAATAAAATCCGGGTGGGATTATTATGTTCTGGAATGGATCTCTCTCTCTCTCTCTCTCTCTCTTTTTTTTTTTTTTTTTTTTTTTTTTTTTGGGGGGGGGGGGAAGCCAAGGCGGTTTTAATCGCGTAACTGTGAAAGAAGGCAGGACTTAGCCGAAACGAAAAATAAACGTTGGTCATTCAATGTCTGACAGGAATATAAATACTGAGTCAGGGTTGGGTTTTTTTTGTGTGTGTGTTTTTTTTTAAAAAAATAATATTTATTTTGATGCTTTTCCTCGATGAGGAAAGCGATTTCCGACAGCCACCGGGAAGGGGGGCAAAAAGGAGCTTTCGTCTGGGCTGCCTTTCTTTCCTCAGAGCCTCCCTCTTTCCTCAGAGCCTCTGCTTCCAGGGCTTTGGAAGCCTGCAGAATAGAAAATAGGAGTAGAATCGAGCAAATAAAGGACTTGCTACCCTCTACCGGGCAAAAAGCTGGTCCCGGTGAAGAATAACATATGAATGGAAACGCGATGGTGTAGAAACAGAAGAGTCTGGCCAGGAACCACGCGGAAGTCCCTCTCTACAACGCTTTTGCTTTTTGCAGCGTCTTTCGAAAGGCCCCCCGGCAAGCAGGTGAAAATGCCCCCACGCGTGTTGGTGAATTGCGGGAGAAGAAAGTGCCGTTGGAAAACTCGAATGCTTTGTCGAGGATATTTCTCCGGCAGTGTGTGGGATTCAGCCTCATCATGAGGAGTCTTCTAGACAGAATTCCTAAAATTATCGGAGAAAAAAAGGCGTTGTGCAAGTTGTTCAGAGAAATAGTGGGGAAATGCATGGGAGGAAAAAAGTGAAAGACCTCCCTCCTATTCCGAGGGACACGACAGTGCTGAAAAGGGATGCGACAATAACCTACTGTCATCATCAGCCATATCCTGCGCGTACCTGAGAAAAGCTAATTTGGAAATAACCAGCTACTTACAGTGTAGTATTGCAGATGCAGGATGAGCAGTAGGTAAGTTTGCAATTTCAAGATGATTGGTTATGTTTTTATTTTCTTGTTCCATATTGCACTTAAAACTTAAAAGATTTTGGAATGCAGAGGAAGGCCTATGTATTGAAAGATGCTTTCAAGTTGCAACATCAGTTTATTCCCTGGAGTCTGCTAGGAGAAGTTGTATGTTAACAATATCAGCAGCAAGAAAATCAAGGGGGTTAGCATTCTGAAATTTGAGGAGAATTGAATGCAAAATCGACTAGATTGTGTGCTCAAGGAAATTATAAATAACACCATGGTCCTCTGGCATTGCATGAAGCCCCAAATGCCTTTATGGATCTCCCAACACTGAATATGTGGCAATTTTTTTTGTTTTGAAGTAGGCAAATACTATCTTGCTTTAAAATAGGCTTATAAAACAAAAGTCTGAACAACCACAAAACTTATAAGGGAGAAGACAAAAGTCCAAAAAAGTCCATAAAACCACAAAAAAGCAAAAAATCCCAGTTTCTCACCCATGCAGCAGCATCCCAGCCACAGTGGCACATCTGATAGCTGCTCCCTTCTCTTGCGGATTATAGAGGAAAAAGGACTACCAAGTAACTTCTCAGGAGAGCAGTTCCTTGAAAACATTTTCATTCCAAGAAAAGCTGCTCAAGGAAAGTGTTGTATCTAAGTAAGCATGGCAATACCAAATTCTTGTATAGCTAGCTATAGGTAGAACAATTAACAATGGACTAGAACAGGGGTGTCAAACTTGAGGCCTGTAGGCCACATCCAGCCTGCAGGGTGGTTAAATCCGGCCCACAAGGCCGGCCTGGAAATATCAAAGCAGAGGCCCACAGTGCCTCTGCTGGCTAAAATGAGCTGTGTCAAAAAACCACACACACACACACACCCTCGTTTTCACCCTCCATGGTCTGCAGCACTCTGCTGGGCAAAAACAGGGCCAAAAATAGCCAGCAGAGTGCTGCAGGAGGCCATGGAAGGTGAAAACATGCCAGGAAGGGCAGACCCCTCCCATGCCCCATTTTGACCAACAAGTGCTGCAGGAGGCATCCGTCACGCCACCTCCCCCCAGCCCATGGAGAAGTACAATGCTGATCCAGGCCTCGAAGAAATACAGTTTAACACCCCTGGAGTTTCCAATTGTTACTCTGTTACACAGCTTGGCCCCTGCACATAATTTAAATATAATTTTGAAAAATAATGCAATCTAGGATCACTACTTCAATGATACAGTCATGGCCCAACAATTTTCTTGGAAATCATTCTGCATGAAGTAGAAATACAGTTGACAAGTATTGCCTAGATTAGCTCTGACATTCTCACATCCTCCACCAGATGGAAAGATAACAGAGGAACCAACTTAAGATCATACTTAAAACAGAAAAAGTCATGCAATGGTGTTTTTACTAGTCAAGATTATAACATGAAGATGAGATAGAAACTGGAAATATTGAGTGCCGACTGTACCTTTATCCATGATTAACAAACCTTAATCCAATGGTTTTCAAACTTTTCTTTACCACGGAACCCCTTTAAATACCTTTTGTGGCCAGGGACCACGGCCATGGAGCGCCAAGACTTCATTCAAATTTAAACCATAACATTTTTTCAAGGCTTTGTGGATCCCCTGTGACCCCATCGTGACCCGCAGGGGTCTGCGGATCACAGATGGAGAACCACTGCCTTAATCTATTTGCATAATCTGCAGAGAATAGTCCCATATTTTTCTTCTGGACCCAATATAAATATTTGCAACAAAGCAGATATTTCTTGCATGAAAGGTTTTCCTTCTTCTGAAAAGTACACTGTTTTTTAACCCTTCTATTTCAGTTTCCTTATCTTTCTGGGCATTCAGGAGTGTACCAGGTGCTGCATATATTAATCCTACAGGAGTATGATATCCTCCAAATGCTTGTCTGAGTTCCTGGGACAAAAATGTACATTTTTCTGTACAGCTTGACAGCCAAACGTTTGGTCTACATTCTGCAGCTAAAAATCCTTGCAGAATAACTAGTAATTGAACTAAACAACTGAAAGTGAAATATGTTATTAATTCAATTAAAAAAAAGTCATTTTGCGTAGACCCATCAAAGCAAATACGGGTGTTTGTTGGGGATATTAAAATGTCAAAGAAGACAGAGTGACACTATAAAAGCCTCAACCATGTTATATGCCTTTTAGCTGCTATCCTGACTTTTTTTTAACCTGTGGATCCTCCCCTGACCAAAAAACAAAAGAATATCAGGCAGTAAGGTTAAGAATTATCAGTACATTTTCTGAAGAATTTTCTTAAACAAAAATTAAATCTGATTGCATTTCAAATCCAAATGTATTAAAAGCACTGGAAATTATCAGTAAAAAGAAGTTGACCATCAGGCTTACAAATGTTCATATATAAAATATGGTTTAAACTATTCTGCTTGATTTGAAATTGCTTTACATAAAATATTAATTTTTAGAAAAAGAATCTTATATTCTATACCTATATACTGATTTTATATAGTCTCTTGCATAATCTACTTTTACTTTATTGACCCTTGGTTGTTTTTAATTTTACCTATAAAAATTAATGGGAAATTAAAGAGACCTATAAATTAATTTTGTAATTTTGCTGTAATTTTCCCCCTCTGTACTGAGATAACACACACACACACCCCAAAAAGCAAAAAAGCCATCTAAGACTGCATAAATGGATGAGACACTGTTATGTTAAATCAAGCTTAATAGTTAACTTGTCTCATGGTAACTGACACAATGAGACCTCTGCAATCAAACTTATATTGATTAAACAATAAAAGGATATTCTCTGATAACTAAAATAGTTTATTCTCATTTGCACGACTGAAAAGATTTCCTCAATAAAGCAGGTGATGAATGCAACAGCTTATCATGTCTAGCCTACCCATCCACGCGCGTAATTCAACCCTGAATAGAAATACGAATCTTGTTTCTACCTTTAAATGCTTTCCGATGAAGCTACTGGCTAAAATGCTTAAAGGCATCATTCAGCAAAGTGAACTCCATAAAAGGTGTCAGAAGTTGTGTCTCTTCTGATGGCACAAGTGAAATTAAATCCTGACCTAGGTAGCTAAGAGGTTTGTTTTACAGTTCAGAAAACAGGCAGTGACACAATTATATTGGTTTCCTAATTGCAAAGTTGCCACAGGTCTCTCAAGTAATTTAAGGAACAAAGAAAAAAGTCACAAACAACTTTCAGTATCCCAAAAGAGAAGAGTTCGCTCTTGAGAATTACACAAACCAGTCCTTTTCTAAGACCTGAGGAAAAATTTAATACTAAAATTAAAAAGTTGGATCAGATTAAATACTCTATTAATTCAGTAACTTCTGTCAAGCTTAGCCACACAGAATTTTACAAAAGTGCAAAATATTGCAGCTGATTTATAAAACTGCAAAAATCAACATATTTGTGTTTTGGAAAATAGATGTGACATTATAGTGTATAAAAACAGCTTGCCTGTAAATTCTGCGTACAGGTTAATAGAATAAAATATTTCAGCTAGGACATTTTTTCATTTCTTTTTATTATTTTGATATAATTTAGATACTAGGCTCACACATTGAACTAAAATTAGTATTTTGTATCATATTACACTCCAGTAAGATCTGTTTACATTTGGCAGTATAAATGGATTTTGTTCTGCCTAATTTCCATTTTCTTTCTAAATTAAAAGCTCTTCCCCCAAATATACATGGTAATTTCAATTCATCACAACAATTAAATTTTTGTTTCATTTCTAGACATAGAATTACTGCAAATGAAACCATTATCTGAGATGTAAAACTGAGTAGTACATATGCTGACCTTGAGAAAACTCACTGCCCCTTAAGGCTAGGTCACACTGGCCGACGGATGCAAAACGTATGTAAAAAGGACACAACGGACAAGCAAATTTTCCATCCATTGTTATCCGCTCTCAAAAGTGCCCCAAATTTGCATAAACAGCGGACAACAACGGAAAGGAACAGACATGGGGAGGATGTAGCGGGGATGTAAAGCGGATGTTCATAGGAAGCCTAGCGGATGGAAGCGGGTGACACATCCGCAGGGCTTCCCAGGGAGAACAACGAATCAGACGCGTAGCGGAAGGAGCGGATGCGTAGCGGATGCATCACGGATGCCTATAGGATGCATAGCGGATGTGTAGCGGACCCTCCAGGCCCAGCTGAACCTACTCCTACCCAGTGCAGGTCTGCTCCTCCACCCCAGGCAATGTCACAGCCCTTCCATGGATTTCAGCAGCCCCTCGCCTATCAAGCCTACCACTACCAGGACTTCCCACAGCAGAGGCAGCCCTTCCCAGTCCACACCCAGGTTCCTCGGATGCCACAGATGCCTCAGCTGACCCAGCTGCAGATCAGACAGTCCCACTATACTCCTCCTTCCTCTACCCCACAGCCAAGCCCTTCCTCAGAACATCTGTCATCAGTCTTGGGCCTCACATCCCAGGTACTTGATGAAGGGCCTCAACCTCATGGGACTAAGTCAGCTCTCTGAGAGCTTCCTGCACACACCATCTCCTGTTGTACTCTCAGGGCCAGGCACCCCAATGGCGCCTCAGACCAGCACTCCAGTAACAGCCACCTCCACAGTCCCTGGCCCCTTTACATCTGAAACCATGGGCACGCCTCAGAGTGACTGAGAAGAGTGCCAGAGACTGAGTTGTTACCTGCTCACTTTATCTTTGCTTAAGACACTTTACTTGGGTCATTTTAATAAAGACATACAGTTTGTTATTAATAAAGGTTATCTTTGCTTCACATACTTGGTTCATTTTTTTTACTTAATAAAGTGTTGGGGAAAACTTTGAAAAAAGGGTTAAGCCTTTGCATGCTTGTGAGATTGGTAAGGATAGCTGTGGGATGGATAGCTGTGGGATGGGTAAGGATAGCTGTGGGATGGATAGTTGTGCGATGGGTAATGATAGTTGTGGGATGGGTAAGGATAGCTGTGGGATAGATAAACCTCCAGTGCAAGCATAGTGGGACTGTATGGTACACCCTCCCAGGTGCCACCCCTATGGCCCTTTATTATCAATAACAATTTAAGCATTGATCAACACATTTCAACATAAACAAAACTCTTTATTAATGCCCTATTCATTGTAAGGCCACTCAAAATACATGGCACAATCTCATCAGTATGATGAGACAGGCTAAAGGAAGCATCCATTAAGCATCTACCATCCTGTCTTGCCACTCCACTGCTCCAGCTGGGGAGTTGCACCCGTGTTTCAGGAAGTTGCGCTGCTGCTTCCCTTCACATGAAGCTCTGTTGGGGCCTTGCACATCCACAGTGTCTATCAGATTTCGTCCTTGCCTCCATTCACCAGGCTCCATGTCCCCATTGCCTTGTTGGCGGTCCACAAGCCTGTTCTGCAACACTGGGTAGCGGGTGCGCATGAGATTGTGCAGGATGCAGCAAGCTTCCACGATCCTCCTCACAGTGTGTGGGCGATGCTGCATGGTGGTGAGAAGTACCTGGAACCTGTTGGCCAGGATGCCAAAGGCGTTCTCCACCACCCGCCTTGCCCTGGACAGCCTGTAGTTGAAGATCCTCTCTTCACGGGTGAGGTATCTGGAAGTGTAGGGCTTCATGAGGTAGGTTCTGAGGGAGAAGGCGTCATCACCCATGATGAAGTAGGGCACATCTTGTGTGTCGTTGGGTAGGGGGTCTGGATCTGGGAAACCCATGATGAGGTTGCGTTCCAGCCCACCCTTGAGGTCAGGCATTGTATACCTGGGCATCTGAAGCTGACCCGTTGCCTGAAGCATCGATGTACATGAACTTGTAGTCTGCATCAACCATGGCAAAGAGGATGATGCTGAAGAAGCCCTTGGAGTTGAAATAATTGGACCCTGAGTTGGGTGGAGATTTGCAGGCCACATGCTTCCCATCTATGGCTCCAACAGTGTGGGGAACGTTCCACCTCTGATACCACTGCTCTGCAACTTTCCTCCAGCCTTGTTCAGCGGTGGGACACTGGGGGAGCTCCTCCACGTATTCTTCAATGATGGCCTGCACCACTTCTCTGACCACAATGCTGATGGTGTTGTGTGGTACCCTCCAGGCATACTGCATGTTTCTGTATGTGGTCCCAGAGGCCAGGTGGCGCAGAGTCAGTGCCACCTTCAGTCCAGGGTCCAGGCTGGGACGGAAGTTGGTGTTTGCCTTGGTCAACCTGGGTCTCAGACGCTCCACAACTTCGTCAAACATGGCTGGTGGCATCCTCATGAAGTGATGGAATGCACGAGGGTCTGCATTCCTCAGCTCCACCATCAGCTTGTCATAGAGTCCAAACTCCACTCTTCTCCCGATCCATCCTCGGATCCAGACAGCTCTTGGACGTCTCCTTCTCCTTGCGCAGAAAAGGTGAAACAGTCTGAAGAGGCTTGGGTCTGGTGTTGAATGATGGTGGCTACCAAAAGGAGTGTGCGATGATCCATGGTGGACATCAATGGATGATGTGGAAGAGCAAGAGCAAGGCTGAAGAGGTCTGCACACCAGGGCTGCTGGACTGATTGTGAGATCCAGGTGATTTCCTCCCCCTTTTTATAGGAAATGTCGGTTTTCCACTAGGTGTCCTTCCACATACTCTAGACATCCTCCAGACATCCTAAATATCTGAGATACGTCCCATATACAAATGTTTTGTCCGTTTTAATGCTTTATATCTGAGCTGCATCTGCTTTCATCCTTTCTATGTCCGTGCTACTAACACTGTGTGGACGTTCTGCGTACCTTTCGCTTCCTCCCTCTTTCCGTTTTCTGCTGCAGCGGATGTGAGTTGCGCGGATGGCCAGAGGATGCCGAGAGATACATCGGACGTGTAACAGATGACAATGGACGTATAACGTTTGTTGCCCGTATGTGTCGTGGATGTAGATCGTACGCAGAGGAAAGTTCATCCGCTTAAAAAGTTTTGTGCAGCTCAAAACTTTTTGAGTGGATGAAATAGCAGTAGATGGATGCTCGACGGATCGAGCGTATGAAAGACGTACGCAGTGAGTACACAATGGATGCATCGCGTTTTCCAATGGATGGCAAGCTTTTTTGTCCGTTTTACATCCTCTTTGCATCCGTTGGTGCAGTGTGACATGGGCTTTAACTCTGTAATCTCATACCGCCTCAGGCCCCAAATTATACGGCCTCCCAAAAATACACAAAGAAGGCATACCTCTCAGACCCATAGTCAGCTCCATAGGAGCACCATTACAAAACCTAGCTAAATACTTAGCAAAACAACTACAGCCCCATGCTGAAACCGCAGCTTCATATGTA
>BLBF01000054.1:4293504-4353874 GCA_015471245.1 Laticauda colubrina | reverse complement strand
ACAGAAACTTTGCAAGGTTACTGCATTTCCGCTATAAAAATATAGATAGCCATTAGATAGCCCTAAAAACAGAATATTCCTCCTGATGTTCCTGCCATCTAGTCAGTGCCCAAGTATTTGGGGTCCAAATCTAAAAGTCCAATTTGGGTCTTTGAATGGCACGTGGATGAGTACATTAAAAGATATGCAGGTCCAGGACAAAAAGATAAGTGAACAAAAGTGACATTTAATCTAGTGGAATTTACATTTAATTTGAATTAAAAATAAATCCAGTTTATATTAATGCTTCCAATTTAATTAATGAATTTCCTTTATGTCACATTAAAAATAGATATTATTAGAAAATATTAAAGTTTTAAATGACAAAATATGTATCTTGGGCTCAAATGTATGTATCCATAACTTTAATTCATGTCAACATAATCTGGATCGCCCTAACAATTAGCAACATTTTTTGTGGTTATTTCAAAGTATAACAGCCATTTCAATCTGGAATTTTATGGGAAGTTACAGAATATTTCCACCAGACTTTTCAGTCTTACAGAACAAGATAGTACCAAAATTGACATACGGAGGAATCAGGGATGAGATACATAAGATGAGGATGTTTAAGAAGAAGTTCTCTTTCTCTATTTTTGTATTATTGTTCTGAAGCTCGTGATAACTTGGTTTTGGTTGCAAGGAAAACTCTTGTTTTGCATTTTTGCCATTTTTATAAGAGTTGCTGTAAATTACACAATAAATGGCAGTGTCCTTGCTGAATTGGAAGGCTTGCTAAATATTTGGCACATTTTGGAGCCAGAACCCCAGCAAAGCTTTGACTTGTGAAGAATGCAAATCACAACTGTGTCCAGAATATTAAGCCAAAAATAGGCCAAGATAATGGTATCACATAAATTATAATTGGTCATTTAAAAATTATCACCACCACGAAAACAATAGTGTTCCTTCCAAGTTCAGAATTGTGTAAGCCAAAATTGTTTTGATGCTATATATACTCTCAAGACAGCGATGTCACCAGTGTATTCCAAAGAGTAAGCAAGAAGAAATGTCACTGCCTGCCAGCAGATACTCTGTGGATAAATTGCTGCCAAGCATAATAGTTGCTAGCAAGGCTTCCCAAAATGTATCAGTCAACAGTACATGACACACCCCAACAGGATGTCACAGAAACATACGCAATGCACAACTTTGAGCTACATCGCCTTTCCTCTCTGATCATTGGCAGCAACTGACCTTGGCAGCCACTCCTCTCCAGGTCTTTGTTTCTGAACCTCATTTGACTCCAAACACTGGTGTCAAGTGTAAGAAAGCTCTGCCAGCATAAAATAAGACCTAGTGAGGAAAGAAACAGGCATGATGAGGCAGCACAGCCGGACCTTTGGAGAGAGGGGGTTAAATGTCATATCCCTAAATATTGCATCAAGAGGGATGGATCACTTTCTGTTGTTTTTTTTTTTCTTTGCCAATTGAAATTATGTCCAGGAAAATGTCTTCCCTGGATGTAGAAGTTCATATGACCTTGGACCCTTCCTTGGCCCTGGCAAGCAGCACATGCAGAAGATTTGTATATTGCAAGAACTGTGCTATAGGTAATGTAACTATGAGCCTGGGGACAACATCAGTCATAAAAGTGAACACAATGTCCTAGTCAAAAAAATATCTCTTTTAGGTGAGGGGAATCATGAGTCTGCTTGGGTAAGCAGAACCCTTACACTAACTGTAAGCCTTTCATTATCAAAAGAAATTGCTCCAAACAGTAGTTCCAGTACCTCACTACATAGAGCAGACATCCATAATAAAGTTCTTTTAAGATTTTAAGAACAGCCTTAAAGAACAACAACTTGGAACAAAGGTTATGGCAGACGTCCTAAGGGCTGTGAAAATATTTACAGACCCCTCACATCTTGGACATAAGCTGTTTCAATTCCTATCCTCAAAACGATACAATAGAGCACTGCGCACCAGAACAACTAGACACAAGGACAGTTTTTTCCTGAATGCCATCACTCTGCTAAACAAATACTTCCCTCGACACTGTCCAACTATTTACAAAATCTGCACTATTATTATTAATCTCATCACTCCTTATCACCCCTTCCCTCCCACTTGTGACTGTATAACTGTAACTTTGTCATTTGTATCCTTACGATTTATATTGCCTGTTTCCTAGTATGATTTGATTGCTTATTGTACCCTATGACTATTATTAAGTGTTGTACCTTATGATGATTCTTGACTCTTGACTAATGTATCTTTTCTTTTACGTACACTGAAAGCATTTGCACCAAGACAAATTCCTTGTGTGTCCAATCACGCCAATGAAGAATTCTATTCTGTTCTGTTCTATTCTACCCAAATATTTATAAAATGGATATTTAGACACACGTAGATGTCCTTTTTGACATGTACAAATATAAGTCACTATATTTTTCCTTTGTGTTTTGGAAATAATTACACTTCCATTTTGGTGAGGTAATGCATTTTGTGAAAGCTGTGGTCATTTTCCAAACTTGCTCATTCAGCTAGGCAAATAAGACCAGCTGCCACATGGACATAAATGGAGCAAAGGCACATGGATTTTAAACCACAAAATCAAGCTTTCCTGTTGAATAAGGGAGTTTCTGAATGGATTCAGTGCTTCCTTGATGGGACATAATGCATTTTCCTCTCGAGAGCCAGGGAGCTGATCTTGATAGGAATCCACAGAACTATTACCGAGGCAAAGAATCTAAACAATTATTTAAGTCTCATAATATTCAGAAGACATTTAGGCAAATACCTTACAAATAATCAGAGTTGGAAGGGGCCTTGTAGGTCATCTAGTCCAACCCCCCACCTAAGCAGGAGACCCTACTCCATTTCTGACAAATGGCAATCCAATCTCTTCTTGAAAATCTTATTCACTTATTCAACATGCAAGAGGAAGGGGACATCAAGCACAACCTGACTTGCGAGATTCTATTATTATAGCCTATCTCTATAAGATACGGTTCTAGTCTGCTGGGGAATTGATTATCTGGTCCGATCTAGCTAGCAGGCCCAACATTACCACAGAATTAAGTCCTGTATCACTTAAAAGCAGAGAAGCTTCAATGGTGGACAAAGTGGCAAAGTCCTATTTCACTAATTTTAATGGCATGATTTAAGTCAAGACAGAAAATCAATGACTTGCCTGCAATTCCAAACTGAAGGCTAATGTTTTCTATCAGTCACCTACTATAAGCACCAATGTGCCTTACTTCATCTTCATACTAATATATTTTTATAGCAAGCCTAAGACAAAGTAGACGCAGACTGCCTGATGTCTCAATACTTGTTCATAGTTATTCATTGCACATCATCTATCAGTGTTCATTTTACATGCATATTAAATCAGGTGATTCCCCCCCACACATACTTTACCCTGATCAGTGTAACAAATTGCAAAATTAAAATAGTAACTGATAATTATTTGATCATAAGTATCAGTTTTAGGGGTACATTTTTCTCACAGAGATATGGTTAGTGTAAGGGGACACTTGGACCAATATCCCGAATCGTCAGTTCTTTGAAGTCAGAACTATTTGGCTCTATAGTCAAAATTGCTTTTGATTAAACTATGCATTTCGACTCTAAACTTTTCACAGGACTTTGTGTCTTCCATTTTATAATTTATAATTCCTTACTCTAATCTAACCTAATTTAATCACAAGAAAATGCCAAACCTTTTACTTTACTGCAGCAGGAAAGATGAAAGAGCATTCTTCCATTTTCATTTACTTTCGGTGGGGCTTAATCTAGAAAAGGAAACTGCTTTGTGGGAGTGTTTCCATACATGCAGCTGATACATATATAAACCTTTGTCTGGAAGTATTTATATAGCCATCATAATGTTTATCACTGTACAGTATAACTGAAGTTATTACAGTAGTTAATAGAGGTATTTTTTCCAAAAACAAATTGATGTCTTTGGCACATGTTCTTGGTCCATCAGAAAAGCATTGTATCCTGGCTGCAGGAATATGAGCAAATGGTTTCATTGGGTTAAAAACATCCAAGCTTTTGTCTGCCATATTCTGCAAGTTACCAGTGGTGGTGAGAACTATTATGCGAGACAAACTCCCAACCAATTATAAAGTCACTAAGCCAGAGGGGGAGAAAAAAAAACCAGAACTGAATTTGAAAAGGAAGAAATGGCACTAGTAGGAAGAGATAATTCATTTTATCCTTCACTGTTAAATCTGATCTTCATCCTGGAGCACCAAGGAACTACCAGAGGACTGGAAAAGAGCTGATGTTCCTATCGTCAAAAAAGGAGAAAACAGACCCAGAAAACTATGGACCAATTAGCCTAACATCAATACCTGGAAAGATACTAGAAACGATAATTAAAAAACAGATCTGCCAATATCTAGAAACAAGTAAAGTAATAACAAGAGTCAGCACGGGATTGTTAAAAACAGATCATGCCAAACCAATCTTATTTCATTCTTCAACATAGTGATTAAATTAGTAGACCAGTGAAATACTGTGGACATAATATATTTACATTTCAGAAGGCATTCAACAAAGTAGACCGCAATCCACTTCTTGATAAGCTAGAAAAAAGTGGAATAAATAGCACCACCAGCTTATGTATCTGCACATCTACCTTGCTTTGAATGAAATGGAGACGATGTGGTGTCTCATGGCATTTACCGATTTACTCAGTTTCCACCATGGGAAAAGGTGTATAATAATAACCGTGGTGACACAGTGGTTAGAATGCAGTACTGCAGGCTACTTCTGCTGACTGCTGGTTGCCTGAAATTTGGCAGTTCAAATCTCACCAGGCTCAAGGTTGACTGAGCCTTCCACCCTTCTGAAGTTGGTAAAATGAGGACCCAGATTGTTGGAGGCAATATGCATACTTTGTAAACCACTTAGAGAGGGCTATAAAGCACTGTGAAGTAGTACATCAATCTAAGTGCTATTGCTAAGTGCTAGTAGGAAAGTCCTTTTCTTCATGCAGGCAGACATAGGAAACAAATCCTCCATGAAGCAATGGGTGAGTTCAGACATGGCTTAACTAGCATCACAAAATTAAACCTCCTAACTTTGTAGAGCTCTTTTTAGTACAATAAAAAATGTACTAAATCTAGGCAAGCCATATCTCCTACTTCTTTTCTTCCCCCCCCCCCCCAAAAAAAAAAAAAAATCACACCAGTTTTCAATAAGAAAAGAGATGTTTGGAATTGTGGGGTTGTTCACAAATATATCACCGGTAACTTGCCAGTCAGGCTGTTTGAACTATTTGCTTAATATATCTATGTGACCCTTCTCATTATAAATCTCAAAGTGCCTTACAAATAATAACAACGAAAGAAAAGCCAGTGGTTTGAGTCAATTCAAAACATATTTGATTTAAAAGTGAACAACAAAAGGAGAAGAGAAAGAAAGCCAAAGCTGCATGTACTGTGTTGAAACAGGGAGGAATTAGGCGAATATGTTACTGCAGGTTATGTATGATAACTACAGTGAGATTATTGTGGATGAAAATATTTGACAATAGCTGTGACGGGAATGATTGGTGAACATGACAGAAGTGGTCAGACTTAATGAAAGAAAAGACAATCTCTATTGGACTATATCTACTTATTGGTGATTGTATTTTTACGTAAAAAAGAAAAAAAAAGATTGATGGTTTTGATGATTAGACAGGATAGATTATAGAAAGAAGAGAGTCACAATGTAACTTTAAAGAGAGAGATTTAAGAGAATAATCATAGTTATAACTGCTGCAAAGAAGACTGGAAGTCATTTCTTCACATCTTTCCTTTTTTTCTTTTATCTGCTACTTTTTTTGCAATTTTAATTTTTTTCATTCTTTCCCCCACCCTTTCTCTTTATTTTTTTTACTTTGCTAGTTTCTGTTAATTTTATTCTTGTATTTAAAATTCTCAAACCTATGTCTCTCTCTGTGTGTGTAATACATTATTGTAAGCCCATGTCACACTGCACCAACGGATGCAAAGAGGATGTAAAACGGACAAAAAAAACCTTGCCATCCGTTGGAAAACGCGATGTACTCATTGCCTCCGTTTTGCTTCCTCTCTATCCGTCCAGCATCCGTTTATTGACGTTTCATCCGCTCAGAAAGTTTTGGGCTGCCTAAAACTTTTGCGCGGAAAATGTATCCAGTTCGTCCGTTCTGCATCCGCTACGCATCCGTTACGCATCCGCTATATCCGCTAGGCATCCGCTGCGCATCCGCGCAACTCCATCCGCCCGGATGCAGGAAGGAAGCGGAACGGATGCAGAACGGATGCCTAGCGGAAACAAAGCGTTTAAAACGGAAAAAACGTCCGCAGAGGGGACCTATCTCGGATATTAAGGATGTCTACAGGATGCCTAGAGGATGCCTAGAGGATGCAAAGGGACACCTATACTGCCTATAAAAAGGGGGAGCAACTCGTCTGCATCTCACTTTCAGACCAGCAGCCCAGCTGTGCTGACCTCTGCAGCCTTCATCTGCCTCTTCCTCTTCCACAGCATCCAGTCATGTCCACCGTGGATTGCGACAAAATCCTTTCGGCAGCCAACATCCTTCTGCAACACTGTGAAACCATCTACAGTCTCTGTGAACAGTACTACGGGAAGAAAAGGAGGCACCCAAAAAAAGTCTGGCTCCGAAGATGGTTTGCCAGAAGAGCACAGTACGTACTTTACGACAAGCTGATGGTGGAGCTCAGGAGCGAAGACACTCGGGCGTTCCAGAACTTCATGAGGATGCCTCCAGCCATGTTTGACGAAGTTGTGCAGCGGCTGACACCCAGGTTGACCAAGACAAACACCAACTTCCCGCCCAGCCTGGAACCTGGGCTCAAGGTGACACTCACTCTGCGCTACCTGGCCTCTGGGACCACCTACAGGAGCATGCAGTACGGCTGGAGGGTGCCACCCAGCACCATCAGCTTTGTTGTCAGAGAGGTGGTGCAGGCTATCATCGAAGAATACAAGGAGGAGCTCCTCCAGTGCCCCTCCACTGAAGAAGGATGGAAGAAAGTTGCAGAGCAGTGGTATCAGAAGTGGAACTTCCCCCACACCGTTGGAGCCATCGATGGCAAGCACGTGGCCTGCAAAGCTCCAGCCAACTTAGGGTCCACTTATCACAACTACAAGGGCTTCTTCAGCATCATCCTCTTCGCCATGGTCGATGCTGACTACAAGTTCATGTACATCGATGTATCAGGCAACGGCTCATCTTCAGATGCCCAGGTATACAACAACAGTCACCTCAAGGAGGGGCTGGAAAGCAACCTCATGGTGGGCTTCCCAGATCCAGACCCGCTGCCCAACGACACACAAGATGTGTCCTACTTCATCGTGGGGGATGACGCCTTCTCCCTCACAACCTACCTCATGAAGCCCTACACCTCCAAATACCTCACCCGTGAAGAGAGGATGTTCAACTATAGGCTGTCCAGGGCAAGGCGGGTGGTGGAGAACGCCTTTGGCATCCTGGCCAACAGGTTCCAGGTACTTCTCACCACCAATGCAGCATCGCCCAGAGACCGTGAGGAGGATCGTGGAAGTTTGCTGCATCCTGCACAATCTCATGCGCACCCGCTACCCAGTGTTGCAGAACAGGCTCAGGGACCTCCAGCAAGGCAATGGAGACATGGAGCCTGGGGAATGGAGGCAAGGGCAAAACCTGATCGACACTGAGGATGTTCAAGGGCCCAACAGAGCCTCACGTGAGGCGAAGAAGCAGCGCAACCTCCTGAAACACTGGTGCAACTCCCCAGCTGGAGCGGTGGAGTGGCAAGACAGGATGGTAGATGCTTAATGGATGGTTCCTTCAGCCTGTCTCATCACACAGATGAGATTGGGCCATGTATGTTGGGTGTGCCTACAATGAACATGGCATTTAATAAAGAGTTGTGTTTATGTTGACATGTGTGGATCAATGCTTACATTGTAATTGATAATGAAGGGCCATAGGGGTGGCACCTGGGAGGGTGGACCATACAGTCCCACTATGCTTGCACTGGAGGTTTATCTATCCCACATCTATTACCCATCCCATAGGTATCCCTGCCCATCCCACAGGTATCCCTTCCCATCCCACAGGTATCCCTTCCCATGCCACAGCTATCTTAACCCATCCCACAAGCATGCAAAGGCTAAACCATTTCTAAAAGTTTCCACCCAGACTTTATAGAAAAAAATTAATGAAGCAAGTGTGTGAAACAAAGATAAACTTTATTCATAACAAGCTGTAAAATAAACATGACCCAAGTCAAGTGTCCAAATAAAGTCCACAAATATCCAGGCAGCCAGTCTCTGGCACTCCTCTTGGTCACTCGGAGGTGTGTGCCCAGTCTAAGGTGTTAGGGTGCAGGTGCTGTGGAGGTGGGTGCTGCTGCAGTGCTGGTCTGAGGTGTTGTTGGAGTGCCTGGCCCCGAGAGGACAACAGGGGACGGTGTGTTGAGGAAGGTGTCAGACAGCTGGCTCAGCCCCGTGATGCTGAGAGGTCCTTCCTCCATGCCATGGGGTGTCAGCCCCAGTACTGAGGACAGATGTACTGAGGCCGGGCTTGGCTGTGGGATGGAGGAAGGAGCAGTGTAGTGGGGCTGCCTGGTCTGCAGCGGGGTGAGGACTGGCGTGGGTGGCATCATTGGCGTGGCTGGTATCGCTGTCGTGGGTGGCATTATTGTCGTGGTTGGCATCGGTGGCATCATTGGAACCGGTGGCAACGGTGTCGCCCGATGACTCTGTGCCTGCATTTGGAAGGGCTGCTATCTGTGCTGCTGGACCTCCGGGTAGCTGTAGCCCTGGTAGGTGAGGGGCTGTGGGAAGCCTTGGTATGGGAGGGACATCACCTGGGGTGGAGGAGCAGACCTGGACCAGGTGGGAGCAGGTTCCTCTGGGTCTGGAGGGTGGTTAAGCAGCGTGGTGATCCTCTCCTTCACCACCTGGTACTGGGGATCCACCATCTCCTTGAGGGTCTGGTTGACATAATTGAGGAAGGGCTTGCAGTTGGAGGAGGAGGAGTCGATGGGGACCAGCTGAGAGAGGAGACCTATGCTGGTGCGGATGGTGTCCCTGATCTCCACCAGGACCTTGTGGCTCTGCCCCTCCTGCGGTCTGGCTCTCTGCCTTACTGTGGAGGCGGAGGTGTGGGTGGATGCGGCTTCGGCAGCGGTGGACTCGATGTCTCCTTTCTCCCACCGCACCAGGGAGTCCTCCTCGCTCTCCACCACGCTTTCAACACCTGCCCGGGGGTTCTCCGCCGTGGCACGCTCCACAGATACCTGCATGGAGACAGGGACTGACTCTCGGCCGCCAGAGGTCTGGCTCCCAGCAGGCTTCCGGAGAGAGAGGGTAGAGATTTGGGCTCCTGGTGCTCCTCGGTGGTGGACCTCACCCTCCAGGAAGCTGCACTTGGCCATGACATAGTTCTCTCTGTCCGTCAGCTTAACCGTGGCCTGGCCAGATTTTTTGAGGTGCAGCTTCCCGTTCCAGGTGTGCATGTGCTTCCACCAGCCGAGGAGCACCTCCGATGTGTAGCCCAGATTCTCCGCCCTCTCTCTCCAAGCAGCCTGCTTCCGCTTGGTGTCCCTGTACAGCCGGTGTCCCTTCCGCCACAGATAGTCATTCTCTCTCAGCCACTCCAGAACCTCATCCTCGTGCGTTTCCTCAATGTAGTACTGCCTCCTCTCCCGTTGTTGCTTACGCCTCTTCCTCCCTTTGGCAGGATCAGATGGGCCCTCATCAGAGGGGCTTCCAGGTTGTAGGGGCTGCTCCTCCACACCAACAGCAGCAGCAGCAGCAGCAGCAGCAGGATCACAATCAGCATCATCATCAGCAGCAGCATAATCACCAGCAGGATCATAATCAGCAGCAGCAGCAGTAGTAGCAGCAGCAGCAGCAAGACCAGGATCAGCAGCAGCAGAGTAAACACCAGCAGCAGGGTCAGCAAGACCAGGAGCACGAGCAGAACGAGCAGGACCAGCAGGACCAGGAGCAGCTTCAGCAGAGTACGCAGCAGCAGAAGCACCTCCGCCAGGAGCAGCTTCAGCAGAGTACGCAGCAGAAGCACCACTGCCAGGAGCAGCTACAGCAGAAGCTCCAGCAACAGAAGAGCGAGCCCAAGCAGCAGAAGCCCCAGCAGAAGCAGAGTCAGGGACATGGGGCGGGAGGGTGGCCCTGTCCCTCTTGCCAGGGATGGCGGCAGGTTGCTGAGACTTTCGCTTCTTCCCCATGGTTGTGGGGTTGCTGGCTGGCAGGAAGGCTTGCAGGAAGGCTGGCAGGCACCAAGGCTGGCAGGAAGGCAGGTACCAAGGCAGGCACCAAGGCTGGCAGACAGACTGGCTGGCAGGGAGGCTGCAAGGCAGGCTGGCAGCAAGGCTGGCAGGGAGGCTGGAAGGCAGGCTGCCAGCAAGGCTGGAAGAGAGGCTGGAAGGCAGGCTGCCAGCAAGGCTGGAAGAGAGGCTGGAAGGCAGGTTGCCAGCAAGGCTGGAAGAGAGGCTGGAAAGCAGGTTGCCAGCAAGACTGGAAGGGAGGCTGGAAGGCAGGCTGGTAGCAAGGCTTGCAGGCAGACATGCAGGCAAGAACTCGAGGTATCCAGCAGCAGGTCTTTCCTCCAAATGCTGGCCACGTGCGAGCTGCTTCCCTTTATATCCGCGGGGCTTGCGCAATGCATCCTCCCCGCATGCGCAATTAACGCCAGGCATCCATTAGGCTTCCGCTGTGCATCCGCTAGGCTTCTGCTGTGCATCCGTTCTGCATCCGTTGTTTCCGTTCCGCGTCCGCTTTGCTGAGGCCCCCCGGAAGCCTAGCGGACGCGCCATCCACTTCCATCCGCTGGGCTTCCTTTCCGCATCCGCTTTGCATCCGCCCTGTGTCCTCCCCGCGTCCATGTTATCCACTCCAATTATGCAAATTTTCGCCCCTTTTGAGTGCGGATAACAACGGATGTAACATTTTTCTCTTCCGTTGTGTCCTTTTTGCATCCGTTGGGCAGTGTGACACGGCCTGTAGATCAGGGGTGTCAAACTCAAGATCCGTGGGTTGGATCCGGCCCACAGGAGGCTTAGATCTGGCCTGTGGGGCCACTCTGGAAACAGCGAAGGACCAGCCTGTGGGACCTCTGCCAGCAAAAATGGAGCTCGAGGGAACATGTGCAGCCCCTCCTCGGGCTCTATTTGTGCTGGCAGAGGGCTGTGCAAGAGGCAGTCGCAGCCAAAAATGGAGCCTGGGAGCCTGTTTTCACTGGCAGAATGCTTGGGCCACCATAGCTGCCCCCTACACAAGTGATGTCAAGCTGTGCATGCCCACCCTGGCTACAGACCCCACGCTCCCCTGAGATCAAACACAACCCTGATGTGGCTCTCAATGAAATCGAGTTTGACACCCCTGCTGTAGATAAAACATTTCTAATTCCAAGAATTCTGAATTTCCAGTTTGAAACATTTTCTTTTGCATTCAAAATGAACTATTTTGATGATTTAGAAAGAGTCATGTTTCAAACGCGGAACATTTCCAACAACTTTGAAACTGCATGTGTTGAACATGAAACAGCTGTTTCAATCTTATTTCACATCCCCCTAGGAGCCATTGCATGCATTTCAGGAAAGGGAGCTTTTTGGAGCCATGGCGTTGTCAGTAACCATAAGATAGCGCTCTGTGGTTTTCAGCCCCTCTTCAGTCATTTGTAACCATTGACTATGTCACAACAAAGCTGATCTGTCAGCTATCCTTACATTTCAACAGCAACATATTGAACCTGGTTCAATAAATGCTTGGCAATGTCATTACAACAATAGAGGACTTACGTGCAAATGACCTCTCATTCTATTCCACATCAGCTGAAGCCTCTGGGTCATCTGCAGTACAAGGGCAGACTAAAATAGAATGTATTTTAATAATCTAAATATAAAGGTTACCAATATATAATCTGCTGCAGCCAGACTTTCCCTGCATGAAAAAGATATGGTTAGTTAGAATGCAAAGAAGAGCAACTTAGATGATTAAGGGCCTAGAAATTAAAACATATGAAGAATGGTTGCAGGAATTGGTTATGTTTAGTCTAGTGAAAAGGACTAGGGATGACATGACAGCAGCATTCCAATATTTGAGGGGCTGCCAAACTACCAGAAGGTAAGACAAGAAACAATGGATAGAAACTAATCAAGGAGAGTAGCAACCTGGAATTAAGGAGAAACTTCCTAACATGAGAATAATTAACCAGTGGAACCGCTTGCCTTCAGAAGTTCAAGGTGCTCCATCACTGGAGGCGTTTAAGAAAAGACTGGACAGCCACTTGTTTGAAATGGTAATGGGTCACCTAATTGAATAGGGGCTGGACTGGAAGAACACCAAGGTCCCTTCCAAGCCTATAATTTTGTATTCTGCATTCTGTATACCAACAGAAAATGGTTAGGAAACATTCTTGTTCTTCAGTGACAGAGTTGACTATGAGCCACACTGAACCACAATAAGGGAAGTGATTGGTCCAGAGTTACTAAGTGCACTTCTAGGCTGATATAGAGCAAACTTTTCTGATTATGTTACTGTCCTTGAACACAACTTATGTTCTCTACTTCCTAGTTCACACAACCTGAACCTAGTTCACACACAAATTGCAGGTATTCCATTAAAATGCTCCAATCATGGGAAGCCATTCAAGTAAATGGCTATATGGATGGAGTTCCGCTCATATAGTTTCCAAAAGTCATAGACAATAGCTTTGGCCATTTTAAAAGGACTGTGTGAGTTCTTCTAATAAGATAAATATTTCCAATGTGTGCACATAGTGTTGGGTAAAGCACATTTAGATCAGGACAGAAACAATTTATTTTTCTTTAATTTTCAGAACAGTTTACAAGATGGATCTGGATCCTCAAATTAGAGCAGCGGCTGCCAGTTGCTCCAAAATTGATCGATTGATTTAATTTATACACCATCTATCTCACTCTGCAAAGCGACTCTGGATGGCTTTTGATAAAAACTGTTAATATTAACAACACTAAATAAATGAAAAAAACAAAGGCAAGGACAATGCAATGGTGGTATTTTCCTATTCAGCCAACAGCCAACAGGCACAGAGTGTCCCCGTCAGGACCCCAGGTCCATGGCAAAGTAGGTTTTTACATCCTTTTGAAAGACCAAAAGGGTGAGGACAGACTCAGGTGGCAAGAGCTGGGACCCACAGTAGAAAAGGCTCTTTCCCGATTCCTCAAGAGCCAAAACTCTTTGATTAATGGGGTGTCTCTGCAGCCTTTCATTGGATTGAGTGGGAGGCCAATTTGCTTTATCTTAGCTAAAGATTAATTTATAGTTATTCTTTCCATGCCTTGGCTGCAATGGTAGAGCAAAGTTTTCCTGGCTGCATCAATTGGATGAAGCTACAGAGGGATTTCTGGCTATGCATTTGCACTTGGATCAAAGTGTCTGTTTGGTGGAGGTCACGGGGGGGGGGGGGGGGGGGCTGACAAAGCTGAGGCTCAAGTCCATTGACAGATTATTCTGTAAATAGCAATTCAACCCAGATGGGGAGATAGCTATTAAAAAGCACTTCAAACAGATTTCTCCTTAATTAACTCAGGAGCAAGAGAGGCTGGAAAATTCCTCTTACAGTTTCCAAGGCTCCGGAATTTCCCCATAAAACATACCTTGTTGCAAACCATGTCATTCTTGCTTCCTTGTTTTTGACATCTTGGCCCCAAGCCTATGTAAATCAAGAAAAATAGTACCATGGAGAAAAATGACAACAGGTCAATTACTAGACCATCCAGGCTCTCCAAGGCAAGGGATGTAATGCACAGTACATTTTTTTTTTTTTTTTGCCATGTACTTGGGTCTCACTGGGACAATGCTTGGGACAAAAATGAAAGTTTAAAGTCTGGCTGTGGGACTTAGGAATATGACACCTTTCTTCTGGGTGTGCACAACTCCCAGGGAGAACTGCAGGCATCTGTTGGTCAACAGCCATCAGGAACTGAAGACTCATTAGATCTTTCCAACAGAGAGAACCACCTGAGAATCAAAAGTAGCCAAGTCGCGTGCAAAAAACAAGGCAGTGAAGGGTAAAGCACTGTATATCAGACATTAATACAATTGAGCAAGTCTAGAATTATTTCACAAGAAGAGTAATGCACTCCTCTGCTTGCAACAGAATACCCTATATCACCAGGCTTGAGATTTTGGGCTTGGACAGCCTTGAACTACACCACCTACGGTTGGACTTAAGCGTAGCACACAAAATTATCTGCTCCAATGTACTACCAGTCAATGACTACTTCCGCTTCAACCACAATAATACAAGAACACAGCAGATACAAACTCAATGTAAACCGCTCCAAACTCGATTGTGAAAAGTACAACTTCAGCAACAGAGTGGTCAATGCCTGGAATGCACTACCTGACTTTGTTGTTACATCCTCTAACCCCCACTCCTTTAACCTCAAACTATTGATTTCACCCCATTCCTAAGAGGTCTGTAAGGGGCATGCCTAAGTGCACCATCATGCCTCACGTTCCTGTCCTATTGTCCCCATTTATTCGTACCTATTTCCTGTATTCTGACTCATGTTTATACTTATACTTATTACCTTGTAAGCGATTGACAAATCAAATAAATCAAATCAATAAATAAAATAACTCAGATGCATCATCGCAGTGTCAGGAGTGAGCAAGAAGCAACTGAAGCTGGAAAACACTTCTCCTCATCAATTTCCTATAGCTTCGGAAAGCCAGCTGCTTCCCCTACAATCCATTCCTCAATATTGCACCTGTCAAGGGCAATGTTCATTTTTAATGAAAATGCTGGCATGTCCATCTGCCAGTTATAGGTGAGCACGGCCTTTGCTTGCCACATTCACTTTGAAAGTGTGGGAGCCCCTTTCAGGCTCATCTGCAGCTTTCACTCCTCAGTCCCTGCAGTCCGAGACAGCCGCCTGCAGTCTTTCCAAAAGGTTTGGAAGAGAACCCACCCATTCTTTAAACAGCGGTACTTTTTTAAAAATCATTTCTAGTGTGGAGAACTGTTGCTGAGTAATTTCGGTGCAATGCAGCATCATGTCTCTTTAAGCTCATGACACTTGCTGGCTGGCCAAAGTGAAATTTCTCTCCCTCCCTCCCTCCCTCCCTCCCTCCCTCTATCTGTCCCCCTCCATCCCTCCCTCCTCTTTTACAAAGTCCTAGTTTTACTCATCTGGAAACCCAGCCCTTGCTGTACAACCCTCAGCTGAAATACTCCCACCTAACAACTCCCTCCCAACTTCAAAATCAGTAACACCAAATGAAACTACATTAATCAGCAAAGGTTTCTTTTCCTCGTTTCTTTTTATAACTGTGGTGAGCTAAGTATTTTTTTTTCTTTATAGGCAAAAGACTACAGCTGGGAGGTAGTATTTTAAAATAGACATCTTGCAGAAAAAGCCTCTGGCAGAGAAAGGATCTTATACCGAAGGAGTTAATCAGAGGTAGAGCCCAATGCAGTAGTTCACACTTGATCCATTACAATAATGACTGAATCTCAGAAAGAACCGGAGACATTTCCACCCAGTTAAACAGTATCTGCTGATGCTGTAGGTTTAATTCGGTGTTTCAGTAAATCATCCACAGACAAAGAACAACATGCAGAGTGAGAGAGCCTTTGAATCTACTCACTGTGCAGCAAGGCATGAGTGTGGTGGTGTTCTCCAAGCAGTCCTTCTGCAGCTTTCAGCAGAGCAATGTGCTTTTCACTCCCATCTCAAGCAATCCAGCATTTGGGGGGAAAAAGTGATGCTTCAGCCAATTAAATCATCTAAAGCCGCCATCCATTCTACAGGAGACCATTCCTGTCTCTTGCCTTGGCTGCAGATGCAGGCATCAACCAATAAGGAAGACCAACATCTGAAAGTGCAGAAAGGAGCCTGGCATGCCAATTGCATGCAAGGCTCTCGGTGGCTAACCAGCCAGAGAGGAAACTCTTAGTTTCTGGGGGTGTGTGACAATAGGAAGCATTGATTCATTCCCAGAGAGTAGGCAGATCTGGAAGAGTTTAGAGGGATGCAGAAACAAAGAAGATAGTTGGGTTTTCACTCTGTACAGAGCCACTCATTCTGTAATCATATTTTATACCCAAGGGAAAGTGATTCCTGTTGCCTGCTCCCTTTAGGTTTCCAATGGCAGACAGTGAGTGGCTGTGTTCTTCTTTCATTCAGCTTATAAACTACTTTCTACCACTTACCCTAAGCAGTGTATGCTCTGTCCATAACAACAATTAAAGCACTACATGGCTCCAGTTACACTGAGGAAACATTTCCCAACATGGATAATCATAGTTGCTGCTTTTCACTGCTCTTTCTTGAATACAACCCCGTGAGCATCTCTTAAGATTATGGAGAGATTCACAAAGAATACTGCAGTTTGCCATTGCATTAAGCCAAGACTGAACACGCTTAGAACAATATGTGAATCCCGTTTGTGTCATGCTGTAGAATGTGCTTAACTGTGGAGTATGCATGCAAATGGTAGGCTGGGCCAGAGTAGCTTTACAGGATATATTATCTTTTAACAGTCCTCAAACAGAAAGGAAGGGAAGGAAAAAGGGGGGGAAATACAAGGAGACGGATAACTTTAAATAAATACCTCCCCCTTAATTTAAAAAAAATTTGAATAATATGTTTTTTCATACAAAACGGCTCTAATCTCTGTCTCTTTCTTTTCTCCTCAAATTAATACCATGTCCTCTGTCCAGAGGTGGTATTCAGCAGGTTCTGACCAGTTCTGGAGAACCAGTAGCGGAAATTTTGAGTAGTTCAGAGAACCAGCAAATATCACCTCTGACTGGCCCCTCCCCATCTATTCTCTACCTCCCAAGTCCCAGCAGATTGGCTAAGTCTTCTTTTGTTGCCCTGTACAGGAGAACGGAGCTGGAAAGCAGGTTAGTGGGGTAGGGAAGGAATGGAGATTTTGCAGTATCCTTTGCCTGCCACACCCAAGCCACAGCCACAGAACTGGTAGTAAAAGAATTTGATGGTCTGGAGAAGTCTTACTGATCATGTTCTGAGAGATCCTTTTTAGTTTCTTAGGACTGTGGATAGGATAAGATTATTATTTTTCTTTGGCCTATGACAGGAGGCCCCAGCCCCTGGGCCACATTCGGTCCAGGAACTGGGCCATGCAAGCAGCAGGTAAGTGTGCGAATGCGCAATTTGTGCAAGCGGGTACACACACAAAACCATCTCCTCTCCCCGTCCCTGCTGCCACTGCTACAAAACCAGAAATGTTGGGGACCACTGGCCTGTGATATGTACTTTAGATCCTTGTTGATTTAGATCAGGGGTCTCCAAACTTGGCAACTTTAAATCTTGTGGTCTTCAATTCCCAGAATTCCTCAGCCAGCAAAGCTGAAGTTGAAGTCTACAAGAGGATCTAGATTATTAAAATCTTTTAGAGGAAGACAAGCAGGGTGAGTTCCAAGAAGTGGTAAATGTCTCATTAAACCTTGGGGAAAAAAGGTTTAGCCTCTCCTAAAGAAGACATCCCTTAGCTCCATTGTCCTCTGCAGGGAAACAAAAGAATGAGTTGAGAACAAATATCTTATCACAAATATCCCTTAGAGCAATGGTTGCCAACTGGTGGGCCGCAGTCCACTGGTGGGCTGTGAGAAAATTTTGGTGGGCCACAGAGAAATCTCATCCCCAGAGCACCCCCACAAAGCAATTAATCCAGGCTGTGCAGAAACACAAGGCTGTGCCAGCCACATGGCCCGCGGGAACCCTCCCCACCCACTCACTCCTTATCTGGTAAACTTGCCTGCTAAATTGCTATTTTTCCTTTTTCTGACCACCATCTGTTCTGCTGTACTGGGAGATTTAGATTAGCTAGGAAGCAGGAAATGGTTGGATTTCTTTCTTTCTAGCTAGTCTTTAGATCTTTGGCTCAGCACAGCTGAACTTCTCTTAGGACTGAAGGTTTGCTTGCAAGCAAATTCAGTGCAGACTCATGGCAGACAAATTTGAGAGACGAAACTCGCCGATGGCAGATAGATAGATCACTGAATAATTCTGTGAGCAACTCAATCTGCCTGCTTTGCCTGATTTTGGGTAAAAGTTGCGGTTTTTTTAAATAAAAAATTAAATATTTACATGCATGGTGTGTTGTGAGTTAATTTTGTGAGTTTGCTTGCAAGCAAATTTCATGTGACAGACTGAGCTAGCCATTGGCTGACAGATAGATCTCTGAATGAATCTGTGATTCTCTGAGCAACTCAATCTGCCTGCTTTTTCTGATTTGGGGTAAAAGTTGCTCTTTTTTAATAAACAATTCAATATTTTTACAAACATTTATAATATTTACATACAAGCCATGCCCAGCAAGTCACATGATCACCAAGCCACACCCACAGAACTGGTTAGTGGTCCCTGGGATCTAAAATTATGAGTTTGGTGGTCCCTGAGGTCCAAAAGGTTGATGACCCCTGTCTTAGAGTGTGGCAGCTGATACAGATAATAAGATCCAGATTACCTGGATCCAATCCAGTTGGCTTTTGAACCTGATTTTTGCATCAAAAGCATTTTGGACACTGTGCCAGAAAGTTCTATGGCAAAGATTGCAAGAATACAGTTCTGTTTGTCCTCCTGAGTTTTTCTGTAACCCTTGGCCATGTTCACTAAAATTATCCACTGAACAATTATACAAGTTATTACAGGAAATGTTGTACTTTCATGGTTCTAATTCTACCCCCAGGATGAGTCTATATGTTCTATTAAATAGTATGGCTAGATAAGTGAATCAGACAAAGTAGTTTGGAAAAAAATTATCTGGATAACCAGGAGCCCCAAGAATCAAGAACCAATATAAAGGGGATGAGAAATTCTGAATGCCAGATAGACCAGGTTTTAGGAGTGTCAAGGGTGGATCTTGGAGAGAAATGGACATGGAGGAGAATAATCTTGAATTAAAGCAGAACAACTACAGGAACAGAAAACCACAAATTCTATTTATTTATTTTATTTCTTTATTTTTATTTGTCAATTGCTTACAAGGTAATTGGTATAAGTAAAAACATAGTTATGAATACATGGATACATATAAGACAAATTTAAAAAATATAAAAGAAACAATAGGACAGGGATGGTAGGCATGTTGGTGCGCTTATGCACGCCCCCTTCTGAAGTCATATTTCCTGCAATCAAGTTTGATATGATTAATCTTGAGTTTGTATCTATTGTTTGCTCTTGTGTTGTTTTGGTTGAAGCTGAAGTATTCATTGACAGGTAGGACACTGCAGTGTATGATTTTATATACTATACTTAGATCAGACCGAAGGCAGCATACTTCTAGGTTTTCTAGGTCTAGAATTTTGCGTCTGGGGGCATAAGGTATTCTGTAAAGAGTAGAGGAGTGGACAACTCCTCTTATGAAATATTTCTGGACTTTCTCAATTGTGTTAATATCAGATACGTAATGTGGGTTCCAGACTGATGAGCTGCATTCAAGTATTGGTCTAGCAAATGTTTTGTATGCTCTAGTTAGTAGTGTAATATTACCAGAGAAAAAGCTACATAAGATGAGGTTAACAACTCTTAATGCCTTTTTGGCTATGTAGCTACAGTGGGCTCTAGCACTTAGATCATTTGAGATGAGTACTCCAAGGTCCCTGACAGAGTTTGGATCGTCAACAAGGTCTTGACTATTCAGCCAGTATTTTATTTTCTGATTTTTTTTTGTCAATATGTAGGACAGAGCATTTATTTGTTGAGATTTGAAGTTGCCATTTGTTTGAGAATATTGACACATAGTCAAGGTCTTTTTGAAGGATAGTCTGTGGTGTTGAATAGCTTTACATCGTCAGCCAAGAGGACGCAGTTGGTCTTGATATGATCACAGAGGTCATTTATGTAGAGTATGAAGAGAGTTGGTCCTAGAACACTGCCTTGGGGGACACCACTGTTGATAGGTACAGAATTTGATAGCACACTCCCAATTTTGACCATTTGTTGTCTGTTTGACAGGAATGCTTCTATCCAGTAATGCAGATGTCGAGAGATGCCATAAGATTTTAGTTTTAGGAGTAGTTTGTCGTGTACCACTGAATCAAAGGCTTTACAGAAGTTTATGTAGATTGCGTCTATTACTTTGCCCGTATCAAGTTGCGTAGTCCATATGTTTTTACAGTGCAAGAGTTGCAGGTTATAGGACAGTTTCCTTCTGAAACCAAACTGTTTGTTAGAGAGTAGGTTCTTTATCTCTAAGTGGACAATAACGGATTGGTTAATAATTGATTCCATGACTTTACAGGTGACGGAGCAAAAAGAGATTGGTCTGTAATTTTCAACTAGGCTGGGGATGACCATGGCTTGTGACCATAGGTTTGGCAAGGAGCTGATTCTGAAAGAGTTTTCAAAGATTATGCTTAGAGGTTCAGTTAATGGCAGTGGATAGCTTTTCTAAGAAGTAAGCACATATTCCATCCGGTCCAATAGACAGAGATGGTTTTAGATTGTGCAGTGCTTTTTCAACGTCTTCTGTAAAATCGATTTGTATTAGATCATTGTAGTTTTCTGTGGTTCGACTAGGAAATACAGGGCATGATCCATTGCTGTTTACAAATACTGAGCCAAAGAATGTGTTAAAGAGGTTTGCCTTAATGGTGTTGTCGTTGCACAAAGAACATTCCTTTTAAAATTAGGTTTTGGGTAAGGGGAAAAATCCTGGTTTAAACTGTTGGCAAGCATTCAATGAAAGGATGGATGGGCTCTTGTATGTTTCCCTTCTCCTAAGAGATCAGCCATGAAGTACTAGGCACAGCCGGGCATCTGTCTTTGGCAGGTACTGGGGCAGGCGCAGCCAACAAGAGTCATGACAATCTTCCTTTCTTTGAATTGCAAAACTTGGGTGCTTCCCATGAACTTTAAGACAAAAAGAGAGCAGATGGTTTGTACAGTCCAAGGTGCTACAGATCAGTGGTTGCCAACTAGTGGGCTGGGGACCACTGGTGGTCCGTGAGAACATTTTGGTGGTCTGCAGAGAAATATCACCCCCAAAGCACCCCCCAAAGTAGCTAATCCAGGCTATAGGGGAACACAAGGCTGTGCCACCCACATGGTCCGCGGGAACACAAGGCTTGTGTCACTTGCATTGCGAACAACACGAGGTAGTAAGGGGAGGGGGAAAAGGGCGGAGGGGGAGAACTTGCCCCATTCACCCCACTCGCCTGGCCTGGCCACTGGACTTCTTATTTCTTCTTCTGCTTTTGGCTGCATGCAAGGAAAGCAACAAAAGTCTTTCTTTCTCCACCAGAAATGAGTCTTTGGGACCCTGCAAGCCACCCTGCTCCAAGAGGCTGCGCTGGCAAAGACTCATTTCCGGCGGAGTTTGGGGGAGAGAAAGGAAGACTTCTGCAGCTTCTGCTATTTTCTTGCCTGAAGCCAAGCGTCTCTTTCTCTCCCCCCCTCCCCGAGAATGAAGCTGGAGATGGCATCCTGCGATCCCAAATAAAGAATGATCGATTGGTAGGAAAACGGAGTGGGGAATTTTCCTGCAGACTTTTTTGGGGATTTTCCCAGGGTCTCTAGTCCACGGGATTTAAAATTATGAGTTTGGTGATCCCTGAGGTCCAAAAGGTTGGTGACCCCTGCTCCAGATCATTTTAAAGCCTAAATCAAAAGGAAATCCTTAATAAGAAAACCAGTGAAAAACTATGCCTCTTCAAGCCACCTTAATTAGATTTCTAATACCAGCGGGTATCAGTAAACTGAGGCAGGAAAAAATCAGGTTTGATACCTGAGAAAAAGGGATGCTTCTGCCTTACTGGCATCACAATCGCATGAATGAACAAGTACTAATAATTTTTATTATGCCCCTTCGATCATTAGACTTTAAGCAGCTTGAAAGCAACAAATTGGCAATTGGATGTACTTTATTGCTTCATCATTATGGGGCTAGGCCTGCTTGAGACAAAAGTACTTTAATATCTTCGTCCATTCTGTTTAATCAAGATTCGGGATAAATATCTGTGACTATTTCAGACTGGGTTGCTATAAAACCAGCTAAATCATGTCTTTGCCGATGAAAATAGTCTGCAGTTAGTGAAATGGGACATTATTCAGAGTGCCCTCTTTTGATCCACCTAGTCCAGATTCCGCCATGTCACTTGCCTCTTCATATCATTTTTTGCAATCTAGAACACACTCGCTGCAGTCTTGATACGATTGCTACCATCACCCTGATGTGCTGAGAATGAAGAGGAAATGATTAATTTGAAGAAAGCAGAGAAAGACATAAGGAAACAACAGTATTCTCTTTAACAGATTTAACAGATAATCAGAGTTGGAAGGGACCTTGTAGGTCATCTTGTCCAACCCATCTTGATCCACCACCCAAGCGGGAGACCCTACACCATTTCTGACAAATGGCAATCCAATCTCTTCTTGAAAGTCTCAAGTGATGACGCTCCCACAACTTCTGAGGGAAAGCTGTTCCATTGGTTGATTGTTCTCACTGTCAGAAAGTTTCTCCTTATTTCCAGGTTAAATCTCTCCTTGTTCAGTTTCCATCCATTATTCCTTGTCTGGTCTACAGGCACTTTAGCAAATAGCTTGACCCCTTCCTCCCTGTGGCAGTCCCTCAAATATTGGAAGACTGTTATCATGTCTCCCCTGGTCCTTCTCTTCACTAGACTAGCCAATCCCAGTTCCTGCACCCGTTCGTTATGTTTTCGCCTCCAGTCCCCTTATCATCCTGGTTGCTCTTCTCTGTACTTTTTCTAGAGTCTCAACATCTTTTTTATAATGTGGTGAACAAAACTGGATGCAATACTCCAGGTGTGGTCTTACTAAGGCTTTATAGAGTGGTGTTAGTACTTCCCTTGATCTTGATTGTATCCTCTGTTCATACAACTTAGGATTGCATTAGCTTTTTTGGCTGCTGCTGCACACTGCTGGCTTATATTTAGCTGGTTGTCCACTAGGACTCCAAGATCCCTCTCACAGTTATTGCTATTGAGCCGGGTTTCACCCAGTCTATATGTGTACTTTTGTTTTTTCTTGCCTAAGTGTAGGACTTTACTTTTCTCTACATTTAATTTCATTTTGTTTGATATGGCCCAGTGTTCTAGTCTGTCAAGATCCATCTGGATCTTGAGCCTACCTTCTTGGGTGTTAGCTATTCCTGCCAGCTTAGTATCATCTGCAAATTTGGTAAGTTCCCCTTCTATTCCCTTATCTAAGTCATTAATGAAGATATTGAAGAGTACCGGGTCCAAGAGGGAACCTTGTGGCACCCCACTGCTCACTTCCCTCCATGTAGACTTAGACCCATTAAGGACTATTCGCTGAGTACAGTTTGTCATCCAGTTGCAAGTCCATCCAGTGGTGGTGTTATCTATTCCACTTTTTTTCTAGCTTACTAAGAAGTAGGTTGTGGTCTACTTTGTTGAATGCCTTGCTGAAATCTAAATACAGTATATTATGTCCGCAGTATTTTGCTGGTCTACTAATTTAGTCACTGTGTTGAAGAATAAAATAAGATTGGTTTGGCATGATCTGTTCTTAATAAACCCGTGCTGACTGTTAGTTATTACTTTGTTTCTAAATGTTGGCAGATCTGTTTTTTTATTATCTTTTCCAGTATCTTCCTGGGTATTGATGTTAGGCTGATTGGTCTATAGTTTCCTGGGTTGGTTTGTTTTTTTCCTTTTTTGAAGATGGGAACCACATCAGCTCTTTTCTAGTCCTCTGGTAGTTCCCTGGTGCTCCATGATTTTTAAAAGATATGGTGCAGTGGTTCTGAGATGACCTCTGCCAGCTCCTTTAAAACTCTGGGATGTAATCCCTCAGGCCCCAGTGATTTCTTTTCATCAAGATCAGACAGGTGTCCTCTTAGTAAGTTATTGCTTATTTTAACTTTTATTTCTGGTCTGTCTTTTACAGTTATGTTTTTGGTGGGTTGAGCTATAGTTTCTTTTTGCGTGAAGACAGATGCAAAGAATAAGTTAAGCAGTTCTGCTTTCTCTCTGTTGCCTGTTACTTCCTTGCTGTCTTCTCTCTTTCGTGGACCAACTGTTTCCTTGATTTTTTTTTCTTCGTTATTTATATGTTGGAAGAAACATTTTTTAATTATCTTTTACTTTTGTTGCAAGTCTTCGTTCATTCTGAGCCTCTGCTTTCCTGACTTCATCTTTGCAGATTCTGGCTATCTGCTGATATTCTGCCTCAGCTGTATGTCCTTCTTTCCATTGTTTTGTACTTGTCCTTTTTTTCTTTCAATTTGCCAGAGAGATCTTTGTGCAGCCATGCTGGTTTCTTCTTGGATTTCTTGTTTTTTTTTTCAGTGGTATTCTGCTGGTCTGGGCTTCTATGATCATACTTTTTAGAGTTTCCCAAAATTCTTGAGTTGTTTTCCCCTGCAGGATTTTCATCCATGGAATCTTTGCAACCCCCATAACATCTTCATTCACTTCCTAGTTTCTACAAATATTTGAATTTATGTATGAAATTTGGACTTCATAGCTGAGAATGCCAAAGTACGATTGGTTTGAACTTCTTCCTCTGAGGTCTAAGAGCTGAAAGTTTGGAAATGCAATGTTTTGTCCTTCCACTAACTTCTAAAAACTTTAAAAGGCTTCAGTGAAAGTTGAATAATTGCAAACACTACTTATAGAAGGAAAAACAGAGCTGACCCCCTTTCCTTCTACCTTGTCTTGATTTTAGAGCTTTTTACAACACAGGTTTAGATGACTCTGCCCACTGTTCATTTCTGATCCTTGGGCCTTTCAAATTTTATTAAGAAATGCTTTTGCCAGTGGGTTTATCAGCATAAATTGTAGGCATATTTTTCTACTCTTGCTTTCCTATAAAAAGATGCCATTTCTTTTAGTACAAAAAAAGCATACATTCTGGTCTTTCTGACCCAGCAGTTGTTATGGAGAAGCATGTGTGGCTACTAGACCTGGGTGGCAAATACCCAGACAACTACTAGATAGCAGTCAAGGCAGTTTGCTGCATCTTTTCACTGCCCTCTAATGGTCATCTCAAAATTTGCAGCCTAGTTCAAAAGCCCTTTAGAGTGTTTTCTCTGGTAACTATGATTATCTCAAAACCCATGAAGGCTGCTCTACCAATTGCAATAGCACTGAAACTTATACACCACTTTATAGTATATTACAGTCCTCTCTAAGCAGTTTACAGTCAGCATACAGTCAACAGAAGTAGCCTGCAATACTTCATTTTAACTACTGTGCCACCATGGCTGATCCAGTATCTGATTGGCATTTTTTTATCCTCAAGCAGTTTCTTTTCTGTTAAATTGTCTGCAAAACTTTTTTTCCTTATGCATCAGTTTTCACCAAAAGGAATCTTGTATTTATAATCTCTATGGGATCTCACCAACTTGCAAAGGAAAAGTTACGTTAAGAAGTGGACTGCTTCCTATTTAATGGTCTCACACAGGTAAATGATACAGTTTGTATACATAACAATGAGAAAGACAGAAGGACAAAAATTATTAAACCAAAGGAGGCAAGTAAAAAGCATTTGGACAAACACACCAAAAGCCACCCAAGACAAACTTTCTGTTATTGTAGAAGTAGAATATACATTTCTATACAACAATCTGTATCCAAACTTTATAACACTGGAATATCCCCGAATCTTCAACTTGAACAAGGGAAGCAGTTTTGCTCACAGGCTTAATGCAATGGTGGGTTGTGTTGAAGAAAGCTGAGTGAAATCTACAATACTAAAATACAACATAGCAATATAATACACTCAAATATCATACCAGTTTTTAATGCTGCCAGCGCATTGATTAAAAGAAATATATGAATCCCCTTCCCTTTTACAAACCATGTCCTTCATTAAAAATGCCTTCATAATTTTAAGATCAGTGTACCAAAAAAAGTAATTCAATGCAGAACCCTTCATTTTTCATTAATCGTATCCATTACAAATCACAGCAGCATAATAGAACAAAACCAGAGCCATATACATATACATAGATATATATGTCTACAGCAACATATGCATGAGTGTGTATGTATTTCACTGCATAAAAAATCTGCAGCTGAGTTTCAGTAGATCTTTGTATTTTTTTAGTCAAAAGACAGAGCAAATATGATTATTCTAACTACAGGAGTTCTTCAGGCTTTTGAAAACTTTGCACAAGAATATAAACCACAGAACAAACAGGAATGATAATGAACCTGAGTAAACTCTATTCAAATAGAGGCAATCATTCATTCAATAAATCAAATATTGCACTTTTAAATAAATCTTCATCACAGAAAAGAACACAAAATACAACCAGGACAGGAGGGGTACCCACCCCACCAATCTAACACCGTTACAACAATTGTATGCAAACCACAGTTAAAGCTACATAGCTTTTCTCCTCCCCTAAGAATGCCACTTGTGGTCAGCCCTCAAGATCAACTGAAGTGACAGCTTTCAAGTGATAATCTTATAACTTAGATAAGCAGTTCCCTCTGAAATGGGCCCTGACGATGACCAACGTTGTTTTATTTTGCATGTGGTGAACCAATCATTACTGTTCTTCCATAAGTATCTGGAAACCTGAGAATGCACGGAGGGTGTATTTGTGATCGACTTAATGGGAAATCACACATGAGTTTATTGCTACAGTATTGTTTGCAACACAATAACAAGTTTTAAAGTAGCTAGTTAGTTAGATTTAATTTGGGCTCTGACTCAGAAAAAGGCAAATCCAATCCTTGGTTTGACTGAGATCTGAATATGAAACTTATTTATGCAAATTTCAATGTCTCCACTGAGTGCAAACCAAGTTCTGTTTATGTCTTTTGCCTTTCTAAAGTAACTTCATGAAAATTGAAAGAATGGTAGGTTTGTTTGTTTTTTTTGCCTAGGTGTAGCAAGGGAAGGATGCAAATCAAATTTGGCCTCTTTGAGAAGTGTAGAAGCCTCTGAGGAGCAAACAATATTTTTCCTTTAATTGGAAACTGTTCAAATTCTCCTCTAAATCATCCCAATGAAACCTGAGAGCAAATTTCAGATTATTTGCAAACGTGTCAGCAGATGAAATGGAAGAAGGCTGGTTATCTCCCAGAGACTTCCTGTTTATACTTCCACTCGTTTCAGCAAGGGATGCTGAACATTGGCCATTTTTTACTGAATGTAAAGCCATGTAATGGTGAAGAGATGGGAGCTAGGTGTAAAATCTGAATGTAGACTCCCCCTGTGATAAATGAAGGAAGCTTCCTAAATTTAAGACAAGTAGGTAAAAGAGGAGTTGTGCTAGGCATATTGAAAGGCTACTTTTTAAAATAGAAAAAAATGCTTGTTAAAAATCTTTTGGAAGATCTGAATAACATGCCATGATTGAGACACCTGAACGATCATGATAAGGCAGGAAGCCATACCGATATTCTCAGGTCCCATAAGCTCCACCTTTGATATTCTTGCTTCTGCATGGAAAAGTAGTACAGTAATCCTCAACTTATGACCATAATTGAGCAAAAAATTACAGCCCTAAGTTGTTGCAGTCATTAAGCAGGTCATCACTTGATTGGACATAATTTTATGACTTTTTTGCAGCAGTTAAGTGAATGCCATGATTGTTAAAAAAATCCATTTTACCCAATGTGTGTAGGGGAAGGAGTGAAAAAACCTGGGGGCAGAGTCAAATGAGTCTCTACATAGCCACAAATGAATTAAATACAACCCCTCTTGAATTTTGTTTCCCCCTACCTAACACCAAGATAGTGTTAACCATTAGTTGAGTAGCTTCTAATGCATATGGATAATTAGTAATCAGTTTAACTGGAACTTTATGTGTGGCCTTGATTTTTTCTGCCTTCCTTTTGGAAAGTCTATGGTAACTGTGAATAGTCACTAAGCAACCAGGCATAAATTTGTAACAATTTGTAGTTTAATGACTATGCAAAATGACGAGAGCACTGAAAAAAGTGACTGTCCTTGCACTGATGACCATTGCAATGCCCCTATAGTCATGATTAAAATTTGGGCACTTGGCAACTAATATGTATTTATAATGGATATAGGCTTACCCAATTGCAATTTGAAAATTTTCCAGGGACTTCTACCGTGTTTCTCATATAATAAGGCCGAGTCTTATTTTTTTTGAGCCCTCCCAAAAATGGCTAGGCTGTCTTTTCAGGGGTGACTTAATTCCCCCCCTTGCATCTTCAGGTGGGCGGGAGGCGACAGCTTGGACATTGACCTCAGCATTGATGGGGCACTTCATATCGGGGTCAACGCAGGCAGCACCATATCCGGGTGTGCAACAAAAGTACTTCCTAATGGCAAGGGCCCCCCCATTCCCCCCCATTTCACATGTTTTAATATAGGCCTTAATTTGGGGGGAGGGGCTTAATTTCATTTCATGCCTATAAAACATGCTGGGACTTCCTATTGGGGGAGGCCATATTGTTGGAGAAACAGGGTAATAAGCAAAACCAATAGGAGAACCTGGATTTGCTTAACAACTATGGCAATCCATTTAACAACTGAGGCCAAAATGTCGCAAAATCAGGCAAAACTCAATACTATATCACTTAGCAAAAGAAGTTTTGGTTCAACTGTAGCCATTAAAGCACTGATTATTGGAGATATTACTTAAAACTTTTACCCTGAAGAAATATGAATTGAAAAAACTTGATAAAACTATTATATTGATTTGAAATTAAAGTTGCCAATCCACTCACACACCTTTTCTATTTTTGCATTATTAGTTGCATACCCCTAACAATTAAACCTGAGGTCATAAGTATCAGTGACTACTTGGACATCCCTTATTTTTTTACTGAGAAATTAGCATATTTTTACAAAGTAAAAGCTTGACTTCCTTTTGTTTCATAAACAACTGCTATTTCTCAATAGCATTTTCTTTTGTGGTGTCCATACTATTGTCAAATGTGATCAGCAACAGCTATTCACAAGTATTGCTAAGCATACAAATTATGACAATAGATGAAATCTCTAATCATTATACATCTTCAAGTGACAAGGTAATAAGGACACATAACACCGAGGTCAAAGAAGAAAATGGTGCTCAGAAACAGAATAACCAGGATCTTCAAAGGGCATGGAAAGACTACTTTCATCATTTTTTTAGACAAGTGGGAAATATTTTAAATGCATGAAAATAAAATTAGATAAATTTTAATTTACCCACATATGAAAACCTTGTCCTTCTTATAAAATTAAAATATGATACGATATTGTGCTCACAAGATCAAACAAATGAATTCTGCAAAAAACCTTCCACCAAATAAAGTATCATAAAATGAATGGTTGCTACTTCCAGAAGGAAAGAATAAGCATAGGTATTCCAGATTTAAAAATTGGAAAATAATCATATTCAAATGTTAGACATCATCTGAGAATTTCAATACAAAAATATAGATCTCTGATTATTTTGTCTTTAGCAAAATAGAAAGGCACAATTACATAATAAAATATCCTATTTATAAAAGGTTTACATGTTCCCATTTTAAATAAAATGAATTTGAGAAGTCACTGTGGAATTTAAATGTTAAAGTGACCAATATATCATTAATATTTCTGGAACACGAACAATAGAATTAGTATCCTATGAAGTCTGAACATGAACATGTTAAAAAAATAATTTAAAAGTGTCTGTATTTTTCATTCTTATTATTCAGCCAACATTAATTTCACCAATAATATTTTGTTTCATCAACCCTCAATGCAAAAATTCTGTGTAAAATACAGTATAGATTTTTTTTCTTTTAACACTATATTGAATCCACAGTTTCTTTCCTCTGACAATTTAACACGTGCATCTTCAAAACAGGTGCTGAAGTCTTTGTGTAAATATAAAGTCATACAAAAGCAGTGCATATTCTTTCTGTCCTCTGCAAAAAGCCCAAATGGGAAGCAGATCATTCCTTCCTAGTTATACATGGTAGCCATTTGCCCTCCCAATATATGGTGATGATGGTGTGAAATTCTCATAGATTGCCATGGCATCTGTGTTCTGATAGATGAGATCCATTTTCTTCTCTTTCTTAGATTTAATAATATCCATAACACAGTGGTTTAGAAAGACATATTGGTCCTAAGAGGGGGAAAAACAATGCAATTTTAATCATAGGTTTTAGAAGACGCATCCATCAGTTTAAAGAGAAAAATGCACATATCTAAAACCAATCATGACTAATCTTGGACTCTATCTCCAAACATACTACAAACTCTACTTACCTCAAACATACTGCTACATACTCTGAAGCACTTTGGAGACTGAATCCAAAGCACTCTACAGACCTAATAATAATGACATACTGGTAGTCCTTGCTTAGTGATTGTTCCAAATTATGTCAGACCTGCCCAGAGTTACTTATGGCCCATATTTGAAGTTTTGAAGTTCCAGTGGCTGCACACATGCCTCATCACGTGATTGCATGTTGGGTACTTGCAACCAGCTTGCATTTACAGCCATTTGCAGCCTGTCCTGCACAGTCACATGACCATGATTTTTGGCATTTTACAACCAAAAAAAAGTTGTAAAATTGGGTGCTGTCATGTGGCAACCTGCATAATGACTATTATGTCTTATAACCCTAATTCTCAGTTGTTACCCTTATACCATAAGTCAAGGACTACCTGTGCCCAGTTCTTGTTCTACATGCTTAGAATAGCAGTCTGCCTGTACCTCTGTTTGTACCATTAAAGATCGATGCATTCGTAGATCGTATACAGTGCCGTATACATCAACTGTGTTCTCCATCTCCATCTGTTGTATCAATCGGTCAATTGCAATGAAAGTTCCTGTCCTCCCAACACCAGCGCTGTTTAAAAAAAAAAAAGGCAGAGGGTTGAATACCTTCATCTGACTCTTTTACTATATTTTTCAAGCATTGCATTATCTAATCTAAAAACAGCACCACCTAAATTTTCTCTCTTCTACATAAGGAAAAAAAGAAAGGAAACTAATGCCCTGGTTGTCCAGCCACCCTGTTTATCTGCTGTTTTTCCAGGGACCAGAGTACAATATACTGTAATTCTAAATATAATATACTGTATGTAAACAGAAACATCGTCATTATCATCTTGTCCATGGGGGGAATCACTGGATTACATGGAGATGGGAGATTGTTAGGAATCATATGGCTCCAGGCTAGGCTGGGAAATTGGGAAGAAAAAAACAAACTTATACTAGAAGGTGGCAGTGGCAAATCATTTCTGTATTATCATTAAGAAAACTTCATGATTATATATGTGAAGACACCAGGAACTGACTTTGACTTGAAGGAGATTTTTTATCTAGCCAAACTAGTATGTACATGTAGGTAGTCTTTGACTTACAACCATTTGTTTAGTAACCGTTCAAAGTTACAATGGCACTGAAAAAAAAAAAGATTTATGACCGTTTTTCACACTTGTCACACCCAACCACTGCAGCATCCCCACAGCCACATGATCAAAATTCATACAGTTGGCAACTGCTTCGTATTTATGATTTGGTAGCCAAATCCCGGGGTCCTGTGGTCACCTTTTGTAACTTTCTGACAAGTAAAGTCAATGGGGAACCTAGTTTCACTTCACAACCATGTTAACTAACTTTACAATTGCAGCCGATTTATTTAACAACCGTGGCAAGGAAAGTCCTAAAATGGGGCAAAATTAACAGCGGTCTTGCTTAGCAATGGAAATTTTGGGCTCAATTGTAAGTTGAGGACTAGCTATAGAACACTGTTGGCAGCGAAAGTGGCTTTCCATGTTTTAGAAATTGAAATATTTAACACTCAGCTCGGTTCTCAGGGTTTCAAAAAGGATAAAGAAGAAAGCATCCCCTTGCCTCTCGGTATGATTGGGTTGGTATTTTGAAAATTGGGCAAGAATAACTTTTTATTTTGATTGCCTGCAGAATGAGATAATGTATTTTGGGAAGGGCAATTTAGCAGAGAGCACATAAAAAAGAAAGTAAAAATTACACACCCAGAGCATAAGCTGGATGTGAATCCTAATCCTTCGCTTCCCTGCAGTTTTAATATAATATGGTTTAAAGCCAGGGTTGGGGGGAATGGGGGAGAGCCTGACCTTAACTCTCCATTTGGTTTGTTTTGGACTCCCAAAAAATTCTGCCACTTGAGGAGGCTAACACTATTTCTCAGTGATTGAAGACATTCACGAGGGACAGTTTGTTTAATCTCAACAATAATGCAGTCTCTCTCTCTCTCTCTGATACTTGCTTTGATGCACATGCTATTATAACTGGAAATATCCACACAGCTCTCCTCTCAGTCCATTCCAACCCATGGGGTCATCCCGTGGCAGCAGGACTCTTTACCAGTCAACTGATCATAGCTCAAATTTGGTTTCTTTTAAACCAGGGGGGTCAAACTCAAGGCCCAGGGCCTGGATCCGGCCTACAGGGTGCTTAGATCTGGCCCATGGGGCTGCCCTGGAAACATCCCGCGGTGCCTCTGCCAATGAAAATGGAGCTTGGGAGGGAGGCATACAGCCCTCTTAAGCTCTGTTTTTGCTGACAGAGCGCTTGGGCCACCACAGACACCCCCCCACATGAATGTGTCATGCTGGCCATGCTCACCCTGGCCACACCCACTCTGCCCCCCAAGGTCAAACACAATCCTGATGAAGCCTTCAATGAAATTGAGTTTGACACCCCTGTTTTAAACCAACTAGTTAAGATGCCATCAAGTCAAAAACCTGCAGTTGATATTTCATTAACACCCACCACCAATTACTTAAAAGTAAATATAAAACTTCCAAATGCCCCTTCTGGCCACAGAGAAGAAAAATGCAGAAATCCGAGGGTCTAATATAATGAATATAAAATCACTTCTTTTGTTCAGACAAGATAAAAGGCAAAAGATTGTACCTTATGTACGGCGTACCTCGTGATATGTGTTAGACTGATAGCATGCATTTTACAAGTGGGTGGGTTGAATTCCAACTGACACCCCGCAAATGGCACTGTCACTTCCTAGCTCAATGCCCGATTTTAAAAGCAGCATTGTACCCAAGCACAAGCAGAGAGAATCATACTTAAATGTCGGTAAAGGTATTATATTTGCACCTGCAATGAACTAAGGTTGGAGAAGATTGTGGCTTCTGTTTCATGAATTCGTGCACCAAGTGCCTGAAGCTGATGAGGAGGTCTGTGGTTTCTGGAACCCCATGATCAGGCCAGGCAGTGAAGTGAAACTGACGCACAGGATGACTTTCCGGTGAATCACTCTTGTCAAAATACAGAAGAGAAGTTAGAACTCACAAAGGAATTATTTGCATGGATGCCTCCTGGCAACTTGCTTTACTTAAACAAAAAACAAAAAAAGCTTTGTTCATACAAGCTATTGAAGGGGGTGATTGTGACTCTTCTTTACTTTGAGTCCTGTGATGGCAAACCCAGGAAATGCACATTGGGAGACAAGAAAGGAGAGGCAGATCAAATCTACATTTTTCCTCAACCTAGTGCCTTGCCCAGCTGTGTTGGAGCTTTATTTGCCAGAATTATCAGGCAGCATTGCTGAAAACAAAGCTCACTGGGAATTCTGGGAATAGTGTTTTGCACGATTGAGGGCACCAGGTTGGCAGAAATCAACATAACTGGAAACAAAAACAACAGGAATGAAATTCGATCCAAGGGTAGCTGAAGGAGAGTAGGAGAGACAAACTGGCAAAAATAAATACAGTAGGGAAGCCCCCGCTTATGTTTATGAGGTCACATAAGAACCGAAGCAAAGTTTTTCTTTGCTTTAGAAGCCCTACAAAAAATAAATGTGGGCATTGGTCATTGTAACCATTGGCATTGGTTACTTTTTCATCTCTATTGTGTGAATGGTTGCTGTCTGAGACAATTGCTAAATGAAGACCAATTGTATTCCATGTATATTGTTGTCCTGACCCTTTATGAGCGGAGGTTAGAATGCAGGCTAATTCTGCTGACTGACTGCTGGCAGTTCGATTCTAACCAGCTCAAGATTGACTCAGCCTTCCATCCTTCCGAGGTCGGTAAAATGAGGAACCAGATTATTGGGAGCAATATGCTGACTCTGTAAACTCTGTAAAGAGAGGGCTGTAAAGTATTGTGAAGCGCTATATAAGTCTAAGTGCTATTGTCATTGCTATTTATTCTTAATAAAAATGGTACTTTTTTTTCCTAGTTCCAAACTTCAGGGCTTTAAAACGTAATTTTTCTGCCCAAATTCCTTGAGATTAGGCAAAATAAGTACTGACCCAAAGTACATAAGTAGGTAAGCAAATAGATAAAATAGTAAATTTAGCTCTGGGAATACACTACACATTGTTAAAACACTGCCGCAATCCCAAGCTTGATGCAACTATGAAACATTCCTTCTATCAGGTCTGGTTTTACAATATTTATCTTATCATAACTGATAAAGAGGAAGGGTATGGCAGGGCTACTTCTATTCAGCATCTACATAAAACCACTTGCTGATCACCATTATCATTGTGTAAAGTTTCACTGTTCTCTTGAGGGCACTCAATTGAACATCTTAATCCCTGGCTACTCAGTAGCTGAATAGCAAATGGCAGCAATCAAGCTGGAAAGGGCAAGTGTGTAAGTGATCTTGTTCTAAATCAGGTTGCAGTGGAGGTACCACCTGCGGCTAGTCACGCTCTCCATATGTTTCTGTGATGCCTGCAAGCTTAATCCCGTACCCCACAACCACAGGCCTGATCTGGACAGAAAGAAGCGGAATTACCATAAAATAATATCATGCACTGCCGACTCTTCTAAGAAGCCCAGAAAGATATTGTGCCTCACAATACTGAAGCCTGCCCAGCTATCTAGTAAGACAAGAATGGTTATGATTCCACATTCCATGCTTTGCCATATGTCATCAATGCAGTTTTTGTCTTATATCATGGGTCCAAACTCTGATTGCCAAAAACCCAAATAATTTCCTTCTATCAATAGAAAGCTCTGTAATATATGATCATAACTCACTTGCTGTATGGAGAAATCTCTTATTGTCCACTCGGGTAAGAAAATTTCTGAAGTCATGGCCACCATTATGTCTCCATAATTCTTGGATTGCTTGTTTGGCCAATACTCTTCACATTTTGTCTAAAAATATAAATGATCCATAGGTTACACTGTAAAATAATTTTATTGTCAAATCCTTTCTTGGATTGAAGATATCACAGCTGTAAGATACTACAATAAATCAGCTTCCCATAACATTGTACTGGACAGACAATTGTAACAACAATTCTTACAGAATTCTTAGTCAACAGAGAAGAAACTATGAGAATTAGGTTTGCTCTTTCTTTTTTCTTATGTTTTATATTTGTTTAATCATGTTCAATTTTTGAAGACTGCCTGGATGAATCCTGCAATTTTCTTGGCAAGATATTTAGAAGTGGTTTGTTCTTGATTGCTTCCTACTCGCTGAGAGAAAGTGACAAGTCCAACATCACTCAGTTGATTTTGTGTCTAAGTTGGGACTAGAATTCACAGTCTCCCATTACTAGGCTGATGTCTTAATCACTGTACCAATCTGGCTCTCGTTCTTCTTCTATCTTGAAGACTAACATGATTCCAATCACAATCTAGGAACAGTTACAAGAAATCTTTTTATTCTTGCCATAGAACACTATTTTAATTATCTGCTGCTCTATGACTATAAACAGGGCATGGCGGAGGATCAGCTTCTCCTTAGCCACTGCATTATCTCTAAGAACATAAACTTGACCTCATGTCTCATTGTTCTACCTTTCCTCTAAACTCAATTTGGAATATTTTACTGTGGAGATGATCTGTATGTTGGCTTTTCCTTGCATAGTTACCACAGAGTAACTCTTGCATAGAGCTACCCAGTAGTAAGATGGTCAGCCAATAATTTTAATAAATAAAAAGTAAATAAACACTCTCTCTGCCAGCAATATGTGTTGTTTTATTTATTAGCTATATTGATTTGTGTAAGGAACAGGAAATAATAGTTTTAAATACATTCTAATGCCACTCATGTACATGGTAGATAAGACAGTTGTGGTTGGCATGTTTTGTAACTGATCTTAGAAGTTTAAAAAAACTTACCCGGCCTTGTTCAACACATTTAGTCAACATAACAACAGTGTAAATTTTCTTCTCCCAGATCATGTGCCAGAAATCTTGCACAGTGTTAGGCAAAGGACCTTGTGCTGCAATAAATTCTTTCTTGGAGTTATATCCCTGTAATAAAAATATGGTCTCAATATCATTTTTCAACAAACTCACCACTCTAAATAATGTGTTTTGAACACACCAAGAAGACTTACAGGCATATAATTTGCATTAATGTAATCATCAGTTGGGTGATTTTGAATTGAAAGTTTAACACGCGAAATATCATCTACAAGGAGAGAAAAAAAGAGATGTTAGGTCTTGCTTTTAAAATATAATTTAGGTAAATTCATTAAATAAATAAAATGCATTCATTGTGAAAGGTCATGTGCAAAGTGAAAAAATATGGGACTATAAGTAAGTTTAATTATGTACGGTCCTTGGTGCTATCTGAGTTGGGTGGTTTTCTTGCAGACATTTCATTACCAAACTATGTAACGTCATCAGTAAAATGTAATTATTCAAGCCAAGTATTAAAACTTATGGAAGTACTTATACATTAGCACTTCAGTCAAATTAATTATGCTTCAATCAATCATATCCCATTAATTTCATTAAAGAAATGAGCTAAAATAACATTCAATTTTCAAATTCAATTTTCAAAATGTTTTTTAAGAGACAACGGTCATTTTATAGCTTTTAATCTGGTACATAAGAATTTGATGCAGTTCAATGGCATGATTTCTGAGAGAGCTTCTGAGCACTAAAAACCTATTTTCCACCTTATTTTTTGAGTGATTTAGACACTTCCTGTATCATTTAATGGGAATTGGTTACATATGAGTATCTTCTTTTTCATTCCCAACTTTGGCCCCTATTGATGATTGTCCATGCGCCAATTGAGGTGGAAAATGAAAGATTATGATGATCTCTCTTCACACAGAATGGCATCTCATTAGATTAGCTTACTAACTTGACATACTTTAGAAAAAAAATTACTTAAGTCCTTTTTCAATCAAGAGGATTGAAGGAAATTACAATTCTACAAATTAGGCTTCTAATGCCTACCTGTACTATATTTAGGATTTGTTTAGAGTTCTTTTTCCAGGTGTTCCAACATTTATGTGACAGGAAAAAGAAATCTATTGATTAACTCTGATCCCTCCACAATTTTTTAATGAAACATGACAGTCCAGAGTTCCATATCAAATATTGTATGTCAAGAACCAAAGAAAATATGGAGAATTTAAAATCAAAGTCAAAGTTCCAATTACAACTAAACAGAAAAGCAGAAAACATAGCAGGAACTGCTTTGGCTCAAATGGAAGTTCTGATCACATTTTATAAAGTTACAGCTAAAATATTTTAGGCAATCGTAAGAGTAAATACAGGAATAGAATGGGAAGCTTACAAGGTAAAACGTTGTTGTATCTATTTTTTCCTTTGTTATCTGACAATTCAGCAGCAAATTTAGGCTGATTAGCACCAACTGGCCTGAGATCCTACAACAGAGAAAGATATAATTTATTACTGTTTTGTCTCAAAACATAAGACATTTTTTAATATTTAGCATTGTTGTAACAGTGGATATCAGGAAAGATAATTATTATTTCTGCTTGTTAATTTGTTTTCACAATTGAGTTTTGGCTCCTTATTGAAATGCACTCTTGAAAATTGGAAGAATTCACTTAATAATGGTGACCATATATGCATGAAAAATATTTCTGTGTGAATAAGAATTGTTAAAAAGCATACCTCATACTCTTCAGCAAACCCACAGTTTGAGTCAGCTTTCTGTTTCTTAAAATAAGATTCATAATGTTCAACTTTAAGTAATTTTGATCTGCAAAAGACAAAAACATCAGCTACTGTTTAGTGTACAGTTTTGTTCAAACCACAAAAAAGTATTGAGTCATTTTGGGATTTAACTCGTTAATTATGCAAAAAAGTCCCTGTATTTGTCAAGTGTCATTGAGAAGTGGTGAAACAAAACAAGGTATGAATGAGAGTGAATAGCAATTTAGAAATTCCAAAAATCAAAAGTAAAGCAAAGAAACACTTGACAAATGAAGTGTTTAACATATAAAGTAAAACAAAAAAATCACACAAAAAATATATATAGCTTGGAAACTAAACAGAAATCAGAATATATACTTATTCTGAATGTTTAGTTTCCAAGCTATATATATACTTTTGGGTAGAAGGGTAGAATCAATAATTATATTCATTCAGGGTGTACTTACTTTTTAGGTCTGGAAAGGAAAAAAAGAAAGAAAAAGGAAAGTACACATTAGTTATTGTCCTTATTAACTGAGCAAAACAATTTTTATACATAATATTTGGGATTCAGCAAAGGTTGTAATGAATTCCCTAAAATAATTCCCTGTTGTGATATGAATGGTTCCAATTAAGTTTGCTATGTTAATGCTGTTTCCAATTATTTGTTCCTTTTCCCCCTGCTTCTTATAGGTATTACTTCATTTGGAGCAACTTTAACATTTTTATTATTAAGATGAAACTAAACACAATAATACCATTTACAGAATTAGCAACTACATGAATGGTTTCCTTAAAGATTAAATGGCTTATTAAAATTCTAGTGATCTTAATTGTTTGTAAAGCTTTGGAAATGCTATTTATTTATTTATTTAATTGTATTGGCTGCTACCCAAATTCAGCAGATTGTTTGTATGTCACCCTCTCCCACCCATTTTCAAACCAAGATCAGAAAAAAAGTTCAAACAGATTTCTGAATACTAGGCAAAGAAATTTTAAAAAAGCATTCAACTCACTCAATTTGACTAAATGGCACTTCGTTATTTCTACCTTTCCTATAAAAGTAAAGTTTGAAAACAAATTAGTTGGGATTTTCATTCTTTAAATATTTACATCAAATTAGTTGCGTACCTTTCCATCTAGTTAACGGGATTACATTACCATAAATTATGCTTTTCTGTAGACAACAAATGCATTTTCAGAAATTAGTAAAGGGTGGTATATTCAATTATCTGTGATAAGACAGTTCTGAGTAACTAGCAGTCCTGCCTTATCATTCCAGTATATTTAATACAAGTTTACCACCAAGAAAATGTTTTTGTGTAGCATCAGATCTAAAGCAAGAAAAAATAAAAAACAAACTGTCCATGTTTTGAATTACAATTCCCATAATCCATTTATAGCTATGCTGACTGGATGTTTTGGCTGAAGATTTCTAGAAAAAAAACACACAAACAATAATCTATCTGGGAATTCTGGGAGCTCCAGGTTTAATCCATTTGGAGAATCTTGGTGGGCTCTGCAGTAGAGATGCCCACGATTTATCATGGAATTCAAAATAGCTGCATTATGAAGTTGTTTTTATACCTTTTCTTTTTCCAGAAGATGAATCCAATAATTGTAACAATAACTAACAGAACCAAAATGCTTCCGACAACACCTCCTGTGATGACAGCTGAAAAAGAGAAAAGCGATATACAGTTTTCTTCATACTTTTATGCTTCTTTACATCCATCTAATGCTTCAATCCCCTCCCTCCCTCTCTCGCCCTCTCTCTGTGTCTTTTATATCTTCTAGCTTTTTATCATTCTTTTCAGAATTTCATTTTCACTCTTGATATATATTTTTAGATCCTTTATGCCTCTTTTTAATGATTGTACCCACCCACTTATGCTGCTCTGGGTTTTTTTGCTTTTATTGCCACAATTTATCCTTAATAAAGAGCCAGCTAAATTGGATCAGCTTCAAAACTTCAAAGCTTAATTGATACAGAGCTTGCTGGCTGGGGATGTACTACATCAAAGCAAAGTTAATTGTCAATTCACATACCCATTATATTTGTTACTGCTAACAATAGCAAAGCAGACTGTTTCTGAATGTTGGCACTAAGAACACTAAATGAAATTTATAGCATATGAATTCTCATATATGCTGGCACATGTAAGACTTCAGACTAGCACAGAACAAGTCCCCTGTATACATGCAGATTCCTTTAATACACCAGCATGGAGAAAAAACCAAATTATTGGAGAATACACCAAATCAAACTATCTGGATAGAAAAAGCTTGGCTTCAGTAATTCACTGATACGATAGATTCAAATTAGGCTACTGCAGCTTCATCTGCAGAGGAATGGAATCCGAGTCTCCATGGGCGAATGGGCGGCAATATTAATTAATCAAATAATTAAATAATTATATAATTATATAAATAAATAAATAAATAAATAATGTCTTAGAGCAGTGGTCCCCAATCTTTCTGACTTCGCAGACCAGCAAGGTGGGAAGGGGAGAGACGGGATGGATGGTTCCATAACAGTAGTTGGCACGCACACCTACATTTGCATAAGCGGTGGTTGTGCATGCACGCTATTTAGGAATATACAATATTGATTTTCTCTTCAACTTTAGAAAGCATTTTAATCTGAAGAGTCAAAGGTTTGGTCAGAATAGAGCTGGGTTTGCAACAAGAATTTGATCAGTACCTGGATTCTGAGGTAAACCAACCAATGGTGAAAGATGAGAAAATGAGACATAACTCTTCTCTGCGTTGACAATGGTCCCATTCACAAATGCAATTCTAGTGAAAGCGGCAACACATGCCCTAATCAAAAGTAGGGAAGAAAGGAAATAGCTATTAGGCTGAGATACAATCAAGAGTTTTCAGAAATATGTAGATTACTCATTCATCATGTTTTATTCATATGTATTATAAAGATGCATTATGAAACATGAGAAAAATTACCTGTATGACCCAAGAGGATCTAATTTTCCATTAAAATAACCATATGTTGTAGATTCATCTCCTATTTCAACAACATAATCCTGAATTTTTGTAGAAGATGAACGTTTTTCTTCAGTTTTTATATATGCAACATAAGTACTTGTTTCTTTATTCCAGAAATCATTATATGTGTACTTTAAAGCCTTATTTGAGACTGTACCTAATTAGAAAGAACAACACAATGTAAGCTAAAGTTACATTATAAGCAGCACTTCAGCAAAATGTTGTTAGACTAGTTTTTAAATGAAAAAAACAACAACAGTGAGATGAATTTATATTAATTAGTTAGTAAGCTGCCTGGGAAGTTTGTTGATCAGTGTAACATATCTCACTTTTATAGATGCAATATTTTCTACTCCTGAACAAAAATTTCAGTGCAAATTTCTAAAATTTCTAATTCACTTTTGGAAATAGTTTATATATAGTTTTAAGAGTAAATTAACAAAATGATGTTTTGTTAATTTGGTTTCTAGATTTTATTGGGGGAAAAAGGAAATATTTGGTTGCAGCTAAATATTTCTGAAATTGATTATGAGGCTGCAAATCAAAACAAAGGCGAAACATTTAACTCTGTACGAAATATGTTTTTTTAAGAGACAACTGGACTTTGTTTTTCTTTGAAGACATTTCACTTGTGTAATTATTGTAATTGAATAAATGGATCCATACTGAACTGTTCTGAAGGTTTTGTAGGAAAGGACACAAAATACAGGAAACTAATTTCATAACATACTACTGTCAACCATCTTGAAACTAAAGGCATTTCCTAATATTAAATGCTCACATTCAATAAATTAAGAAGTGATTGTATACAGGACTGTATTTACAACACTCACAGCAGAGTTACTGCTTTGAAATGCATGGCCATATAAAATTGTATGTGTATATCATTCATTATTGGAGGACAGACATTTATTTATATATATATATACATCTCATATACATACATTTTTGTCTCCTAATAATGAATGATAGGTAGAACATTACTGTGTAACACTCAACACAAAATACTCTTTTGCCAATAACCATCTAGAATTTATAAACTGCATCACATTGCACTACAATGCATTTATCCCTCCAAAACATAAATACAATATTTTGGGGATTAAAAAGATTGATGAAACATAAATCAAAAATCAAACATAGTTGAATATACATATTGTTCTAGTTCAGAATAATTTCCTGCTACATTTTATGAAAAATATGCAGTCTTAAAATGTTTGGAAAACTGTTGGTGATTTCATTGAATTGTCTGTGTTGTTTTCTGATGTATTTATTAGATTTTTTAAAAATCCAGCATTTCTTGCTTTTAAAAGTTACTTAATATACCTAACACTACTTCCTCTTTCTGGTTTCCTGACAACCACAGCCCTGTTAGGTGAGTTGGGCTGAGAGAGTGATTAGCTCAGGATCACCCAACTGGCTTTCATGTCTTAGGGAGGCCTAGAAGTAAGTCTTCTGGTTTCTATGCCAGCCCCTTCACCATTACACCAAAATGGCTCTCAACAACAATATAGAAGTTGTTTGCCATTGCTTTCTTGGGGATATTTTTTTTTTGACTACTCAGTTTAACTCATCATTATGATAATACCTGGTTTCCCATCAAATGAAGTCCAACCCGCTTAACTTTTCAAAACAGCCAAGATCATGTAGGAATTTTATAAGCAATGTAACTGCTGTTTTCCCAACAGTTTTTAAAAACAAAAGGAGGTGACTTTTGCATGTAGCATACATATACTGGATTTCAGTGCTGGTTTAGAATTTATTTATTTATTTATTTTCTCAAACAATTATTACATAACAGGTATAAGTATAAACATGGTTATAAATACATGAAATGGATACGAATAAAAAAAAAAGAAACAATAGGACAGGGACAGTAGACACGTTTTGGTGCGCTTATGCACGCCCCCTACAGACCTCTTAGGAAAGGGGTGAGATCAATAGTAGACAATCTAATGTTGAAGATTTTGGGGTTTGGGGAAGAAACCACAGTCAGGTAGAGTATTACAGACATTGACTACTCCGTTGCTGAAGTCGTATTTCCTGCAATCAAGTTTGGTGTGGTTTATCTTTAGTTTGTATCTATTTTGTTCTTTTGTATTATTTTGGTTGAAGCTGAAGTATTCATTGATAGGTAGGACATTGCAATATATAATTTTATACACTATACTTAGATCGAACCGAAGGCAGAGAAGTTTTCTAGGTTGTCTAGGTCTAAAATTTCAAGACTGGTGGCATAAGGTATTCTGCTACGAGTAGAGGAGTGGAGGATTCTTCTCGTAAAATATTTCTGGACTTTCTCAATTGTATTAATATCAGATATGTAATGTGGGTTCCAAACTGATGAGCTGTATTCAAGTATTGGTCCAGCAAATGTTTTATATGCTCTCGTTAGTAGAGTGATATTACCAGAGAAATGGCTACGCAGGATTAGATTAACAACACTTAATGCCTTTTTGGCTATGTAGCTACAGTGGGCTCTAGCACTTAGATCATTTGAGATGAGTAGTCCAAGGTCCTTGACAAAGTTTTTGTCATCAACAAGGTCTTGACTATTTAGCTTGCATTTTATTTTTTGATTTTTTTTTGCCAATACGTAAGATAGAGCATTTATTTGTTGAGATTTGAAGTTGCCATTTGTTTGACCATTCTGACACATAGTCGAGGTCTTTTTGAAGGGTAGCAGCATTGTCAGTGTTGTTGAATAGCTTTACATCGTCAACGAAAAGAACACAGTTGCTCTTAATATGATCACAGAGGTCATGTATGTAGAGTATGAAGAGAATTGGTCTGAGAACACTGCCTTGAGAGACACCATTGTTGACAGGTACAGGATTTGATAGGACGCTCCCAATTTTGACAATTTGTTGCCTATTTGATAGGAATGCTTCTATCCAGTTATGCAGGTATCCAGAGATATCATAAGACCTTAGTTTAGGAGTAGTTTGTCATGTACCACTGAATCAAAGGCTTTACACAAGTCGATGTAAATTGTGTCAATTGCTTTGCCCTGATCAAGTTGTGTTTTTACAGTGCAAGAGTTGCAGGTTACAGGACAGTTTCTTTCTGAAACCAAACTGTTTGTTAGAGAGTAGGTTCTTTATCTCTAAGTGGACGATGACGGATTGATTCCAATAATAATTGATTCCATGACTTTACAGGTGAAACAACATAAAGAGATTGTTCTGTAATTTTCAACTAGGCTGGGATCTCCCTTTTTGAAGATGGGAATGACTGTGGCTAGTGACCATAGATTTGGCAAGGAGCTGGTCCTGAAAATTTTTTCAAAGATTATGCTTAGAGGTTCAGCTATGGCAGTGGATAGCTTTTTTAAGAAGTAGGCACAAACTCCATGCAGTCCAGTAGATAAAGATGGTTTTAGATTGCGTTGTGCTTTTTCAACATTGTCTTCTGTAAAATCAATATTTATTGGATCATTGTAGTTTTCTGTGGTTCGACTAGGAAATATTGGGCATGATCCATTGCTGTTTACAAATACTGAGCCAAAGAATGTGTTGAAGAGGTTGGTTTTAATGGTGTCATCGTTGCAGTCTTTTTTTTTTTAATAAAGTTTTTTTTGGGTTTTCACACACAAAATACAAGTAAAACATCTTTTTTGAAAATAGCATGGTCCCGGGTTGAATTTCTTTATACAGACACAAAACTCAATTTCATGCTCCTTTTTAAATTCTATTCCATATCTTATACTATTTTATATTTTCTATTCAGTTTTTCCCCTCTTTTAATTTTCTCAATTTTATTTTGATTATCTCATCTCAATTCAAATCATTATATTTATACTCTTGTCTGTTCAGTTTCAATTTCATATTATCTTTTCTTATTAAAAAAAATTTCTCCTGTAGTTACTAATTGGAGTATGACACCTTTATATCTTTTAATTACATCCACTCAACTCTTATTTAAACTTCAATATATAACTTAAGGTTATGACCTTCAATATAATACAAAATACATAACTTCCAATCGAATTCTGCTTGGTACATTCTTATAATACACACTATATTCTTTATAAAAAAAAAAAGAAAGATTGTAAATATATGTAATTATAAACCCTCATTCCATTCCAGTTCAGTTATTCTATCATTAATAATCATTAAAATCTTAACATCTTTAACACTTCTTGTCAATTAAATATCATACTTCCTTAAAAACACATATAATCTCCATAATTAATTTTTCCCTTATTTCTCTTCACATATGTTTTATAAATCATTAAATTTACCTTTTGTTACATTTATTTATTGACAAGCATTCCACTGAATTACAATAGCTATTTTATCAGACATTTAAATCATACATTGTTTCATATTTTCTAAAATTATTTCTGCTTCTAATATAACCATACTATCTTATGTACCTTTGCAGAATCCCTTTTTCCACTAAATTTTCACCCATTATCTCTTAATAGGCCCTGTTTCTCTATATTTTGCTTCTGTCCTTTATAACTTCTTTTCCTTTCTTTCTTCCCTCTCATCTTCTCCCTCCCCTTTTTACCCCCTTGTCTCTCTACTTCTAATTCTCTCTTCTGCATTTCCCTCTTCTGTTGCTTTCTGATTTTAATACTTATTTTTCACTCTATTTTTTTTGGAGTTGTTTTTCCCAAACTTAAACTTTCCATTCTCTTTCCCTCCTTTCCTTTTTTTTCCCCATCTAAGATTACTTGTTCATTAAAGATGACTTCTTCTTTGTCACAAACTTCTTGTTCTGCAGGCATTTCTTGTTGTTTCTCATAATTCCAAATCTCCATTTCTAAAAACTGAAATACAAAGCCAAGAGAACCTCTCCCTTCTTGTGCATCTTCTTTGTATTTTTTAAGTTCCATTTTCAGTTCTTCTAAAAGTGGAGCCATTTTAAATAGTTTTAAACAACCACCCGATTGATTTTAGTCATTCAAAACAATAACCAAGACTCCAGAAATCATCAAGTAATCCAGATAGTCCCGAATTATATCTTCTTATTTCTTTTTCCACTTTCTCTTCCTGGGGTTTTTGTTGCAATATTTCAGTTAGAATGTATCTTTTGGAAGTCTTGTTGAGATTTTGCTGTAAGTTCTTTTTTAATTCCAGGCAGTCTCCTCCCTTCCAGATCCTACCCTTTTATTCTTTTTCTCTCCTTTCCTGTTTTCAAAAGCTTTGAATTATCCAGAAATCTTTATTATCCCTTTGACTTTTTATTTTCAACATTAAATGCCAAAGTGGATTTTTTTCCAATTTCTTGCTTAAGTCTTCTTAGCTGTCAGTATAGGAAAAGGAGAAAACCAAATCTTTTCCCTTTTCTCTCTCCTTCACAGCTTAAAAATCTTCTTAAGGAACAATGTTATTGTTTTTTAACAGTTTCAATTCCAGGGTACCTTATTTGTTACTTTTGCTGTTTGACCCGGTCAACCAAAACTTTCTCTTCTTATCTTGCTCCTGCACATTCTTTTCCAGTCAAGTTCTTCTTTGAGGTGGCCATTTCTGACCACCGCTGCAACCACCTTTGGGAAAGGAAGTAATGGCTGGGGAGGAGAGATGCGGCTCTCCTCAACCCTGCTGGCATTCCCCTCTCTCTTCACCACCTCTACGGGGTGGCTTAGCCCTGAAACCAGCCAGCTCGGGGCACTCCAGCAACGAACATGGATCGAAGCCTCGCAGAGACGAGGTTCCGGTCTGTCACTTAAGAAGCTCAAACCGGAAGTCCGTCATCATTGCAGTCTTTACCATTTGGTTCTTTTAGGGGTGGGATGGACCTTGAGTCTTTTAGTTTGTTGTTTACAAAATTGTAGAAAGTACGGGGGCGTAGAAGGTTTTCCTCTTGTTTAGTGTGATAATTGGTACATTCAGTTTTTATCTGGTGGCATAATTTTTTTTGTTTGCTTTTAAAGTTGACAATGTGACCAGATTTGTTTTTCCGCCAAAGGGATTTCATTTTGGATTGGAGCTTCCTTATTGTTATGGGTAAATTGTTTTTTCTGGTTTTGGGAGTTGTTATTGGTACATATAGTCTGATGACTCTTTTGACTTCAAGTAAAAATATGTTGTAGTGGTCTTCAACAATATTGCATCCAGTGAATAGAATTTGCCAATCAAGAGATGAGAGATCATTGTCTATTAAGTTCATAGTTGCTTTTTTTGAAGTTATAATTGGGGATCCTGTCATTATGGTGATTTTTATGAGGACATACATTGAGACAAAAGTCAATCATGCTGTGGTCACTGTTGGAAAAGGATTCATTAATTTGTATTCCATAAATTGAATTCAAACTGTTGCAGAAGATGAGATCAAGGCAGTTGTTAAGTCTAGTGTTGTTGGTTACTAGTTGTTCTAGTCCTAGTGTGGTAACGGCATTGTACAGGGTTGTATGAATGGGTTCAGATGTACATTAATTTAGTGTCCAATTTATAAGAGGTAAGTTGAGGTCACCAAGAAAAATTAGAGAGTGTGGGCAGGAGGCAGCCCATGTCAGTAGTGAAGTTAGCTTGTTTGCATGAATTATATCATAGTCAGGGGCACAACAGCAAAGTAAGATTGAGATGTTTAAGGACAGTTCACAGATGATGGTCTTATATAATTTGGATCTTTTTTAGATTTAGAGACTTTTTATAGAATATAGCAACTCCACCACTTGTACGGATTTCGCGATGTGATCAAAAAACTTGATATTTTCTTGTAGTGGTAATGTAGTCTGGGAAAGATGCATTTAACCATGTCTCACAGACAAATACAATGTCAAATGTGGTTGAGCTTAGAAGGATGAGGAATTCATGCATTTTATTTGCGAGGCTTCTTGCATTAAGTAGTTTGCATTTAAGATATGAAGTAGTGCGTCTGGAGGAAGTAAGGGGCGTGCATCCCTAATGTTGGATGTTTGGGACATGAATATTGTGATGTGGGTTGAGGCTCTTGCTTTTGAAACAGTGACCACAGTTATCAATGTATAGATTTGTATTACCTAATTCATGTAATTTTTTGAGCTCAGAATGTAGCTCCTGGGATCATACACGTTGCTGTAAGGTTAGATCAGGGCAAGAACGAAGGTTCTTATGGTTGTTCTTTGCGAGTGAATTTATTGAGAAAATGAATTTGCATTTGCTTGTTTCGTTTTGTAAACAACCCTGCAGAGACATGGGATCATCAAGCCATCTTTGTTTTTAAGCTCAGAACCAACATGGGAAATATCAACTATTTCTTCAGGGGAGATGGTTGTTACTTGATTTTCTCTGATGATGTTTCAGATGTTAGAGATGTCATCATTACCATTGACCTCTAGACCAAATAAGATGGCATTTGGTCACTTCCGTTCACGCTCAACAACTTCTTTGATGAGGATGGGGATATCAATATTAGTAGGATTTGTTGTTTTTTGTGGATTGGGTTTTGGTTGCAGTTGTTGAGTAGAGATATGATCTGTAGATGTTTGATGTTCGTTTTTTAGTGTGGTCTCTTTTTTTTCAAGGTTTGGATATCTAGTTTGTATAGTGTCCAGGGATGCTACAATGGTGTCAAGGGATGTTATACGTGTTTCAATGGTATCGACTCTTTCAAACAGGGTAATGTATTTTTCTAGTTTGGGTCTGCATGGCGGACAGAAATATGGAAAAGCATTGGCAGATGTTTTTAGAAATAGAGCCATTTGCTTGGGTAATCCTAAGCAATTATGTGAGCATAGTTGTTACAAAGAGAACATTTAATGTGATCTTCATTCTCCTTTAAAGATTCCTTACAAGTAAGGCAAAAGCAAGAGTCTTGTGGTTCTTTAGTAGGGGGTTCTTTCTTTTTAGGTTGAGATTTGACATTGTTTTCCTAGCATGGTAGGTTTGTTGAGATGGTTTGTTGATTAGGTTGTTCAATCAAACAAGGTACTGTGGTAATCAATAAAGTAATATCATGCCAAACAGTCTATTATACTGATCACACTAGTCAATTAATTTAACTAATCAATAATCACCTTAATAATTAATTACACTAATCAATAAACACACTCGTCAATTAATTGTCCTCATCATTAATTTGCACTAAACATACTAATCATACTAGTATTCAAAATAGTTAACTAAACTAATCAATAACCACTAGTCTATGATAATCTATAATAATATATTACTCATTAATGATAAATAATTGTAAAAATTAATTAATCATTTAGTAAATCAGTTAATCAATTAAACAGAATTATATTTGGGAAAAATTAGGGCAGGAAGAGAATAATGGGAGGAAGAGAAGATTTAGTTTGGATGGTCCTGGAGGGTATAGGAAGAGGGCATATATTAGGTTGGAAGTATAGACGAAAAAGTCTTTTGGCAGAAGGTTACTCTTTACTTGTTTCTTCAGATCTTCAGTTAGTGATTTTGGGGAACCAGATCTGTCTTCACATGGATCTTCTTGTTTTCGGGCATATATTAGGCTGAAGGTAACTATGAAAGTCTTTTGGCAGAAGGTTAATCTTCACTCGTTACTTCAGATCATCAGCTAGCGATCTTAGGAATTAGGCTACTGAGTGAGATCTCTGCTCTGAGATCAGGACCTCCAGTGTGGAATTTGATGATCGGAGATGATCGATGATGTTGGTGGCAGTTTGAGCAGTTTTACTTATTTAGCTTTGATTGACTTTGGCTTCATTTTTCTTTTTAAATAAAAGAGCCCTCACGTGTATAGTAAATATTCACGACACAAAGAGAAAACATTTTTAGATGAATAGAAAAAATAATTATCCTAGGGATATCGTACTTTACCTTCTGAGGTGGTAATAATTACTGCATATGCTACGATAGGTCCATGACTTGAATTAAAACTATTGAACTGAACACTGAAAGAGTTGTGGCTGGTTGCCTTGACAACAGGGGACATGGTCAAAGGTGGGGGATCTGGAAAAGAAAATGTAATCATATCAGGATATGGAAGGTATGATAAGGAAAAAAAAAAACCACTGTGCCAAACCACCACTGCCTAGAGATTCATTCATAAAGCAACAGCCCTCAGCACATCATGCAAAATTATTATCCCATGCTCTAAGGACAACAACTAGATTTGTGTTCAAAGCACCAACCAAGGCTTTGAAAGGATTAGCTGGTGGCATCACTGTTGCCCAGGAGACGTCTGAGGAGGGCTCCTTTCATGTCCCAGTTATTTTCCCACTTGTTTTTAATCTACAATTCTACTTTTATTTGCATGCTTTCAAACTGCTAGATAGACAAGGAGTTGTGGGCAAGGACAGGAGCTCATTCTGTCACACGGCTTGCTCTCTGTTTTGAACTGCTGATCTGTCGACCTATCAACAGTCTTTTGATTCAGCATCCTAATCACATGGGACACCATGCCCCTCCCCCTTTTATTCCAAGCTGAACTGCAGAATGGGATTTAAGGGGATGTTTTGAAAATTGCTCACAACTGCCTCCATGTTCCTGTATGGACTAGCATCTCATTTGAACTATTAACTTTGCAATACACACATATGTATATTCCAATTAGATAATTCACCTCAGGATATGGAGATATATATTGCCATAATCAGACTGATTATGTGCCATCAAGTTGGTGTCAACACTTAGTGGCCACATACATATCACTTATTAATAAACCTCTGTATATCTAAAAATACACATATAATCAATTTATAAAAAGGAGCGACAGATCTGCTCCAATAATTTATTAAGAAATTTATAAAGATTTTGAGGGGTACCATGGAGAAAAAGGGAAGAATCACAGAGGTTTTCATATAAGTACATTTCTCATGTAAAAATACATATAAGCATCCAACAGCTGTGTCATTTTTATTCATTAAATAATTTAATTACAAGGTAGCTTTATGCTTACCTGTGATACTTGTGCGGCATTTTTTTTCCCGAGGAATACTTGTTTTCTTACATGAAAGGGTAACAATTGTAATGGTGTAAGTGGTAAAGTAATCCAGGTCTGTCACAATGGTTTGATTTTTTTTCTCCAAAATCTTGTTCTGATTGTTTAGGATCTCAATTCTGAAGCCTTCATAACTTCCATTTGGAATACTCCAGTCTAGACTTAATTGTGGCTTTTTTTCTACCAGATTGCAATCAAATCTATCCACTGATGCTGGATCTACAATTAAAGAGAACATCTACGGTCCATTTGCTATTTAAATAAGTTGACAAATTTGAATAAAAAGTGGAGCAGCATGGAGCAAAGAAAAACAACTTCTTAGTTATCTATTTCTTTTTGTTATTCATCCCAGAAATGCAAATGGGGTATTAAGAGAAAAAACATATCAACATAAACATGGCTTATTATTGTACAAGGAAAAAAAATACTGAACTAAAATAAACTTCATCATCGTCTCCTTTTAATGACCCCATAATTCCTTGCTGGGTGGAGTCTGAAAGGAGCTGAGTTTTACTGGCCAGATGCCTTTCCTGTCATCAATGTGGAGTTTTGTTCAGCAGATATATTCTCCTCGTGCCCAGAGAGAGAAATATCTACCTCTACCAAGGATCGAACTCACAGCCTCCTGATTGTGAGGCGAGAGCTCCACTATAGGCCACCACACTACTCAACTAAAATAAATTTTATCTATCCAATGAATTAATTTAGACTATTCTATTAACAAGTTCTATGGGATAAGCTTTATTTGATTCAACGACATTTATTTTTGAGGAAACCTTAATAGTTTTCCACTACTAGCAACATTCTCATTGTCACAGATTTAAAAACATTTGAGGAAACATTCCCTATGACCTTGAAAAGATTCAGAATTACATTTATGCAGTATAAGGAGCAGTTCATTGGAAGAAAACCAAGCTCCTATTTGCTGTAATCTGTTTTCCAATCTTCTATTATTATCTCATTATCTTTAGATTTCTATTTATCCTGAGTTTTCTGATTTCAAGAAAATCCTGAGTAAATATTGGCTGGGTTTAGTTAACACATTTAATCAGGTCATAGTCAGATATACAATATTGTAGGCTTTGTTAGTTTTATCCTTGTTTAGATTTTATTTTGATAGTAGTTTAGCATGGTATAGGACAACAGACTGTTTTGTGAGATATAATGTAGATATATCATCATCCCAGGAAAATAGAATAATTTGGTAACCACATTGTTTGTTATATCAATACACAAATTTAATGTAGTCACTAGCCAGTAACCGGAGCCAATAAGGGCCCCTCCATGAATCAAGGAAATGACAGAGGCTCCTAGTGGTACAAGAGCTGACAGAACATAATGTCTATTTTTGTATTCAACTCCCAGGAAAAGCTCTTCTGCAAAGGGGACATCTCACAAAAGTGCATCTCTAGAGTAAGATTAGATTGTTCTCCACACCATTGATATTTCAAAACAGATTAGGAAGTTAGGTGAACCTATGGGTTATTACTATGCTTCTTGCCATCTTTTTTACACTTTGTTGTGTATTGTTATTTTTTATTTAAATTCTGGACCAAAATTCTTAATCTGTTCCCCATCTAGAGTGGCTTTTGCTACACTTAATAAAATAAATAAAATCAACCTAGTTTTCAGATATATCCAGCACAAAGATTTCCATTCGTGTACAAATCATATGAAAATGTTTATTCTGTGCACAGAGCAATTTGCACTTCTTTAATATGTACATCTCCAGAGAGTTACCTGTACAATGAATTATGTTCTTGGGTGTCCCTTCAGTCTTGTTATCTGCTGCTATGGAATATATGCTGAATTGATAATTAGTACCAGGATTTAGGTCTGAAATTTCACTGCTAGTAGTTGGGGATATTGTATCAGATGATCCATTGATGAGTATCCTATAAGAGTATGTAGAACGAGCTGCATCAGGACTTTCCCATGATATGTTGACCATGGTTGTACTGACATCTTCAACTGTGATGTTGAAGACTGAGCTAGGTTCTGTAAAGGAAAAAAAGTATTTGAAACCACACATAAACTTACATGCTCCCAGGACACCGATGATATTGTTGTCATAATCATTATCTTCATCTAGCTTATTATTCATCAAAACAACATACCTTAATCAAAATACAGGAGGATAAAGGAAACAATGTAATTTACAAAATCAACTGTAACCATTGCAACCAATTCTACATAGGACAAACATCACATCACACCAGGATCCACGAATACTGGCTAGCAGTCAAACGCCATGATCCCAAATACCTTACTCACACCAACACCAAACAGCACCAATTCATTTACAGAATACAAAAATCATCAGTCACGCTACCTCCTACCACATTTGTGAGTTCATTGAAGCCTGGCACTCAACAAGCAAGTCAATGGACACATTGACCTACAACCAGGCTATGAACCTGTCAGAATCGAAACTGCATAGCCAATACGAGACAGCACCCACCCTCAAACAACCCATGCAACCCCCCCACCAGTTTACCTCCCAATGACTCTGACCTGATGTAACCTCATCACAAAACTCATCACAAGACTCTTACTGGTGACTCACACCTGACCCATCTCAAGACCCTCACTTGAAACACCCACCCCTGAAGCATTTATAAACAGAAGAAAACCAACACTGACATCCCCTAAATTCCACTGAAGAAGCTACTTAGCCTGGTAACAAACATTTGGAAACAAACCCAGAAGCTCAGAGAATGAACCTTCATTCTCATTTTAATCATAACCAGTTCAAATTTTCATTCTATACTTATACCAAGTCCACTTCTTCCAGGTAAAAGGAATGGCTTATTAAAGTAGTAGTCTAGAACACAAGATTCATCCCCCCACACCAGAGATGACAATCAGACTCACTCTTAAATTAAATTTTTAAAAATGTAGATCAAGATTCTTTCAAAATGTCAGCATTCTCATGTAATAACACTGAAAATAATGCCTGAAACAAATCATGAGATTCTGGGAGCCAGGAAGAGATAAAGTAAAGTAAGTATTTAAAACGTTTTGTATCATTTGTACGAGCTGAACAGTTTCAAATGTAATTGTATCAACACGAAAGCAGGCTGTATAAAAACAGATTTGTTAGTGGCAAAATTGATTGCCTTCTGGGAAATGTAGTTTCAATTTTGCCTCTTTCGTTTTGGGCAAGATTCGCCAGATTCATACTCATAGACTCTGGGAAGCAACAAGAGATTATTTTTATTTGTCAAACTATCACCTGTGTGATTACTACACTGATTACTGGTTCATTATTCACAATGCAGTGAATGTTTTAGTACCTGCAAATATAAAGGCTGTGTAAGATGACTCATATTGTGACAATGAAAAGCACTAATACATAGAGGAGATCTGGCTCAAGAATTCTAATAACCATTTTCTTAAATTCTGATGGTGATGTAGGAGGTGACCAGGTTGAATCCTGTCAAACGCATCATCAGTTTTAGAATCACTCCATTCCCACGAAAGATTTAAATCCTCCTTGAATCCCATTGATTCCTATCTAATGCCATCAGAAGATCAAATACATGTATAGAAAGCATGGAATAAAGTTCAGGTACTTTGAACTAAACTCCTGTTCCAAGTATTTGTGCCTGACAGATACAAACATTTGTCTTTTGTTTAAACATTTTTATAAGCAGAATAGTTAATGGAGAAGTAGTATCACCATCAAACTGAGTTAATGTTTGTGCTGAAAAAAGCCAGAAATATGACTGGATTTTGTGTGGAAAGCACAAAAGAAAACTAGATTTCCACTTTAGAGCAAAAAATATTTTTAAGCTTCAGCTGTTGAATTTTTTTTACAAATATCAAAGTAAATCTCATTCAATCTTGTTTTCTTGAAAACATAATGCAAATGTAAAGAATACTCTTTGAACATTATAAAAACATACTTATATCACTTAATTGAATTAATTTATTTCTTTACTGGTAGAAACTGTTTTCTGAGAGATTAAAGGCTAGGTCCCACTGGCCGACGGACGCAAAACGTATGCATAAAGACACAGCGGACGAGCAAAATTTCGGGGGTGGCTCCATCCGTTGACATCCGCTCCAAAAAATGGTGAAAATTTGCATAAACAGAACAGAAAAGAACGGACGGGGGTAGTACATAGCGGGGATGTTAAACGGATGTTCATAGGAAGCCTAGCGGATGACAGCAGATGGAAGCGGATGATACATCCGAAGGGCTTCCGGGGGAGAATTACGAAGCGGACGCATAGCGGAAAGGGGCGGATGCATAGCAGATGACGCGGATGCATCAGGGACACCTAGAGGAAGCAAAGCGGATGCCGAGCGGATGTATATCGAATGCAAAGTGTTCACTGCGCATGCGGGGAGTATGAATTGTGTCAGCTCCACAGATATAAAAGGATGCAGCTCGCACCAGTCAGCATTCGTATGAAAGACGTGCTGCCACATACATCTTCAAGGAACACCATGGTTTGTCAGTCAGGGAAGAAGAGGAAGCCGGTGCCTACTCATGCCAGCCCTGGCAAGAAGGACAGAACCAGCATCCCACCCCCTGGCACTGACTTTGAAGCTGCTGGTGCTGCTGCTGGTGCTGCTGCTGGTGCTGCTGCTACTGCTACTGCTGCTGCTACTGCTGCTGTGGTGGACCACCCCCAAGGCCCTCAAAGCCCCGCTGCTGAAGGCCCTGCTGCTCAAGCCCCTGAAGCCCCTACTGAAGCCCCTGCTGAAGCCCCTGCCAGAGGGAGGAAGAGGCAAGGGAAGGAGAAGGGAGAGAGGAAACAGTACACCGTTTCCGAGGACCATGAGGATGAGGTGCTGGAATGGCTGAGGAAGAATGAGTACCTGTGGAGAAAGGGCCACAAACTCTATCACGACACCAAGAAGAAACAGGCAGCTTGGAGAGACAAGGCAGTGAGCCTGGGCTACACTGCAGATGTACTCCTGGAATGGTGAAAGCACATGCACACCTGGTATGGCAAGCTACACCTCAAAAAATCTGGGCAGGCCGCTGTCAAGCTCACTGACTGTGAGATGTACATCATGGCCAAGTGCAGCTTCCTGGAGGGTGAGGTCCGCCACCGAGGAGCAGCTCCTCTGACACCCCTCTCCCTCAGACAGCCAGTCCTCTTCCAGCCAGGAGCCAGCTACACTGTCCAGGCAGGTGTCTTCAGAGGACCCCACGGCAGAGACCCCCCCCCCGACAGCTGCACTCCCCATGCCGGCAGACTTGAAGGAACCCCTGTCACAAATGGAGGAAGAAGCAACAGCCACCAGAGACCAACCCAACCCCACCCCCAGCTCCACAGGATGCAGGCAGAGAGGCAGACTGGAGGGCCAGAGCCACACTGTCCTGTTGGAGATCAGGGACACAATGAAGACCAGCACAGAACTTCTCTCTCAGCTGGTCCACTTGGACAGAGGATCCTCCAGCTGCCACACTTTCATCATCTATGTGAGCCACACCCTGAGGGATGTGCCCGAGGCCCAGTACCAGGTGACAAAGAGAAGATCACAGCATTTCTGCACAACTCTCAAGGCCCAGCTGAAGCTGCTCCTACCCACTCCAGGTCTGCTCCTCCACCCCAGGCGATGTCACAGCCCTTCCACAGCTTTCAACAGCCTCTCACCTACCAAGGCTACGACTACCAGGGCTTCCCACAGCAGAAGCAGACCTTCCCAGTCCAGGCCCAGGTTCATCACACACCACAGAAACCACACCTTGCCCAGCTGCAGACCAGACAGCCCCACTACACTCCTCCTTCCTCCACCCCACAGCCAAGCCCCTCAACAGACAATCTGTCATCAGTCTTGGGCCTGACATCCCAAGTACTTGATGAAGGGCCTCAACCTCATGGGACTGAGTCAGCTCTCTGAGAGCTTCCTGCACACACCATCTCCTGTTGTACTCTAGGGGCCAGGGACTGTGGAGGTGGCTATTGCTGGAGTGCTGGTCTGAGGCGCCATTGGGGTGCCTGGCCCCTTTACATCTGAGACCATGGGCACGCCTCAGAGTGACTGAGAAGAGTGCCAGAGACTGAATTGTTACCTGCTCACTTTATCTTTGCTTAAGACACTTTACTTGGCTCATTTTGCTTTTGAATAGAGTCATACAGTTTTTTTATTAATAAAGGTTATCTTTGCTCCACACACTTGGTTCATTTTTTTTACTTAATAAAGTGTTGGGGGAAACTTTGAAAAAAAGGGTTAAGCCTTTGCATGCTTGTGAGATTGGTAAGGATAGCTGTGGGATGGATAGCTGTGGGATGGGTAAGGATAGCTGTGGGATGGATAGCTGTGGGATGGGTAATGATAGCTGTGGGATGGGTAAGGATAGCTGTGGGATAAGGATAGTTGTGGGATGAGTAAGGATAGCTGTGGGATAGATAAACCTCCAGTGCAAGCATAGTGGGACTGTATGGTCCACCCTCCCAGCTGCCACACATATGGCCCTTTATTATCAATAACAATTTAATCATTGATCAACACATTTCAACATAAACAAAACTCTTTATTAATGCCCTATTCATTGTAAGGCCACTCAACATATATGGCACAATCTCATCAGTGTGATGAGACAGGCTGAAGGAAGCATCCATTAAGCATCTACCATCCTCTTGGAGAGCTTCCTGAACACACCATCCCCTGTTGTACTCTCGGGGCCAAGCACCCCAATGGCGCCTCAGACCAGCACTCAAGCCACAGCCACCTCCACAGTCCCTGGCCACTTAACAGCTGAGACCATGGACATGACTCAGAGTGACTGAGAATAGTGCCAGAGACTGAGTTGTTACTTGTTCACTTTATCTTTACTGAGGACACTTTACTTGGGTCATTTTGCTTTTTTAATAAAGTCATACAGTTTACTTAAGACAGTTAATAAAGGTTATCTTTGCTTAACACACTTAATTCAGTTTACTTGGTTCATTTTGCTTATTTAGTAAAGTCATAAAGGTTACCTAAGAAACTTAATAAAGGTTATCTTTGCTTGAGACACTTGGTTCATTTTTTTTACTTAATAAAGTGTTGGTGAAAACCTTGAACAAATGGTTAAGCCTTTGCATGCTTGTGGGATAGATAAGGATAGTTGTGGGATAGATAAGGATAGTTGAGGGATAGATAAGGATAGCTGTGGGATAGATAAGGACAGTTGTGGGATAGATAAACCTCCAGTGCAAACATAGTGGGACTGTATGGTCCACCCTCCCAGCTGCCACACATATGGCCCTTTTTTATCAATAAAAATTTATTCATTGATCAACACTGTTAGGGATAACATTGTTTACCCTAACTGGTTTAGGTGAAATAATAACTATGAATCATAGTTGTGTATGTTAAAGTGTCTGCAGCTTTAACTGTGGAATAGTAATTAAGGGAGTGGTTATGAAAACACTTTAAAAGTAGCAAGACTACAGCTTGCTCACTCTGGCTTTGATGATCCCTGATTACTGCTTGGAATCAAGACTGCATTGCTCGAACGGGAGAGACAACAAAGGACTGATTTGTAAGTGAACTGACATAGGATATTCTACATGAACTTTGCTAACTGAATATCCCTGAATGGACTGACTACTTGATACATGACTATTGGACTGTTATTTGACTATGCTATGAACTTATACTGGAATAGACTATATTCTTGATAGCACAAGCGTATCTGTTATTTTTGCTGTATGTTAATAGACATACAGGCTTGGCTCACTCATTTATCTGTGTGCCTGTCTGACTAGCGCTGCACATTCTGTTTGGCTTGTCTCCCTAACCCTGGTTGGGGAACCCAGGCTTAACAAACACATTTCAAAATAAACAAAGCTTTTTATTAATGCCCTATTCATTGTAGGACCACTCAACATACATGGCACAATTTCATCAGTGTTATGCGATAGGCTCAAGGAAGCATCCATTAATCATCTATCATCCTTTCTTGCAACTCCACTACTCCACCTGGGGAGTTGCACCAGTGTCTCAGTAGGTTGTGCTGCTTCTTCCCTTCACGTGAAGCTCTGTTGGGGCCTTGTAAATCCACAGTGTCTATCAGGTTTCGTTCTTGCCACCATTCACCAGGGTCCATGTCCCCATTCCCTTATTGACGGTCCACAAGTCCGTTCTGCAACACTGGGTAGTGGATGCGCATGAGATTGTGCAGGATGCAGCAAGCTTCCACGATGCTCTTCACAGTCTCTGGGTGATGCTGCATGGTGTTGAGAAGTATCTGGAACCTGTTGGCCAGGATGCCAAAGGCGTTCTCCACCACCCGTCTTGCCCTGGACAGCCGGTAGTTGAAGATCCTCTCTTCACGGGTGAGGTATCTTGAAGTGTAGGGCTTCATGAGGTAGGTTCTGAGGTAGAAGGCGTCATCACCAACAATGAAGTAGGGCACATCTTGTGTGTCATTGGGTAGGGGATCTGGATCTGGAAAACCCATATGAGGTTGCGTTCCAGCCCATCCTTGAGGTCACTGGCGTTGTATACCTGGCTATCTGAAGCTGGCCCGTTGCCTGAAGCATCGATGTACATGAACTTGTAGTCAGCATCAACCATATCAAAGAGGATGTTACTGAAGAAGCCCTTGCAGTTGAAATAAGTGGACTCTGAGTTGGCTGGAGCTTTGCAGGCCACGTGCTTCCCATCTATGACTCCAACAGTGTGGGGAAAGTTCCACCTCTGATACCACTTTGCTGATGGTGTTGTGTGGCACCCTCCACGCATACTGCATGATTTTGTATGTGGTTCCAGAGGCCAGGTGGTGCAGAGTCAGTACCACCTTCAGTCCAGGGTGCAGGTTGGCATGGAAGTTGGTGCTTGGCTTGGTCAACCTGGGTCTCAGATGCTCTACAAGTTCGTCAAACATGGCTGGTGGCATCCTCATGAAGTGATGGAATGCACAAGGGTCTTCATTCCTCAGCTCCACTATCAACTGGTCATACAGTCCAAACTCCATTCTTCTCACGATCCATCCTTGGACCCACACTGCTCTTGGACGTCTCCTTCTTCTCCTTGTGCATAAAAGGTGAAACAGTCTGAACAGGGTTTGGTTCTGGTGATGAATGAGCACAGCTACCATACGGACTGTGTCATGATCCATGGTGGAGAACAATGGATGATGTGGAAGACCAAGACCAAGGGTGAAGAGATCTGTACACCATGGCTGCTGGACTCATACTGAGATCCAGGTGATTTCCTCCCCCTGTTTATAGGGAATATCAGTAGTCTGCTAGGTGTCCTTCTACATACTCTCAACATACTGCAGACATCCTAAATATCTGAGATACATCTCAGATACAAACATTTTGTCCATTTTAATTCTTTATATACGAGATGTATCCGCTTATATCCTTTCTATTTCCGTGGTACTAACGCTGTGTGGACGTTCCGTGTACCTTTCGTTTCCTCCCTCTTTCCGTTTTCAGCTGCAGCGAGTGTGAGTTGAGGGGATGGCCAGAGGATGCAGAGAGGATACAGTGGACATTTAACAGATGATAACAGACATAGAATGTTTGTTGCCCGTATGTGCCGCGGATGTACATCATACGTGGCGGAAAGTTCATCCGCTCAAAAACCACTTTCAAAGGCAAGCTGTAGTGGTGGTCTAAAATGGCCACCACGCAGACAAAGAGCAGTCCTGGAAACTAAGACTGTGTGTGGAGCAGAGAATAAGCAAGCAGAGTGTGAACCAGGCAAAATATATGTACTCTAAGGTACCCTGGTATTAAAAAAGAAAGGACTATTTGGA
>BLBF01000054.1:4216673-4293494 GCA_015471245.1 Laticauda colubrina | reverse complement strand
AAAAAATATTTTTTAAGCTCCAGCTGTTGAATTTTTTTTACAAATATCAAAGTCAATCTCATTCAATCTTGTTTTCCTGAAAACAATGCAAATGTAAAGAATACTCTTTGAACATTATATTAACATACTTATATCACTTAATTGAATTAATTTATTCGTTTACTGATAGAAACTGTTTTCTGAGAGATTAAGGTAATGGGTAATTTGTACTTTCATCACATAAAAATACATTACACATGATGATATGTATGAGAGAAGAATAAAATAATTTCCAATCCCAAATTATTATAGTAACATGTCAAGTAGCATTGTTAATCATATGTTAATACTGCACTAAAATATTATTTGTTTCAGCATGTTAGACTTTCTGTTTGATTTAACTCCATACTGTACATTTAAAAATAATGCACAGGAAAAAAAATATAATTTAATATAGTTACTTGTATAAACTGTTGTTTCATTTGGGACACCTTCAGTTTCATTGCCATTGATTTGTGCAAATATTTTAAACTTATAAAATCTTCCAGGTTCCAAGTAAGAAATTGGCACATATGTCAATTTAGAAAGGACGTTAAAAGAAGAAGGTCCATCAATATGTATTCGATAGGTGTAATTTGATGCATTTGTATCATTATTTTTCCATGTTAAATACAGGGATGTATTCGTGATGTTTTCAGCTTTAATATCATAAACTGGACTGGGCTCTATTTAATGAGGAAAAAATATTTCAGTTAAATTAATATGAAAATATATCATGTGATAGATGCACACAGGCTATATGGCAGTGATGGCGAACCTTTTTATTGTGGTATGCCAAAAACGATTAATTGAGAAAAAGATACATTCATCAAGAATCAATCATAAGGTACATACAACACTTAGTAATAGTCATACAGTACAATAAAGGCCCTGTCACACTGGCCGACGGATGCAAAACGTTTGTAAAAAGGACACAGCGGACGAGAAAAATGTTCCATCCGTTGTTATCCGCTCTCAAAAGGGCAAAAATTTGCATAAACAGAGCGGACAACATGGAAAGGAACGGATGGGGGGAGGGCGGATGCTCCACGGAAGCGTAGCGGATGGAAGCGGATGAGAGCGGATGGCACATCCGCAAGGCTTCCGGGGGAGTACAGCAAAGCGGACGCGGAACGGATACAGCGGATGCCGAGTGGATGAAGCGGATGCACAGCGGATGCCGAACGGATGAAGCTGATGCAGAGCGGAAGCCTAGTGGATGCCTAGCGTTCACTGCGCATGCGGGGAGGATGCATTACGTCAGCCCCACGGATATAAAGGGAAGCAGCTCCCAAGCAGGTCACCATTCAGAGGAAAGACCTGCTTCCAGACACAGCTTGCCAGCCAGCCAGCCAGCCAGCCAGCAACCCAACAACCATGGGGAAGAAGAGAATGCCTCAGCCATCTGCTGCCAGCCCTGGCAAGAGGGACAGGGCCACCCTCCCTCCCCCTGGCCCTCACTCTGCTTCTGCTGGGGCTTCTGCAGCCCGGGCTCGCTCTTCTGGGGCTGGGGCTTCTGCTGATGCTGCTTCTGGAGGAGCTGCTTCTGCTGATGCTGCTTCTGGCGGTGGTGCTTCTGCTGGTGCTTACTCTGCTGATGCTGCTTCTGGCGGTGGTGCTTCTGCTGGTGCTTACTCTGCTGGCGCTGCTCCTGGTGCTGGTGCTTACTCTGCTGATGCTGCTCCTGGTGTTGGTGCTTCTGCTGGTGCTTACTCTGCTGACGCAGCTCCTGGTGCTGGTGCTTCTGCTGGTGCTTACTCTGCTGGCGCTGCTCCTCGTCCTGCTGGTCCTGCTGGTGCTCCTGGTCCTGCTGGTCCTACTGGTGTTGCTGGCGCTGCTGGTGCTTACTCTGCTGCTGCTGATCCTGGTCCTGCTGGTGCTCTTGCTGCTTACTCTGCTGATGATGATCCTGGTCCTGCTGGTGCTGCTGGTCCTGCTTTTGCTGCTACTGTTGCTGCTGCTGCTGGTGTGGAGGAGCAGCCCCTACAACCTGGAAGCCCCTCTGATGAGGGCTCATATGGTCCTGCCAAAGGGAGGAAGAGGCAGACGCGAGAATGGGAAAGGAGGCAATACAACATAGAAGAGGAACATGAGGATGAGGTGCTGGAGTGGTTGAGGGAGAATGAGTATCTATGGCGGAAGGGACACAGGCTCTATAGGGACACCAAAAGGAAGCAGGCTTCTTGGAGAGAGAAGGCGGAGAGCCTGGGCTACACTTCGGAGGTGCTCCTCAGCTGGTGGAAGCACATGCACACCTGGTACGGGAAGCTGCACCTCAAGAAATCTGGCCAGGCTGCGGTCAAGCTGACGGACAGAGAGACCTACATCATGGCCAAGTGCAGCTTCCTGGAGGGTGATATCCGCCACCGAGGAGCAGCCCCTCTCACAACCCTCTCTCTCAGGCAGCCTGCTGAGAGCCAGTCCTTTTCTGGCACAGAGTCAGCTCCTATCTCCAGGCAGGTTGCTATGGAGCGTGCCATGATGGAGACCCCCCTGACAGCTGTACTACCCGTGGCGGAGCGCGTGGAGGACCCCCTGACGCAGTGGGAGAAAGGAGATGGCACTTCCACCACAGCCCAACCCGCATCCACCCCCAGCTCCACCTCCACAGAAAGGCAGAGAGGCAAACTGGAGGGACAGAGCCACACTGTCCTGCTGGAGATAAGAGACACCATTAGGAGCAGCGTAGATCTCCTCTCTCAACTGGTACACACCGACGCCCCATCCTCCAACTGCAAGCCCTTCCTCACCTATGTGAACCAGACCCTCATGAACATGGAGGAACCCCAGTACCAGGTGGTGAAGGACAGGATCACCAATCTTCTTCACAACCCTCCAGACCAAGATGAACCTGCTCCCACCCAGTCCAGGTCTGCTTCTCCACCCCAGGTGATGTCACTGCCCTTCCAAGGCTTTCCACAGGCCCTCACCTACCAAGGCTATGGCTACCTGGAGGTCCAGCAGCACAGGCAGCAGCCCTTCCCAGTCCAGGCACATGTACATCGGACGCCACCGGTGCCACTGATGCCACCGACGCCACCAATGCCACCCACGCCACAGATGCCACCCACGCCAGTCCTCACCCAGGTGCAGACCAGACAGCCTCACTACACTGCTCCTTCCTCCACCCCACAGCCAAGCCCGGCCTCAGTACATCTGTCGTCGGTATTGGGGCTGACACCCCATGTCATGGAGGAAGGGGCTCTCAATATCATGGGGCTGAGCCAGCTGTCTGAGAGCTTCCTCAACACACCATCCCCTGTTGTCCTCTCAAGACCAGGCACCCCAGTAGCGCTTCAGACCAGCACTCCAGCAGCACCCACCTCCACAGCACCTGGACCCTACACCCCTGAGACTGGGCATGCCTCCGAGTGACCAAGAAGAGTGCCAGAGACTGGGTGGCTACCTGTGGACTTTATTTGGACACTTGACTTGGGTCATTTTTCTTTTACAGCTTGTTATTAATAAAGATACTCTTTGCTTCACACACTTGCTTCATTTATTTTTGTAAATAAAGATTTTGCTTTGGACACTTGACTTGGGTCATTTTTCTTTTACTTTAATAAAGATTATCTTTGCTTCACACACTCGCTTCATTTATTTTATTAAATAAAGTCTTGGTGGAAACTTTTAGAAGTGGTTTAAGCCTTTGCATGCTTGTGGGATGGCTTAAGATAGCTTTGGGATGGGCAGGGATACCTGTGGGATGGGCAAGGATACCTGTGGGATGGGCAGGGATACCTGTGGGACGGGCAGGGATACCTTTGGGATGGGTAATAGCTGTGGGATAGATAAACCTCCAATGCAAGCATAGTGGGACTGTATGGTCCACCCTCCCAGGTGCCACACCTATGGCCCTTTATTATCAATAATAATGTAATCAATCATCCACACATGTCAACATAAACACAACTCTTTATTAAATGCCCTGTTCATTGTAGGCCCACCCAACATACATGGCCCAATCTCATCCGTGTGATGAGACAGGCTGAAGGAAGCATCCATTAATCATCTATCATCCTGTCTTGCCACTCCACTGCTCCGGCTGGGGAGTTGCACCAGTGTCTCAGGAGGTTGCGCTGCTTCTTCCCTTCATGTGAGGCTCTGTTGGGGTCTTGCACATCCTCAGTGTCTATCAGGTTTCGCCCTTGCCTCCATTCACCAGGCTCCATGTCTCCATTGCCTTGTTGGAGGTCCCTGAGCCACCCGCCTTGTCCTGGACAGCCTGCAGTTGAAGATCCTCTCTTTATGGGTGAGGTGTCTTGAAGTGTAGGTCTTCATGAGGTAGCGTGTCGTTGGGCAGGGGGTCTGGATCTGGGAAGCCCATGATTAGTTTGCGTTCCAGCCCCTCCTTGAGGTCACTGGCGTTGTATACCTGGGCATCTGAAGCTGACCTGTTGCCTGAAGCATCGATGTACATGAACTTGTAGTCAGCATCGACCATGGCGGAGAGGATGATGCTGAAGAAGCCCTTGTAGTTGTGATAAGTGGACCCTGACTTGGCTGGAGCTTTGCAGGCCAAGTGCTTACCATCGATGGCTCCAACGGTGTGGGGGAAGTTCCACCTCTGATACCACTGCTCTGCAACTTTCTTCCAGCCTTCTTCAGTGGAGGGGCACTGGAGGAGCTCCTTCTTGTATTCTTCGATGATGGCCTGCACCACTTCTCTGACCACAATGCTGATGGTGTTGTGTGGCACCCTCCAGCCGTACTGCATGCTCCTGTAGGTGGTCCCTGAGGCCAAGTGGCGCAGAGTCAGTGCCATCTTGAGCCCAGGGTCCAGGCTGGGCCGGAGGTTGGTGTTTGCCTTTGTCAATCTGGGTCTCAGCCGCTGCACAACATCATCAAACATGGCTGGAGGCATCCTCATGAAGTTCTGGAATGCACGAGGGTCTTCGTTCCTGAGCTCCACCATCAGCTTGTTGTACAGTCCGTACTCTGCTCTTCTCCCGATCCATCTTTGGACCCAGACACTTCTTGGCCGCCTCCTTTTCTTCCTGTAGAACAGTTGAAAGAGCCTGTAGATGGCTTTGCACTGTTGTAGAACGATGGTGGCTACCAAAAGGAGTGTGTTACGATCCATGGTGGACATCAATGGATGCTGTGGAAGAGCAAGAGCCAGATGAAGGCTGCAGAGGTCTGTACAGCAGGGCTGCTGGACTGAAAGTGAGATCCAGGTGAGTTGCTCCCCCTTTTTATAGGCAGTATAGGTTTTCCACTGTGTGTCCTTTTGCATTCTCTAGGCATCCTCTCGACATCCTTAATATCCGAGATAGGTCCCCTCTGCGAACGTTTTTTCCGTTTTAAATGCTTTGTATGCGAGATGTCTGCTTTCATCCTTTTTCCGTCCGTGCTACTGACGCTGTGCGTCCGTTCCTCTTCCTCCCTGTGTCCGCTTTCCGCTGGAGCGGATTTGAGTTGCGTGGATGCGCAGCGGATGCCTAGCGTATGTAGCGGATGCGTAACGGATGACGACGGGTGCAGAACGGATGTTCCCCGTATGCGTAGCGGATGCAGAACGGACGTGTTGGATACATTTTCCGCTCAAAAAGTTTTGAGCAGCTCAAAACTTTTAGAGCGGATGGAACCTTAGTCGACGGATGCTGGACGGATTGAGAGGATGAAAAATGGAGGCAGTGAGTACAAAACGGATGAATCACGTTAACCAACGGATGGCAAGTGTTTCTCTCCGTTTTACATCCTCTTTCCATCCGTTGGTGCAGTGTGACATGGGCTTAAGCAATCAAATCTAGGAAATAATCAGTGTAAATCACAAGGATACAAGCAACAAAGTTACAGTCATACAGTCACAAGTGGAAGGCGATGGGTGATAAGGAGTATAAACTTATTTGTATAAACATTTATTCCATTTGGATCTCCTTTAGTTTTATTATCAAGTTGTGCATATATTTTAAACCTGTATAATGTTCCAGGTTTCAAGTAAATAATTGATACATAGATAGTATTAGAAGTTTTATTATCAGAATGATCAGGTCCATCAATCTGTATTCAATAAATGTAACTTGTTGAATTTGTATCATTATTTTTCCATGTTAAATACAGGGATGTATTAGTGATATTTTCAGCTTTAATATCATATACTGGACTGGGCTCTATTAAAGAGAAAAAGGATTTTACATACTGAATGATAATCAAGATTAAATATTTAGCATTTTTTTTCTGTGGGGTTAAAAATCAACATGTAAAATGCAACTTTTTAATTCACACAACATACAGTATGTCTCTAGTTAATTTTATTTGACAAATTAGGAAATTATGTTATAATATTAATGCTGACTCAAAAGTGGGCTCATTTTAAGTAAAACAATTAAATGTTTCTTTCAAACTATCTTGGATTAGGAATACAATCCTTATGTACCAAATTGTCAATTCGACTGGCAGATACAAAACTCTATTTAGGTTTTCAAAAAACAAAGGTAAAATAAACTGTGAAACTCCATCTCCACCCTCCAATTGTATTTGCCTCAATTTTATTTCATTTTTATTTCAGTTTCCTTCCACTGAACAGAAAGATGAGAAAGAACATATCTTTTTTGTCAGTTGAAACATATTTTTTCAAATAACTACTACCCTAGTGCTACAATATTCTCAACTATATAGAAAATTCTAAGCTCACTCAACTCAAATACCTGAGATTCCACATTTATTATGATAGGATTAGGCCTGATATGGCAAGTCAGTAAGAAGCACAAGATACTCCTCCAAGATAAATCTACTTTTTGTGGCATTGATGTTTACAAATAAAATGCCAAATATGGAGATTTTTTGTTTTAAGAAAGAAAGGAATGGACTTGTTTAACCAAAAAACACAAAATATTGTAACCTAGATTTAACATATGGAAAAGTTAAACAAAATAAAAACATCCAAATAAGAGTCAAGCTAATTGCATTGTTAATTTAATGTACTTACTTGTATGAAGACTTATTTTGTGTGTGTCTCCTGTAATATTGGTCCCATTTATTTGTGCAGCTATTTCAAAGCTATATAATGTTCCAGGTTGCAAATGACGAAGTGTTATATTACCAGTATTAGAAAACATATCACTATAAAAATCAGATTCTTTCTTAAGTATTTTGTAAATATAGGTAGAAGCATTTATATCTTCATTGTTCCAAGTCAGAATTATTGATGTGGAATTGAGATGGTTAGCATGGATACTAGAAACTGGACTGGGTTCTGTGAAAAAAAACAAAATTACTTTTTACTTTTAATCCTCCAAGGAAAGATTGAAGACAAACAAGGTCCAGGCAGAAAAAGATGATCATGGCTTCAAAATCAAGGGGACTGGTTTGGACAAAACTCAACAGCACTTTTTTTTGCGGCTGTTGATAAAAACAAGATCGCCAACGTCCAACGACGAATATGGCACAAGAAGTACATAAAATAAAAATATATTGATGTCATGCATAAAATGTTAACAAGAACCAAGCACATCTGAAATTAATAAAATTATGTTAATTTTACTTATTAACATAATTTACATAAGTAAACATAATTATTTATGTTCTCATCTCCATAAAGAGTTTACATTTAGTTTTAGATGGTGATAAAGAAGAGTGATATAATAATGACTGAACTCATTTAATAGCCATAAGCATTAATTATTACAATAACTTCACTTAAATAAGTTTACTTACTGGTATGAACAACTGTTTAATTTGGGCTTCCTTTAGTCTTACCACCATCTACTTCTGGATATATTTTAAATCCAGGTTGCAAGTTACTAATTAGCTCACTCCATTTATTAGAACTTTTTATTAAATCACCAGATCCATCAACAACTCTTTGGTAAGTGTAACTTATATATAAATATATATATAAATATATATATATAAAGCTACAACTTTAAAAGCACAACTACAATGACGTGGGATAATACCTGAACGAAGCTGAACAGCATACATGTAAGTACCCGCGAAAACTTAAGAAAACAAATATATATAAATATGATGTATTGAATAAAAGATTTAACATCTCAATATTCTGATAAAGATCAAGTATGCCAGATTTGAGAATGCTGAATGATAGGAAAATTCACTTGCAATTAACAGGCTCTCAACAGCTTTCTGCAAAGGCCTCAGGCCTTGGTGCTGGCTGTCTAAGATGTGTTTTTCTATATGTAAACTCTGAGGACAGCCAACAAGTACAGATGATTTAATCTCCCAAACAGGAGCTAAAGGGAGTAGAATTTTTCTTTCCCCTGGGCTCTGTGTCTAGAGCTTGGAAGGGATTAAAGCCTCTCAACAGTAGGCTGGAAAAACCCAGCAAAGACCACACGATGCAATGTGCTAATGGCCCTTATGGCCTTGGGGATGTGTGCTAAAATGGCGGACAGTCCCTGGTGCAAAATGGCACAGTCGTATTTTGGGCACCAAACACAGCAGTACCTTTGCAGCCCAACCAATTCATTAAATGGCTATCCCAATTGAGCAGTGGGTATGGGAGAATCAGGGCTCCAACACCTCTGCCCCTGCATTCTCCATGGGGAGGAATCGCCGCTGGTGAAATATGAGAAAAAAAGCACTCATTTTAAACAGCGCGAAAACGTTTGGAAATGCAATGGAAAGGGGCACCGAGGATTGCTGGAGCGAAGCACAGGAGAAAATTCATCCTTTGAATTAGTGCAACTGCCTAATTAGAATGGCAGGATACTAAGCCTCTGCCTAATGGGCGCGAATGGGGCCGGAATGCTGATGGCGATCCGGGATCGTTCCTACTGCTTCTCTTTCTAATTGCAGTTGGATCTTGCTGAGGAAATATAGGAGAAAATCAGTATATTTGACAAACTAATCAAACCTCAAAGTTGTTCCTGCTCCGGCCAAGGAAAGCTACCTATTGAACCAAAGGCTGAGCTAAACCTGGGGGACACTAGGGAGGAGCCAGGGAGGAGTAACAGTGTCCTAGTAATTAAGTCCAGCCTATCCGAGCAGAGACTCAGCACCTCCCACTCTCTGGATGCTTGGAGCAGCTCAATGGAGAAAACAATTTTCTTTAATCAGAGTATTAAAATCTTATCATAACATTATTACTAACCCAGATTACTATTTGTTACTGTATACAACTTCTCTTTTTCACTGTTTCTAGTACTGTGGTACCATTTTAAGGTATGGCAATTAAAAGGATGTTTAATATTATTACAATTTTAAAATGGCATGGCCATTTTATAATCCATATTAAGACTTTAGAAGCAGAATGCAGTAAACAAATTTAACAAATTAATCTATGAGGTTCATGTTACCGTGACATATTGAAAAATGATCATAAAATTCTAGCAACTATTATGTATCAAACGCAAGCCCTATTTACTATAAAATCAAGATTTAAATTCTTGCACATTTTTTGTCCCATGCAAGATCTTGTTGAATGGAAGGGAGGTTTCCATCTGCCCCTTCTTTAATAATGGAAAATCTATTTGCTTCTGGACTTCCAGGTAAGATGGTAGGCTGAAGATGGTTCTGTGGAAAATGGAGCTGATATTTGCAACCACAAACAGGAAGCCTACAAAGAGATTGACTACCCTGGAAAGAGAAATGACTTGAGATTGCCCAAGCTATTCTCCTTAACGTTGTTCCTCATGAGGAGACCATAAGACAGTGGTCTCCATTGGGTGGGAGAATCAGGAAATAAAGGAATTCATTGCAATTGCTCCAAATAGAACCTTTTTAATGGATTCACAACAAGTTCTTAGATCACACTTAGAAAATTGCTAAAACAGAGAGAGCCAAGAGAAAGGCTGGCTTTCATTTCTTTCGGTGGAAATTCATTGAGTAACAATGCAACAGACAATGACCTAACAGAATAAATAGATTTATGAGTCTAAAATAATGTTAGTTTTACCATTCCTATCCCAGTTTACTAACAAATGCTATAAAACTAAGAATGGGTGGGGGTGACAGACAGGAAGCTTTAGATCTAGTTTAGGAATCTCCACTAGATTAACAGGGGAGTTGGTCCTTTGTAACAGTTTTTCTACCTTACCTCCCAGTTCCATATTGCTTGTTTGATTATATGTCATCAAATGGGTGTCAACTCTTAGCAACCATACATTTGTTTCATGATGATCCATCACTGAGCTAATCTTTCAGGTCTTCCAATGGTTTACTCATCACCATTTAACTGTTTCTGAGAGATGGAGCCTCTTCTGGAAGAGTCTCCCATCTCTCAGAATTAAGAGCTATTAAGGGGAAGAGGATGAGAGATTCTTTTGCCAGCATAAGTTTCTGAGCCAAACTATTCGAGGATAGACAATAAAAACTCTACAGTTCACACACCAAAATCCTTGGAAGTTAGAACACAAAGCAACCTTCATTAAACAAACAGTTAATGGTTGTATCAACAGATATTGTAGGTGGGGGGCAGTTGTTTAAGTAGATGGATTCTGGTTTGCTGTGTGCTAGAACTTAATTTTCATGACCTAACCAGGCATAACAGCTAATTCAAAACCTTTCTTTGGCCAATGTTAATTATGAGAATCACTTCTCACACAGTCAGAAGCAACTAGCCTGATACTAGATCAAGCTAGTATCAAATAAGTAGATATTGTTTCTCCCCACCCAGTATGAGACAATATGTGTCGCTCAGGCTTGAACAATGGAACCCATGGTGCTCTCTGAGAGTACCAAGACTCCAAAGAATGACTTATCTGATTAAAACATGTTGGTAGAGGAAAAGAGAAAAATCTGAACTTTGATTACATTATAAATAAGGCTTGCACTTAAAAAAAACCCTAGTTTCCTGGAATTGTTTCACAATGGCTTCATGAACTTTGCTACAATATATCTACTTTGGTATCTTTGCAAGTCTTAATTTTGCCTAGATAGCCAAAGGAAGTCTGATAGTAAGTGATTCTGGGTCAGCTGCCCCAGAACCACAAACCCTGGTGGTTCTGTTCACAGAATCTTTCTTTCAAGTGATTTCTAGCCTCTTTCTCCCAGCTTTGGAACTGAACTAGACAAGAGTTTCCTTCCAACACTCACTATACATTTTTTATCTCATCTTAAAATTTAACAATGACAATCCTATCAGAATGATCTTGAAAACTAATTTTGTGGAATTTCTAATCCATTACTTACTTGTAAAAATATATTTGCAGCAACTTTCATTAGGATTACTGAAATGAACAATATACTGAATACCAGGATAAAGATTCGATATTAAATCATTCTCGGGAAGATCCACATTTGATTTATTTTGAAAAGTTACATTTGTTATTGTAAAGTTGTTATTTAACTCGATCCTTATTGTTGTGTTTGTTACTGTTAGGTTGTTTAAGGAACTGCATTCAGTATCACCTACACAGAAAAAGAAAGAAAAAGATATTTTTAAATAACCAGAACTTCGTAACATAGCGCAACTTTATTCTTTATTAATTGGGGGGGGGGGGAAACAGTTCATAATTTATACAAGCTCCAGATATCATGAATTGCACAAGGCATGTTGTTGTGAAGATTAGGAGGCATTGATGGACTGTTAATGCATTTTTCACAAGACAGTTTGCAAAGGATATAAGGATATAATGCAAAAAGGGTGGGTGAACAGGGTATGCTACACCCTGATGGATATTCCACTGCTTCAAATTGTAAAAGACTGGGTTAGGTACTACAAAGCCAATGTATCAAGATTCATAAATGTGATTTATTTAGTGTAGGTGAATCCAATCAACTGTACAGTAGTTCTCGACTTACAACCACTTATTTGGTGACTGTTTGAAGTTTTAATGGCACTGGAAAGTCACTTATGACCATTTTCATATGTATTGCAGTATCACCAGGCTCACGGGATAAATATTCAGATGCATGGCAACTGGCACATATTTATGACATATAAAATAGGCAAAACTCACTTAACAACTGCCTTGCCCATTTTGGGCTCACTTGCAGTTGAAAGTTGAGAACTATCTGTAGTTTATTTTAACAAACATGCTTAATCAGAGCTTAGCTTACTGTATAAGCCTGGTCACCATCTATCTCTGTATAAGAAGTTTATAATGTGACCCTTTCAACATTTAATAAACTTGTTATGATGAAGAGCAATGTACTTCAAATTATAGGTTAAATACAACAATCTTTCCTAGATTCCTTATAGAAGTATGTGGTTTTAAGTATTTATACAAATAAGAATCATCAGTGTTGATTCTGGGAAAACCTTTATGCATAATACTGAAAGTGAGATATATAACAGCGTTGTACTTACATGCAGCAGTGAATTTTACCTGTAAAACAAGAAATCATAATGTTAGAATATTTTGAATCTGTATACAGTGGACTACACTAATACTAGTTGTATTAAATGTAATTCAGATTCAAATGTAATATGTTTCCATTTGAGTGGCATCCAGTTAAATTATTAGTTGCAAATGTCAAATTTAATTCCATGCCATCAAATGGTTGAACATTACTGAATAGTGTTAACTGAAACCATCCAATATAGATAATCCTCACTTATTGACTGCAATGGGGACCAGCAACTCTGTCGCTAAATGGTGTCATTGTTAACCATGATGTCATGTGGCAGCCCTGACTTATGACTTCAATACCAGTCATGTGGTTATTAAACAAGTGTGGGTCATTAAGTGTGATGTCACACAACTGTGACTTGTGACTTTCTACTGGTTTTCTCACTGACTTTCTTTGTTAAAAGCCATTGTGAACATTGCAAATGGTGATCACGCAACTGTAGGACACTACAGCCATAGTAAATATATGTGGGTTGTCAAATTGCAATCATGTAACTATGGGGACACTGCAGCTTCAAGGACCAGTCATAAGTCTTATTTTTTCAGGGCCATTGTAACTGAATAGTTTCTGAAAAAGTGGTCAATTAGTGAGAACTACCTGTATTTAAACAAAAAATTCATGTGATAATCAAGTGGTAGGAATACAATAGCCATAAATTCTAGAATAAGAAGTCACTTTACATTGAACATAAAACTTGTCTCTGTATGATCTAAACCAGGGGTGTCCAACTCAATTTCATTGAGGGCTGCATCAGGATTGTGGGCAGAAGGCTGGGCTGGGTGTGGACAGCTTGATGTCAGTTGTGTCGGGGCACCGATGATGGACCGAGCGCTGTGCCAGAGAAAATGGGCTCCAGAGTTCCGTTTCGGGCTGCAAAGGCCTCCTGCAACCCTCTGCCAGTGGAAAGAGAGCTTGGGAGGATTGCACACGGCCCTCCTGAGCTCAGTTTTTGCTGGCAGAGGCGCTACGGGCCCATCCTTCACTGTTTCCAGAGTGGCCCCACAGGCCACATCTTACTACCCTGTAGGTTGGATCCAGCCTGCAGACCTTGAATTTGACATCCCTGATCTAAACTGCAAAGATAGCTCTCCATTTCTCTTTCTTCATAAAGGATAGTCTGGGTCCTGATAACACTAAATATACACAACTATGTATAGTGACACCTACAATTCCCAGCCCAGCAAAGGTCATTCAGGGCCTCATAATGAAACTCAGAGTTTATAAGCTCTCTAAGCAAAGTACTGCAAATACATAAAAATGTCCATGTTTCTGGTCTTATATAAATTGGGCATTTGGCAGTTTTATTACTTCAGATAAATTGTAACTCAGAAATATTGCAGATTCTGCAGCAGTATTGAAAGCCTAGGAGTTCCTTATATAACAGCTTTAACATTCTTAAACTTATCTGAAAGTTGTCTCTAAAAACACAATTAATTTGCTTTTCCACAATCTGTATTTGCTATTGAAAAATTACTTTCACATTTGATTTAGTTCCTGCTTCCATGAGGTAATGTGTAAAAGAGAATGATCCATCTATCTATGCACATTCAAATATATTAATAGTATCATTCATATTTCACAAGACACACAGGACACTGGAAATTATCACATGTATTTCTGATAGAACACCACAAGAGGTCAGAATAAAACCATAAATGCAGTGAAAACAAATTAATAAACTTAGTATTGATACATTTCTATATTGCCTTTCTCTTTCATTAAAAGAGGATCATCGTTGCCTTCTTTCCCATTCAGCAATGCATTTTATTCAACTTTGATTAACTTCTGGGATTTATTGCATAAACATTGCAAAGTTAAATCGCATCTCCCAACTCCAAAATCCCTCATACACATGGCTTGAATTTTGAAATCACTGATTTAGTCATTCAACTTACCACTTTTATCTTGCCTTTTCATTTTAAAGCAACAAATAGAAGAATGTTAATATAATAAATTGTATCACTTGCCAGGGATCAGAAAATTTCACATTTTATGCATCAACAAACAAGATCAGCTTATCAGCTCTCATAAGAAGCTAGTTAGTTATACCTATATCAGAAAGTTAAACCCAATCTTTGTCTATATAAATGAAAAAGTCAGTGCCACCTACAGGTAGGTTGATTTTTAAAAAAATCTTTGTATAGCTCTTCCAATTTGTTGTTTTTAAATTAAAATACCTGACTTTTGCACAGTATTTTGCTCTCTTAAAGGTGATTATACAGTGGTACCTCAGTACTCAACTGCTTTGTAAACTCATTGAATTTCTTCCTCAACACATTTTGATGCAAACATTTTATTCCGGTACTCTTTCTTTGATACTCAGGTCCTCTTTCTTTGATACTCAACGTGCAAGCTAGAAACTTGTTGGTATCGGTTGCCTTGTGACTCACTACCCAAGGTCAAGCATTAGTCACATGGTTTGTTTGGTATCAGCCGCTTTCAGCACTCATTGTGTCTCCGGGAAACAATTAATAACGAATACCTGAATACCACTATATTTGAAAGGATAGGAACTATGCCCCTGGCATCATTTTTTAAATTATTAATTAGTCACTTTTAATACAAGTAGAACCAGTCACTTAGCAACAAATTGAAATTACGATAGACCCCCCCCCCCGCAAAAGCTACTTATCATCTGGTTTCAAAGTTATGACTAGTATAGCGCCCGTATGGTCATTCAACATTGCACCAATCACTGGGATGCTTCAACTCTGCTCCCCCATGCCTGCTTCTGCTGCCCATACTACCTCACCAGATCCCTACAGGCCTTTGTCCTGCACCCAACTCAGCCACCCAAGGGAGCCTCAAGCCAGTTGCAGAGGCTACAGAGACCTGTGAGGCTATTGCAGCTTGCAAGCCTCAGCCTGCTCCCAACACAGCCAGGGGAGCCTCTCTGCATGGCCTAGTGAGAAGCAAATGTCTGCAGCAGTGGTGAGATTCAGTTTTGGTTTGTTTTTTTTTACTGGTTCTGTGAGCCTGGCTTGGTGGGCGTGGCAGGGGAAGGGTACTGTAAAATCTCCAGTCAGAGGTGGGATTTGCTGGTTCTTCAGAACTGGTCAGAATCTGCTGAATACCACCTCTGCTCTGCAGGCCCAGAGATGGGGAAGAAGGCCCAAGGCCTGCAAGGATCCCAAGGGATGGAAAGTAGGGCATGGAGTGCCTCAGGGGATAGTGGAAGTTTTGGAAGGCCTAAAGCAAGCAAGTTTGGATCTGATTAGGTCTCCTGGGGTCTCCCCTCCCCTTGCTCTACTTAACTAGCATATTGGGAGTGCATGTGTAGGGGCCATTATGCAAGATGATCACATGGGTTCTTCACTGAACGACTATCATGACTTGTAGCCATAATGCTCAGGCTCCATTACAATCATAACTCGAGACTATCCGTATTTTGTATATAAAGAGCAATACAGATATGTGTGTGTGTGTGTGTGTGTGGGAGGGGGGAGCCAATTCTGGATTTGCACAGGATAAACTGGATTGCGTAGTTTGTGGTTCTGTGTGTTCTGTAAGGTCAGCCTTTTACTTCAACATGTTGTGTAAATTAATCCTTATTGTAAGTCATAATATGTCCTTATTTGTGGCACAGCGCATTAGATATATGAAGAAAACCTGCACTGAATTTCATTTTATCTTGTTGTATGGACACAGCCACCGTGTTCTTTTCCAGTTACTCCTACTTCAGTTACTTCAAAGTTTCCTACAGTTACTCCTACTTCAGTGACTTCAAAACAATGTCACCTCTGACTTGTGGGTGGAAGGGTGAGGTGATTGTGAACTCGCTGTCATCTCTAAGAATGACTGCCTCCTCTACAAAATGCCTTCTACCCCAGAGACAAGGTTAATAAGGAAACTTATCTAGGCTACACTGGTAAATTAATTGGGGGTGGAAGGGGGGAAATCAATAGAAAGGGTATGGATCTGAGATAAAATAGATCTGATATTATAGTCGTCGAAGTATTCCTGATATTCTGCTTTGTACTTGTGTATTTTCACTGGACAATTCCCTTCTCCTCAACATCTCCCTTCCCACAGTAGCTTTCCATAACCTCATAATTGTTAAAGAGAATGTTGCAAGACGGTATTCTTACTGCTATTTGCAAGCATCTAGCATTTAAAGCATTAAAAAGGTTATCTGCTGTCATAGGCTATATGTTATCTTCCCAAACTGTAACGGAAGAACATTTTGTCCAGAAAACTCTTTTATGTAATAATTGCATAACGTATCATTTACATATGCATTAACTTACTTTGTTTATGGTATCTCTTCTAAATTTAGTAAGTTATTAACTTATTTGCACAAGGAAGTTTTAATGCATCTTTTTGAAAAACATGATGATTGGTCTGAGCTTCAACACAAGCTTTCTTTTCTCCATAGCCAAATATACATACTCCTGTCAATGTAAGACATTTCAGGACCATAAAATATGGTTTTACATTCCGTAAACTGCCTCGAGTCGCCATGGGCGAATAGGTGGCAATATAAATAAATAAAATAAAATAAATAAATAGTCTTTAAAGCAATGCAGAGTACAGTAGTTCTTGACTTCAACCTTTTATTTAGTGACTGTTGAAAGTTACAGCAGCACTCAGAAAAAGTGACCTATAACACATTTTTACACATTTACAACAGTTGCACATATCCAGGGTCACATAATCAAAGTTCAGACGCTTGGCAACTGACAGATATTTATGATGGTTACAGTGAACCTGGGTCACATTATCACCTTTTTGTGCAGGGGTGGGATCCAACCGGTGTAACTACCGTTAGGTGATTTTGCACGCTGTATATCATCCTCATCTCAGCTGCCTGGACAGATGAGCAGCACTGCATGTGGGTGCGCAGCAGGTGAAAACACTTTTTTCCTGCTTTTTCAACCGCAGCTGTGTCGCACAAAGCAGCTGCGGTTAAAAATGCAGGAAATAAAGGTCAGATAAGAGCCCGGGCTGGCGGATGGGCCAAAACAGCAGCAGACATAGAACCGGTTCTATGTATGCTCTTTGTTTGCTGCTTTTCATAGCAACCGGTTCTACAGAAGTGGACAGAACTGGTAGAATCCCACCCCTGCTTTTGTGACTGACAAGTTAATGGGCAAGCCAGATTCACTTAACAACCATGTTACTAATTTAGCAACTGCTGTGATTCACTTAATAACTGCGGCATGAAAGATTGTAAAATGGGGGCAAAATTCACTTAACAACTATCTTGCTTAGCAACAGAAATTTTTGGGCTCAGTTGGATGTAAATCAAGGACTACCTCTAATGCCTATCCTTCTAACCTTAGGTTGTTTTAATTTACAAAGGCCTGACATCAAATGCAGATGATACTCCTTGGGCATGAAAGGCGAGTTTATCTTATTGAGAATCTGCAAAATGCTTAAGATAAATGAAGCATTTTGTAAAGGTGCCTTAGAATGAAATATACACTTTCTGACCATGGAGGTAAAACCAAGTGCAGCCAGACAAATTTGATTAAGTGGTTATCTTTATATAGAGAGGTAAAATGTTGTTGATTGATTTATTTCCTGCCTTTATTTTTACAAATAATCAAGGCAGTGAACATACCTAATACATCTTCGTCCTCCCCACTTTCTGCACAACAGTAAGGTAGTTGGGCTGAGACAAAATGACCAATCCAAATCACCCAGAAGGCTTTTCTGACTAAGGCAGAACTAGAACTCACATCTTAACTACTAGACCAAACTGTCTCGAAAATTCTCCTTTTGAAAAATCTTAGGCTAAATCTTTCTATATATTTTAAAAACAGCCAATTTGTGCTGTGGTTATGAAATTTAATTTAATTTTTCCTTTTTAGTTATTTTAATCTTCTTAAGTAGGCTATATTTTATATATTTATAGCTTATACAGCAATTCTTTATTTCAATTTTTGTGACATTTAAATGTTAATATATATTAAGAAAATATTTATCACAGATCCACATTAATTCCACTTTATTACCTTTTTCACTACATAAAAGGGTACACCATAAGGAGCTTGGAATAATGAAGTAAAGCCAGTAAAACCTGAAATAAAGGTACCAATTACATGTCAGTGAGATCCCCATCTCACCGCAAACTAAAAGAACGTTGCAATTTCATCTACAAAGTTATCCTTTGTATCCTTCTAGCTGGTCAACCCTATGCTATTTTCTAATTCTAAGATACAGATACTAGTCTTAGTGTCTTTGTTAAAAACTGTAAATATGTTTTAACATATCCATGTCTGTACCTAAAAATGAGCATTATGTACCCAACAAGCATTCTCAATGAATACAGTTCCATAACTGTACAAGTTACTAAAATAGCTTATTTCAGGATATGTTATTTTTGACCTTGTGAATACTTTAAAAAATGGGATATAAATTTTACAAATAAATGTGTTTTAATAGTTACATAGCTTTTTCAGCTTATTTTAGGAGCTTCATGATTCTCTGAAAATGAAGTATATGTACTGAAGTACAGATAGTCCTAAACTTAAAACTATTTGTTCAGGGATCAATTGAAGTTTCAATGGCACCCAAAAAAAGCAATTCATGGATCAATCCTCACACTTACAAACTATTGCAGCACCCCCATGGTCATGTGATCAAAATTTGAGCACTTCAAAACAGGCATGTATTTATGTTGGTTGTACCATCCTAGGCCTAGGGTCATGTATTCACCATTTCGACTTTCCCAGCTGACTTCCGACATCAAGGTCAATGGGGGGAGGGGGAAACTGGATGCACTTAGCCACATGATTTACTTAAAACTGTAGAGATTCACTAAACAATCAGATCGGGAAAAACTCTCTTAAAAACTGCCTTCCTTAGCCTTGGAAATTCTGGTTCCAATTGTGGTCATAAGTTGAGAACTACCCCTATTTGACATGGAATACGATTTAACTCACTTTGTGAAACTGTTCTTACTTCAATGCTTTTTAAAGTTCAGTTGACATATCAACAAAAACCATGAAGACATGAGACTATTTGCTGTCAGCAACAAAGGCCTATTAGCTCCCAAATTTTGAAAGGAGGAACATCAATATTCATACATATTTTAAACCAATATTTATAAATATGAGAAAAGGAGGGTTAATTGTCTTAGATAGGAAACAAAGCCCAAGTGGTTTTATAGCTATAGCTTTATTTATAGAAATGTTTCTCGAGAATTTAGAATATATGGAAATTCAAGCTATAAATGTTGAGAGGTAAAGGATGTAACTATATGCCTGTAGAATTGAAAAGAAAATCCAGTAGAAGCTCTATGGGATAATTTGAAGGGGGAAGAGAGAAGATAATGTAAAAAAATCAAAGAAGCAAGAAAAAAAGAGGAAATCCACTGAAAGCTTTGCAAAAAATCATCAACACATGATTTTTATTCAATTGGAAGTTCCCTTTCAATTACCCAGAAACATATGGAATAAGTGTTATGTGGCAAGGCACAATCTCATTGAGGGATCTTTAAACCTTATGACAACAAATGATGTTACCTAGATTACTGGTTGCCTATTCACTTGCTATGCACATTTTTACAAATGTAATTTGTAAAACATTTGTTTAAAAAATGTAAACAACAAAAATGTAAGCAACAAAAACAAAAACTTGTGCTAATTGTCCCATGATCAGCCTACTAGACAAAAAAACATATGGAGTTTCTTAACAAGCAGTGGACAAGTAAATGGTCCTCATATTTAGTTCTTTTCCTCAAATCAGTGAGTGCACCTTGAACCAATATACAAAGTAAATTTTCTATTAGCAGGTGTACCAGAATACTGAAGGAATAGCACAAAAGAAGAACCAGCACTTTAGTGTGTCCAGGAATACAATTCATAACCGAAGTATAATAAAATTTGCTCAGTGAGCAAAGTTCAGGAGCCAGAAATTTAGAATTAGTCGAGATATATGCAGGAAAAAGCTTATGACACATCTCTGAAAAGTCCACTGAAAGAAAATTTTATTAAGAATGAAGACAAATGTACAAGTTCTAGGATAATGTTGTGAGATTGAAAAGATTCAATCTTGAAAAATTTTCAGAAAAAAGCAGACAAACAAACAGTGATGTTATGTCTAGTTGACCTTGGCTAAATTTGAAAATCTAAGCAGCACTGCTGGATGAGAGAACATCAGGAAATCCCCCAGTTGAAAGCTAGATTGAGAAGTCAAAAAAATCATACAGGAAAAGCAATAACTATTTCTGCATTTCAGCAGAATGAACAACCACATCATTGTTTCTTTGTGGTCACTAAGAGTTGCGCTTGCTTAACTTGAGGAAGACTTTACCTGTTTAACACTACCAAAAGCTATTAAGTCTGTCCTAATGTTGGACTATATCTACTTACATACAAATTCTAATCAGGATTTTCTCTGAATGTTATATTTTGTTTATCTAAGCAACAGATTTATAAAGCATTGTGTTTGGAATACAGAATCTAGGATTATTTCTTTGACCAATGCTGCATTCTTCACTGTTAAATCGTTAAATAAGTGAAGATCTTATTTTCCCATTTTGGACATAAGTAAAGTTTCATTTCATCAAATAAGAGGAATAAGCTTTTAATTAAGGATACCTGTTTGATAACCATAACTCCTTCCATAAAATTTGACCCTTGGCATTTTAGTGAATCACATACCTATCCCTCAATTCATTACTTTGTTTACTACTGCCAGATACTTTGTCCACCATTTATTTCAGAGTTACATTAAATTACACTATTATATATGAAGAATCCCCATTTGATTCTTTGAGCGCAATGTGCTTAGAGCTCAAAGCATTGTTAGAGACCCCACACACCCACTTCACGGTCTGTTTCTGTAGCTCCCCTCTGGGAGGAGGTTTCAAAGTATTTTTAGCAGGACTTCCAGATTCTGTAACAGCTTTGTTCCCTATGCATCCATCTGGTAAACTCGCAAGATTTGTTTCTCTCACCACGTACATGTATACATCCAAACTAGACTGTGCTGTTTCTCCATGTCATACAATATATGTGGGTATATGCATATTTTGTATCTATCTACCTGTCTATCTACCTATCTATCTAGTCATGTTTATATTTATATTAGAGATAGAGACTCTTTGAGAGCTGTATGCAACATAATTTCATTGTATGCCACTTAGTGTACATTCAAAGTGACAATAAAATATGTTCTGTTCTGTTCTGTTCTGTTCTGTTCTATTCCGTTCCGTTCCATTCTATTCTATTCCTATTCTATTTCTATTCTGCCAGTTTCAGACAAAATAAGGCAAAACTTCATAAACGCATACAATCTATTTCAATGGGAATTCCGGAAACCTAGGGCCTAGAAGATTCACACATTTTAATTGGAGTATAATGTTATTTAACTTGATTTAGTATGTTATTCATGGCTAAAACTGATTAAAGAAGCCATAGATTAACATACAAAAATTAAATTACTCAATTTCTGAAAAGTGTTCAGATTTAAGCAAATGTGCGTATTATCTAAGAGTGTTGTGTATCATCATCATCATCATCATCATCATCATCATCATCATCATGAGGTGAGTATTTTTTTCTCTCCAGGGGCCAGAACAGAAATGTACATCAGATCAGCTTGACCCCTGCAGGGCACTGAACCTCTGAAGACTCTCCTCCATGCAACATGGAATGATTTCAATGGAGGGTTTTGACAGCATTCTGGATGAGAACACCTCTTTCCTGCTCGATCTTGATCTTCAGGCTCCACCTTCTCAGCAGTAGGCTCATGTCCTTAACAAAGACATCTTGGAGGCAGATCAGGGAGTCTATATAACTGGGGCCATAACCTCACCCATTCTAGCAGCAGAACTAAAGAATAAGCAAGTTGCATGGCTAAAATGTGCAATATTTCAGCAGCAAATGGAATGCTGGTTTACATGTCAGCAGCAAATGTGGGCTATATCCAAAACCAATTATGGAAGAAAGAAAAATAATCACTGCTTATTTGCTCATAAAGGAAACTAATTCACTCCCCAATATATTTTAAATATAGCAAACAATAATATGTGAACCATAATTTCATAGAGTTTTTACTTGTTCATTTATTACTGCGGAAAATGACCCAAAGCTAGCTAACCTCTAAGGTTTGTCAGTTTATTGGAAGGGGAAATTAGAGTCAGGTGTTTCAATCAGTGGCATGATAAACAGGCATGAATGTAGAAGGTCTTGCCTCTTTTAAAGAAGAGAATTCTATTAAAGTCTGATCTTTGTAATACATCTATATAAAACACAAAACAAAGATTTTTGAGGACCTCTCAAAAACAATTGTTGATGCTCACCAGGCTGGAAAAGGCCATCAAACTATTTCCAGGGAGTTCAGTTCTGTTAAGCAATTTGTGTAAAAACGGAGGCAATTCCACACAATTGTTATCCTCCCCAGGAATCATCAACCAACCAAGATCATGCCAAGAACAAAACATGTAATCTATCTAGAGGAACTTAAGTTCATCAATGGAGCTAAAAGTCTCTTATATTGGGAATGTCAGGGCTCATGAGATCATAATTGGGAGTACACTGAAAAATAGTGCACGTGGCAGAGTTGCAAGGAGAAAAGCACTATTTTCCAAAAAGAACATTGTTTGTGAAAGATCATATGGATTAGCCAAAAGGCCACTGGGAGCATGTTCTGTGAATGGATAAGATCTAAATAGAGCTTTTTGGCTTGAAAGAAAATGTCCCAGAGATGATTTTTCAAGAGGCAACTGGACTTCCTTGGGGTTTTTTTTTTTAAAGACGTTTCACTTACATCTTCAAAGAAAAAACAAAAAAATCCAATTACCTTTTGAAAAAAGCACCTTTGGGACAGGTTTAACCTGGATGACTGAGAATCTTCGTAGATGTTTTGCTTGAAAGGAAAACATTGCTTGGTGAAAGGCAAAAATTGCATTCCAATGTAAGAATCATATCCCACCTGTGAAATATGATGATCATACATTATGGCTTTGGCCTGCTTTGTTGCCTCTGATCTGAGAAAGCTTGCTATCATTGATGAAACTATGAATTCTGAATTTAACTAACACATTCTATAGGAAAATGTCAGGGTACCTATCCATGAACTGAAGCTCAAGAGAAAATAGATCATACAAGAACCCAAAACACACAAATCAAACAACCAAAGAACAGTTAAAGCAGAAGAAAATGTTTTGGAATGGCCAAATTGAAGTCCTGATGTTAAATAACCCTGTAGATGTGATATGGAAGGACCTGATGAAGGCAATTCTTGAGGAAGCCAGCCAACACCCCTGAATTGCAGCTATTAAGCAAAAAGAGGAATAAACTACAATTCCTCCGAGCCGATGTACAGGATTGATCCACAATTATTGGAAATGTATAAGTTGAAGCTATTACTGCCCAAGGAGAACATACCAGTTACTGAAAGCAAAGTTTGACATACATTTACTACACTCAAATATGTAGCCTTGGATCATTTTCCTCAACAAAACAATGAACAAGTATAATATTTTTGTTTCATTTAAATGGACTCTTTTTATCTAGTTTTGCGATTTGTGTGGAGAACGGATCATGTTTCAGATCATACTGTATTTATGCAGAAATACTGAAAATTCAAAAAGGTTCACAAACTTCCAAGCAACATTCTGCTTTGTACTTTAACTAACTGGTAAAAAACATCAAAAAAAAAATGTAGAAATTTTTGCTGTGGAGTAAGTTTTTTATTACTTTTCATTTTGTTCTATTGTACTGGTTTCTGCTATAAAAGACAGAGAAGAAATGTTTTTGTCTTGTCCTGAATTTCTTCTGAAAGTATCTGCTATATTGAAAACCATCAGATAACCAATTTATACAAAAAAACACATGACAATAATTTTAGGGTTACAAAGTTCCTCAAATCAGGACACTCCAAATATGCTGGACTAGAATTTTTAATATCCCCAGCCAGCCTTGCCATAGCTACCAGAAGTCAGAAGATGTACAAACTTTATTTTTATTTATAATAAAAAATGGATTGTAGCACATCATTTCAGGAAGGTGCCGAGTTATGAGAAGGCAACTCTAACCATTCTTAGTTCCCACTAGCTCTTGTGAAGAAAAGGTAACTTGTAAGGCTGCTATTGGTAAACTATAGATAGTCTTTCGCTTACATCCATTCATTCAACAACTGTTCAAATACGTGATGGTGCTGAAAAAAATGGTAGTACAATCAGTTTTTAAATTTCAAAGTCACACAATCACCATTTGCAGCCTTCCCTGCCAGTTTCCCATAAACAAAGTCAATGCAGATGCCAGCAGGGATCATAGGTCACTCTGGTAATTTGATCCCAGCTTTTCTCTCCACTGCACTACTCCTCGTTCCCATGCAGCTTCTGCCGGCCCTCCCGTGGCTAATGGGCAGCCTGGCTTCCCCCATCTCCCTTTGGGCCACCCCATACCAGTGGTGGGATTCAAATTTTTTTATGGCCGGTTCTGTGGGCGTGGCTTGGTGGGCATGGAAGGGAAAGGATACTGTGAAAGTTCCAGTCAGAGGTGGGATTTGCCGGTTCCCCGAACTACTCAACGTTTCTGCTACCGGTTCTCCAGAACTGGTCAGAACCTGCTGAATACCACCTCTGCCCCATACCTGAGATCCCTGCCTCTTCCTACTTAATTAAGAGTTATGTTGATGGAGTGGTTAGAATGCAGTACAGGTAGTTTGATGACCACAATTGAGCCCAACATTTCTGTTGCTAAGTGAGGCATTTGTTAAGTGAGTTTTGCCCCATTTTATGACATTTCTTGGCACGGTTGTTAAGTTAATCCATCCACTCCAGACCCATGCATATATTTGCCTAGGAATCAAAAGAGAAAGTTTTTCTAATCTAGTTCAGACTTCTCCTTGCCATCCGAAATTTCCATGTTCAAAGTTTTTTTAAAAAATAAATAAATAGCAGTAAATTAGTAATATTATTCATTTGCAGTAGGAAGATGTACAGATGTGATCTCTCCCAAAACAAATCCTTTCTCACATAATGTTACCATTCTTTGAAGGTATCAACAACTATGTGGATAAGGTGGATATAATAGACATTGTTTATTTGTACTTTCACTGACTTTTGCTGCAATCCCTCCTGGGAGTATTATTATAAAGAGATCTTATTGCTACATTGCATATAGAGTATTTACAGCAGAAAAGATACAGAATAGAAGTGATCGGGAGCACTAATCTTCAGAGGATACGGTACAGCATGCAAGAGGTTTTTAAAATGTAATAATAATAATAGAACATGAAAGAATGTATGTAGATGTTTAAAATTATATAAGTATTAAGAAAGCTCACCCATCCAAAAATATTAGGACAGGAAATTTTCCAGGCATAATTCCAAGATGAATGATGGGAGATTAAAAATAATAATAATACAAGGAATCTCTGTAAAAAATGGAATTTTCTACAAAAAAATGCTAGTTTGTATCAGAGTTCACATAACTATATCAGTTGCTAAGAAACAAGAGCGAGAACATGCTAATATACTCGTTACATCTTTTTTGTGGGTCTACTACAAGGAAATAATCAGCCACCATGGAAATTAAACGCTGGATTCACCTTTGATCTAATCCAGCCCTGTTCTTATTTGTCCACTGTTTAGAAATTTCGAACACAAAAAACTAATTTACATAGAACTAGAATGCATCAATTGTGAAAGAATTACACATTGTCTTTTCTTGTTAATGAAGGTCTTTACTATTCTGATAGGCTCCAATTCACTCCAATATGTCTCAACCTGCTGAATAGTTTGAATTGCCTGCTTTATGGTAGATTAGTTCATTTGGGATATAATTTCCTCTAGAACAAGGTTGTCCAACTTTTTGACTTGCCTGGGCCACATTGAGTGAAGAGAAATTATCTTGAGTCACATACAAAATACATAATCTTTCATGTATATAAATGACACATTTCCTTTATATATTTTTTATTACCTTGAGGGGCTGCATTACTAGCTGTCCAGGGCCAGATGTGGCCCATTCCTGCTCCAGAGACTGTCAAGCACCAGAAGGGAATCTTTCCCTGAAGGTGGAGACAGCAGAAACAAACTGGATAAATCATGCATTGCTAGGCGTAGATTATAGTGTTCTCTAAGGTATATTTTCATGGCTTCATAAGTACTTTTAATTCATATATTGAGTAGTGTTAACTACATCTTAGTGTCTATGAATAGTTGCTCCTCAGTTTTTAATACCACATTCCCAGTCATGATATAACTGAAGCACATAACAACTTTCTTCAGGGGAAATCAATTATGAGACAGTTCAAAAGTTTTTATTTTAATCAAGATTCTTTACTTCCTAAGCTTTTGTAATATTGATTCATATACTGATGAATTTGCCTTAGAGCCTGGAGAGATTAAAAAAAAACCTGCTCTCCTGGGAATATTATTATGTCTAAATGGCATTTCATACCAACTTAGCTATATTCTCTGTTGTTTTATGAAGTTTAAGCACTAAGAAATGAATACAGGTAGTCCTTAACTTATGACTACAGTTGGGATGATAATTTCTGTTGCTAAGAAAGATGGTTGTTTTTATGTTTTGAGTTTCTTTTTTTTTTGCCATTGTCCTTAAGCAAATCACAGCAGGAGTTAGGTGAACCATGCAATTGTAAGCAAATCCAGTTTCGCCCATTGATTTTGCTTGTCAAATACTGACTGGGAAGGTTAGGAATGGTAAATCACAACTCTGGGACAATGCAACTATCGTAAATACATGCCAGTTGCCAAGCACCCAAATATTGATCATGTGACTGGGGGTGCTGCAATCTAGTTCAAACCCATGTGCGCACACCTCTCACCGCCAAGCTGGTCTTCAGATCTCTGCCACGAATGCATGGGGGGCATGCACTGGATATGCGCAAATTGAAGGGGTGCATGCATGTGCAGGACATGCATGCATGTTGCATTTTGGGTATGCACATGCATGCACGTGTATGTGCGCGTGCTTTGGGCACTCGGTGCCAAAAAGGTTCGCCATCACATCAGACAAATGATCAATCTCTTCTTAAAAACCTCCAGTGTTTGAGCACTACAACTTCTGCAGGCAAGTTGTTCCACCAAATAGTTGTTTTTAACTGTTTGGAAATTTTTCCTTAGTTCTAAGTTTGTTCTCTCCCTGACTAATTTCCATCCATTGCTTCTTGCCTTGCCTTCAGGTTCTTTGGAGAATAGGTTGACATCCACTTCTTTCTGGCAGCTCCATAGATATTGGAACACTATTACAATATCATCCCAAGTCATTCTTTTCCTTAAATGAAACATACCCAACTCCTGCAACCATTTTTCATATTTTAGCCTCCAGTCACCTAATCATCTTTGTTGCTCTTCTCTGCACTCTTTCTAGAGTCTCAACATCTTTTTTATATTGTGACAACCAAAACTGAATGCAATATTTCAAGTGTGGTCTTACCAAAGCAATATACAGTGGTATTAACACTTCACGTGATCTTGATTCTATCCCTCTATTAATTCAACCTAAGACTGTGTTGGCTTTTCTGGAAGCTACAACACGCTGCTAGCTCAAATTTAAGTGATTATCCACCAGGACTCCAAGATCCCTTTAGTAGTTACTAATGTTGAGTAGTTACTAATGTTGAGTTACTAATGTTCCTCCTATTTTCCAGGTATAAAATTAATGCCTTGCTAAACTGTGTGGATGTTTAAAGAAATATAAAATAAGTACTTGTTGGACGTAGTTCTCTTCTTTGCTTTTTTCCATTTCTTGGGTTACCCTCTTTTCATTCACTATCCATACCACGGTGCAGTAGACACCTTTTTAGATTAACCAGCAACCACAATTCTTTATGTCTAGAAAAACATAATTGGCAAGTTCTTCTAAGCAGCTACTTGAATCTGTTGCCTACTCAAGGAAAGCATTCCTGCACCTTTATAAACAGAATAATACATTATTTCCTTCTCTCAAGACTGGGCAGCCACTCTCAAACAAGTCAGATGAGCTAAAAGGTTTCTTGATGACAGAACTTTTAAAAGGATAAATCAATATATTGCTGTGTTTTACTTCCTAAGGCACTTGCAATGAATAAGAAACTACCCTAATTTCTGGCATTTTCAGTAAAACTTTAGCACATCATTACATTGGAAAAGAATATTCTGTAAATGGGGCTCTACATTTTTAATTAGTTACTACCAAAAAGAATGCATTAGGGCAAAAGAAAGAAGCTATTTTAAGAGCAAGAGGTGTGTTTGCATCTCTCTCTCTCCCCTCCCTCCTCTCTAGCAGACATAGATTTTTCCTCTTTTCATACAATATATAAATCATTCCCCATTCAGTATAGTTTTACTGTACAAATAGATACATGAAAAGAAAACATTATAAAGTACATACATTTCTGGTCTGTTCTTCCCCTTTCCATAAAAAAACCCACAAATTAAAAAAAAAGAGTACCAGAAATATTTGAATGTCTTGTGGGACCTGCTCATATCAAATTAGCTCCATGATGAATCTGAAAGCTTGGGAAACTAAACCTCTGGTTCCAGTGACCAAACCAGATTGGATCCTGCAATATTATCCTGGGACACATATATTCATTCCAATTCTGCTTGTTTGTTTTAATATATTATTTATTTCAAGATCAGGAAAGTCACTGCTATGCTACAATCAATTTTGTGGGAATTTAATAGCTAAGGTATACCATTATTAAATGTCCATAAAACCTGAAAGAAAAAGATTTTGGATGTCTCAACGAGACAGTTAGAAAACATTTTACCCCAGGGCAGTAATACCTCCAAACATTACATTGATAATGCTATCAAGTTGTTTTTCCTTCTGACAACCACATTGATAGAGGCAGATCATTAGGGGAAAAAATTTAACTTGGTCATTCAGGTCTTTCAATGGTCCAAACATTAGAGGGATGGGTATTTATGGTGTGGGAAGTAACTCTTGGCAGTCACTAGTATATACAATCTGATCATTATCATTTATTCCAATAAAGCTCTAATGAACATCATGAACCCAGAGAGGAATTACAGGCACTACCCACACAGCTCACTAATCACATCATATATTTTGGCTATGGGAATATATATTTTAAGTACTTGACTTCTAAGTAATTTTCATATCATGTTTAGTTTACTTTATTATCACTGTACCTCATAGAACAAAATTAAATACCATCTTCAGTGTACACTATGACTATGTAAATAAACACTAAACACACATTAATCTGTCATTGTCCCATGAATCTGCCACTTAACAGAGTTGGAATGAACACTCCCTTTCTATCTTCTCATTTTTATAATCCAAGTTATTTTATCGCCTCTGTACTTCTAGTTTTCATATTCTAAATCACAAGTTTTACTTCATTGTTTTAAGTTAGTTGCATTTCTATTAAAAGGGTATTGAAGAATCAGATTTGTGTCAGCAACTACTACAGTTTTTTTCCCCAATCAAATCAGGACTTATTTTGAATTTGATAATATATAAAAACCTTAGCCTTTACTCTGATAACCTGCAAGCCACCTTCTGGGTGAAAGCAAGGCTATGGTCTAATCAGTGATTAAGTCGTTTTGCCTTATATTTGTGGCTCTGAATGTATTCATTGCAGGATACAATACTGATGTAAGCCAGAACTTTTATCACATTTTTGAAAGTTATGTTTTTCTTTACTTTACATCTAAGAATAGGGAAGTAAGATGTTTGGGTATGTTAACATCTTTTAATTTTCATAATATATAACCCAGTACACAGTGGTGGATTGCAAAGTGGTTTACCACTGGTTTAGTGGGTGTGGCTTCGTGGGTGCACATTGCGCGTGCACACACTTTACACATGCATGTGCCAAATGCACACCTTGCACATGCGCAAAGGCTTTCCTACTCACCTCCTGAACTTTCCCTGTGGTTTGAACAGCTGATGCACTGCAATCTGCTGTGCCGCGCAAAGCAGCTACACTTTAAAAGCGGGAAATAAAGGTCAGTATGGGTGGGCAAGTGGGCTCATCAGAAAGAACAGGTTCGGTCTCAGCTGATCTTTGGAGCAACCTCCTTGGGAGAATCAGGCCAAACTGGTGGCATCCCAGCTCTGCCAGTACATCAATATACATCAATGTATCAGTCTAGGGCAGTCTCAGGAATGGAGTAGGGAAATAGAGGGACAATCTGCGTATCTGTGCTACTTTTGCATGCAATTCAAGGCTACAAAATTTACCCTGCACACCAGTCAAAGTTTGGCCTTGTTCTTTATTTCTAGGGATCCCTGAGATAAAAATAAGATTGAAAAAGTCAAAGAAAGAAATTGCAGTTTGATAGGGCCCATCAAAATAACACTAAAGCAGAGAAGGCTCAGCTTCAGATTGTTTCAAATGAACTGACGTTAAACTGATGTTTACATAAATAAGGAGGGACCATATATAAGCAAATCTACTTTTTTAACTTGTGCAGCGCTGGAATAATTCCACAGATACGGAAGTACAGTATTTTTATGTGGTTAAAAAGAACCTCTCACAATTCCCAGCAAGTTATAAATTCACTGAATTTCACAATTCTGTTTAATAGAGATTTAGTAAACTAACCTTCGGAGAGCATAAGGAAATTAAAGAAATCCCAAATGTAAATTGAATTGCAGCAAGGAGATGAAATCTCACTTCTGGAAGAATTAAGTGTTCTGACCCTTTCATGAACCCGAAAGAGCTAGCTCATAATTTCACAAAGCATTTGGAATGGAAAGCATGTTGCATGATGTTAAGAATCTGAGCCTCTCAGTCATTTTCTTTTGTTAAGTAGCCAAAGAGCTGAAAAAGATGATTTGTGTTTAAAAAAGTATCTTCTGTTGATTGTTGTCTGATGGTGAATGTTTTCTGCAGTGTATAAGTTGTCTGATATCACAGACAATTGCATAGAAGGCATTATGCCTATATACATAACATGCGTTTGCACATTATTTAAATATTAAGACTTAGGATTTACTGCCAATATCATGAACCTCAAAAAACATAAAAAGCTAGGTCATCTTTTATCATCCACGTCATCCTTTACCAGCTTGGTCACTTTCATCCTCCAACTACTTTTTTATTATAACTTACTTGGTGTGGATTTTATACTAACTCCAGTCTCCAGGTAAATGCCAAGACAAAATAGAAAGAGAGCAGAAGATTATGGGGGAGATAATATTTTGTGGAAATTCTCCAATAGAAAATCCAGAAATAAGACAGAATCCAGAAATCACAGTGCTTGGGGACAGTTATTTTGATCATAAATAGCTCAAAGCACTCAAACGTAAGCTATTATTCGTAAGCTATAGCCCAAAGGGTCTCCAAACTTAGCAAGTTTAAGACTTGTGGACTTCAACTCCCAGAATTCTTGAGCTAACATGACTGAAGGAGGAATTCTGGGAATTGAAGTCCACAAGTTTTAAAGCTGCCAAGTTTGAAGACCACTGCATAGCCCATACTGAACAATGACACTAAATTTTCTCAGGCATTGGTAGCAAGCCCATGCTTGGAAACAGGCACCTATACAACTTGAAGCATCTCCTCACAAGCAGCAAGAAATAACAGGACAATAATGCAACCTTGGGTACTAATAATGCAACCTTCGGTACGAGATTTACTTTGTCCCTACCCCATTAGCACATCATAGGCCTGGAAGAGCATATGGAGGTACCTCTAATGTGATATATCCCATCAGCTGCCAGCAGCACTCCTTTGGACAAACAGACATGCTTTGCACAAAAGAGTTAACGTGCACAAATCTGAAATCAGGACTCAAAACAAGGAAAAAGAATAGGAGTATTTCAGTGACTTTTTTGAGGGAGGGGAATGTGACTTTAACACCATTGAGTGAGAGTGTAGTGAATTCACATACATCAAAAGGTTTGAGGTAATCTCAAAAGGACTGAACATAAACAATGAGTGTTAACATATTACAATATGTTAATTGTTAAAGTATTTGAGATGTCTCACATTTTATCTGCATTACCAATCTATATTTCCTTTCATTCTCACTTGCCTCACCCTAAATTCAACCTTACACAGCTCTAATCGTGCTTTGCATCTGGTGAAGTGAGCTGCACTCACAGAAGCTTATGCCTTCTTATATAATTTGATAGTGAGCGAAGGTGCTACCAAGACTCCTCTGGATTTAGCCACTGTAAACAGACATGCCTCTCCCTTTACAATATGTACTACGAAAATTGTGACATTAGTTTCTCCAGAATAAAACTTTTGTGTACAAACATGGAGAACTTTAATACATCTCATCATAATGCATGCATAGGTCTGACTGGCCATAGGAAAATTTTATTTTTGATTTTCAGAATCAGTCCTGGCACTTTATACAGACATTATACATAATGTCTCTATAAAAAGCAAACGTAAGTTAAACATTTGTGTTATATAAAGAGCTAACATAAGTGAACGTGTGTGTGTGTGTGTATGTGTGTGTATATGTATGTGTGTGTAAAATAACGCAATTGTAGATGTTCTGGCTCACTAGGATAAATGAAAGTAACTAGCTGGCTACATTATGGTCGGAAAAGTCAGAAGAATGAAAAAATTGGCAAGTGATGAGTAGCAAATAATGAGAGAAAAAAACTCTCCATCTTTTGAAAAAATTAAGTACAGGTAATGAACTGAATATTATGATGGAATCAATGGCTAAAAATAACCGAAATGGTTAGTAGAAATGAGTCATCCAAGAAACAGTTTAGTCCAAAGGATGGCTGGGCTGTTCTCCTCTCTCATGTAACCTAGCACAGTCATCTCTTGGCCAAGCCGTATAGTATTTTCTCCCCTCTTTTTGGCAGCTGAAAATGAAGAGAGCTACTAGAGGATGCATTCGAATGAAAACATTTCTGTTGAGAAGTTGACGAATTAATCATCAGCTAAATATGCCAACTACTTTTCAAAAGTATGTTGGAAGGTAAATCACCCTCCCAGCCAGGCCATCAAGCCTTCCCCCCTTTCCATTCATTCTGCAAGCCAAAATCTGTCCTGATCCAAATGCAGTTATAAAAACAGATGAAACCCTTTTCATTCTACGTAACCTGAAACTGACAAAGCTCGGCCCCGGCAGGCTGTCTGTACCTGGGAAACCTCCTAAATCACAGTAGTACTCCTCAACAGCAGGTCCTCAAGGCCAATCCCCATCCCCGATAAATTAATTCCACGCATAGAGAAGATTTACACATCTAAGAACAGCATACCCCTCAGGGCAAGAAATAAACTTCCTCTCCAGACTTTACACATCCCCAGAGCAAGAAAAGCTCAATGTACACGCCTACACACACACCTCACGATTAAAGCTTATTCTTAGTACATTATTACTCTTTTTTTTAAACATATTTTTATTGAGTTTCTTTTATTACATCATAAAACATCATGGTATCAACAGCATTCGTTCTTGGCATTTGTACAGGTTCTTGTTTTAAATATTTTAATACATTATATTACATTTGTCTAATATTAAATAATAGCTTTAACTATGATTACTATTCTTATATCTTTGTATAATTTACAAAATTATGTTTTACTTTCTCAAGGATTATTCCAGTTAGGTTTCTTGTCTCACTTCTTAGCTCTGTTTGTTAACCATTTATACCAATTGTTCCAAATTAAAAAGAAAAAAAAAAAAGGTTTCCGTGTAGCCTACCTTTTCATTGACTTACTGCACATTGTGCTGTCAAAATATAATCTCTGCTCCAAGTGACTTGCCTTGTGCATTCTATGGGGAACCTATCTACATTTGAACCCAGGACCTCGATTCCAAAAGGTACAAAGAAAATTCCAGTGTCCTCAACATGACATTTGAGGACTCTGCCCGTTGCAAATAATGCCAAACAGAGGTCTTCATTACACAAGAGGGTAGAAAATGCTATTTCTTACTTGATGAGAATAGATATGAGGAATATGAGGAAGTTTCCACAAATGGCACAGAAGAAAAGTTCAAGTGCAGCAGAAAACTGGCAAAAAAGAGGAAGTTATCAACAACTACATATTTTCATTTTTTTTTTCACACTGTTCTTGCTATCAGGCCTTAAAAATATTCCAGAAAGGAAACCAAAACCATGAATACTACCTATATTGTTACAGTAACAGAATCTTGCAAACTTGAAAGCACTTCCCCCACCTTTACTTTTCAAGGAACTAGGTAAGATACTTTCTCTAACTCCCATTCCTTTTATGGGATACCTTTTCCCTGATGGTTACCATACTGGCATGGTTGCATAAACAACTCTCTGATAAACTGAGAGACAAAAAGGACAAGTATACAAAAAATGGAAAGAGAAACATGTAATTAAAGCACAATACCAGCAAATAGCCCAAATTTGCAAAGATAAGTCAGAAAGTTAAGGCTCAGAATAACGGAATAGAATGGAATTCTTTATTGGCCAAATGTGATTGGACACAAAAGGAATTTGTCTTTGGTGCATATGCTCTCAGTGTACATAAAAGAAAATATACATTTGTCAAGAGTCAAGAATCATGATGTACAACGCTTAATAGTCATAGGGTACAATAAGCAATCAAATCATACTAGGAAACACACAATACGGATTGTAAGGATATAAGCAACAAAGTTACAGTCATATAGTCACAAGTGTGAGATGGGTGATAAGGAGAGATAAGAAGATTAATAATAATAGTATATGCAGACTTTGTAAATAGTTGGACAGTGTTGAGGGAATTATTTGTTAAGCAGAGTGATGGCATTCAGGGAAAAACTGTCCTTGTGTGTAGTTGTTCTGGTGTGCAGTGCTCTATCGTGTCATTTCGAGGATACGAGTTGAAACAGGTTATGTCTGGGATGTGAGGGGTCTGTAAATATTTTCACAGCCCTCTTTTTGACTCCTGCAGTATACAGACCCTCGACTGAAGGCAGGTTGGTAGTAATTGTTTTTTCTGCAGTCCTAATTATCCTCTGAAGTCTGTGTCTGTCCTATTGGGTTGCAGAACGTGACCAGACAGTTATAGAGGTGCAGATGACAGACTATGACAGATGACAGACAATAAACTAAGACTTGCAACAAATATCAAAGTTTTTTTTTTTCTTTCAGCATGTAAAAAACAAGAAAACAAAAGTCAAGGAAATGATTGGTCCACTAATGAGAGAAGATGGCAAGGAGGTGGCAGGTCGTAGAGAAATAAAATTGAACTATTTAATTCATTCTTTGCATGTCTTTACACAAAAGGAAAAAAAAATAGTCCAATCTATCAAAAGCAGTGCCATAAAATCCAAGTCAAAATAGGCAGGGAAATGATAAGGGAACACCTGTTCACTAGCTCAAACCACCAAGACCAAATGGATTATATTCCAGTGTTCTGAAGGAGGCGGCAGACATGATGTCAGAACCACTGAACTGTATCTTTTAAAGATCCCGGGGCACTGAGAAACCGCCTTTAGAAGATAGGCTCAAGATCCAGAAGGATCTTGACAGACTTGAACACTAAACCCTACCCAACAAAAAGCAATTCACTGGTGAGAAAAGTAAGGTTTCACACTTAAGGCAAGAAAAACCAAATTCACAGGCATAGAATAGGAGATACCTGGCTCAAGGCAGTAGCTGCGAGAGGGATCTTAGAGTCCTAGTGGACAATCACTTAAGTATGAACCAGCAGCATGCTGCAGCTGCAGAAAAAGCCAATGCAGTCCTTGGCTGTATCATCAGAGGGATAGTATCAAGATCACTTAAAGGGTTAACGCTGCTCTTGACTGCACTGATTAGACCACCCTTGAATACTGCATTCAATTTTGGTCACTATGGTACAAAACAGAAGTCAAGACTCTAGAAAAGAGTGCAGAGAAAAGCAACAGAAGTGATAAGGGGACTGGAGGCTAAAGCATATGATGAACAGTTGCGGGAACTGGATTTGTTTAGTCTAATGAAGAGAAGGACCAGGGTGACATGTTAGCAGTCTTCAAATATTTGACGGGCTTTTAAAGAGAAATGGGGGCTATCAATGCCTGAAGATAGGACAAGAAGTAACAGATGGAAAAGTTTATCGAAGAGAATTAAGGAGAACTTTTCTATCAGTGAGAACTATTAACCAGTGCTCCTGAAATAGCGGGTGCTCCATCATCGGAAGTTTTACAGAACAGATCAAGCTGTCTGTAGAATAAATGAATCTTATTTCACTGCATTGAATACTTCAAAGCTATACTTTCAGTCCAATTTACCATTACACGGGAAAGCCAGCATTCATGTTTTTGTTAAAAAGTTAAATCTGATGTTACGAAGTCTATCACAGCAGACACTTGAACTGGCATTGTTACATAAAGAAGTAAAATATCCTAGAGAAATTTGCATTTTACCCATACTTGAGGAGGAATTATAATTTTAGAAAAATATGCAAAACAGGATTAATTCTATACAATTAATTGCATTTGCAGAGCAGAACAACACTACTAATAGTTCTCGTCTTACAACTATTAATTTAGTGACTGTCTGAAGTTATAATGGCACTGAAAAAGCAACTTATGATTGTATTTCACATCGACAATTGTTGCAGCATCCCACAGGGACTAGCATACCTTTATTCCTGGCATCACCTTTTGTGACCCTTTTAGAAGCAAAGTCAATGGGGAAGTCAGATTCACTTAACGAAGTATTACTAACTTAATGACTATAGCAATTCACTTAACTGTGGAAAGGAAAGTCATAAAATTAACTTAACAACTGTCTTGCTTAGCAATAGAAATTTTGAGCACAAATTTTGATCAAATAGACTTGTCAGGTAACTTGCAACAATTGAAGGCTACAAAATATATGTTTCTGCCAATGATGAATTGACCAAGGTCCGAGCAACTGAAAACTGTGATGGAAAATTCTGGTTGACTTCCAGTGGCGCTTCCATCGAAGACGAAACAGAGACCATGATCGTGGGTGGCTTTGATCCATGCTTGTCCTGTTGGAGAGGTCTCTGAGGGACCGGAACCATCTGACCCATCTTGTAGGGATGGGGGAAGAGGGGAGCCCCATCTCCCCTCCCTGGCTTGGTATACTCCTCTAGAAGACAGGGAGAAGCGGCAGTTTAATTGCTGCCTTGAAGACCGGAAGCTGCTGGGACTTAAGTTTGTGCTGGAGCATGGAAGTGGTGAGCAGCGTATAACTGGAGAAAAGACTGAATATTTTTTTTGATAACCCCAAAAAGCATAAAGAAAGAGCCCTCATTTGGAAGAGTGGTAGCGGTGAATGGGAAATAGGAGGAAAATATAAGGTAAATAAAAAACCAGAAATAATAAGAACTATATGAAATCAGAGATTAAATTTGAAATAATATACAGAATCGGGCACTAATTAGGCATTGAATAAAATGCTGGACTTATTTGAAATAGATAAAATTTAATGTTAATACTATGGAAAAGAGAATTAAAAAGAAAAGAACCTGGAAAAAACAGCAATATGGAGCACCACCTAATGGTTAAAGATTTCCCTCTTTCATGCTTCTATACAAAATTACTGGTCGTATAAATATGTGAAAGAGAGAAGAAATGGATTAAAAGACTACTAATATAACATGAACCCCGGAAATTTTTTTAAAAGTGGAGACTACAATACAAAAGTATAAAGGAATATAATATTTTGGGATTGTTTGAGGTGACAAGAAAACAAAAGAAAGAGAGATTGAGATAAACGGACACTTTTGGCAAGGACTATCACAGAAAAAATCGACTCTTAATAAAACAAAGATTAACTCAACAGCTTAAAGAAATGGAAGAAATAAGCAAAGAATTTAAGTCGGAACTGCAAACCGTGAGAGGTATGTTAAAAGAAAGAATGAGACTGTTGGACAAGTAATGCCATTACTTGCTGGTAAAGTAATGGCATTGCAGCTCACAGAACAAAGAAAGCCCAGAGAGGATGAGTTAAACAAGAAAGACAGCAGCCCAGATGAATATGGAGAACAAGGGCCATTGCCAAAAGACATAAAAGGACTAAAAATAGAGACATTGATGATAGAGACAACAAATAAAAGAGAAAATGCTTCCAAGACTAAGTAGAAGAAGAAGGAATTATACAAGAAGAAATCCCCCGAAAAAGAACTGAAAAGAGTGGGGAAACACATGGCTGATAGGCAGAGGGAAAGAAAAATAATATTACAAAGAAAAAAGAAGACCTAGAAAAGGGAAAGCTGGCTAAAATTTAAAAAAAATGATAAGGCCGAGAGGTTTAGAGATAAGGGTTAGGGATAATGTAAGGGGGAATACCACATGGGAATGTATATTGGTATTTTAGATTGGGGAAACTTTAAGTTTAAAACTTGCTGGGAAATATTTTAGGATTGTATTTGTATGTGTGTATGTATGTATGTATGTATGTATGTATGTATGTATGTATATATATTTGTTTTATGAGGTTTTCGCAGGTATTTGTATGTGGATCTTTGGTTATTCGGGTTTTCTCCCGCGTAAAATTTGAAGTATCTAGGCAACGTTTCGATGAAGTCTCATTCATCATCTTCAGGCTTGTTTCTTCAGCTCTGTGCTTCTTAGAGTAATGTGAGCTTGCAGTTGCTTCTGCCTTTTAACTGCTAGTGGGGGTGTGACTTGATTGGGTGGGGGCTTGACTGTGTTTTGATTGGGTGGGGGTGTGTTCTCATTGGTTGGGGGTTTGGCTGTGTTCTGATTGGTAGGGGAGTTGGCTGTGTTCTGATTGGCTGGGGGTGTGTTCTGTTTAAGTGGGGGCTTGGTTGTGCTCAGGTTAGTCTTAGTTGCTGGGGGATTTGAGCTAGTGAGCTGTGATCCTGTTGTTTGGCTTCGTGTTCGTGGTCGTGCCACATCTTCATGGTGGGTGTCAGTTTGCTTCTTGTATGGGTCAGAGGGGTTTGAAACGGGTAGTGGTGCAGCTGCAGTATGGCTTCTGGTTCGTGGTCGTGTCTCATCTTCTGTATGGGTGTCTTTTTTCTACGTGGAAATGTGGTGGTAGCATCTTGTGTGGCACTCATGGGTGTGGGTCTGGTGTCATTCTTCATGTTAGGTACTCATTTATTAATGAGGGCAGGTTTCCAAATGGTTGGTAGGTGGGAGGTATCATCTCGTTTATTCATGCTGTGTGGGTGTTTTCTATCTCTATGGCTTCTCTGATTATTCTGTTGTTGAAGTGTTCGGTTTTGGCGATAGTTCTGGTATTTTTAAAGTCAATTTCATGTCCTGTGGCTTTGAGGTGTTGGAACAGGGAAGAGGTCAGTTCTTCTTTTTTGATTGAGTTCTTGTGTTCTTCAATGCGTGCACTAATTCTTCTGTTAGTTTGTCCTATGTATGTGGTGGGGCAGGCAGTGCAAGGGATTTCGTATACTCCTTGGTTTTCTAACTCGATTTTGTCTTTAGGGTTTCTTAGGATGGTGGATATTTTTCTGTTTGTGCAGAATGCTGTTTTAATGTTGTGTTTTTGGAGGATCTTGCTGATTTTGTCTGTAGTGCCTTTTATATATGGGAGGAGGGCTTTGCCATTCTCTTGTTCTCTGTCTTGGCTTTTGGTTGGGGTTTCTTTTTGGATTAGGTGGGTAATCTTCTTTTTTGGGAATCCATTGTCTGTAAGTACATTAGTGAGAGTGTATAGTTCGGTTTTTAAGTGTTGTTCATCGGCTAAGCATTTTGTTCTGGAGATGAGTGTCTTGGCTACGGAATTGATCTGTGCTGGGTGGTGGTGTGAGAGTGCATGTAGATAGCACATTTCCACGTAGAAAAAAGACTCACACCCACAAAGAAGATGAGACACGACCACGAACCAGAAGCCGTACTGCAGCTGCACCACTACCCGCTTCAAACCTTTCTGACCCATACAAGAAGCGAACTGACACCCACCATGAAGATGTGGCACGACCACGAACACGAAGCCAAACAACAGGAAAAAAAAGAAAGAAAATTCTGATTGACTAAAAGATAAAAGGAGACCCAGTTGGATGATGTAGCACACCAAGGTAGAAGCCTTGAGACTGAGTTCTATTTCTGCCTTCGGCACAAAGCCAGCTGCATGATTTTATTGTTTTGTTAAATTTATCTGCCACCTATCTTGATGCCGGGAACTCTTAAGTAGCTTATAACAATAAACATGTAGAAATGGAAAGAAGTGTAAACACAGCAATAGTAAAGTAATGGAACAATAGAATGAACAATGAAAACAAAAACAGTAACATAGCAATATGAGAATAAAAGATGGATGGGGAAGCTATTAATCAAGTAGCCACTCCCAGTGTGGTACTCTCCCACTGAGTCTCATTTTGAAGAAGGCAGTAGCAAACCACTTACAAAAATGATGCCAAGAAAACCGCAAATACTTGTCCAAGTAGCCACAAGGAGTCAAGACTGATTCAAAGGTCCACACACAAACATTGGTAGTGCTATAGCTGCACTAAAGTTGCTAGCACTTCTCATAAGCACTGGTCACGTGGCATTTTCCACATAGACAAAAAGATGAAAATAATTTTCTACTGCTACAGTATGTTCTTATCTGGAACACAGTACTTAGTTATTAAAAGGAAAATCAGCAAATTGTTGCAATTGCTCTTCTCAAAAGGTTCCTAGTTATGCAAGTGTTGAATAACTTAATAAAATATATCTCCACGTTTTTTCCAGATATTAAGTTGCATAACTTTTCTTCCATTTTCTCCTAATTATCTCACTCTTCGGATATATTCACCTTCTGTAGTTTTTACTTATAGAAATGGAGAATCACTTAAAAATGAAAAATACTGGCTCAATCACATACATAAGGTGATATACCTTCCTTTTTTTATTTCAATCAGGACTGTCGTATATATTTCTAAGATCCTGTGCCCTGGAAATCACATCGATAAAATATTTTAAGTTCCAGGAAACAATTATATTTGTGTTTCCGCTCTTTTTCTCTCTCTTGCTTTACACATGCCAATCACAATAAAATACAGTACATTTCTTGTTTAACTTGTGATACCAATTATTTCCATTGATGCCAAGTTAAAGTTGCACTGTTCACATAATCTGATTGTGATAATGTCAAGAACTCTTTTCTACACATAACAAGATTGTGTTCATGGTTAATAATTGTATTTATATATTATAATCAACTCATGAAAGAAAGGGGTAAATAATGCTTCAAACGTTTTTGCCGATCACAAAAGATGTATAAAAATTCCTTAGGCTCAATATGAGAGGCATTTCCTTGTCCTTTCAAAAATGAAACCAAGTAAAACTGCAACTGAGATTAGCATTTAGTTATTTATTAACATGACAGTTTTGTGGATATTTATTAGAACATAAAATGACAGTATGGACTAGACTCTTCCAGTATTTTGCTAAAGAAATCAGAAGTTCACTGGACAACCAAAGAATGTTCCTAATTAAAAATTAAAGTCCATATCATCTCTACATATATTATACACTTCCGAAAATATGTGGTAGGGTAGCTAGTTACACCAGGTTTATACCTTTGGAGTTGGTTTCCTATTTCTAGACCTCTGAATTAACTTTCTTTCCTATGCTGGAATATGAATGGGGTATGCCTTTGAAACCAATGCATGTTTATTCAAAATCAGAAAACTCTCAACTATTACCTGTTTTCCTCATATAATAGAACAGTGGGAAGGGGAGGAGAGGGGGAAAGGGAGGGGAGGGGAAGTTCATTACTCAGTCCTTCTAATCCATGACTCCTAGTTGCAATTATATAAACCTGTAACCTTACAACTTTTCTTTCCCATTCTTTTCTAAATAATATTTCAGGGCCAACACCAGAATTATTTCAGCACACAGGATACATACCAATCATATCCAGTTCTTCTTTATCTTCATTTTTGCCAAAAGGGGATAATAATTTATCCTGGAGTAGGATCTCTCCTACTGTTTCATCTGTTTGTTTAAACATGAAGCCAAAAGGGAAGCTTTCACTAATTTAAGGGAAGATATATATATATTATATACTGTTCTAAAAACCCATTTTGGCAGGAGATTGAAATAATAGGCTTTGCATCTAACTAGTGTGTACCCCACCTTATAATTTGGAAATAAGCAGTCCTGAAATGAAATTTGGATGCACTCTTCTTGAGACATTCATGGAATTTTGTATCCTTTTTTCAGAGGTTGTCTGTCAAAAAACATAAATTAGAGATACAAAAAAAGAAGATAAAGCAGAAATTACCTCCGGAGGATTAAAGGTTGCTTATGGTCTGGTCTCCATTCTGGAGTTCAAAATACACTCAGACAAAAAGTGCTTGTCGCAGTCGGCATTGTTTTGAATCAATCAATCCATCAATCAACTAATCACTCTGACCGTCTGACTGCCCATCTCACCTAAGTGATTCTGGGTTGTTTAAAAACAGCATCACAGAAACAATATAAAAACACGACTAAAACAATTAAAAACAAAGTAAAAAATATAAAAAAACAGAGTGAAATTAATAATGTTAAAAATCTTGTTCAAATTATGAAGAACATAAGCAACAAGAGCACATTAGGAGGGGAATATAGAGTATGCTGTACATCTCAACAGACAGCATCATCTGGCTGGCCTTATCTAAGCTCAGAAGTAAGCACTTGGTTCATACTTCGATGGGCCTGGTTCGTACTTCGATGAAAGACCTCCAGGGAACATCATCCCAGAAGAAGGGATTATTAGAGAATTTACGTCAGTACATGGCAGCATCTTTGTCAACCCAGAAAATAAACAGGGTCTAGCTTCGTGTTTCAATAAGGGATCCCAAAGGAAAGCCAGAATTTTAAGTTGCAGTATACTGAGAAGACAGCAATGACAAATGTGTTCTATATTACAATTAAGAATACTGTGTGGCCACATCCAAAAAGTTATCAGGAGTCAAGACTGACTTGAAGGAAGGTTTACTTTTATGTAGAGCCCATGAATATAGTGCAGAAGATAAGATTGTCCAGCCTGACTACGGTACTTTTACTTCAAAACACAGAGACTACTATTTTGGATTGTTCAAGTAGAAATGCAAAATGTTGTTTTTAAAAAAACAAACCTGAGATTCTCTGGTTCCTCCTTTATGATCTTTGGGGAAAAAGGAAGTAAATATTTTATAAATATACTTCCCCAATGAAACTCTAATATAGTAGCTTTTATTGGGCATTCACGCTGTGGCAATGAATTCATTTTCCCAAGGTTTCATCACACACTGTGCTGGAAATACCGAATAAAATAGTGCCTATGCCTATGGAATGGTTCATCTCCAGAAGGCTCCCTTTTCTCACCTGAAAAGAACTATATGTGCATGAAAACAAAGTCATGGCCCAGCTACAGGGTTCTTCTCAGCCACTCTCTGGACAACTAAGCAGATGAGGCAATAACAGCAAATGCTTTGAATTCCAGAGATACAGCAGCCATTTATTCCTTCACTGTCTTAGGAAACAGCAGGAAGCAGCAAGCAGGCAAAACGAAGTTAGTGCTGGGTGTTCCCTCCCACCAGCGCTCCATTTATTCCTCCCACCCGGTCATTATCTTCCCCATTCCTTACATCTGGCAACCTCACCCCCATCGGTCACCCAACATCCCCTCTCCTACTCAGTTTTCTTGGCTCACTGCCGGTCACCCGAGGGTGCGTGGCTCAACCATCACCAGATTGCACCCACGGTGCATGTAATGTCCCAATTCACCACCTGTTATAGATAGATGGCTTCAGGAGGCTATCGGCTCTGTCCTCGATCAGATGGGCATCACATCTCAGCTTGCCGATGCCTTGCTGATGTCCATTGTGCGCGCTGGCTACTACTGCAGCGCCATGAATCCCATCAGTCAGTCTGAACAAGGGGAGCATGGCCAGCTTCCCTCAACTGCTTCAGTGAAGCCAGGCGACGAGTCGGCAAGCCTCTGTCAATCATGGTGATGACGAGCTTTGGCCTGAGCCGAGCTTGACAACTGTGCTTTGAGGAACCCGTGTATTTCCCAAAGCATTATCAGATACTTCTTAAACAAAATAGGAATGCTGATGGACAATTTGCCAGCAATACAATCATCACTCTTTTGTGGCATTGCACAGCTACAGTTCAAATGTTACTTTCTGTTCATGAAGGATATAGGCCACATACTACACATGAACAAGTGTGTGTAATGGAATAATTCAGAGGATGTTGTCACTGATCTATCACAAAAGAAAAACTATTGCAAATTTGTATCCAGTTTTGCCAAATCAAAGAGAGAACTATCTGCCTTGCCTTTCCCTCCAAAGAACAAAACCTTGTTAAAGAGGGTCTGGCTTGCCTTTCTCACCTAAAAGAGAGAGATTTGTTCCAGCAGACTGATCAACTTATACATCAAATCTTGCTTATTATTATATAGGCAGGAACCCTTGTTTAAGAAATATGTTATAAGGCAGTAGCCTTCAAGTAACATTATCTGTGTAAAGTAATTTTATCAGTGGGGTAGGAGTGATGGCTCTTGGCCTAGACATATTAATTGAACATTACTAATGGATTCTGCCTCACTCTGTGGAGTTCTATACATTTTCACCATGTAAACTGAATGCAGTCAGACTGTAGTATATTACTCACTAGATGCAATCTCAGTTGATTCTCTTCCCCATTTACTATGCAAACCAAACTGATTAAATAGGCCCTCATCGGCCATTTCAAGTTCTATTTTATTCAAATGGTCTTTTAAAACTACAGTAGCTTGCATCACAAAGTTTACCCAACAATGGTACTTCATAGAAGCTTGCAATAGATGATTAACTGAACTATGGACAACAGGATTACTGTTACAAACTCTAAAGTAATCTGCTCTATCAGAGACAGGCCAAATGGGACAGAACAGAAGCTCTCTATTCGTCTCAGTTAAATTCCATATCTGAATTCAAAGCAGTGTTATTAGGCCAGTAAATGAAACCAGTACTGACATTTTTTTCAGGATAGTGGTTAAAATCATTTACTGTCCAGCCATCTCTAATAATAGCAATATCTTTAAAAAAAAACAGACAATAGCTCCATTGACATTTTTCATCAGACTAGACAGTTACTCACACAGAACATTTTCTGTAATTTGCTGGATGGAACCGCACAAAGATACAATTGAAAGATCATACTTGTTTCTAGCAAATGCAATAAAATAGATTTAAAAAAAAACCCTAATGATAATTCCCTATTATGGAAGTCTGTTAACTAGAAAATTCAGACCTTCTACATGAAGACTGCTGTAATGATTAAAACATATATCCATCACATAAATCAGGAACGAACAGTTAAAAATCCTTTGTTTAAAAAGGCAAATATAATTGCAGAATTGCCAGATACATTTGAACCTGTTCATTTTGAAATAGATTTCTTCCTCCAAGACTTAATAATTTATAAGCATAGATAGAACTAACGATGGGGATGTGATTTATGGGACTTGGAGCTGACTTGACAAGTCTATTTGTTACATTATAGTTTTAGCTGAAGAAAAAAGATCACCAGCATGTTTGTTTATTTACAATTTGCAGACTACTTGACTCCAGACAACTTTCTGGTTGCTTACACTATATAAAAAAGGAGGAAATAGCAGCATAGAAAAACAGATTATATACAGCCAAAGGAGAAAAACCCCATGCACCTCAAAGACAAGAGACAGGGTCTCAACAATCACTCAACCCCAAGACCTGGGAGAATAATCAGGTTTTCAGGGACATTGTGGAATTGTGCCTACATACATCAGTTATGTTTATTTTTTTAAAAAACCCAAAGCACCGCTGAAAGTAATTTTATATTTGCTATCCTATGCTGCTCTGTGGAAGGCCAAATATATAAATACAGTGAGTAACAAGACAGATGAAAATGTGAATGTTTTTTAAAAAAATCTGTTGTACTTCAAATCTGGTTTCAAAAACAAGTGAGAGACTAAAATGCAACTTGTTAATTTCGGGATCAATGAGTTGGACCAACTCAATGATCCCAAGCAATCCAACTAATTCAGCAAACTCTGTTCTGTTAATCATGGGTTAGCACACATTGCAAGCAGTGCAGAACAGGTTTTCAAAATTTCCATTTCTAAATAAGGTTTCATTAAATATTAGATTTTGATAAAATAAATGTTTATGTTAGTTTGATACATCAAGTGACATGCTATGTACCTTAATTAACTGTGATATTTTTTCCATCAAAGTGTCTGTGGACCACTTATTTTTCCCTTCTTATGCATTCTGATCTCCTGTCATATATTATTATAACAACCTGTTTTCCTATCATGCTAAGCACAACAGTACAACAGCACTGCTAAGACCCAAACAGAGAGAGATCAAAACCCTGGCTTGTCAGTGAATTGCAGCTCCCCTGCCTCAAAAAGTAACCTACATAGATTTCATCACTCAATGAAAAGATGACTGCCAAATGAAAATACTCTTTTCTACTGAAAAGAAATGAGTACATTTTGTTGAAATGCTGTGCAATTATACTTGAATGTGTTGGGTAGTCTGAACCACCCAACCACCCACATACTAACTAGAATAAGCTACTGATTTCAGTACAGCTTGTTACTTCAATACTGTTACTTCAATACTCAACAGTGAACTTTGGTGCATTTAAGCATAAAATAAGTTCCTGGGACTTTCTCTCAATACATCACTGAAGTGGTGGCTACTGAAGTGAAGAAAAAGGATCTCAAAATACCTGTTGCTTTTGAAATTGTCTTCTAATGGTTTTAGAAACTTAGATTTTAAAACATTGCAGGAGAAATGGATAGAAATACTTTTTCATGTAACAAAATGGATTATGAAAGGGACACCAAAGAAGCATCTAAAAGTAAACATGAGAACAGGAAAAAAAATAGGCAATCAAAAATGCAGATTAGAATATACTAGTCAAAATCTATGGGCTGCTGTTACAATGCAAAACAGTCTGGGATATTAAGGAAAACCAATTCACAATTGATATTAACTCTGTGATCAATGGTTAAAAAGGTTTGAGTTTGTCAGCTGGAAAGCTGACAGCCCAGTTCAAGACCTGAGATTGCACGACAGGATGAGCTCCTATTTTTTGTCCCAGCCTAACCTAACAGTTTGAAAGCATGCAAATACAAGTAGATAAATAGATACCACTTTGGTGGAGGGTAACAGCATTCCCTGTCCTTTGGCATGCTGGCCACATAACCACAGAAGTGTCTTCAGACAATGGTAGCTCCCTCAGTTAGGAAACGGAGATAAGCATCGCCCCTAAAATCAGATACAATTGAACAGGAGAAATCTTTACCTTAACCTATGATCAATGACTATTTATTTTTCTGTGAGTGACAGAGACAAGGAAAAGATAATAATGAAATAATTCTATGGCTAGAGGAAAAATCTCCAAACGCACAGAATAAGCATCTTGCCTGCTTTAAGTTGGATATGTGTCCATGTGTATCATCTCTTTTGTCTCAAATACTGTAAAAGGCTTTCTTGTTAGTCTTCTTTAATCTCCTTCCAGTTTTCCCCTTTGGGCAAATCTGAATAGAGGTGCTAAGGCTTAAATGATAGCAGCTCCAAGTGCTCTTGCCATCATGCCAAATACATATAGTTATCCACTTTCTCACACTGTGTTTTCTCAAATGGCAAAGACAAGGCACTTCATGGAGATGACCACATAGGAAAAAAAAGTGGAAGAAAGACCATGAGAAACTGCCTTTACTTATAAATTGGATTTCTTTCTCTTTTTTTCAATTAGATGAAGCATGATACTGTGTGCCTCAAATGTATTGTGCAATATTATTGACTATTTGTGTTGTAACAAAGATACTGTAAATGTGAACTGGTGGAGCTATGCTGGAAATTCAGAAACAGTTTACATAAGGAAAAAGTTTAAACTTCCTGTTTTGTTACCAAGTATAGAGCTACTTTACATGAACTGCAGCTTGCTGGTCAGTACTTTTTCTATGATAACATTGTTTTTTTCTCCTTACTCAACAGCGTTTAAAATTGTTCAGTCACAATTATTATCATATTACTATTTCATGTATCCATTTATGTACTGGAAGACATTAGTTGCAATTCTTTCCTCAATTGATTCTATGTTTTTTTTCAAATTCTAGCACATAAATATCATTCTACACCAGCAAGAATGACTTGATTGTGAGATGGGAAGCTACATAAAAAATAAACAGAGTAAAAGAGGACAATTAGAATTTCCTCGAAGACATTCCCCATCTTAAATCACTCATACGACCCTGTCTGGCAGTGGAGCGATGGCAACTGAACTTTTCCTTTTGGTTTGAAGCATTTTGGTTGCCTATCTAAATAGTTTCTTCAATCTGAGCAAGCAGGAAAAATTCCTTAATCAACTTGCTCAGACTGAAGAAGCTCTTTAAATAAGCAGCAAAACTTTTCAAACTGACAAGAAAAAAAATGTCCAGTTGCCACGCCTTAACTTCCAGACAACTCTACCTGGTTGACTGAGAATCTTCATTAATATACACTCATAACACCCAGTGAATGAATAAGCAACTGGATTTATATTGTTCCATCAAAAGGAAGAATGTTTGACTCACTAAGTGTCACTAAACAATAACTTTAAAAATGATGGTTTTTGATGTTGGAACATCTAAATTTAGGTTCCCAGCACTGGTATGAACTAATAAATTTGTTTTTCCTGTTCAAAAATGACTGAAAATTACAAAAGTCAAACAAATGTTTGTTCCATATATAAAAATAGTACACTGATGCAGGCAATGCTGAATATCCCCTCAGCATTTGCTTGTATATATTACCTTGTTCCTTCACTTTAATTCATTAGGTACTGTGTATAAAATAAAATCACAACACTACACTATAAAATAGCAAAAAGGAAAAGGCAGTCAAATGCAAGAACAATTTGCTAATATCATATAAAAGGGGATGTTAACTCTATTTTACAGCCAATTAGGTCTTGGTTAACCTTCCTTTGCTAATGTACTTGTTAAGATAAAAATAGTTTCCAGCAGGCTTTGGTAATTCTTCAGAGTTCTTTCTGGACAAATATTCTAGCACTTTCCATGTTCTTATTAATGCTAGTTTGTTTTTTTTTTGTCTAAGTTTTGCTAAGGGTGGGCACTTTGTTGTGACTCTTCCAGTCTATATCTGCTTAATTGAACTCCTTTTTCTCATCTTGGCGTTGCACGAACAGAAAATTCCCACTTCACAATCAAATTACTGAACAAAGCTGAGCAGAACAGTAGGCAAAAACTTGCCTATTTTCTCCTCCATTCAGCCATGTCCAGATATCCCAATCCTCAGTTTAGCCATTGATTGAAAGAGAAATATTTTCCCTCAGCCAATCCAAATGATTAGGCTGACGGATCATAGTACACCACAATGAGGTTAATTCAATTTTGGCTTATATATGCACACCCACTGTGGCTTATTAAATGGCATATGGTTTTTAAAAATAAACTCTGATTCTGTAATCTTAACTGCCAGAAATAACTAAAATTGTGCTATTCTTGTTCTTGAGCCTTAATAAAGGCATTTTGACTTTATTATAAGTTTTTGCTATTTTAGGGGGAAGTTCCAAATGAATGAAAGTGGCAGCTTATTTTAAAAACCAATGCATCTTACTGAATATGAAATATACTCAGATCATCTGCATCCTCTTAAGCGCTTGACGCAAATTATACATTATGTATATTCTAGAACTCTATGAAATGATGCTGTAAGTTATGGCTCATTCATCAGTCCCATGGACAGCATTATCTCAATTTCCAGTCTCCTAGAAATAGTGTATCCTTTTGTCCTGGTTTCTAAAATCTGCCCTTTAATGAATGCTGAATGTTCGAGTAAGTTTGAAGCAGTTAGCAGAACATAAGAATGTAAGGTTTCACCTGGGACTTTCTATCAAGGAGGAACAGAGGATTAAAAAAACAAGTGAACATCCACTTGATTCAGGGGACATTCAGGTAGGAAGGCATTACGTATTGCTGAGAACTCTAGTCATTTGCCTGTTAGTTAAATTATTTAGAAGACAACCCGGTTGTGATAACATTTATAGTTCAAAATATGTCCCAAGTAACACAATTAAAAGGAAAGTCTATATCAATATTTATAGGTTTGAATAACATTAAATCGTTATTATTTGGGTTCACCTAGCAATAGGTGCTTTAGAAATGTCAAAAATATGTTTTACACTCTATTAGGGCAAGATTTGTTAAAGAAGCAACTTTCTGATGCAATCCAATTGTGTCAAAAATGTATTTAGTAGAGATATTTTGAAAATGAGACCCTAAAAGCAGACTAAATTTAGAATCTTTTTTTAAAACGTTCAATTTTTAAAACAAATACACAGGTAGTGCTCAACTTACAACTGTTCCGTGATCACTTGAAATTACAACAGCATTGAAAAAAGTAATTTATGACAAATTTTCATACTTACAACCATTGCAAGCATGATCACAAGATCAAAATTCAAGCACTTGGTAACTAGCATGTATTTATGACCATTGCACTGTTCCACAGTTATGTAATCACTATTTTTAACCTTTCCAGTCAGCTTCTGACAAAGTTAATGAGGGTTTGCTTAATGATCATGAGCAAAGTCATTGAGATTTGCTTAATGATCATGATTCATTTAAAACTGTGGCAAAAAGGTCATTAAATGAGACCCAATGTCATGCCCTTGTTGGAGTCCGATTCTGAGGGGGAGACTTTGCAGCTGACAGGGAGTGGAAGTATGGATCCTGTGGCTGTGGAAGAAATGGGGGAAGGGCACAGTCCAGCTGGGCATTCAGAGGAAGACCCAGGGCCATCCCCTCTTCATCCTAGGGCACACAGGGAGGAATGGAGAAGGGAGCAACATGGCTTACATGAGAGGAAAGGGACCTGATCCCCTTTATGGGCTGCAGCTGGGAAGACCGTTGAAAAGGGCAAACTGCACATGGCAAAGTTGCTGGAAGCAAAGCATGCATTATCTTTCTTGAGGCTTATCTGGGTTTTGGCATCCTCCCAACTGTGCGTGCTTCGTCATCTGTTGGAAGTCTGTAATTTATCATCCTGGCTTGTCATGTTAATTTCGTCAGTGTGGTTTGTGTTGGTTTTTTTAAATTTCTAATAACCTTTACTTTGGATTCGGACTGCATTTCTTCCCCTTGTAGACTGTTTTTGGAAGAGTTTGATCTTCAGCCGGGGATGACTGGACATTGGGGGCCAAGTTGGAGGCATTAAAGGGAATTTATCTGCTTTGATGACTGTTATTTTTGTGCCACGCCCTGGGTCATCACACCCAACTCACTTCACTTAGCAATGAAAATTTTGGCCTCAATTATGGTGGTAAGTCCAGTTTTCACACTTATGTCCGTTGTAGCATCCCCATGATCATGTGATCAAAATTCAGATGCTTGGCAATTTATGATGGTTGCAGTGTCCCACGTTCATGTAATCACCTTCTGACAAGTAAGGTCAATGGGAAAGTTAGATTCGCTTAACAACTGCAATGCTTTATTTAACAAATGTGGCAAGAATGATCATAAAATGGGGCAAAATATACTTGATAGCTATTCATTTAGTAGCAGAAATTTTGGACCTAATTGTGATCGTAAGTCAAGGACTACCTGTAACCTAAAACTGTGTGCAGTTATGCTAATAATTATATTATTATCTGTATAAAATTATACGTATAATATATACCTGTGCTAAAGTTATGCTAACAGTGGTCAGTGTTAAAGTAGAAGATGTGTCTGGAGAAATGCCAAAATATTGATATAGTCTGCTTATGGAGTTGTCTGTACAACATACAGCTAAAAACTATGCCTACACCTGACAATCGGAAGAATACTTTATTATTCCATATAACATAGAGGAGGGAAGGTTGAATGCAAAAACAATAGGAAGATTCAATGTGCTTGAGAGGTCATCTGACAAATTCTGACTGAAAAGTATGAACAGCAGCAACAAGCAAAATTAGGGAAGTGCAAACAAAAAAAAAACATTTTATGATATGCTTATCAATTTAGAAGAACAGTATGATAAAATGAACACTTGGCTTGAATTATTGTATTTTTGTGAGCATGTTAATCTAGCTGCTAGATGCTGTAACTTTAAAGAAGTTATATAATTCATAAATTTATTATTATGATGGCAGGTTGTAAAATTGGTAGTATAAGAAAAAAATTATGTGGAAAGCCTGATCATGCCTGTAGATGACCCCCAGAGCTGGGAAAAAAAGAGGAAAAATCTACAAACTTAAAAGTTATGGGTTTTATTGCAGGCCAGGTTCAATTAGAAATGCAGTACAATCAACAGCTGTCATCTGTAAGTAAATTGCCTTTCTCTTTTTGAAGAACTTCCCTGAGAAATGAAAGTTCTAATTTTTATTGTAACACAAGAGATCTTGCTATCATGCTCTCCACTCTCACTTCTCACTTCTACCTGTCAGGTACCTTTTTTATGGCAAGAACTGCCTTACTGCTGAACCTTTTAGGATGCTCAGATAATCTTTTTTGCCTTTTTTTCATTTTGCCAAAGAGTAGAATAAAAAGTGCTCCAAAAATATTTTTTCTTCATACATTTGCGAAGTTTAATTCATAACAAAGGAGCTAGACACTGTCAGTACCAAATGTATTCAGCCTTCAGTGCACTAGCATGCCTACCAACCCTGTCTTACTATCCCCATTTATCTGTATTGACTTCCTTTGTTCATGTTTATGCTCATACCTATACTTGTTATCTTGTACATGTTTGACAAACAAATAAAATAAAATAAATAAATAAATGCAGAAAGCAAAGCCTCGGAACATCCACATTAGACTCCATGGACATCATTCCTGCCACGGTGGTTGGAAGCAAATCCACCTGCTTAACACAAAGAGCAAAAGGAAATTGAGTATAGTTTCTAAAGGATAGTAGCAGCAAGCAACTGCAATAGGGTTTCTTGTAAACAGATTTTTTTTTCTGCCAGTGTGGATTGTGGTCAGTTCACCTTAAAATGTTGGCTTGCTAAGAAGACACAGCAACGTGTTCTGCCTCAATGAGGCAAAACACCTCACACAGCCAAAATCAGTCAAACCTCAACCAAATATTTTGCTGAGTAAAGAAAATCACTTTGACATTTAAGTTACAAATGGGCTACCAAGGCAATTCATCCTTGAGTGCCTACTTTGTGCCTTCATTCCTATTTTGAAGAAATGCTTCACTTCAACATTTATCAGAATGAAACATCCCTTCAGAGACATTTGTGACCATTTGTGCTTGGCCATGCTTAGTTACAGTAGCAGTTTTCTGAAGGGATAAATTTGTGGTATCCATTTTGAGAGACAGCCTATCATATGCCCTTACTTCTCCCTAATATATCTGAACCTAGTTCATTATGGCTACTACATATTGATTTTTGAAAATTAATCTAACATAAATGGAAATGGGTTGTGTTTTTTCTTCTGCTTTTAGCTTCCACTTAAGTATTAAGACTATGAAGTAAATCATGCATGACCAATCTTTGCAGATCATGGCACTTGATCATATTTTGACTTGGAAGCTAAGTAGGGCCAGATCTGGTTAGTAAGTGGATGACAGATGACCAGGAAATTCCAGGGCTGCTTCGACTAACTGAAAAGTTAAAACTTGAAAAGAAGCAACTACATGCCTCATTCATGTCTCCAAAAATACTGTAAGGCAAAGTCAGTGAAGTCACCAAATCTTTATTTACATGTAATCTCTCTAACAAATTTTCAACCACAACGGCTGGCTGGAACCTCTCTATCACAAGGTGAAGTTCTACATTCTTTAGTGACCTTGATTGCTTCAGGATGAAATAAATTCTTCACCTTATTTTAAATCTTCTGCTTTTAAGTCAGACAAGTTAGAAAGTCGGTCATGCATTATTTATTCTCCCCTCAACCCCCCCAAAACTAGAACAAGAAACAGACTGTGTAGATTTTGCTAATACCACAACTTTCAAGCAAAATTGCATCTAAAAATCCAAAATCTAGATGTGGTTTTGGGCAACAGATGAAGTGTTCTTTCAGCTTAGTGACAATGATCTTCAAAGGCGAACTGAACTGCAGTACCAAACAAATGAAAAACACAAGGACAGCACTAATTCCAGACAGAAAAAAAATAGGCTAAACTATATTTGTCCCAGCAGATGGTAGCACTTGGCTGACCTGGCCCAGGCCTGGAAACTTAGCAGAGTTGGACCTGATTAGAACTTTGATGGGAGACCCAATAGGAAATATAATGGCCTATTATATTTATATACCAATTCAGCTAGGTAATTGAAAAAGCATCCCCCAAAAGTGGCAATTGCAAACCACTTTTTACTGTTGCCAAGAAAACTATTTGGATGTGTGTTCATGAAGTAACCAGTAACTGAGCTTGATCCAAAGGAGAATTAAATGTAGTAAATTCAACTCCCAGATTGCCTTTCAACCCATCTGACTGAAAATTCTGAAAGTAGTAACCGCAGCACATCTGGAGCCTGGAGTTTGAGAAGCCTACAGTGCACACTCTTGAGAGCAAAGCAAATTGGGGCATTTAACCAAAACTCATGCATATCACTCTCCACTTCCTCTTCCAATATCTAGTTTTTACAAGGATAAACAAATGTTTATCTCAAGTCTTCATATTAGAATCTACAATTGTTTTTATATTAGTATAGAATATTATTTTCTGAGAGAATCAACAACTTGGCCATCATGAAGCATGAATGACCATAGGAGGCACTAAAGTGCACCGTCAGTTAAGTTTTACAAAGTACAGAAGTTCAAATTTTTCTGAGGTGTTGTCCCAGTACCATTAAAATAGCATTCCTTTACTTTAGATATACAGATGGTCCTCATTTAGATGTACAGATGGTACCTTTACATATACAGATGGTCCTCATTTACCAGTTGCAATTGGGACCAGCACCTATAATGGTAAGTGGCACAGTCATTAAGTAAAATGTCACATGACCACACCAATTTACAATGTCAGTTTCATGACCCATAACTTGCTATTTCCTGTTGGAAACTGACTGCGAAGGCTGAAAATGGTGATCACATGATCACAGGATGCTGTGATAATTGTAAATATGTGCTTGTTGCCAAATATCTGAATCACATTCATATGATAGTGGGGATGTCCCAATGGTCATAACTCAAGGATCAATCAATAAATCTCCTTTTTTCAGCATTGCTGTAACTTTGGATAGTTGCTGAATGACTGGTTCCATGAGCATATCATAATTGTCTTCAAATATCTGAAAAACTGCCATTAAAAAATAGAACAGATTTGGTATTTTAGGGATGTCCTTGAAGACTGCCTGAGAGCTTCTACTAGTCCAGAACGAAGTAGTGTCCTTGTAACACCTCTGCTTTGTGAGTTGTAGTAGTTGCTAGTTTGTTTCCCAGTGCTATTCAAAGTGCTGGTTGCTTGATGTCACTGGCAAGAGATGTTTCCTCAAATAACCCGGACCCAAGACATGAAGGGCTTTAAAGGTGACAACCAGCACCTTGAATTGTACCCAGAAGCAAATTGGCTACCAATGCAGCTCCTACAGGAGAGGTGATACATGTGTACACCAGGTCTAGAATAGAAATAGGAAGAGCCAAGGGGAATTCCTCAGTCAACAGTGTCATTTAATCAGATACTGGAAAACAGAAAGTCTAGTTACTTTCTTCCAGTTCAACTTAACTCACAAGGTTATTATTGTACATATTCAAACAATTAGAGGAATCCCCCAGTGATCCTATTGTGAGCAGGTGAGGTATAATGTGAAATAAGAAAAAAAAAAAGAACAAGACAGAATAGAAATTCAATAACATTTGAAATATAAATACAAAACTCCAACTATTCAGTGTTGGCAGAGCCAATGTCACCAGCAATTTACAAATCAATAATTTATCAATAAGTATTAGATATGAATGATGATATCCAATTATGCCTTCTACTCACTGAAATGTTTAACTGAAATGTAAACATTTCAGTAAGTAGAAGGTATAATTTGTTACAACATAATTTGTTATACCAATATACCTATTGATATATTAATATTGAAATTATTGATATATACATATATTTATATATATGTATATATGGATCTTTGGTTATTCGAGTTTTCTCCCGCGTAGAATTGGAAGTATCTAGGCAACGTTTCGATGAAGTCTCATTCATCATTTTCAGGCTTGTTTCTTCAGCTCTGTGCTTCTCAGAGTAATGTGTGCTTGCAGCTGCTTCTTCCTTTTAACTGCTAGTGGGGGTGTGACTTGATTGGGTGGGGGTTTGGCTGTGTTCTGATTGGTAGGGGGGTTGGCTGTGTTCTGATTGGCTGGGGGTGTGTTCTGCTTACACACTTCCACACAGAAAAAAGACTCACACCCACACAGAAGAGGAGACACGACCACGAACCACGAATGATTGTCAATCATTTGGAAGCCTGCACTCTCAAATAGAAAGATCTCCATGCCACAAGCCAGGCAAACACCTGGGCAAAAACAGACTCCCTCTGATAGCTCCAACCCAAACACCCCCCCACCAGGCACCCAGGTGAAACCCAGCTTGCTAATGAATAGCAGCTTGCTAATGAAGAGCAGCCGTCCCTTCACACGGAGCCAAGCTGCACTGAAAGCCTCCAACACAAGAACAGACTGTTGCCAGTCAATCAAAGCCACAAAACAGACAGAAGAAACCAGAAACACCAATCAATCAAACTCCAAGTCCAATGAACACAGATCCAGGCTCCCAGCCAATCAGAATGGACCAGCCTCAAATTTGAAACCAGGAACTAACTCTATACGGAAGCCTGAGGATGGCAGATGAGATTCTGCTGAAACGTTGCTACAACTTTAACAGAACTACAATGACGTGGGATAATACCCGAAGGAAGCTAAACAGCGCATATATATATATATATATATATATATATATATATATATATATATATATATACACACACACACACACAGACACACACAGACACACACACATATACATATATATATATATATGCATCTATAATTGTGATCATATGTCCTATATTGTTTCTTTTTTTAGCTTTTTTCCCCCCCACCCTTTTATAATATTTTATGTTCTTTTGGGGATTTTTTTCTGTTAATAAAAGAACAAGAATTTTTTTAAAAAAATATGAGTAAACAGCAAGCATATACCTTTTTCCCATACTTTCTCCACAATTATAGCTACCAAAAAATCCTTTGAACTTATTTTAGTCTGGGAAAAACCTGAAGATCAGGGTTATTTATGTTCAACATGCTTACTCCAAAGTCTTTTGTTAGGCCAAACAGCATTAAGAATTCAGGAATCACTCAGAGGGAGACTAGAAGATGGAATGAGAAAGGGGAAATTCTCCTGGCACTCGCTTACAGAGCAAACATATGCAGCAGTTTCTTTAGTGAATGTGGAGCTATTCAAATGTTAAGGAAATTCTTTTTGCCACCAAGAAAGCAGGACTTTTTCAGTAAGAACTGAAAAAGGCCAGGTCATTCTTCCCACTACTGAAATATCCAAGACGATAGCAACTTATCAGCTGTGACCCAAAGACGTCCTACTTTTAAACAGGAAACTGTTCCCCAGATATGTGTAAAGAATTTGAACTAATTGAATAATAAAGGTAAACAGCAACCAGTTAAGCTACCATACATCTTATTAAGTGGGGAAAAATTACAATTCAGGACTGTCTCAGAAGCTATTATAATTGGCAAAGACTGAAGGTGACTATGAAAATACATGTGGCTTTAATATGCAAACGATTGAGATTGGGCGTTGGTGGAGGTTGCTTTGAATGCCCTTTCGATCTATGCTGCAAGAGAGCCCAGGATGGGTTGACTCCTTCCTATGATGTCATTTAGCTGAGTCTGTACTAAGATATAAAAGCCAGCCCCCGGAAGAGACCCCAGCTTTGGCAAAGATATTTGACAGACTGAAAGGTGTCTCTGAAAGCCCAAAATGAATACAGAAATATGTCTTACCCTCTCCGGACAAATCAAGGGAGGGGCTGGGCTCTCTTGCAGCATAGATAGAAAGGGTGTTCATGGCAACCTCCACCAACGCCCTTTCTCCTCCATACTGCATCGAGAGCCCAGGATGGGACATACCAAAGCTTGCACGTCTATGGGCGGGTCCTCGTCCGGCCCATCACACCGACTGTGGAAGCACTTGTTGAAGCACCTGTCTGCCGAAGGCTGCAGTCGCCAAGGCAAAAGCATCCAGATGATGCATCCAGTGTCTGTTGAAAGGATGTCCACGTGGCTGTACGACAAATCTCTTCCAAGGATGCTTGGGTCACCCAGGCAGAAGTGGCTGTGCTTCTGGTAGAGTGCGCCATCAGACCTCGGGGAACTGGAAGAGCCACAGCTTTGTAGGCCTGCTCAATGCAAGACCTGACCCACCTGCTAATAGTAGAAGGGGCCTTGTGTCCCAAGTGAAAAGGGAAAAAGGAAACAAATATGGCTTCTGACTTTCTGAAGGAGGAAGTGTGCTTAATGTATATTCTAAGAGCCCTTCTTACATCTAGCGTGTGCCACTGCCGCTCTAAGTCATGGTGCGGGAGAGGACAGAAGTCAGGCAAAACAATGTCCTGGGACCTGTGAAACCAGGTGTTAACCTTTGGAATAAATGAGGAGTCCAGACGAAGAACAACCCTATCATCGTGAAAGGAACAAAGGTCCTGTCTGATGGAAAGAGCAGCAAACTCGGAAACTCTCCTGGCAGAAGTGATGGCAACAAGAAACACTACCTTCAGAGTCAGGAAACGGAGAGACACTGTTCTAAGGGGTTTAAAGGAGGGCTTTGTAAGGGCATTAAGGACCACATGAAGGTCCCAGGAAGGATACTTGTGAACCACCAGAGGGTGCAGGTTGGAAGCCCCTTTCAAAAACCTCCTGACTAAAGAGTGATGGGATAAGGAAGGAAGTGAACCCCATAACAGGACCAAGAAGAGGGCCACAACCTGCCTGCATAAGGTGTTGGGAGCCAAACCTTTCTCCAGCCCATGCTGAAGGAAGCTAAGAACTTCTGCCAACTGGGCTGAAGCAGGAGAAAGACCCTCCCTGAGGCACCATCAGGAAAAAGCCTTCCAGGTGGCATCATAGATGCGCCTTGTAGAAGGTTTGCGACACGCCAGGATAATGAGGATGACCCTTTCTGGAAGATCAGCCTCCTCTAGCTGCTGCTGCTCAAGTGCCACATGGTCAGCTTGAACCACTGGGTCTCTGGGTTCAGCAGGCCCCCCGGTGAAGGGAGATTAGATGGGCTGGGATCCTCCAAGGAGAAGCCACCGACAGGTTTACCAGGTCTGCAAACCTTGCCGCTCGTTTCTCCAACATCTTCCGAATTATTGCCGGAATGATGGGAAGCGGGGGAAAGGCGTAGAGGATACCCTTGGGCATTCTGCATCTAAGAGCATTGGTCCTCTCCACTCCCTGGCAAGGAAACCTGGTAAAGAATCTGCTGACTTGGGCGTTTTGAGGAGTGGAGGTCCACCTCTGGTGTTCCGAATCTGAGGGAAAGGTCCCTGAATAGAGATGGAGGAATGGACCATTCTGCCTGGTCGACTGGGCTCTTGCTGAGCCAGTCAGCCTGGGAGTTGTCGACCCCGGAGATGTGGTCCGCCGAGATCGACAACAGGTGTTTCTCTGCCCATAACCCCAACCGTAGATCCTCTCTCATGAGGGCTTTGGTCCTCGTCACCCCATGCCGGTTGACATGAGCCTTTGCGGCCATGTTGTCCGTAAGGACTAGAACATGAGAGCCAGTCACTGATTGCCTGAAAAGCTTGAGAGCCAGAAAAATCGCTCTGAGGTCTAGCCAATTTATGGGAAGGGTCTGCTCTGATCTGAACCAAATTGTCCTGAGCTATCTGGCCCTGCATATGGGAACCCCAACTCAGGAGACTGGCATAAGTAGTTATCACTAGCCTGTCTGGGTGTACAGGAGGGAACAGGAGTACCCTCCAGATTGACGGGGAACACCACCAATTGAAAGATCTCCGGATTTGTGGTGGGAGCGGGACCTTGATGGAGGAGTGGCTGGTTCCTGCTCGTTGGTAGGGAAGCAGGAACCATTGGAGGGGTTGGGAGTGGAGCTGAGCCCACGGGACAATGCCAATACAGGAGACCATCTTCCCCAAAAGTTTGGACAGAAGTGACGGGGGACAATTTGATGTTGCTGGACCTGGCTGATGATCGTGGAAAGGCTCTTTCCACGAGCTGGGGACAGGAAAACCTGGCACGATGTGGTATCGAGGACTGTTCCCAAGTGTTGCAATTTGGTTGTGGGAGAGAGCTGGCTCTTTTTGGTGTTGATGGAAAATCCGTGGCTCTGGAGATATGACAGGGTAATTTGCAGATCCCGATGGGCCGCCTGGATGGAAGAGGAAAGAATCAAAATGTCATTCAAGTAGCACTGGATCATCACTGGAATAGAACGTAGAGATGCCACCAATGCTGCCAGAACCTTTGTGAAGACCCTTGGAGCCAATGAGAGGCCGAAGGGAAGTGCTCGATACTGGTAATGAGTATTCTGATAACAGAAACAGAGAAACTGGTGATGATGAGGCCAAACTGGGAGGTGGAGATAAGCCTCAGTGAGATCAATGGAAGAGAGGAGGTTGCCCTCCCAAATGCTCTCTAAAATAGAATGCAGAGTCTGCATTTTAAATCGCCTGTATTTTACAAATTGATTGAGAAACTTTAGATCAAGGATGGCTTGCCACCCCCGAGGCTTTGTGAACGATGAAAAGGTGAAGAGTAAAGCCCATGTCCCCATTGAGAGGGGGGAACAGGTTGAATAGCCCTGATTTCAAGAAGGTGCTGAATGGCCTGAAGGCTTGCCTTGAAATGTCCCAAGAGACAGAACAGATTAAAAAAAATTTGGGGGATGGTGTTAGAAAGTCCAATTGTAACCCTGACCTAATAGTGCTGAGCACCCAGGCTTCCGTCGTTGACTCCTCCCATTTGGAGGCAAAGAAGGCTAGGCGACCTCCGATGGGTGGGGAGAACAAGGGATTACTTAGAGCGATGAACGGAACGACCCCCTCCCCCCCGAAAGGGCCATTTACCAGTAGAAGGTTGTTGCCTGCCAGATGCTTCCACCCGTTGGTCTTGACGCTTGGAGTACGGCCTTTGAGAGTGGGGAGACCGAAGGTGAGACAGAAGGTCAGAAACAAGCAATCTATTCTGGAGTTGGCGCAGCCACCGTATGGATGCCCTTGTGAAAAAGCGTGCTGCTTTTGAAGCCCGAACAGCCCAAGCAGCGGCCTGGTGATTGTGCTTGAGGGTCTGTTCAGAACGTTTATCATCTGGTTTCAGGATATCTTCTGGCTCCGTGGGAGTGCCAGAAGATGAGAACGAGGCCAGAACTGCAATGTAAGCAGAAGGCATTGCCAGGGCATTGTCCAGAGCTGCGCTGACGTTGTAGAAACGCTTATCCAGAGAAGATGGGCGAGGACCTGCCGAACAAGCGCACTGTTCCTTGACCATGACCAGGAACAAAATGGGAGAAGGAAAAACCTCTGCATGCGCTACAGGCTTGGAGAAGAGTGAGTCCCCTTAGCTAGAGGGATTTCCTGGTAGCTCGGAAGCCACTTCCTCTGGTGACAGCTTGGCAGTGACCAAGGTCTTGCTGAGTAATGGCCTGAAGAGAACAGGTTTGAAGACCAATGCAGAGAATGTCTGCTCTGGGCGAGAATCCTCTTCCTCTGAAAGATTTTGGTCAAAAATCTCGCCCTATTCACACTCTGAACAAGAAGAGTAACTGTGTTCAGATGGTGAAGGCCTTCCTTCCTCATCAACCTCCTCCCATTCTGGTAGAGAAGAATGGACTCTGAGGTCCTGGGGCCTGTGTAAATCAGGATGATGAGGCAAGGAACTTATAGATTGAGAAGGGAGAAGGGCTTGAACCCTTTCCAGAGGTTGAAGAATTTGCTTGAAGCCTTCAGCCAATCCCTGCCTAATGGCCAATGAGACAACATCTTGGATATCCCCTGGTCTATGCTCACAGGTAGAGGCAGAAGGCGAAGGCCTGCTGCTGTAGGAGTGAAGATGGCTTCAGGCCTAGATTGAGAAGAGGTTCGAGGTCTGGAGGGAGGGGGAGGAACATAGGGCCCAGAAGCCTGGGAAATAAGGCTCAGATCTGCTTAGATCCTGAGGATCTGATTGTATTGCAAGAGCCTCAGGAGACCAGGATGGAGGATGGAAAGGCTCATAGATAACTTCTCCTCCCCGGGAGGGCTTGGTTGGGGCCCACAAGCATCACCTGAAACATGCTGTAGTTGCACTCCCTTCTGTTGAATAGTTCTGTTGAACTGCCTCTCTAGGGCTGCATGTCTGCGCTTCTCTGCCCTCAACTCAGCCTGAGTTACCTTCTTAAGAGCGAGAGCCTTAGCTTTGATTTTAGCAGCCACCTCCCTTTGGACCGATTGGATGCGATTGCCTACGCCGATTGCCTACGCCTTTTTCTCTTATTGGGCTTAAGAGACTGTTCCACTGGGGGGAAAGCTCTGCCTAAGCCTTATCTTGCTCCATTTGTAGAATGAAGGTTCTTGCATTGGAAAAAAGCTGTTTAGAAATTTTTCTATTAAACCCCATAGGGTATAAATGGCCCCTGAGCTTAGAAAATAGCCACTCACCTCATGGTGGAAGGCTTCAATCCAAGATGGCCACTGACTAGAGGAAACAGGCTCCGAGATCAAAGAATGGCTCCTTTGGCTATACAGAGCCCTGAGCGAAGTCAGCAAGGGAAAAATGGAGCAACCAGCCACATGATCAGCTGGCTTGTGCTCTTAATAGTTTGCCGATCATTTTTATGACTGCTCAAACCGCAGGTGTGGGGGAGATCTACAGACGCTGCCCAGCTTTCCTGCACAGAGCTCTGGAAACGCTGCTCCCAACATTGCAGGAGAGCGAGCCCTGCTCTCCTTGAAGAGCAGTTGCCCAGATCCCTGGGAGCTGCTTGAAGCGAGGAAAAAAAGTACTGAAGATTTGCTGGTGACTGCTATCTAACAGGACGCTTTCAGAGACACAGTGATTGACTGAAAGGAGCTGAGTCAAAAGCTGGGGTCTCTCCCGGGGGCTGGCTTTTATTTCTTAATACAGACTCAGCTATGACATCATAAGAAGAAGTCAACCCATCCTGAGGTCTCGATGCAGCATGGAGGAGTATCTTCCAGACACTCACTATACTTTTCTTCCTTAGAAAAGAGAGGTGGGAGAGAAAGGAGAGAGAGAAGGAGGGAGGGAGAGAAAGAGAGAGGCGGGAGAGAGGATAAGAGAGAGAGAGAGAGAGAGAAAGAGAGAGAGAGAGAGAGAGAGAGAGGGAGAATGTACTGTGTCCCCTTAAGATTTCATAGCGTGTGATGAGTGAAATCCAACCACCTCAGGAGAGGTGGTAGGGACGATTTGAGTCGGTTGGCCCCATCCATGCCCGCCTTCTTCATTTGAGAGACTGAGTTCCACCAAATCATGTCTACAGAGCCAGTAGGGAAAAATTTCGAGTTTTATCCCTGCACTGTGACTATTTTTGTGTCTGTGTGTGCTTTTGAGTCATTGTTGACTGCCTGGACTAGTCTCTTAAATTTTTCTTGGCAAGATTTTTCAAGTGGCTTGCCCTTGCCTGCTTCCTAGGGCCAAGAGTGAGTGACTGGCCCAAGGTCACCAGGCTTTTGTGCCCAAGGACTAAATCTCACAGTCCCACAGTTTTTAGTCTGATGCCTTAACCAGTACATCAAACTGGCTTTCATTTTTTAATTACTACAAGATATTTTGGTAGCAACATATAAATAGTTACAGCATTTTTAGAATATTTAAAGATATTAGTAATCCTAACAAAAGTTTTTTAACTGTTGTCATTAACTTCATATGGCAGAAGTTGGAAACAGACGTAGAAGCTTTTCTAAGACTTTTTTAAAGTCAAGTCCTGAGGTGAAGATTGATTTCTTGGGTCAGAATTTCCATTTTTATAGATTACAACTGCTCTCTTGTATTTTGAACATTCCCTATTGTGAATATTTTTGTTGTATTTTTTTCCTCAAAACTGCAGATAAGCAATCAGAAAATTTCCTCTCTTTTCTGAGTTTTAGGTGAGGCTAAACTCAGCCTTGAGGATAAGCAATTTCTTCTTTCATCACAGACATTGCAAGAAACAACAAACCAGACTTTTGCTTTTGTTCAGCAAATTCCTCACTTACTATATTCGCAACAGGAACAGGTGCTAAAATAAGCCAATTTCTAATAGCAAATTAATGTTTAACTGTGAATTCCATTTTGTTTAGTACGTTTCCTGGCTCAGACATAATGATGCAAGAATGTTATGAACTGAATTTATCCAAACCTCTTGGCTACAGAAAAAAATTGAGAGGGCTTGGTTCTATACCTTTACAATTACATTCTTTCCTGACATGTACAAATAAGGCACAAGAAAATGATACAACAACACCATAATATTAAGCCATACAGTAGCTTATGTTTGATTAATGTGACATAGTTTAGCTTAAAACAATTATATGTGGCTTATTCCACTGACAGAAAGGCTGGTATACAAATCTATTAAATAAACAGACTAAATTTTAAAATCTTCCTATTGTTAGTTCTATTTACTCCACTTTGCATTACTGCCTGGTTTTTGTTTATGCATTATGCTGTCATAGGCTCAAAATAACACACACACACACACACACGTAAATTTAAGGTAACATTCTGTCAGATTTAAGAAACAAAAGACATCTTGAATTATAATGAAGAAATCAGAAATAATTCATACAGGTATTTTTTTCAGAAGGGCTGTATACTTTGAATTTTTAAATTTGAAATTCATGATGAAACAGCAGGAAAAGCACATTTTCCTACAGAAGCCATAAAGTTTTCAATAAGTTGGAAATCTTTTTTTTTCTACTCAATATCATTTAAAAAATCTAGGCTAACAAAGCATGTAAGTTTATTGAATGAAATATATTGGTGGGATTCACTAAGCCAAATTCAGTAAATCATAAGTATAGTGAACAGAGATTACAGTACTTTTCTTGATAAACGTATAATCACATGAGAACTAGGCAAAAGCCTTATTAACTGATAAGAATCCTGGGGCTTATCACATATTAAGAATCAAAACTAAGCAAAATAAAAACAAAATCACAGATAATTAAGAACCTGGTAAAAAAAATCTCCAGCTACATTGAAGTTGGTTATTAATTCAAAGGATTATCTTGTTATGCCCAAGAGTATAAAATGAATCATGCTACTGTTCCTGAGTGAGAGGCTCTCGTGCTAAAATTAAAGATAACCGTCCTTCAAAATAACCCACATTTGATTCTTAAACACAGATTAACCTGGTGGGATCAAGGCAGTCAATACAAAGATTCCTATTCTGTCATAAATTGAAGGCAATAAACTAAACTAAAAAAATAAAATTGTTTTTACAGAGAATAGAACTGGAACCAACAAATGGAAATTTCAGGGAAACAGTTTTCAAACAAGCATTTGGAGATTATTATTTTTTTAACATAGAATACTTTATTGGCCAAGTGTGATTTTTTTTTTTACATTGCTTGTTTACATTGCTTTTTTTACATGTTGCCTGTATTGGAACATGGGCTTCATTGCCAGAGGTATTTAATCAAACGCTTGATGACAGTAATTACACTTTGTAATAATGGCTTGAGCTAAACAATGGCCAGGATCATTTCCAACTGCATGTTTCTCCAAACAGGTAAGCTAAGTTGTATCACATAAAACTATGATTTTTAAAACATCCCAGCTTATTGGAATGGGTCAGTGGCCTGGTTTATGCACTAGAGTTAAGGTAAGAGCAAAGTCTTTTTAAACAATGAATACCCAGTCACCAAAAGTGTCATTAAGCATTCAGAATGCATTAAACAAAGCATACACTATTCTCATTTAGTTAGGTAACCCAGAGGCCAAGAGATTTTAATGTGAAAAGCAATCAATAATAGATATAAAATGAATCATTCAATAAAATAAACTGATTTACAGAGTGGAAACTGTCATAATATGGTGCAGGACTTAATACATTTACTCACCACTGAATTGTCCGATATATGATACGTTGGATAGATACTCATTTAGTCGTATATATTCCTATGGCTCTCCCAGTCTCGTCTAGTTGCAAAGACTAGCTAGTACAACCAAAGGGGGTTTGGACAGAGCACAGATTAGGCCAGCCAATGTAAATAACAAGACTGACAGTGGTATTGGCTGCAGTGAGTAGTGCCAACCTGCCAACTAGAGCAGCATTTCTGACCAAATTCTCTGTTCGTGTTCCTGCTGCTCATTTATCACTGCCCAACATAAAGTGAGCAACGCAGCATAACCAGACGTTTTCACACCACTTAAAGTGAGGGGGGAAAGGAAAACAGTCATCTTTCACCACACAAGAGAGGCAGAATCTCCCAAAGCAACTTGGCTGCTAATTTTCTGAGCAGCTGGAACCTTTGTTGAAGCTAAAAGTTTGTTTCTTTAAGGACACTGGCCTAGCCAATACAAAGAGGAAAAACATAAGGAAATGAAGCTTTCATTGCACATTTCAAAAATAAAATAAAAAATAAAATACTGAAAATGAAATTAGGAAAAAAAGGCTTTATTCAGCCCAATTGTTTTCTTATTAATAACTACACTAAGCAGCTTAAGCAACTATGGTATTTTTTGCAGTTAGAATCTGTAAACAGTAACCATGGGACTTCAGGTCCATATCACTACATTTCTATAGTTCTAATACAAAATACTTCAGATATTCTCATTTAATAGCATATCTGCTTTAAATGCATCTTGCAACATGTCCAAGGTCTCCATTTGCCATTTTTCACTCCATGTCTATATCACTCAATTAAAATTCTAATCCATAAGTGACTGAAAAAGCAATCTTTTTCTGTACTCTATTAATCTCCAATACAGCAAGGCTGTATCCACCAAGCATGCATATTTCATTTACCAAAGCCAGCTGATCCTGTGCTATTAATTTTTGTCATTATCCCTTAACAACTTGTTGCCAATTGGACAACTGCTCTGTTTCATAGGTATGGCACAGAAAAGGTACAGAAAAGCAAAGGTTCAGAGTATGAATATGCTCCTCCTTTCGGTAAGTAAGTTTCTAGTTAATTCACAAACATGTGCAAAACTAAAAACAAGTTGTCTCTTGTTAAAACTCCTTAATTTGTTCCAAATGACATTCCTGAAGAATGGCAAGGAAGATAATTTTAAGAAAACACTTGCAGAAATTTGAAAGTATATATAACCACTACACTACTGTGACAATCTGACAGAAACAAAAAAAAAAAGGTTCAAAACACCTTATGGATATGTGAGAGACGTTATGAAGCAGTTGAGGGTGAAACTAGCAAAGTATTTTATGCTATCTGGGGAAAGAAAAAAGTAACATCAATTTACCTGAAATTATTTTCCAATAGAGGTTAAATACAAATCCTAAATGGAGCATCAGGATACAGGAACTGGCATATGTACACTTCACAAAAGCCAAGAATTCCAAGTTTTGTTTTTACTTCTCTGAATTGTAAAATTATCTGAGCTGCTTGAAAAAAAGGAATCATATTCCACAGGCTCAAGAACTATTATTATTCTGAATGTAAAATATTAATCTGTTAATATTAATCTGTTAATCTGTTAATCTGTGATTTATTTGCTAAGTGTTGTAGTTACAAATTACTTATATTGAAGTGAAGATGCATTGATTAACAATACTGAAGTTGGAACTAGTCCTCGATTCCTTATTTCTTCCTTCAGCATTGTCAACAATTAGCAGATCTTGACTAAGCAGCAGAAAAAAAATGTATATTACTTTTTCTTGCCTTAAACTCTCCATATGTTGCATGCACTATTTTTGGAAGCAGCAACATTTTGTTGCTAGTTATGAAGCCAACATTCTTCATCTACAAATCATACTATACATCAGCAGATCTATAACTTAGTTACTTCCTTTTCTAACAAAAAAAAAACTGAACTGCTATCTGTTTGCATAAAATATAATTGAGAGATAAATACTGACAGCCCTGCATAAAACTCATGACAGAATTTATCTACGAGTGATCCCAAGGTTATAGTTGTCAAACTCAAGGACAACCAGGTTTGCCAATAAAATGGAATCCAGTCAATGAACTGCTGAAGTCGCATATTTTTAATATACAAATTTTCAGTGGTTCATTGTGTGGCTTCACTGGCTGGTCGGCTCAAGAAAGGAAAACTCCATCCACCATTTTTAATAATAGTAAGTCTGCTCATAGAGATGAGTTCCAATGTACAAATTTGAGTTAAAAGTCTGAATTTGAAACAAAACTAGTTCTTAAACTAGGGAACTGCCTGTACATTATTAAAATATTATAAACAATATCACATCAAAATGCTTAATTTCTCTTTCTACTGCATTTGGAGGTTATATTTAGTGCTGCAAGCAGAAAGAGAGATTACAGAGATTTAGGGCACTGTTCACTTCAGATAATGCATTTTTTCCCAACTTTATACCCCAGGAAGACAGCTTGCCTTGCCCACACTGACTCTTTGTAACATTAAAAAATCATCTGGGTTGAAGTGAAGACATTTTCCTACAGGTAATGGTACACTGAACAATCCTTGCTGGGATTGTTCCTATATTACACTAAGCCAGTGATGACGAACCCCTGAATGCCTATCCTGATTCTGTTGGTGTGTCACTGGGGGAAAGTTCAAAAGAGAAATAATTCGTAACAGAGTAATAAATAATTTAATTTTATTTAATAACTAGATATATACACTTATTAACTTAGATAATGATATTTCTCAAAATACCTATCCAAAGCACCTCCAAGTCAAACGAGGCCTAGAAAGTTTGGAAAATGCTCTTGTGTAGCCTTGTAGACTCCCAAAACAGAGGGAAACCCTTCCCTGTCCTTGCATGCTTTGGAGAGGATCTAGAAGCTGTCCGAGGGCCGGGCTTTCTCCAAAGGGTCTGTAGGCCGGGTGTGTCACCAAAAATGACATGGCACGTCACCTGTGACATGTCTTAGATTCACTGTCACAGCACTAAGACACAATGTGTTTGATTTTGGTGTTGCATATAGTGTGAACTAAGTTAGTTCAAACCATAGTAGTCCATCTAAATAAGTACATCATTAATACTTAATATAAATATATTTATATTAATACTTAATATAAATATATTTATATTAATACTTAATATAAATATAAAAATACTTAATATAAATATAAGTAGTCTTCGACTTACAAGCACAATTGAGCCCAAAATTTAAATTGCTAAGTGAGACAACTGTTAAGTGAGTTTTGTCTCATTTTATGACCTTTCTTGCTACAATTGTTAAATGAATCACTTCAGGTATTTATTAACATGGTCGCTAAATGAATCCAGCTTCCCCATTAACTTTGCCTATCAGAAGGTCTCAAAAGGGGGATTATGTGACCCTGGGACACTGCAACCATCACAAATATGAACCAGCTGCCAAGCATCTGAATTTTGATCACATGACCCTGGGGATACTGCAACAGTCATAAGTGTGAAAAATGCTCATAAGTTGTTTTTTTCAGTGCTGTTATGTATAATTTCGAACAATTACTAAATGAACTGTTGTAAGTCGAGGACAATTTTTTTAAGTAAAGCACAAATATTTAAGATAATATCTAATATAAATAAAAATAAATATACCAACTGAAAGAAGCTGCTAATTACTTTGGGAAAATAACCAAGCCCACCTCTACATGGCAATGTAATCATTTTTTAAAAAGAACTCTGATTAACCATCATAAAATATTATTTTTCCTCCTCATCTGTCATGTTAACTGCTAGGTTCACAAATTGCTTTAAGCAAGGATTCTCAAAAAGTTTCAGTTTCAATGAAACTGCGACTTAAAAAAACAACCACAGAATCTCTGATCAAGAGGCAGCACTCTAGTGATAGAAAATGGACTGCATTTTAGTTTTTCTCCCTTAGTCTACCACGGAAACTCTCTCTAGAGATTGCCCCTCAAAAAAGAAGAAAACAAAGAATCTTGCTTTAAGTTTCTGTGGTTTGTAAATTATGAATTAGTGAATTAAATTGAAGCCATAAAACACAATTTACTAACTACAACAGCAGGACTGCACAATACATTAGTGAGAAAACAATTGGCACTTCATTGAGTCCTACACAATTCCATGAAATGAAAATTAACCTGAATTCAGGAATTAAGTTGGTGCCATCAACAAGACATATGTTGATGGCACCAACTTGCTAGGCTGAAGTGCTTTTTCACACCACTGCCAACCCACAAAGATTCATTCCCCTTCCCAAGACTTAACTATCACTACTGGTAGTTCCCAACTTATGAATAGTTGCTTTTAACAACCGGTCAAAGTTACAACCTATCTGAAAACGCAGACCTAAGACTCAGACTTGAAAGTCCAACATCACTCTATTTATAGTAGTTTGAAGTGTTCTGTGGTCACATGGAAGTTTTGCAGAAAACCATCACTTCCGATTGTTCAACAAAACCAGGCGACAGCGAACAATGGGTTCACTTAACAACCATAACATTTGCACTTACAAATGCCTCATTTACAATGTGACTGCAGCCAAAAATATTGTAAAATTGGGTCTGCCACATGACTGACCCATTCAACAACTATAATGGACAGATGCAAGAATAATGCAACAGTGTCTTTAGCATCTTCTATAAACATTTACAAATGGCTTGCTTGCAATAGCAAAAATCGAGGAAAAGCAACTAGAAACAGTAACCACTGCTCAATTGCTGATTCTTTTCTGGATGGTGGCTACTTTTACCTCCTTTTTGTTTTTAAATTTTGTCTTCAAAATCTACAGAAAGGCAAATACCCTTCAGTGACACAGGCAATTTATTGGTGCCTGCTTCTTCATGCTGCCCTTGCTGTTCATTTGCAAGACAAGAAAACAAATTATTTATCGGAGTGATTCCACACCCAAGACAATTTCTCTATCTCATTTCTCCAGGCAATGACTTCTTCCTCTTTTTCTGTGGTAACTATAAGAACTTGAATAGAGAATTAATTAGCTATAGTTCATTGCCTCTTCCAACGCCCTAAGGGAAGGAATTCAGAAACTACTTTGTAGCACCTGTGGCTGAAGTTCTAACAAAACCCCTTTCAAACTGAGAATCTCCAAACTCCACCTTGGACTGGGATACTACTTGTCATACTGGTGTCCATGAAGATTTGTTCTCCCTCATTTTTCTTTTCCTCAGGCATTCCTACTCTGTGAGGGATTTCAGAATCTCAGGGGGTCTTCCAGTTTGTTTTGAAGGTGAAGATTACTGGCTAGGAGATGGCAAAGGGATGGGAATTTTAAACTGATTTCTTACTGAGGAAGCTAGAATTGCAGCGATGTGAATAGCTGGGTTCATATAGCTCACTGTATCATAGTTATTTTGCAGGTTGGGCAAAGTATTGTGATTTGCAGACCTTGTTTACGTCTTAGTGTGCCCTGTGACCCCAGTTAGTTTATTCAGTAGTTCATAAGTTATCTGGTCACTGTATTCTTAAATGCTATGGATATTATATATAAGGACTGGAAATAATGAGCTTCATGGCCCAATGACTGACTAAATAAAACAAAAATGTTTGGATTATTAGCATGCTAAGCTATTGGCAGGCATCCCATAGTCCCCAAGGTAAATGCTTTGATAAGTTTAATGCATCTATTTCAATCTATACCAATGAGACAAATCGGTGCTTCTGGTAACAATACTGAAATGCTGCTGAACATTTTGGTTTATCCTCATGATGTCACTAGCATAACCTTGAGGCCTTCGGAGGCTGGTTTCTTTTTTTATTATAAAAAGTACAACGCACACTGATAAAAATATTGCTAAATTTTTGTTAAGCAATAAATCATGGATTGCAAAACATTAAAGATTTTTTTCAATCAACTTGCTAAGTCAAATCCTAAATTATAACCTGGTACAAAGTGTGAACCCACTCATTAAGAAACAGCATTTTTTAGCTCTTTATTTAATACCATGTTAGTTCTTTAAAAATTCTTAAGTCTCAGATGATGCAATGGTGCTGTACATCTGTGGCTTCTCAAATTTGCAAATTTTATCTGTAGAAGAGTACATGTTTTTTGCATTCCTATTGTTATATACATTTCCACTGGCTTCTAAGGATGCCAAATGTATAATGATTTGATCATGAAATAGCTATTCATTTCTGTTACATCTGCATGCATTTAAGGCACATATGCCAAATATTTTTGGAAGTGACAGAGAGAGATCTCATTGATACCTAGGTCACACGTAACTACTTACCCCTATTAGGCTGTAATTACAAGCCAGCCTAATTGTCTCAGTCGCTAAACCTGAGGGCCGATAAAAGAAAAGAAGGGGGATCTCTCAGGTTGAGGAAAAGTGACTTGAGAGAAAGTTGGCTGGAATCCTGGATGAGAGTTTATGACAAGTATGTAAGCTATAGTTAGATTTCTCTGTGTGTATATGTATTTTATCTTCTTTGCCTGTGTGTAATGTGTAGACTCCTATGTTCTTTTGATACCTTTAATAAAGTTGATTTTTGTTTAAATCCTGGAACTGACTGGTGACCTTCTCTTACTTACCTTAGCTTGCCCAAGCTACAAAGTTTTTGTTTCCCTTTCGGTATTTAGTCAGACCCCTGGTGGGTGATGATTTCCTCCCTCCCCTTCAATCCTTTCCTGGTTTCAAGAGGGCTGGGATGGAAGGAGAGAACTGGTTTATATTGAAGGGATGTGATAACAAGGACACCTAATTTTCCATCCACTTTTGTCTGCAGAGATGATTGCCTTAGAAATTAAGGATCTCAGAAGTTGAGATCTTGTTGTATGCCCAAATGCTAACAATCATTAAAATCAAGTTTTCTATTTTACTATAAATGTAAATTACACAATCAACCAACCATGTTTGTACTGCAAGCATCGCTTCTACGATTATAGTTTATAGTTTGGTGTATCATAACAGTAGCAATGGGGCAATGTATTTGAAAAAGGTGTCAATAGCTTGGCTATTCGACCCAATCTTATGATAAGCACCATGTTTTGAAAGTTCTCCAGCAAAAGTAGATAATTGCAAACTCCTAAGAGCCGTTCAGACCATTAAGATTTTATCAATCTTATAAATTAGTAAATGACAACTACAGTAACAATAGTTTGAAAGTTTATTGTTGCCAATATTACTAAACCTAAAAAAGACCAACCATATCATTAACCAGGGTGAGGAACATATAGTCCTACAGATGTAGCTGAATGATAATTTCCAGTAACCTCTACCAGCATGCCCAGTGGTGTAAGATGCAAAGAGCTACAATTCCGCAGCATCAAAAAGGGCAAAAATTCTCCATCACATTGTTAAAAAACACTAATTTATTTTTAATTCCTAGAGTATTCCTTAATTGGGCAGGCTACACATCTTTCTTATGGGAATATTGCTAGCAAACACATCACATGTAGGAGGTAGTCTTTTAAAGATACATGTATTCACAACTGGGGTTCCCATTGGCCTGGATCATGTATAAATTGAAGACCACTTTCACTGATTTTTATCACTGGTTTAGTGAATCTAGCCAATTATAGTATATTCTATAATTCAAATTCAAGCAGCTACAGCATCGCATAATTCTGCAAACCTTGGTAAAATTCCCAGCTAAGTACAACATGTGAACCGGGCCTTTGTTTTCGATGGCATTAGTCTAGAAACAAGTTCTTGGTAAACCACTACAACACACTATAATGTTATACAACTGCATACTGTAAATGAGGAATATGTAACTTTCCTGGGCTACGAAGTGATAAACTGAGAGCCATATACCCAAAGTGTACAATTTAATTTGATGACATATTTAAATAAAGTGAATATAATTATACTTCAGCTGTGTATTGAATAAATAATCCTTCTTCCTTTGCACTAGAATTCTATGTATGTAATAAATTTTGGAGATCTTAAAGAATCTAAAGGATTTAGAGAGGCGGCATAGTTTCCATAACTGAGATTGACTACAGCAGAGATGCACTATCTTTCTTTAGATAAATTAATCAGATCCAGTATGACTTCCCCCTTCTGTAAGTTCCTCAATGAATTAATGTTGCATAGCATTTGTTATTCCATTCTACTGGTTATTTCAGCTATCTACCATCTGTCCACTTTGTAATAGCATATTAGAATAATGGTTTCCTCTGTACACTAATATTAAAATGGATATTTGGGAAAAAGGGAAGCAAGATTTGCTCCTTTTGCTTTATGATCAGCACGCTAAACCACAGGAAGATAAAGAACACAATACAAATGAAAAACTAAGCAAATATTTCAGCAAGTATAGAATTGTAGCAAAACTGCATCCGTCCAACTCCATTAAAGCTGAAATGAATTGAAGTAATAACTCTGAAAGAAAAGTCCAAGGATGCCAACCCCCCCCCCCCCCCCTCTTAGGGGTTTACAAAATCAAAATGAAGATATTTGCAAAAAAAAAATTAATGTCATCTTTCTCTTTGTTACAAAATAGTATAATTTCCAGACAAAATATTATTTAGTACTTAATGGCTTAATATTTATGATCATTATAATTTATATCAGTATAATGCCCATTTAGTAAGTATTCTATTAATGTGTCTACATTAATTTTTGGTATGCTAAATATTGATAAATATAATCCATATACTCTTTTGTGGACCTTCATAGTTGTTAAAAGTGAGAAGGGGTGCAAAAGCAAAATGTTGTTTTTTTAAACACAGCATTAGAGTAGATTTAACAAACAAATCAATTAACAGGTATAATTTGAGATTAAAGATGAGATTAATTACTGGCCTGATGATTTTTCAGACAAATAGAGAAGTCACTTCAGAACATAACATTTAAATACACATTTGAAACCCCAGGAATGCATAGGCTAGGTTCATGTTAAGTTAAACCACTGTTTAACCAAGACTGAATAAACTACAGGAAATTATTAAAACAGTAAACCATGAACCACGTGTGAAATGATTCACAGTTGGACTCATGCTTGGCCTTTCTAGTGTTTTTTATTATTATTATTAACATGGTTATTTTGCACTCACATACCATTTTCCCTTTCTGTCACGCTGAAAATTGCAACTTTGAAAATGTTTTTAAGTGCTTCGGAGTTTCAAAACTCTGAAAATTCAGAATTTTAAACCACTGCTTTCAGTTCTGGGGCTTTTATTACAAACTATGATTTGTGAACCTGAGTGGCAAGTGTCATAACATCAAGCCAAAAACCAGAGGTGATGTGGCTTAGCATCATGGATGAGATAGGCCACACACCACAAACTGAACACTTTGTATATTTGCTTATCTTTTATTCCGATGTTAGGGAAAGAATCCAGGCAACCAGTAAACAGAGCAAAAGCATGCCTCCTGTAGATTTGTCCCGATTTCTGTAGTCCCAATAGTCGCCCCTAAAACGCTTAGCGAGATTTGATTTATGAATGACATATGTACGGGAACGCAGGCAAACAAATTCCATAATTATACATTGCCACAACCAAGCAGGCTTTCGCAATCACTCGTGAATTGTCCCCTGCACAGTTAAATCTTCGCCTATTATATACTTTCCAGGCAGTTTTTGACTCCTGGCGGAAGAGTCCCTGCAGTTTTCTTGCCAAGGTGTTTCAAAAGAGGTTTGTCATTGTCCTCTTCCAAAGGCAGAGAGAGAAAAACTGGCCCTTATTCTGGGATATCCGAGGGAAAAACCTCAAGCCCGTTGCCTGGGAGAGGTTTTCGGACGCCTCACGTTGCACAAAGACGGACGGGGTTCCCCAAACCCCAAAAACCTCCAGCACGTCCGTCAGCAATACCTGCGCGGGGGAGAAAAAAAACAAACAAAAACCCTCCCCTTTTCTGAAGCGAACCGAGCGACGAAGTGAAACCTTTCCCCACTTCCCAACTGGATGAGGTAAAAAAAAATTAAAAAAAAAAAAAAAAAAAATGGGGTGTCATAAGGACGACGACCGGGGGGGGGGGGAGGGGGGGGGTGGGTGGGTGGAGTAAACAGGTAGTAAGGAGGAAGTTAACAGAGTTGAAACCGGGAGGCGTTGACCAGAGCGAGTTTGGCCGAAGGTGGGGGAGGGGCTACCTCACCCGCGGCTGAGGTGAATGCGGGGAAAGGGGGAAAGGGAGGGGGGGGGCGGCCAGACCACCGAGAACTTCTCCCACAGAAGATCGATCTCTCTTTCCCCCCCGCCCCAGTTACAAACCCACCCACCCCGCACAAAAAATGACCTCGACCTCCACACGCCTTACCTCGCCGAGGCACAGCAGAACCAGGAAAAAAACCTGCGCCCGTCCCCTCATGGTGCCTGGTGGCGGCGGCGGCGGCAGCTCGGGAATGCGCGCTCACTCAGCGCCGCTCTCTGTAGTCATGGCAGAAAGTCTCCTCACCCGCCCGCCCCCCCAAAAAAAAGAGAGAGAGAAAGAAAGAAAGAGAGAGAGAGAGAGAGAGAGAGAGAAAGAAAGAAAGAAAGAAAGAAAGCCCCGGAGGAGGGAAGCGGAGGAACCGCGCTGCTCACGCCTCGCTCCTTTCTCCGAGGAGCCCTCCGCAGCCTTTTCTTTTCCACCCCCGCGGCCGCTGGGAAGAAGAGGCGAACTAACAGGCAGAAGCCCCGGCACGGCAACCGCCTGGGGAGGGCGAAGAGTCAGCCACCGCCCCTTTCTGACCATTCATCGCTTCCTCCACGCTGCCCGTTTCCAGAGGACAGAAAATTTAAGCTCCACGTTGGCGGCAGTGAAAAAGGGCTTGGTGTTCAAGCGTTTGGATGCTGGCAGCCGCGTCGGAAGCTGTTCGAGCCCGCGTTGCTCCCTCCCC
>BLBF01000054.1:4159952-4211295 GCA_015471245.1 Laticauda colubrina | reverse complement strand
ATATATATATATATATATATATATATATATATATATATATATTCAGAGTATATATATGTATATATTCAGAGTATATATATGTATATATTCAGAGTATATATATATATATATATACAGAAGCCTGATGATGGCAGATGAGATTCTGCTGAAACGCTGCTACAACTTTAAAAGCACTACAATGACTTGGGATAATACCTGAAGGAAGGTGAACAGCATATATATATACATATATATATTACGAGCCACAAACTGACCTCATGGCGTGTGGCACAAGAACCGGGTTTGCCAAACAGGTTGACTATTTTTGTAGTTTAGTGTCTCATGCAAACATGCTGGTTGTGAGAAGACCTGGGTAATATTCGGGGCTGACAACTCAAGCTTGAACCTAATCATTCTGTGAACAAATCTGCGGATCCCAGCAACAATCCACAGATCTTCCAGAATCATTCTATGTTACTCACTTCATCTCTTTTGATTTTCTTAAGACAAATTTAATCATTTTTCCTAATCTGTCATCCATTTGCCTCATATAGTGAGCTTTCAGCTGCTGATTACTGCCTCAGAGTGAGCAGTCAGCCTTTATTTCCTACTCCTTGTGGGGGCCATGATATTCTTTGCAACATCGCCAAATCCGTAATTCAATTATGCTGATATTTCTCTTGTTCTTTCTCAATGTACAGCTTTTTAGGGTCATATATTATCACTCTGGAAAGTCACCTGCTTTAACTCTCAAAATTTATTTCCATCAAGTATGCATAAGATTGCAGCCTTGTTGATTTGTACCAACAGACAAGCTGTAACAGAAAATTGTAGTTAGAAAATCATCAGCAAAAGGCTCTGCTGAATACAAGGAGATTTTTCTTCTGCAGAAATATAACAGAAGGGTCACAAAAAGGACCAGCAGCTGGTTTCAAAGCTTCTTTGCACCCTTTTTAATAGGCTATGTAGATTTACCACCATACAAGCCACCTTTAGATTTCACTTCTGCTTCTGTCATAAAAAAAATAAATAAAGGGAAACAGACGTGTGAGAAAACTGCAGTACAGCTACACTGTACTTAATTATTTTGCTTTCAATTTTGTACGAAAGGAATATAGAGAGCATGCTTTGATGTTTGGCATTCCAACAACCTGAACACAGAATAAAAGTCGGGATCAAATGGCAGTCTACTTGCGCAGAACTAATTACCTGTAGTTCATTCCACCTGGGCATTGCATATGATCCAGTTCTTCTTGATCAAGATCTGGTTTCATGGTCAGAATTTTTAATTAGAAAATACCAACTTAATAAGACAAAACAAAGAAGCTGTTGTACCTTAACATGTTGATTTAGAGTTTCTTGAACCAGGAGCCATTTGTCTGATGCATCATTGGCAAAAGAAAGCTGACCTAGGATTCTTCTCTATGGTAGCTGACTCAGAAGTTCAAAGAAGTCCTGATTGCAATTTGAACTCCAATTCTGTTTTGACAGTAAAACAGAATTGGAGTTCTATGACATAGAGAGCCTGGAGGAGAAGAGAAGTGGAGTGGGGAATTCCTCACTTGATACCAGTTATTGGCAGCAGAAGACCTATGTGGTGTCAGAACTGGAGCCAGAGGAGCTGTTCTTTGCTGCTCTTCTCCAATTATCCATGGTAAAAGAAAAGGAGAGAGAAGGCCCAGTCTCTCCTGCTCTTCTTGCTAGGGGTAAGAGCTGGAGCTGGGGAAGCAGCATTCCTTGGAAAGGTGCTTTATCATCTTTAACCATGTGTTAAGTGCAGCAGCACAGCTGCTTTTCCGAGCTTGAAATGTCCTCTCCCTTATTCAATGTTTTAAATGTGTCCCTTGTGGCTTTGACATCCCTCTAATAAAACCATCCACAGCTTCAGAAAAGAGGGGAGGCAGTTCAAACACTTGCCCAGGGGCAGGCCTGCAGCTTCAGCACCCTAAAACGTTGAACTTGTGAAGATAGTTTGGGATGTAAGAGCAGTTCCTTGCTATACTATTGGTCCACATCAGAGGGGCACATATTTAACAGCTTACCACAAGGTCAATGAACACATGCATAAAAAGCTCTCATGCCTTACTCCTCTGTCTATAACCCACAATGCAGGGGAAGGGCTTCTGCAGGTGGCAGAACAGCAGGTCTATGGGAGAGTCACAACTTTTGGTTATCAGAAGAACTAGCACCCAAAAGACCAGCTTTCTGTCCATTTTCCTCTCCTCCAAGGGGAAAAAAGCAACTTGGGGGAAAACCCAGAAGAGCTGCTCCCTTGTTTCCAATTCTCTATAATCTACTTGGAAAAGTGGCAGCAAATAATCTTCACCTTCTATGTCTGCTTTCCAGGGCCAGGGGGAATTCTGCTTAAAAAATACATAGATCTTTCCTTTTCCCAGTTCTTCTACCCTTTTTCATGGTGCGAGTGTCTTGAATTTCTGTTGCTTCAAAGCAAATGGCTCTGAAAATCAATGCCAGGACCAAAAAGGAAAATCGTGTCAGGAGCCTTCGGGTAGTCAGTCAGAGCAAGACATCCATCCTTCCGTTTATCTCATAGTGGTTCTCTGCGCACGGAGCATTTAGAATGATTTGCAGTGGTGGCAAATATGGAAAAACTTTATATCTGAAGCGGAGCAAGGAAAGACAGGTATAGGCGACAATTGTAGTGGACAAGGGACAGAAGGATGGTGATGTCGTGTGTTCATAGCCTCAAGGAATAATTGGTGTGGATCTTTATGTTCGGTAAAACTGGATGTGGGGATGAATCTCTAAAATGGCTCAAACCATAGAAAATGACTTGCCTACTGATCTTTTCTCCCCCTTCTATTCAGTCATGTCCAATTCTTGGAGACTTCAAGGACAAATCCCTGCAGCTTTCTTGGCAATATTTTTGAGAAATTGTTTACAATCACCTCCTTCGTAGGGTTGAGAGAAAGTGACTGGCCTAAGATGACCAAGCTGGCTTTGTCACTGAAATGGGACTAGAATTCATGATCTCCCAGTTTCTAGTCTGATGCCTTAACCACTGCAGCAGATTGACTCTGCACCTAGAGAGATGGACAATGACTGGATTAGGGTCAGAACTACAGTGAAATCTCCCCCAGTTTTCTTCCATCTCAAATTCATTAAGAAAAAAGACTGAAAAAAACCACTCTAGCTTCTCATCTTTGTCCTCAAAAGCCATAAGGAAAATTTAAATTCAGCTCTCCCTTCTGAGGTCAAATTAAACAAGGATTTCCAAATGCAATGTTGTAGATTAACATGCAATTATTTAGAAATCTGGGTTAATTTGGGCATGATCCTGGCCATGACCAACCTGTAGGATTTGTATTATATACTTATTTGTACAACATTCTTAATTTTGCTTCTAAATTAGCAAAGTTACCTACCAATTTAGTAAAGAGGTTCACCCAAACTATTACATTATAAATGAATCAAATTGTTTGCATAATATTGTTTAGCTAATTCATAGATTGTGGTTGTGTGTACACATACTAAATAACTAATTAGCCAGCCCTACTGCACCCAATTTTGAGGTATGTGTGATCAGGGCTAACCAAAAAAAATGGGATAGTTGACACATATTCATTCAACTGTGAGTAAATATGTAGTGAGGACATAGTCTTAGGGTTAGTGCAGATTTAACAAGGGTAGATTCATGGAAAGTTTAAATAATTTGATTCACAGATTTCACTATTTGATTTGTTTGGACTGGCAGGTTGTATGAGCACACCAGTTCCATAGGTTTTTTTTTTCATTTAATTGCTATTTTTCATTCCCTAAGTGTTGCAGACATTTTTTTAAACTTCCTCTTGGGTAAATGAATGGTAAAGCCTATGCTATGTTAATTTTTTTCATGTGTTTGTCATTTATAGGCAGCTGTTTGTCATCTTGGAATATCTTGGGTGTTCAGTGTTCAGAACGTTTATCAAAGTAGTTTGTTATATTTCTTTCCACTGTTACTTGATTTCTCCATCACTTTTCATAACTAATCTTAAAGCAACTCAATCAAAACATTGCTGTGTTTTGTTATCCTCATTGGCACAGGATCAAGAATCTTTCCCCGTCTTTCAGATTCAAGGTATGTACTTTCCTCGAGAAAACACAAATAAAACAGGTAACAGATAATCAGTGTTGGGAGGGACCTTGTACATCATCTAGTCCAACCCCCCGCCTAAGCGGAAGACCCTACACCATTTCTGATAGATGGCAATCCAATCTCTTCTTGAAAGTCTCAAGTGATGACGCTCCCACAACTTCCGAGGGCAAGCTGTTCCATTGGTTGATTGTTCTCACTGTCAGAAAGTTTCTCCTTATTTCCAGGTTAAATCTCTCCTTGTTCAGTTTCCATCCATTATTCCTTGTCTGGCCTACAGGCACTTCAGAAAATAGATTGACCCCTTCCTCTCTGTGGCAGCCCCTCAAATATTGGAAGACCGCTATCATGTCTCCCCTTTTCCTTCTGTTCACTAGACTAGCCAAGCCCAGTTCCTGTAACTGTTCTTCATGTTTTTGTCTCCAGTCCCCTAATCATCCTGGTTGCTCTTCTCTGTACTTTTTCTCGAGTCTCAACATCTTTTTTATAATGTGGTGACCAAAATTGGATGCAGTACTTTAGGTGTGGTCTTACTAAGGCTTTATAGAGTGGTATTAGTACTTCCCTTGATCTTGATTGTATCCCTCTGTTAATACAACTTAGGATTGCATTAGCTTTTTTGGCTGCTGCTGCACACTGCTGGCTCATATTTAGTTGGTTGTCCACTAAGACTCCAAGATGCCTCTCATGGTTACTGTATTGAGCCTGGTTTCACCCAGTCTTTATGTGTACTTTTGGTTTTTCTTGCCTAAGTGTAGGACCTTACTTTTCTCTACATTTAATTTCATTTTGTTTGATATGGCCCAGTGTTCTAGTCTGTCGAGATCCATCTGGATCTTGAGCCTACCTTCTTGGGTGTTAGCTATTCCTGCCAGCTTAGTATCATCTGCAAATTTGGTAAGTTCCCCTTCTATTCCCTCATCTAAATCGTTAATGAAGATATTGAAGAGAACCGGGCCCAAGAGGGAACCTTGTGGCACCCCACTGCTTACCTTCCTCCATGTATATTTAGACCCATTAAGGACTATTCGCTGAGTACGGTTTGTCAGCCAGTTGCAAATCCATCTTGTGGTGGTGCTATCTATTCCACTTTTTTTCTAGCTTACTAAGAAGTAGGTTGTAGTCTACTTTGTCGAATGCCTCGCTGAAATCTAAACATATTATGTCCACAGATTCAGTTTGCAGTGATAAAGGACTGTAACTGCCTGTTGTCCCCTCTAGCTAATCTTTGCAGATCTTATGATTTCCCCCCCCCCAATCTAGTTTGAAGAGATAGATAATAGTTAATTAGCAAAACAAATATTCAGAGCAGCATAACAGGCTGCAATCCTATCGGACAAATGCAGAGTCTTACTTTCTATGTAATGAATATACAGAATAACTCGGAGGCCTCTATATCATTATTGTTTGTGTTTGTATGACACATCACATCAAAGAATAGCCAAAGGTATTTTAGCTAGCATGTTATAATTTATGGTTCAATGTGATTACAAACCCAGATAACTGAGTAACCAATGATTGAATTAACCATAAATAATCATGCAGAAGAAACGGGATATCAATTTGTTTTGTAACCGATTGATGTCCCATTTCTTTTGCATGAATCTGTTTATGCAGATTCATGCAGAAGAAATGGGATATCATTCTTTAGCTGGCTTCACCCAAAGAGGTAGACTTAAAGTGGCTAGATTGTGGTTTGAAAGCTGCTAATACATAAAACCATAAATTAGCCAATCTTTTAGCCAAATGTATGGATAAAATCCAAGCAATTGTCTTGGTTCAGTAAATTATAATTTAATAGACGAGTTAACATAATCTGTGAACTAATCCTTTGTATTATTTCTACTTTCTCCTATACAGATCCTTTTTCTCCTACAGGAAAAAATGGTCCTGTTTTCTTAAACAAGCTTTATTTTTAATAGAAGCGAGGCATAGAGAAATCAAGCAGACTTAGTTGTACCAGCATGAATAAGAACAGAGGAGAAAACTGTGCTATGTTCCCTTCCAATGTTACCTTGTGGTCAGAAAAGCACACAGGTATTGTTGGAATATAGAATTCATAGCCACACCTTCCTGAGCACCACAGTGCCCCTTTTGTCCAATGCATCTGGAATTCATTTGCAGGATTTACAAGAACTCCTGGTTTTTCCAGTTAATTTCTGGTCACTTTGCAAGACGATCCTTGTTAGAAATATTGCACAAATAAGTATATAATATAAATCCTATAGGTTGGTCACTTTTTGGTCAGGATCATGCCCAAATTAACCCTGAAGATCTCTAAATAATTGTTAATTTACAATATTGGATATAAAGAACCTTGTTTTATTTGACCTCAGAAGGGAGGGCTGAGTTTAAATTTTCCTTATGGCTTTTGAAGACAAAGATGAGAAACTAGAGTGGCTTTTTCAATCCCTTTCCATAATGTATTTGAGATGAAAGAATGCTGGGGGAGATTTCACTGTAGTTCTGACTCCAGTCAAATCATTGTCCATCTCTCTAGATGTAGAGTCTAGGTTTGCAGATTCAAGTCCAGGAATAATTTGGTCTGTTGCTTGGGGCAGCTTCAGGAAGAGATGGATGTAGGCTACAACACATGAGGGTTTTTTTGTCCTAAGATTATCCCTGGTCTCACTGTTTCATGGAGGAAATGACTGGGTATAACTGTGTCAAGTTAAAAGTTAAATTTGATAGCAAGTTTTCAGAACTCAAAAGAGAATCTGCTGGGATCAGCTTTATTGGAAGAAACAGAAGTATTGCTTTGCTTCCTTGTTAGAACAACATAGAAATAGAAATTGTTACCAATTTTTTTTGCCTTTTTTGATTTATGACTCTAGTTTTCTTCTCTAGTTGATTCAGAGGAGTCACATTATATGCTCTTTTTCTCTACCACTTCTAGACATCATATATGTTATTTAGTTAATAAAGTAATCTCTTAGTAATTAGTTACAAGATGCCTTGTAGTTTTAGACATTGATCCTTTATGTTCTGTATAGGTAGTCCTTGACTTACAACAGTTCATTTAGTGACTTTTCAAAGTAATGACACTGAAAAAAGTGACTAATGACCATTTTTCACACTTACAACTGTAGCATCCACATGGTCACATGATCAAAACTTGTATGCTTAATAATTGGCTCATATCTATGACAGTTGCAATGTCCTAGGGTCCTATGATCCCCTTTTGCAAGTTCTGACAAGCAAAGTCAATGGGGAAGCCAGGTTCACTTAATAGCTGTGTTGCTAACTTAACAACTGCATCAGTTCATTTAATAACTGTGGCAAGAAAGGTGGTAAAATGCAGCAAAATTCACTTAACAACTGTCCCACTTAGCAATAATAATCTTGGACTCAATTGTGGTTGTAAGTCAAGGACATAGATATTGATGCCATGAAGGTAGGTGACACCATCCATTAAGCAACATGAAAAGAGACATATCAAGTGCAATCAACTTTTCAAGTGCAACTCAAATGTTCAAGTGATTTTCAGGACTATCAAGTTCCTGTAACATTCTTTTAGGAGAGCTGTCAGAAGGGCAAATTGAGAAGTTAGCATTAATCTAAACAGTGAAAATGTTTCATTCTTGATTGACCCATTGACGATTGGATCTTTTTACACTTGGGAGGGGAAAACACCAATGAGTCACCCTCTGAAGATGAGGGTACTTTTCCCAGAAACCAAATGCTTACAATAAGGACAACCAAAAGTCCAAAATAACGTAAGAGAAAAAGAAACACACCCTCCTAGTGTTCTTTTAAAACCACATGCAGTAAATACTAAATTTTTGAGCCACCCCTAATATTGGGAAAGAAAGAAATCTCTGAGTTTTAGACATTTTGTATTATGAAAGAGGAATTTAGCTCATGCTTTCTTAGAATGTAAGCACTATTTGGAAGAATATGATTTTAAACACATATCAGAACAATACCTTAAAATTAAAGAAATTTAGGCTGCAATCCAAATGCATTTGTGTAAAAAAATCCCACTCAAGTCAGAATGACTTCAATAGAATTGCAGTTTTAAATGTTGTAAATTGTAAGAAAGTTTAATATGCTCTGCTAGAAATTATAAAGCTACCTTGTTAGTCCTAGTAATCATTTTAAAAATCTCAGCATTTCTAACAACAACAAATCTTGGAGAAAGAGGAATTAGAAAAGAAATGAAATATAGATATTCCATATTTAGAAATAATTCACACTTAATTTGTCTGGTAAAGATGATGTGATAATCTAGAATGAGTACAATGCCATACCATCCCTTGGCAATACATAGTTGCCTGGCAATAAAATGTAAATTATTTTTACTCCCAAGCAACTGTGTGTTGCCAAAGGATAGTGTGCCACTGTATTCATTCTAGATGTTATTACATCATTTTTGACAGATAAATCCTCAGAAAACTGAGCACATGAGAAATCATGGAAGGGTATAACAATTTTCCTTCCATGGATTCCTGTGTTTGTTCATTTCAGAATTCAAGTATGTACTGTACATGCTCAAAGTTATTGAGGGCTGTTTTATTAGTGCGTTGCTTGAGTCTTACTATTCTAGCCTAAAGAATTGAAAATAAATGGAAAGCAGCTGTTTATATATGCATCAAAAGCACCACACACTACAAAGAACACATGCAGTTCTTTGAAATGTTTTATTTTCTTTCTTTAAAAATGTCACACTTCAGCCTGCTACAATAAAACTCAAAATCATTATCATGGGAATAGGTTGTTCTTAGTTTTATGATAGCCTATTAAACTTTATATATGATTCCCAGCTCTCTGAATAATTAAAGTGCCCTCTACATTAGCTGAATCAGCTTCTGAACTTCATTTCTATTTGCATTATAAGCTTTGGAAAAGTTTAAATAAGAATATAAGTGGAAGTATGACAGGGTTCTTGCAGCTGTTAATTTGGCAGTCACTATATTAGATCCATAATCATCCTGGTTGGTCAAGCCTGGGAAAAGCTGTGGTGGAGCAGTGGTTAGAATGCAGGATTGCAGGCTAACTTTCTTTGCTGCCAGGCGTTTCATCCTGACAAGCTCAAAGCTACTCAGCCTTCCATCCTTCTGAGGTGGGTAAAATGGAGACTCAGATTTTTTGAGGCAATATGTTAACTCTGCAAACTGCAAACAGAGGGTTGTAATGCACTCTGAAGCAGTATATAAATCTAAGTGTTATTGCTATTGCTGGGAGGGGATATATCATACGATTGGATTTGGGCAGTGGTTAAGGGCCGTTACTTTACCTAATCAGTCTAGGGAGATTTTGTCCAGTTTCCAAACTTCCTTGTGGAGAAGGTGATAATACTGCAGCTTCAAAGGACTCTGGATGAAGCAGATTATTAGGACTCCCTTAATTTGGATTCAGGATGGGTTATGGGACAAAGATGGCATCATTTGCACTTTTTGATGCTTTGTGGCAAGAGCAGGATGGGGTAGTATGTTCATCCTGGCTCTTTCTGACCTCTCACTAGCTTTCAATGCCATTCATCGTGCTATTCTTCTGGACTGAGACCAGGAGGTTAGGAGTGCTGTGTTTTCCTTCTTCCTCTAGGCCTAGTTCCAAGTGGTGTTGACAGGAGGATGGAGGTACAATCCACATCCTTTACGGTGGGGACCCCGAGTCTTTACCCCCTCCTATTTAATTCTACATGGGACTGCTGGAGAAATTATTTGAGTTCTTACCAGGGGTGTGATTCAACCGGAATTACTACCGGTTCGGTATTTGCGTGCATGTGCTACACCATTAGCTAAGCCACCAGCTGATAAGTGCTGCATGCGGGTTCACAGCATTTCAAAAAGCCCTTTTTCCCTGCTTTTTCAACCTCAGCTGTGCTGCGCAAAGCAGCTAAGGTTTAAAAATCAGGAAATAAAAGACAGGTAAGAGCCCGGGCAGGCAGGTGGGCCAAACAGTAGCAGACACAGAACCAGTTTGGTATCTGCTGCTCTTCAGAGCTACCGGTTCTTTAGAACCGGGCAGAACCAATAGGATTCCACCCCTATATAGGACTTAGGATATCATTCATTGCTTTCACATTAGATCTCCTTCAACTGACACAGTTAAGCCCCAAATTTCCATTGCTAAGTGAGGCAGTTGTTTACTGACTTGTGCCTCATTCTATGGCCTTTTTTGCCACGTTTGTTAAGCAACGCATTGTAATTGTAAAGTGAATCGTGTTGCTTAGTGAATCTGGCTTCCCTCATTTACTTTGCTTGTCGGAAGCTGGTGGAAAAGTTACAAATGGTGGTTGCATGACCCTGGGACAGTGCAACTAATTCTTCTGAAGCAGTACCACTTCATCTACAACAGGGTTGTCGAACTTGTGGCCCATGGGACCGATGCGTCATGTGCTTGGCCATGCCCGGTTTGTCATGTGACACAGCCATGATGAGTTGAGTTTCACAGCCCTGATCTACAACCATCAATGGTCAATTCCCAGGAAGTTCAAATAACCCAAACCATTCCATTTGCTTTGGTTTGAACCAAAGCCTGTTGCATCTTATACAGGCTTCCCCCCACCCAGCCTCCAAACACTGGAATAGGACATCCATAGCATCATTCAAATAACCTGGGTAGAGGTATAAAGCTGGGTATCTTCATTTCACTAAGAATGCCTCACCCTGAATCATGGGATAATTTCTCCAGCATCCCATGTAGAGTTAAATAGGAGGGGGTAAAAACTCAGGATCCCCACCCTAAAGGATGTGGATTGCACTCCATCCTCCTGTCAACACCACTTGGAACTAGGCCTAGAGGAAGAAGGAAAACACAGCACAGTACTACCCACTCCTAACCTCCTGGTCTCAGTCCAGAAGAATGGCATGATGAAATGTAAATACCGGTTAGTCAACAAACCAACAGTAACACTGGTTGAATCCTATCCCTGGTCCTACATAATGATCGAGTTATAAAACTGAAACAAAACTGAACTTTTCTTTAATGTAACTATCAAAAAGTTTACGCTTGTCTTTATAATCTTGTGGATAAATCTGATTAAAAAAAGAAAATGAAGAAATAGAGAAGATAAAAAAGAGAAGTCCAACACAGAGATACAACAAATAAAGACTTTATTTTATCCTTGTTGCTGTCTGTGCCCGGAAGGAAGCAGGGAACTATCAAAAGACTGTAAGAAATGTCCTCTGCCCCCCACCCTCCCCACAGACAGATAAAAATATGTGCCCGGATGCAGAAGCAACATGAATGGCCATCACATATAGCTCTCATAGATGCTCTCCCGCCCACTTGTCTCACTGAAAAATAGGGACTTTTAAATATTTCATGGGATAACATATTCCCATGTTGTTTAAAAAAAAAATGAACTCTTGATGTTTCAGACTTTGATATGTGCCTATCAATGTCCCAGGAAGCTGATAGATAGCCAGCCAACCTTTAATAGAAATGCTCTGGTAATGGAGTCCAAAGAGTAATGATCTGTTTGAGAATCAGGGGACATAATTATGGCCAAAAGTGAATTCTAGGAATAGCAATAGCACTTAGACTTATATACCACTTCACAGTGCTTTTACAGAGTCAGCCTTTTGACCCCGACAATCTGGGTCCTCATTTTACCAACCTCAGAAGAATGGAAGGCTGAGTTAACCTTGAGCCTGGTGGGATTTGAACTGCCAAATCGCAGGCAGTCGGCAGAAGTAGCCTGCAATACTGCACTCTAACCACTGCACCACCGCAGCTCTTGCACACACAGTGCACAATTTTGGGTAGCTTCTGCCCATGAAACTCTAGAAGCTGGGGAAAACTGGCACCCTACTTTTTAATGAACTTACTATTGTATGTTGAAAAGAGAAAAAGGCATGCCTGGTGGCCTATCCTGCTGCGCTGATGAAATATTGCTAACCCAGTAACACAAGTTTAATCAACGTTTTAATTTGTAGAACTGAAGTATTTGAGTTCTTCCAAGCATCACTGAACAGAAATGTTCACTACCCTGACACCAATAGGGTTGATAAGGCTAACCAGAATTGTAGTTCAGTACCATCTGCAGGACACGAGAGTCCCTGTCCCAAGCTGGAGGGTGCCAGAAGACTACTTACGTAGGTAGATTAATGTGGGCAATTCAGCCTGTTTTATACTTATGTTTTCACACCATTACTCATGGTTTTTCAGAGAGGGTAGCAGCTGCTTACTTTTCCTGTTTCCAAAACACACACAAAAAGCAAGGTTTGCAATCTATGTTTATTTATAACTCCCATAAATTACCTGCTAGCATCATTTCATGCTCTCTTGAAAGATTAAAACACTTTTCTCCTGTTCAGGTAATTCCAAAGCACACCATAAATTATTCAGATGGGATGCATGACACTTTCATTGGGATGACAAAGAGAAAGTGCTTCATTTTAGTCAGTGACTTTTTGACTGCCATTTTAAACCTACTTCTTTATTAGAACACCACTTCATATGCAGCTTCAATTTTATGTACTTTAGTTTGCTGCTGCAAAATGCGAACAGTTGACTAAAATGTTTCCTTAGTATATCAACAACATAATAAGTTTTTTTTTTAATTAAAATGATGTACAGGTAGTTTTTGACTTATGGATAGGACTTAGGATAGGAATTTCCGCTGTTAAGCAAACAGGTTGTTGAAGGAGTCATGCCTAATTTCCAACCTTTTTTGCCAGGGTTGTCATCTGAGGCATTGCACTAAGGGAATCGTATACAGGTGGTCCTTGACCTACAACAGTTCACTTAGTGATCCTTTGAAGTTACATCATCACTGAAAAAGGGACTTATGACCATTTTTTACATTTAAGATGATTGCAGCATCCCCATGGATTTATATGAACATGCTTGACAATTGGTTTATATTAATGACAGTTGCAGTGTCCTGGGGTCATGTGTTCATTTTTTGAGATTGAGTCAACATGGAAGCCAGATTAACTTAACGATTGTGTCAAGAAAAGTCATAAAATGGGGCAAAAATCACTTAACAAATTCCTCACGTAGCAACATAAATTCTGGGCTCAATTGTGATTGTAAGTCAAGACCACCTGTAGTTGTTAAGTGAATCCAACCTCCCATTATAATTACCCTTAAACTTCATAGCAAACTTGGAATGGAGAAATGACCTTGGGAGACAGGGGGAAGAGTCTCAGACTAGACAACATTAGATAAGAGGCTACTTAGCCCTCAGAAGCTATGGGGGATGTGGCAATAATTTCAGAAGGGAGCTTCCCTATTTTTTTGGACGGTAGAACTGAGTGAGGAGTGATATGCTTTCAGAATTGCAAGATTCTGTTAATATAACCTTATTATAAAATTAGAGTTAATAAGTCTGGATCAGAGGTGGTATTCAACAGGTTTTGACCAGTTCTGGAGAATCGGTAGCAGAAATTTTGAGTAGTTCGGAGAACCAGCAAATACCATATCTGACTGGAGATTTTACAGTATCCCCTGCCACACCCACTAGATAGAAGCCTGATGATGGCAGATGAGATTCTGCCGAAATGTTGCTACAACTTTAAAAGCACAACTATGATGACGTGGGAAAATACCTGAACAAAGCTGAATACCATATATATACATATATAGATATAGATATATAGATATATCAGACAAACTCAATACAGAAGCCTGATGATGGTAGATGAGATTCTGCCGAATTATATATATATATATATATACAGAAGCCTGATGATCAATAAGTTACTTAGGACTTCTACACAACTGAAATTCAAATGGCAATGTATAGCTTTTATTAATTTGCAAGTCATTTTGGCTCAACACAGGATTTGTTTGCTCATATTTTGACTTGTTAGGTATGGAGAAGTTTCTTCATACTGTCACATATTAGTACTTAAGAATGAAGTATGTTTTAGCTTCTTCAATTACATAGAAGGACTAGGGGCTAACTATAACAAAAGCCAATTAAAGTTACACTGATAATGGACTTTCCATGTTTCCCTTTCTTTTGTGTATTTTGCATTGCTAACCATCATCACCCTACTGAAACTATCATAAACATGACAAACTAGTGAAAGTATTTCCTAAAACATCCTGCCCACACACCATAACTCTTTCTTTACTCCGCTCTCCTGCTCCTCTTGCTTCAGTCTGAAAGTCAAAGACTTAAATAGAACTGAAGACTTTGAAAGAACTTTATTATTAACAACAGAAGAGGCAAGTAGGTCAAACCAGCACATAAACAAGAGCTTTTTTTTCCTTTTAAAGATCAGCATCCAAAACAAAGACACCCATTGAGTTTCTAAATTACAATATGGAGGACTTAATGTTTTATATTTTGTCTACAAAAGCAGCTGTAACTTTCCATTAACCAACCAACCAAATAAATATATAAATAAAGATTCCTGCTCCCTTTATGCAAAACATTGCAGGACCAAATGGTATTTTGTGTATTGAAAAACAGAAAATAGTCCTATTTGTTAATTTAATGTTATTTTTTTTTAGTAATTGAACACTATTCTGAAGGAATGTTTAAAAATTCTGAAGATGAGAAAGCAGTTGCTTCTTTATATAGGACTGCAGTCTTGCAGTCATGCTAGATAGGTATCATGTATGTTGAGTATGCTTGTGGTTTACTTGCAACACAAGCACTTTTAGGCAATGATTCTCAACCTGTATTTTGCAGAACAGGTTTATAAGCAGAAAGCCACCAAGTCTTCCACAGCTATCTCTCCACATAAACCACCGTGCAATTTCTATAATCTCTTTACCACCTGAGCCACCACCTGCCAATGTGCTATCAATAGCTGAACACTGGTTCATTAAAACGTTTTAGTGAAAATACAAGTAGGAAAATGAATACTAAAATTCAAAAAAAACATATAACAGGGAACAGGTTTCAAGTTCAGTTATCAACTATGAGCATACATGATCCATGAATAGATCTATGCCCTTATACATCCAACATAAAAAGAAAACTGTAAATTGGAAATACAATGAATATCTAAAAAGAGGATTGGATATTCATTTGCCCTTTTATATTCATATTGAGGATTATTCTTGACCAGCAAGTTTGTACTAAGATTTGCAATTTTGGCAGCTGGTAAATGAAATAATTTATTTGGTAAATAAAAGCTTAATCTTTTATTTAAGGTTTTAATAGAAAAATCATTTTAAAATTAGTATGAAGATGGAAGGAACAAAAAGACATAAATAGTACAGCTATAATCATTATTTGTTAGCTTAAAAAAGGAGGTTTTTACATTCTTAGAGATCATAAACTGTAGGCATTTGGTAACTGCAGTTCCCTACATACAAAAAAAATTACTTAGAGGTCTGCAGAAAGGTTTGAGAAATCCTGCTTTCTGGCTGAGTATAGTGGAAGGGAGAAGATTATTTAATTTTGGCTAAACAAAGCTCTGATTCATCAAGAGTGAAAACCTAATGGCCATGTACAATTAAGGCTCAATTAATTCAGTTTTTCACTAAATCTAGGGATGCTTCTAGCTGCAAACTATGATTCATCACTTACATTTGAACAGATATATTGAACATAAATAAATTTCTGCCTCTCGGCTTAGTGCATATAAAGACTAAACATTTCCTGTCTACAACTTTGATAATACAGTATATGAAACCTATAGAGAAACAGACTTAAAGTATGCAGAGATTTGCAGAGATTATAGCAAGGAAGGTTGGAAGAAACTAGTGGTGGGAGTCAAAAAATTTTCAAAGGTTTTGTGGGTGTGGCTTTGTGGATGTGACATGGCTTTGTGGGTGTGGCAGGGGAAGGATACTGTAAAATCTGCATTCCCACTCCACTCCAGGGGAAGTTTACTGCAAAATCCCATTCCCTCCCCAACCCACTAACCTGCTTTCCAGCTCCATTCTCCTGTGCAGGGCAACAAAAGAAGACCCAGCCGATCAGCTGGGACTCGAGGCAAAGAATAGATGGGGGCGGGGCCAGTCAGAGGTGGTATATTTGCTGGTTCTCCAAACTATTCAAACTGCCAGTTCTCCAGAACTGGTCAGAACCTGCTGAATACCACCTCTGGAAGAAACTATTATGAATTCAAACATTTCTGCCCAATGGAAAGAAAAGGGCAAATGAAACTAATAGCTCTAGCAATAGAACTTAGACTTACTGTATATACCATCCCACACTCTTTGGGCAATTTACAGAGTCAGCATGTTGCCCCCAACAATCTGGTCCTCATTTTACTGATCTCAGTAGGATGGACAGGTAAGTCAATCTTGAGCCCCACCAGGCCCAAACTCCAGGTTGTGGGCAGAGTTAACCTGCAACATTACATTCTGAATACTGTGCCACAAAGGCTCCTCAACTAAACAACTAAACAAAACTAAACAGTTCCCCCAAATTCTTTCAAGCATTTTTTTAAAATTTCAGTCATTAATACCTGACTTCTTCAAGTTACTCTCATCACTCTTATAGCAGAAAAGCAGTGGAAACATGCCACTTCCTGGAATAACCTTCATTTTGCAATAAAGCCGTGTTTCAGAAACATTGAAGACATGCCTGACTGAAGAAATGTTTGCCATTTTTTCCAGTTAATTAAAAAAGGGACTCTCCAGGGCTTGAATTATTGAAGCACACACTATATGATTGCATGTGTGATTTCTTCATGGATGGCATGTATATGTATGTACATGGCAATGTAGCAAATTATAAAAATATTTTTACTGTTTCTCTGTGTATATAATAAACAATATTATTTTCTATCTTTTTGTTTTGTGAAAATTGATTTGATGGCTATAACTCCCATCTCCAGTTAATAAATACAGATGCAGTCTCTCTCTCTCTCTCTCTCTCTCTTTCTCACACACACACACACACACACACATATAACCAACATAATATTAACTAGGATTGTTCATCCCAGAAGTTGATAATAAACTCTGAGAAAAGTTATGCTTTTTTATATTTTTTTCTATTTGAGGAATAAAAATGAAGGACTGAAAATATACGGTATGTCTTCAAAAGCCAACAGGATAATCAAAATGTTAAGCCCATGTCACACTGCCCAACGGATGCAAAAAGGACACAGCGGACAAGCAAAATGTTCCATCCATTGTTATCCGCTCTCAAAAGGGGCAAAAATTTGCATAGCCGGAGCAGATAATACGGACGCGGGGAGGATGCAGGGTGGATGCAAAGCAGATGCGGAACGGAAGCCTAGTGGATGGAAGCGGATGGGAGCGGATGGCACATCCACAGGGCTTCCAGGGGACCTCAGCGAAGCGGATGCAGAACGGATACAGCGGATGCAGAATGGATGCCGAGCGGATAAAGCGGATGCACAGCGGATGCACAGTGGATGCACAGCGGATGCACAGCGGATGCACAGCGGAAGTGTAGCGGATGCCTGGCGTTAATTGCGCATGCGGGGAGGATGCATTGCATCAGCCCCGCGGATATAACGGAAGCAGCTCGGAAGCAGGTCGCCATTCAGAGGAAAGACCTGCTGCCGGACGGATTGGCTCCCTTGCCTGCCCTGCCTGCATGTCTGCCTGCATGTCTGCCTGCCAGCCTTGCTGCCAGCCTCCCTGCCAGCCTTGCTGCCAGCCTTGCTGCCAGCCTCCCTGCCAGCCTTGCTGCCAGCCTGCCAGCCTGCCTGAAAGCCTTGCTGCCAGCCAGTCTGCCTGCCAGCCTTGCTGCCTGCCTTCCTGTCAGCCTTGGTTCATGTCTGGCTGCCAGCCTTGGTGCCTGCCTTGGTGCCAACCTTCCTACCAGCCTTGGTGCCTGCCTGCCTGCCTGCCTGCCTGCCAGCCTTCCTGCCAGCCTTGGTGCCTGCCTCCCTGCCAGCCTTGGTGCCTGCCTTGGTGCCAGCCTTCCTGCCTGCCTTGGTGCCAGCCTTTCTGCCAGCCTTGGTACCTGCCTCCCTGCCAGCCTTCCTGCCAGCCTTGGTTCCTGCCAGCCTCCCTGCCAGCCAGCAACCCCACAACCATGCGGAAGCACAGCAAGCCTCAGCCATCTGCTGCCAGCCCTGGCAAGAGGGACAGGGCTACCATCCCGCCCCCTGGCCCTCACTCTGGTTCTGCTGGGGCTTCTGCAGCATGGGCTCGCTGTTCTGGGGCTGGGGCTTCTGCTGCTTCTGCTTCTGGAGGAGCTGATGAAAAGCACTCCAGCACCAGCCACCTCCACAGCACCTGCACCCTTCACTCCTGAGACTGAGCGACCAAGAGGAGTGCCAGAGACTCTTTTTTGTTTTATAGCTTGTTGTTCATAAAGTCTATTCATGATTCACACACTTGCTTCATTTCTTTTTTTTTATAAAGTCTTGGTGGAAACTTTTAGAAATGGTTTAAGCCTTTGCATGCTTGTGGGATGGGTAAGGAGAGCTTTGGGATGGGTCAGGATACCTTTGGGATGGGTAATAGCTGTAGGATGGGTTAGGATAGCAGTGGGATAGATAAACCTCCAGTGTAAACATAGTGGGACTGTATGGTTCACCCTCCCAGGTGCCACACCTACGCCCCTTTATTATCAATAATAATGTAATAATTATCCACACATGTCAACATAAACACAACTCTTTATTAAACGCCCTGTTCATTGTAGGCCAACCAAACATACATGGCCCAATCTCATCCGTGTGATGAGACAGGCTGAAGGAAGCATCCATTAAGCATCTACCATCCTGTCTTGCCACTCCACTGCTCCAGCTGGGGAGTTGCACCATTGTCTCAGGAAGTTGCGCTGCTTCTTCGCTTCATTTGAGGCTCTGTTGGGGCCTTGCACATCCTCAGTGTCTATCAGGTTTCGCCCTTGCCTCCATTCCCCAGGCTCCATGTCCCCATTGGCTTGTTGGAGGTCCCCGAGCCTGTTCTGCAAGACTGGGTAGCGGGTGCGCATGAGATTGTGCAGGATGCAGCAAGCTTCCATGATCCTCCTCACGGTCTCTGGGCAATGCTGCATGGTGGTGAGAAGTACCTGGAACCTGTTGGTCAGGATTCCAAAGGCGTTCTCCACCACCCGCCTTGCCCCGGATAGCCTGTAGTTGAAGATCCTCTCTTCACGGGTGAGGAGTCTGGAAGTGTAGGGCTTCATGAGGTAGGTTGTAAGGGAGAAGGCGTCATCCCCCATGATGAAGTAGGGCACATCTTGCGTGTCGTTGGGCAGGGGGTCTGGATCTGGGAAGCCCACAATGAGGTTGCGTTCCAGCCTACCCTTGAGGTCACTTGTGTTGTATACCTGGGCATCTGAAGATGACCCGTTGCCTGAAGCATCGATGTACATGAACTTGTAGTCAGCATTGACCATGGCGAAGAGGATGATGCTGAAGAAGCCCTTGGAGTTGAAATAAGTGGACCCCGACTTGGCTGGAGCTTTGCAGGCCACGTGCTTGCCATCGATGGCTCCAACGGTGTGTGGTAAGTTCCACTTCTGATACCACTGCTCTGCAACTTTCTTCCAGCCTTCTTCAGTGGAGGGTCACTGGAGGAGCTCCTCCTTGTATTCTTCGATGATGGCCTGCACCACTTCTCTGACCACAATGCTGATGGTGTTGTGTGGCACCCTCCAGGCGTACTGCATGCTCCTGTACTTGGTCCCTGAGGCCAGGTGGCGCAGAGTCAGTGCCACCTTGAGCCCAGGGTCCAGGCTGGGCCGGAAGTTGGTGCTCTGCTTGGTCAACCTGGGTCTCAGCCGCTCCACAACTTCGTCAAATATGGCCTGGAGGCATCCTCATGAAGTTCTGGAACGCCCGAGTGTCTTCGTTCCTTAGCTCCACCATCAGCTTGTTGTACAGTCCGTCCTCTGCTCTTCTGGTGAACCATCTTCGGATCCAGACTCTTTTTGGGTGGCTCCTTTTCTTCTCACAGTAGAGTTCACAGAACTTGCAGATGGCTTCGCACTGTTGCAGAACGATGGTGGCTGCCGAAAGGACTTTGTTACAATCCACGGTGGACATGACTGTATGCTGAGGAAGAGGCAGATGAAGGCTGCAGAGGTCTGCACCGCTGGCCTGCTGTTCTGAAAGTGAGATGCAGGCGAATTGCTCCCCCTTTTCATAGGCAGTATAGGTTTTCCGCTAGGCATCCTCTAGGCATCCTCTCGACATCCTTAATATCCGAGATAGGTCCCCTGTGCGAACGTTTTTTCCATTTTAAACGCTTTGTTTCCGTTCTGCATCCGCTAGGCATCCGTTCTGCATCCGTTCCACTTCCTCCCTGCGTCCGGGCGGATGGAGTTCCGTGGATGCGTAGCGGACACCTAGCGGATATAGCGGATGTGTAACGGATGCGTAACGGATGCCTAGCGGATGCGTAGCGGATGCAGAACGGACGAACTGGATACATTTTCCGCGCAAAAGTTTTGGGCAGCCCAAAACTTTTGGAGCGGATGAAACGTCCATAAACGGATGCTGGACGGATAGAGAGGAAGCCAAATGGAGGCAGTGAGTACATCGCGTTTTCGAACGGATGGCAAGGTTTTTTGTCCATTTTACATCCTCTTTGCATCTGTTGGTTCAGTGTGACATGGGCTTTAGAGACCTTTGTCAGAGGCTAAAACAAAAATGCTAAAATAGTTTTTGATTGAGCAAATGATTTAACCAAAAAGAAAGATAAGAAATATCTTATCAAATTGCAGTTAACCTTGAAAAGATCTATCAATTGTGAAGAAGCAATGCAGTGGCTGGTATGTTAACAAAAGTCTGAAATTTTCAGATTCTCAGCCTCCATTAATCTATTATTTCATTATTATATTGTTTTATTCCATTTACATGGGATTCTGCATTAAGTCTTCACCATTAGAATTTCAGCATTAAGTTCTTTGCTTTAAAATATTCTTTTGTATGAAAGTCAATTTTAGTTAAAGAGGCAAACTTTCCTTAGCTATTTTTACACATTCACAATGGCTTAATGTAACTATATTCTGCTCTGAATATTATGAAGTAATAGTGATAATTATTTTTCTCGATTGGATGGGATATATAGTGATTTGATCATTGGGAGTTACATATTTATGAACAGCCAGCTCTTTGTAACATCAAAGGGCTACATTAGATTAAATAGGAAATATATGGAAATGTTTATTGCTTGGACAAACAGCAGCAAAAAATATTTTTCATTATGATCCTACTTAACTCCTTTGGGGAGAGGGAAATGACATTCCTATAATGCTGTACTTTCATGACAATTTTTTTTTATTTTTAAATGTGATTTGCATTAATGCATTTCATTTATATGTTCAACCCTATTAATTGTTGAGAAATTATGTGCCTAGGTCTCAGGTTTATGCTCTTAGACTATTACTAAAGTTTTTTCTCTTAATGATCATGTTAGATGCTATCAAACTGAGTTTGGTGATAAATGCTATATAATATAATCTCTTTAGCCCTATCCATCTATCTTATCCATTGTCTTCCCTTACTTCTGCTTCCTTAAACATTTTTTCCTAGTGCATCATTTGCTTATATCACATGCCCAAAGTATGTGTTTGTCTGTTTGCTGAACATCATTTCAAGGAAACATTCTATCTTGATTTGGTCCAAAACTGATTGAATTTGTTCTTCTTGGAATCGCTACTTTTAGTAACTTTCTCCAGATTCATAATTTATTTTCCTTATCTTGCTCTTGCTCTTGCTCTTTCAAACTATATATTTTGATTGGAAAAAAAACACTGCTTTATTTATTGCCTATTTTCATAGAAATAGCCTTATACTTTAGACCTTTCCTAAGTTTGGCATTGCTTTCTTCCATGGAATTGTTACCTTTTTAACTTTTCCAGCAGCTTGTACATCTCTGCTTATTCTTGAGTGTGAGAAAATAAAATCATTTACACCATTCATCTATTACTACCCACAATGGCCTAACTGAGCATACTAGTTGAGCAATTCCTCTTATCTTCTTAATGTTTAACACTGACACAGATTTTTCAAGAGTCATTTAAGAAAATAATGTTGGCAAACTCAGAGTGCTAGCATTTGTACTCTATTTTTGATTCTAAATGTTCTTTCTATCTTGCCAGTCTTGTAACATTATATATCTCGTGCAAAAGTTTGAGAGATACAGGTACCATATATGGTTTTTTCTATATTATGAACCATTCCATTTCTCCAAACTCAGTTCTTATAATTCGTTATAAAGATTTTTCAGAAGAATAACCTGCATTTCTAGCATACCTCTTAGCTTTAATATATTCCAAATTCTTGTATGATCTGCAGAATTAAAGCCTTGCTGATACCAAAAAAGAAAAAAGAAAAGTGAATTCATTAGATTCTTTTGCTTTTCTATTATCCATCAGATGGTTAAATATTTGATCTTGTTTTCCTTAGCTTTTTCTGAAACCTTTCTGTTCATTTGGTGTTTCTCTCCATATACGTCTCTACTCCCCACCATAAGGAAAACTTTGGTCTCCTGAGTAACTTTGTATTTTGCATACTCTCTCTTTTTTGATGTAGGTAATGTATATGCCCTGAGGTTTTGTGTTTTGTTTTTTTTACTCTGTAATCCTGGGAGTTTGTTACATGTTTTTTGACATAGAACTTTTAGCAGGTTAACAGCTTTTTCTGCTCCAGCTTTAAATAGCTCAATAGGTCTTTCGTTTGCAGTGCAGCAGATGCTTTCTATTTGACAGTTGGTTTAATGCCTCTCATAATACATTTTCTGGTTGAATCAGTATCTGAATCTATTCTTTCCAAAAATGTTTCTGTCATCTATAATCTCATCTGTAAGAAGTTGCAATATATCTTTCCAGCTTCATCTTCATTTGCCTCTATCAGATCTCTTTCATGATTGTTCTTAAGCACTCCTCCCAGTAGCTTTTCCTTTAATTTATTTGATCTGAGCAATATTTTTTTTGTTTTCTTTCTCTTGTTATTTTCTTCTGTCTGTTGAATTCTTGATTGAAATGGTATCCCACATGATGTTGTAAGTTGCATTACAAATGTTGCCAAATGTCTTTCTTGCCCAAGGCTTCCATCCTCTGTCTCTTATTATGATAGCCTATTCACCAAAGCTATTTGGAACTTTTCCTGTCTAAGATTATGGATTTTCCCCATTTATTTTTCACAATGGCTTATCTTTTCCTATAGTTCGGTTCTTTTTCACTTAAATTAGTGTAGAGTTGCTACTATATATCTGGACTGCACAAATATACAAATGACCATCTGATGACAGCAGTGAGTAAGAATTTTTGCATCTCTTTACTGACATCTAGTAGTTTTCCAGGTATAGCAGGTTTGGTTTGTGCATTTGATGACATCTATATGCAGACACTAGTATATGTTGTTTAAAGCAGGCATGGCAGTAATAGACTTATATATAGTGTTCCATATAATGCTTTATAGGACTCTCTGGGTGGTTTAAACTGTCAGCTCATTGCCGCCAACAGTCTGGATCCTCATTTTACTGACCTTGGAAGGATGAAAGGCTCAGTCCCATCAGGATTGAACTAAAGGCTGTGGTTAGAGTTATCCTGCAAAACTACATTCTAACCACTGCACCACTAGGACTGTTAAATCTCTAATCAATTCTTATCCAAAACTTGATGAATTTATTTTTTACAGTGTTCTATTTATGAAGTCTGATGTTTCCTGTAATTCCATGCTCTTTCATTTCCCCAGCTTTTGCATCAATGTTGTCATTTTCTCAGCACAAATATTCCACTTAACATAACAAAGTACCTCCAAGTAACAGAGGGAGGATGCTTTGGGTCTTCATCCTGCAATAGACTCCAGAAGGTGGAACTCCAAAAATGACAATCACAGACAGCTCTCTTTCTCTGGATGACTATGCCCCTGAAGTCAGGTCAGACCTTTTAGTTTTAGCATGGCTGGCTGAGGAATTCTGGGAACTGAAGTCCTCAAGTCTTAAAGTTGCCAAGGTTGGAGAACCCTGAGTTGTAGGAAATGGTAAAGATGGTTCTCTTTCAAAGGCCATCAATTTAGGAAGGTTTTAATCAGATGAGTTATATGTCTTAATCAGAGGTGGTTTTCAGCAGGTTCCAACCAGTTCTGGAGAACCGGTAGCGGAAATTTTGAGTAGTTTGGAGAACTGGCAGATAGCATATCTGACTGGCCGTGTCCCCCATCTATTCTCTGTCTCCTGAGTCCCAGCTGATCAGCTGGATCTTCTTTTGTTGCCCTGCACAGGAGAATGGAGCTGGAAAGCAGGTTAGTGGGATGGGGAGGGAATAGGATTTTTCAATAACGTTCCCCCGCCATGCCCATCAAGCCACATCCATGAAGCCACACCACACCTACCAAGCCACGTCCACAGAACCAGTCATAAAAAAAGTTGAGGCCCACCACTGGTCTTAATCTTGTTTAAGATTAAATATTTTAATTGACAATTTAAATTTCTTAGAACAGTGCCTATGTTTTCATGTATGATAAATAAATGATAAATACTGAAAGGACACTACGTGAGCTGATAAGAATCTGACACCAGTCTCACTATCCAAGGCAAGAATAGTAAATAGTTGTCTAGTAGACTGAAGTAACTTTAATTGTGTGATTTTCCCCATCATCCTAAAGTTGATTGGTACAGTTTATACACAGAAGTTAATTAAAGTACAGTCAGATGCAAAGAATCAAGACTACACATTAAGTTGCAGTTCAGAAGATTTACTGCTCAAGCCTATACACAAGACTCTAATCAACTGCAATTCAATGCTAAAGCCCCTGTCATACAGCACCAACGGATGGAAAGAGAATGTAAAATGGAGAGAAACACTTGCCATCCGTTGGTTAATGCGATGCATCCATTCTGTACTCACTGCGTCCGTTTTTCTTCCTCTCTATCCGTCCAGCATCTGTCTACAGACATTTCATCTGCTCAAAAAGTTTTGAGCTGCACAAAATTTTTTGAGCAGAAAATGTATCCAACGCGTCCGTTCTGCATCCACTACGCATACGGGGAACATCCGTTATACGTCCGTAGTCATCCGTTATGTGTCCGCTATATCCGCTAGGCATCCGCTGCGCATCCGCGCAACTCGCATCCGCTCCAGCGGAAAACAGACACAGGGAGGAAGCAAAACGGACATGGAACGGACACGCAGCATAAGTAGCACGGACGTAGAAAGGATGAAAGCGGATGCAGCTCGCATACAAAGCATTAAAACAGAAAAAACGTTCGTATGGGGGACGGATCTCGGATATTTAGGATGTCTGCAGGATGCCTAGAGGATGCAAAAGGACACATAACGAAAAACCTATATTTCCTATAAAAAGGGGGAGGAAATCACCTGGATCTCACTTTTAGTCCAGCAGCCCTGCAGTGCAGACCTCTTCAGCCTTCATCTTGCTCTTGCTCTTCCACAGCATCCAGTCATCTCCACCATGGATCGTCACACACTCCTTTTGGTAGCCGCCATCGTTCTACAACAGTGCGAAGCCCTCTACAGGCTCTTTCACCTGTTCTACGTCAAGAAAAGGAGGCATCCAAAAAGTGTCTGGGTCCGAAGATGGATCGTGAGAAGAGCCAAATATGGACTGTATAACAAGCTGATGGTGGAGCTGAGGAACGAAGACTCTCGTGCATTCCAGAACTTCATGAGGATGCCGCCAGCCATGTTTGATGAAGTTGTGGAGCGGCTGAGACCCAGGTTGACCAAGGCAAACACCAACTTCCAGTCCAGCCTGGACCCTGGGCTGAAGGTGGCACTGACTCTGCACCACCTGGCCTCAGGGACCATGTACAGGAGCATGCAGTACGGCTGGAGGATGCCACACAACACCATCAGCATTGTGGTCAGAGAAGTGGTGCAGGCCATCATCGAAGAATACCTGGAGGAGCTCCTCCAGTGCCCCTCCAATGAAGAAGGCTGGAAGAAAGTTGCAGAGCAGTGGTATCAGAAGTGGAACTTCCCCCACACCGTTGGAGCCATAGATGGGAAGCAAGTGGCTTGTAAAGCTCCAGCCAAGTCAGGGTCCACTTATCACAACTACAAGGGCTTCTTCAGCATCATCCTCTTCACCATGGTCGATGCTGACTACAAGTTCATGTACATCGATGCTTCAGGCAACGGGTCATCTTCAGATGCCCAGGTATACAACGCAAGTGACCTCAAGGGTAGGCTGGAACGCAACCTCATTGTGGGCTTCCCAGATCCAGATCCCCTGCCCATCGACACGCAAGATGTGCCCTACTTCATCGTGGGGGATGATGCCTTCTCCCTCAGAACCTACCTCATGAAGCCCTACACTTCCAGATGCCTCACCCGTGAAGAGAGGATCTTCAACTACAGGCTGTCCAGGGCAAGGCGGGTGGTGGAGAATGCCTTTGGAATCCTGGCCAGCAGGTTCCAGGTACTTCTCACCACCATGCAGCATCGCCCAGAGACCGTGAGGAGGATTGTGGAAGCTTGCTGCATCCTGCACAATCTCATGTGCACCGGCTACCCAGTGTTGCAGAACAGGCTCGTGGACCACCAACAAGGCAATGGGGACATGGAATTTTGTGAATGGAGGCAAGGGCGAAACCTGATAGATACTGTGGATGTGCAAGGCCCCAACAGAGCTTCACGTGAAGGGAAGAAACAGCGCAACCTCCTGAAACACTGGTGCAATTCCCCAGCTGGAGCAGTGAAGTGGCAAGACAGGATGGTAGATGCTTCATGGATGCTTCCTTCAGCCTGTCTCATCACACGGATGTATGTTGTGCCATGTATGTTGAGTGGCCCTACAATGAACAGGGCATTTAATAAAGAGTTGTGTTTATGTTGAAATGTGTTGATGAATGATTACATTGTTATTGATAATAAAGGGCCATACGTGTGGCACCTGGGAGGGTGGACCATACAGTCCCACTATGCTTGCACTGGAGGTTTATCTATCCCACAGCTATTACCCATGCCACAGGTATCCCTGCCCATCCCACAGCTGTTACCCATCCCACAGGTATCCCTGCCCATCCCACAGCTATTACCCATCCCACAGGTATCCCTGCCCATCCCACAGCTATTACCCATCCCACAGGTATGCCTGCCCATCCCACAGGTATCCCTGCCCATCCCACTGCTATCCTTACTCATCCCACAAGCATGCAAAGGCTTAAACCATTTCTAAAAGTTTCCACCAAGACTTTATTTAATAAAATAAATGAACCAAGTGTGTGAAGCAAAGATAAACTTTATTAATAACAGACTGTAAAAGCAAAATGACCAAAGTAAAGTGTCCCAAGCAAAGATAAAGTCAACAGGTAGCAACCCAGTCTCTGGCACTCTTCTCAGTCACTCTGAGGCGTGCCCATCATCTCAGGGGTGAAGGGTCCAGGTGCTGTGGAGGTGGCTGCTGCTGGAGTGCTGGTCTGAGGCGCCATTGGGGTGCCTGGCCCCGAGAGGACAACAGGGGATGGTGTGTGGAGGAAGCTCTCAGAGAGCTGGCTCAGTCCTGTGATGTTGAGAGCCCCTTCCTCCATGATATGGGGTGTCAGTCCCAAGACCGATGACAGAGAAGTTCTGAGGCTGTGGGGTGGAGGAAGGAGGAGTGTAGTGGTCTGGTCTGCAGGTGAGCGAGGTGAGGCGTGGGTGGCATCTGTGGCGTGGGTGGCATCTGTGGCGTGGGTGGCATCGGTGACATCGGTAGCATCGGTGGCATTGGTGGCATCGGTGGCATTCGATGAACCTGTGGCTGGACTGGGAAGGGCTGCCTGTGCTGCTGGAACTCCTGGTAGCCGTAGCCTTGATAGGTGAGGGCCTGTGGAAAGCCTTGGAAGGGCTGTGACATCACCTGGGGTGGAGGAGCAGACCTGAACTGGGTGGGAGCAGGTTCAGCTGGGTCTGGAGGGTTGTGAAGAAGACCGGTGATCCTGTCCTTGATCACCTGGTACTGTGATTCAGACATGTCCATGAGGGTCTGGTTGACGTAGGTGAGGAAGGGCTTTCTGTTAGAGGATGGTATGTTGGTGTGTACCAGCTGAGAGAGGAGATCTATGCTGCTTTTGATGGTGTCCCTGATCTCCAGCAGGACAGTGTGGCTCTGCCCCTCCGGTCTGGCTCTCTGCCTGCTTTCTGTGGAGGTGGAGCTGGGGGTGGATGTGGGTTGGCCTCTGGTGGAAGTGCCCTCTCCTTGCTCCCACTGCGTCAGGGGGTCCTCCACGCGCTCCGCCACGGGGAGTGCAGCTGTCAGGGGAGTCTCTGTCGTGGGGTGCTCAACAGATACCTGCCTGGACACAGGAGCTGACTCTTGGCCAGAAGAGGACTGGCTCTCTGTGGGCTGCCTGAGAGAGAGGGTTGTCAGAGGGGCTGCTCTTCGGTGGTGGATCTCACCCTCCAAGAAGCTGCACTTGGCCATCACGTAGGTCTCCTGGTCGGTGAGCTTGACCGCGGCCTGGCCAGACTTCTTGAGATGTAGCTTCCCGTACCAGGTGTGCATGTGCTTCCACCACCCGAGGAGGACCTCCAAAGTGTAGCCCAGGCTCTCCGCCTTCTCTCTCCAAGCCGCCTGCTTCCGCTTGGTGTCTCGATAGAGCCTGTGTCCCTTCCGCCATAGGTACTCGTTCTCCCTCAGCCATTCGAGCACCTCATCCTCATGTTCCTCTTCGATGGAGTATTGCCTCCTCTCCCGTTCTCGCGTATGCCTCTTCCTCCTTCTGGCAGGGTCATCTGGGCCCTCATCAGAGGGGCTTCGAAGTTCTAGGGGCTGCTCCACCACACCAGCAGCAGCAGCAGCAGCAACAACAACAGTAGCAGCAAAAGCAGCACCAGCAGGACCAGCAGCACCAGCAGGACCAGCAGCACCAGGAGCACCAGCAGCACCAGCAGGACCTGCAGCACCAGCAGGACCAGAAGCAGCACCAGCAGAGTAAGCACCAGCAGAAGCACCAGCACCAAGAGCAGTGCCAGCAGAGTAAGCACCAGCACCAGGAGCAGCTTCAGCAGAGTAAGCACCAGCAGAAGCACCAGCACCAGGAGCAGCGCCAGCAGAAGCTCCAGCACCAGAAGAGCGAGCCCGAGCAGCAGAAGCCCCAGCAGAACTAGAGTCAGGGCCAGGGGGTGGGATGGTGGCCCTGTCCTTCTTGCCAGGGCTGGCAGCAGATGGCACAGGCTTCCTCTTCTTCCCCATGGTTGTTGGCTGGAGATGTGTCTGGCAGCAGGTCTTTCCTCTGAATGGTGACCTGCTTATGAGCTGCATCCTTTTATATCCACGGGGCTGATGCAATGCATCCTCCCCGCAGCGCAGTGAACGCTTTGCATCCGCTAGGCGTCCGCTCTGCATCCGTGTCATCCGTTAGGCATCTGCTCTGCATCCATTCCTTCCGCTGCGCGTCCGCTTTGCTGTGCTCCCCCGGAAGCCCTGCGGATGTGCCATCTGCTTCCATCCGCTAGGCTTTCGTGGCGCATCCTCTTTACATCCTCGCTACGTCCTCTCCCCGTCCGTTCCTTTCCGTTGTTGTCCGCTCTGTTTATGCAAATTCGGGGCACTTTTGAGAGCAGATAACAATGGATGGAAAATTTTCTCATCCACCGTGTCCTTTTCACATACTTTTTGCATCTGTCGGCCTATGTGACAGGCCCTTAAATTCTTACCAGATAAGGGTCAACAGAATTAAAGAAGTGTTGGATTTATGGGATCCTAATTACTCTAGGCTGAAGGCTTGTTTAACTCCATCCCCAGCTCTGCCTGCTCTTCTCCTGTTACTTTTTTTTTTATGTTACATTTTCTAGTCTTTCCAGTACATTAAGAGATATTTAGATTTTTGCTTTTCAGCCTTGAGGCTAGACAACTCTTGATGATTAGCATAAGCAACATTTCTGCTTGGAGAAATCCTACCTCCCTATATAATTCTCACACACCAGACAATTATCAGTAAGAGGAGGTGCTAAATGCAGTATTGTTTGATGTTGCATTTAGCACCTCCTGCAATCTGCCCTACTCTTCCACCAATGCTTCTGTAGTATGCGCCACAACATGACAAAGCCATTATTGTTTACAAATCTCAATAGGTACCTTTCAGATACTCAAAGCCATAACAATCAAACTACATTTTACCTTCAGACTTCATGTTAACCCAACCATTATCTTTTTGGAATATTTCCATGGTGAGGCTTAAGCTGAAATTGAAGGAATTACATGTCTGGCTTGCCACCTCCCCAGGTGCTAAGAAGCACAGCCATCTGCAGCTGTTGCACATTTGCTGAGATGAAGTATAAAACATCTATGGAGGAGGGAAGGTTAAATTCAGTGCAGATATTTTGCAAGAGGATGGAATGGGGGAAGGCTTTGTCAGCAAGTTGTACTGAAATATTAATCTAGGGCAAAGAGGGAGGATGAAGAAGTAGCAGGCAGTTAATGTCAGGAAACAATAACACTAATACTACGCTAATTATTATTTTCCTCTGGGCTACTAACATTGCTTAGAAGCGTGGGGCTGGGGTGGGGTGAGGAAAGCCGGTAATTTATGTTAGGAATTAGAGGATACATCTGCTTCCGGAGTTAGGTTAATCAACTCAAGTCTGTCACAGGTTATTCTTATGAAATGTATCTTCTTCAGATAGGAGTTTCTCCTATTTTTAAATTTTATTTTTACCAAGCAGTGCATGTAAGCAGGAGTAAATATTACATCATTTGGTAATAGTGCTAGGGAGACTTCTGAAGGGGCAAACTCCTGCTGAGGTGGAAACAACTTTTAAAGAGTAAAAATGGGCTCAAAGCCACTGTGGAATGAACATCTCTTGTGTTTGAATTAAACCAAATTGAAATGTTTATAAATAAGCCTGACTTGTGCTAGATTAGAATACACTAAATGTTACCAGAGATTCAGTAAAAGGAAGTACAAGTACTTCCTCTTTTATGCAACTTGGCATTAACTCTTCCACTTAAAAAGCTTCTATTCTGATGTTCTCTGAAATCTATAAACTGGAGAGAAAACAAGTTTTTTTTCTTCATATACAGAAACAGCCTAACTCTGGGTGTTGAGATAGGGAAGGCATTCATGTCATAGCCTTCTCAGAATTAATTCCTTTTATGTGGATCTTAAGTAAAAATGCTTATAGTCCAATAAATATTGATAAGATGGTAACTGCAGAGATGCCCAATTTACTCCAAGTACAGTAAAACATGAGCAGGAGCTCCAGTTCTTTTAGCAAAACCAAGCTATGGAAAGGTAATTTTTGTTTTTGCCTGCTGGAAAATCTATCTGCACTCAGTGCATCTTACTGACAGCTTCAGTCAGGACTGCAGAAAATGTCCAAAATGTCCTTTAAATTGAAATTCCTTTTCAGCTTCATCTCTTGTCACCACCCCAAGCGGTACAGTTGTTTGGGAATTCCAGTATAATGTATTTGTAACAGGCCAGAGGGAATCCAACAGAGAGAATGTGGTGCCCTGCTTTGTTTTGCTTGATGGAATGACAGAAAGGAGAGAAAGTTGTCTAGTTCGTTTTTCCCTAGGCACGACCTGGGATATAATTGTATGATGCAATGAATACTTGATTTTGTCACAATACACTCTTTGTGTGTTATGAGAACGTGTTATATGCAAAGTATATACAGTGCTGAAAGGCACGTATTAAGGATAACTGCTGCAAAAATATGTATATTTGAGAGAAAGAGACACACACAAAAAGGCAGAACACCACTTGGTGAAAAAACTGAGCAAGAGGATGGTAATACAGTCATTTCCCAGAGATGCCTGGTTTTTTGGAACCAAAATGCTGGCTTAAAAAAGGCCTTTGATCAGTTCCAATGTCAAACTTTTTTATGCATTTATTTTCTTAGTATATGGAGAAGGGAAATATTTAGCACTATTCTAGGAAGTGCTTTGACAAATGCTTGTCAAAAATGGAAACATTAATGGCTTGTTTATGGAGTGCCTGAATTCCAGCTATTAAATTAAGGTAGTAATACATCGCCACTGATAATATTAGTGTTTGGCCCGCAATGAACTCTAGATTATGGTATTGTTAAAATTAAAGGAATTCCTGTTCCCCACTGCTATTCTTGGCTTGGTGAATATTGTAGGTTTTCACTGCAAGCAATGAATTTTCAACAGTACAAATTTCCTTCAATTCATCAGTAGAGATTTGGCTTGTTCCACTTAGACTTTGTGACTGTTTTTTTGGATAAAGATGTGAACGTGCAAGTGACGGTGGGGGTGGGGTTGTTCAGGACCTATTATCTTAGACATTTTGTTCTATTTTTGTTGTATGACCTTCCTTAGTCAAGGTTTCTGCTCTCCTTAAATTCCTCAGATATATTTCCTTCACAACAGCCTGTCTTGGCATAGGTATGTCTTTATATGTATATATTCCCACTCTCACTTTCCCAGTGTATTACTGCAGAGCACTGCTGAGTCTTGAAAAAAAATACAGCTGCTTTAAAAGGTTGTAGAGCAGGCGTCATGTTTGTGCTTTCCTCTACACTGAATCAGTTTTTCCATTATTTCCAAAATATTGCCCAAGCTATATATTGCATGTGCAGTACAATATACATGGAGAGAGAGAGGGAGGGGGGAGAGAGAGAGAATATTTAATTATTTTTAGATAGCACTACTGTGCATATTTGCAGAGTGAATGGAAGCTAGGGCTTAAATTTGGGAGGCTTCAGGACTTTTAAGAGCTGACATGGGAGAATCCTTGTATATAAGTTTAGAATGTCTTCATAAAAAGTGAACATTATTAAACATTTGTTAATCAAAACATTCCATTGCTAATGCTAATCTTTTAAATCTAAGCACAGGATGTTTTTCCTGTTTTTATTGCAAAAGAATATACAGTTCAGATATTAAATATTAATATTAATGATAGGAATTTTGTTTGTCTATGCTTCCATCAGTTTTGGATATTATAGATTTAAAAAGACATAGATTTATTAGAATCGCTGAGTATTTTTGCTTAATGTTTGATTGGACCTTTCCATCAAAAATAGCCAGTAGTCACAGAATATGGAACTGGTACAAGATCCAATCCCAATGAAGAATGAATTTCAGTTGTGGTGGTCTTTGATATCCTTTTCTTAAAAAGTACTCTCCAGATATGTTGGATTACATTTACCCAACTAACAAAAAGTTGGGGGGGGGGAATAGGTAACTGTGAAAATGAAGAAAAAAGTCACACTACGTATGCAAGCTGTTTTCTTTACTTTGTATGTAAAATAACTCAACATAACGCTCTTTTTCCTGGTTCCCTATTTAAACACATTCGTGCAGATTAAAAACATTGCTTTCAATCCATCCTTTAACCATGGAAAATAACTAACCATGGAAAAGAACACATGTAAGCATTGTGTATGCCTATTAGGCAGTAATGTACATAAAATTGCTCTCAAGACAGTATTGTATAAAAAGCATAGAAACTTCACAGTTAACTAGCCATAAATAATTTGACAGAAATATTTTAAAAGTTATCAAATACAATCTGCATCCTGTTTGATTTAGCATGGCCCACCCATTCCAGTCAGTGGAAAAAAAAACAGTTCTGTGATTTTTCTCAGCTGAGACTATATTCTCTATAACTTTTCAAAATGCCTTCTATAGTCCTTTGTCTAAATATTCAGTCTACCAAGGTTCAGCCTTGCCTTTGATACTTGGAAAGATTGGGTGGATAAAGGAAAGGGCTGGGAGTTAGGAATGCCTTGGGATTATCTATTGACTACAGGGCTACTTCTTTCTTTTTGTAGGCAGCCCAACCACTAATTTAAGAATCCAGACCGGGAGCAAAAAAAATTTGTCAAAAAATTAAAAAATTTTAACCTGTACAAAGCATCCAATGTTTCAGTTAGAAATTGTCAAAGGTAACTCAGGTTAAACAATTGAAATATAACCCAGAGAATCTCTGCCCTTTCTGTATTAATGACCTAGAATATCTGCCACTGTGAGCAATATTGAAAAACACTGAATTGTGGTTTGGAAACCACTGTGATTAAAGTGTTAGACTGGCTCAAGGGAAACTGTTCAAGGTTACCTGCAGCCAGGAAAGCCTCCTGACATATTTTGGCCAAGTGAGATTAGACCAAGCTACCATACAGGAGTTTTGTGAGGAAAATTGAAAAGGCACCAATATGTTAATTGTCAGCCTTTTTACAACTCTCCAGAAGGGATGGGCCAAAATCTTTAGCCTGTTTTATTGTGGGAGGCTGCCGATGTTTTAGGAAACTGGGGTGTAAACTTGTAGACATAATTTCATTCTTTAAGACCTCAGGCTTTGGAGTTCTGCCCTACTCAGAGCATCAACCTGGCAGGCCATGTGAAATTCAGTGCAGCTGTCATAGTGACTGAGGTATAAAAAAGGCAAATAGGAGAAGTGCGCAATAATACTTTATAGGTTTATAAATCAAAAACTTTCATAGGTTTGACAATAACAGGATGGCAACCTTTATAATGCCACCTTGATCCATTTAACCTCTGACCATAAATGCTAAGTACTTCCTACCCTGTCCTTTACAGCTACAGTTTCCCTGAGTCATATCAGGAAACAGAGGAACTGCAACAAACCAGGAACAATATGATAAACTGCTGTTGATTAAACTGTAAAATATGATGTGTGCTTAAAATGTTCTCTGGAATCCTCTTAAGTGTCTTTCTCATGCTGTCTGGTTAAGGATGTTTTGAGAAGTTAGTATTTTGCTAGCTGCAAGGCCTAAACAAACCGTATAGACCACAAGTAAGATTGGTTCCATAGAGATGATCACTTGCCCATCATTTTGTGTCAGTGAGATGAAAACAAGAATCAGAAAATAAACCCCCATTTTAAAACCAAGAGACACTGGCCAGATTAATTTGTAGGATTCTGCTCTATTTTAAAAGACAACTGAAGGTGTGTTCATTGCAAGGAGTGCATATTTATAATTACCAGGAGTGCATATTCATTCCTGGCTGAGGAATTCTGGGAGTTGAAGTCCATAAGTAATAAAGGGGATCATAGTTCCACACCTGTGCGGTAGTGGGACAAAAGGATTCTTATTTCTTTGGTGGGCATCTTGAGAACTATCTCTTCACTTTTGCAGAATCCTATTGTGAGCAGAACCGCAGTCATGTTGGATGACCCATTGAATTGAATAAGGAAGTGTGTCTCAAACTCAGTAGCTCTGCTAAATAAGAAAGTATTCCAGTTTGTGCACAAGAGAAAAAACAAGATAAGGCAAGAACAATGGGGAATTGTAATAAAGTGCTGCAATGTCAGAAACCGTGTAACTGCTTTTGCTAGATAGGGAGCTAGTATGAACCTTCGAAATATATGTGTCAATTTGAAAACAGAAAGAATGTGAGCCAAGCCCTCGTACGAGGGGGCGGACAGTTAGGGTATAAAAATGCTGCCTGAATTTTGCTCTGTGTTCCTTCAATGCCTAAGGGAACCCGTCTCTGCAGACACGTGAATAAAACCTTGTTTTCCTTGGATCAACAAATCTTTTGGTGGTTTTTTTATCTGCTTCCACCTCACAATTTGGCGCCCAACGTGGGGCCCGACGGAATTTCGACTGGAGAAAAGGGACTGAGTAAGTGTGGCGCCACCGCCTCACATTGTAGAGGGGCCTCTCCCTTGTCTCAGTTGGATCCCGGGGTAACTGCACTCAGCAGACGATCCTTGGAAACAAGAGAGAGAGAAGCCGGCCTGACGCTCTGGGAGTGTCGTTGATCACCTGAAGTGGGGACGCCCACACTCCTTTCGTCTCCGGGAGACCAGGGGTGTATCAGGTGAGTTTGTTGTTGAGTTTGATAGAAGAAGGGATACACTGTCCTTAAACTCTGAGAATCCAGCAACTGCTGGAGGACAGTGTAAATCCCTGAGTTGGGAATCTCTGGGAGATTGTTGGCAGGCAGCGTGGAGAATGGGAAAGGGACAAAGCAAGTGTGAGACGTTCCAAGAGGGAACAGGTATTGAGAAAGAAAAGACCCCGAGAAGGCTGATTCTGACTGACTCCCCATTGGGTCAATTACTACAACAATGGTCGTTGCCCCATCTGAGGACTTACACTCGGAGTCTAGAGAAAAAGAAATTGATCTACCTATGCCAATATAGGTGGCCGAAGTATCCCCTAGTAGACCCTGAGTTTCCTTACCACTGGGATCCTGAAGGGAATACCAGCACGTACTGTGTAACTCAGTTGAAAGAGTATATAGTGAAACACCGGATGAAGGAGCAAATACCCTATGTGGAGGTATGGTATCATGCTCACTTTGAAGGTCCAGTTCCACCAGAAACAGAAGTAGGACAGTTTGTCAGCAAGGTGGAGGAAAGCGAAACTGAAGACTGGATGGGGAGTCCACCGGCATCGGCTCCGGCAATCCCGGCACCATCGCCCCTGCCAGCTCCAGTTGCCCAGGCTCCACCTCCACCTGCATATCCAGGACTCAGAAGGGAACTGGCTCAATTAAACAAGAACCTAGAGAATTTGCCTCTAGGAGGAAGGTCGCCCAATCCCGTGTCGGCCTTCCCAGTCAGAGAAGTCCCAAATGGCATGAATGCACAGGGGAATCCAGTCACCGTTTTCGTGGCTGTCCCCATAAAATCTGCTGAGTTACGGGATCTGAAAAAGACCCTTCCGAAACTCCATGAGAATGCTCATGAAGTGGCGGAACAGTTGGAATTATTTCTGGGGACCAATGAATACACATACCAAGAACTAATGTATATTGTTGGACACCTTTTTACCCCCGAAGAGAGGAACCTGATTAGGAGGGCAGCAATAGCTGCCTGGGATAGGAGACATGCAGGGCAACAGGGAGCAGTGGCTGCAGACACAAAGTTCCCCATAGCCGATCCAAATTGGAACATCAATAATAACGCTCATAGGGAGCACATGAGAGATATGAAACACATGATCATTTAAGGAATTAAATTGGCCATCCCTCAAGGGAAAAACTTGACCAAAGCATTTGAAATAACACAAGGAAAGGATGAGTCCCCGGGGGATTTCTGTGCTCGGCTCCGTGAAGGGTTAACCAAGTACTCTGGAGTGGAGCCAGAAACCCCTGCCTTCGAGACTCTCCTGAAGATGCAATTCGTCAGCAAAGAATGCCCAGATATCCAGAAAAAGATCCAGAAGACAGAGGGATGGACTGATTTGGGCATGACAGATTTGATGAGAGCAGCCCAACAAGTTTTTGTGAACCGAGACTCAGTTAAAACCAAACAAAAGTCTCAGATGATGGTAGCTGATGTGCAAACGGCAGCCAAGAATGTAGTTAGGAAAAACAGGGAGACCCAGATGTCGGATCTGAGGCCAAGGTGGAGAGATGAAAGATCTCCCAGCAGGGAGTGGAGATCCCCCGTTAGGTGAGGAGGTCCAGGGGACAATCGAGGCAGTCGATTCCAACAGCCGTCCCAGAGTAGAACTTGCTTCAGATGCGGGAAAGAGGGACATTTTGCGCGCGAATGTCCCAAAACCCCAGAGGAACGAAGCTATGCCCTATACAATTAGGGAAGTTCCGGCTCCCCAAGAGGGACCCACGGGGAGCCACTGGTAAATGTGTTAGTGGGTCCTGACCATCAGGAATGGCTGTTCCTGATCGACACCAGCGCAAGCCAGACATCTATATGCGATCCGGGAGAGGGAGCATGCAGGTCAAAGCAGACTTTAAAGGTGGTTAGGGTGAGTGGGAAATCCCAAGAGGTCAAGATTTTGGAAGAGGTGAGATTGGAATTGAATGATGTGGTTACTGAAACTGAAATATTGTATTATCCGGATTCAGGGGTGAACTTGCTAGGAAGAGACTTGTTGGATGTTTTTGGAATAGAATTGTGGGATAGAAGGAAAGAAGTTCGCATGTGTATGTTAACAATGGAAGATGAGGAGAAGATATCATCAGATGTGTGGGCAGGAGGTGAAGGGGTTAGTAGGATGGCAATACAGCCCATTCAGAGCAAGATAAATAGGGATAATTAAACTGTGGACTCCACAATATACTCTGAGTAAGAGAGGTAGGGAAGGGTTGAAACCAGTGATTGACAGATTATTGAAACAGGGACTGTTGGAACCTACTATGTCACCGTTCAATTCACCGGTTTTAGCAGTAATAAAAAAGGATGGGAAGTATAGATTGTTTAATGATTTGAGGAGGATCAATGAGATAGTGGTTCCTAGATTCCCAATAGTTCCTGATCCCTATACCATCTTGGGGCGGATCCCTCCCAAAGACAAATGGTTTACTGTGATAGATCTGAAGGATGCCTTTTGGGCGTGCCCTTTGGAGGAGAGGAGTAGAGACTTGTTTGCCTTTGAATGGAATGATCCTGAGAGTGGAAGGAAACAGCAGTTGAGGTGGACGGTACTTCCTCAGGGATATACCGAGAGCCCTTTGTTGTTTGGACAGGCGTTGGAAGAAAAATTGGTGTCGTTTGAGAGAGAGAAAGGAATCACCCTAATTCAGTATGTGGCTGACTTGTTGTTAACTGGGGAGAAAGAGAAGGAAGTGAGAGCGGCTTCTGTGAGTCTGTTGAATTGGCTGAAGGAGCAGGGGCTGAAAGTCTCAAAAAAGAAGCTTCAGTTTGTTGAAAAAAAGATGAAATATTTGGGACATTACATTCAGCAGGGGGTTAGGTCCTTGGACCCTGAAAGGGTGAAGGGGATCATGAGCTTGGCTCCTCCCAGGAACAAGACAGAGGTGCAGAAAGCGTTGGCATTATTGGGGTATTGTAGAATCTGAGTAGACCAATTCACAGTGTTGGCACAATTTTTGCATAGAAAGTTGCCTGGAAAGGGAGAGCGCATAGAATGGGAGGAGGGAGATAGTGAAAGGTGGGAAGAGCTGAAGAAGGCTTTGTCAACCGCTCCGGTTTTAGCCTTACCAAACCTGAAATTACCATTTCATTTGTATGTGACGGTGGCTCAGGGAACAGTAGTTGGAGTCCTTGCCCAAAAGAGGGGGGGGCAGTACCAGCCGGTAGCCTTCCTAAGCAAGGGTTTGGAGCCGGTTGTGAAAGGATGGCCAGTTTGTGTTCAGGCTGTGGCAGCAACAGTGATGTTGGTGGTGGAGAGCAAAAAGTTAACCTTTGGGGGAGCTTTGGTGGTGCATTCGCCTCATCAGGTCAACTCAGTGTTGAGCCAGCTGGCTACCATTTGGATGACCGAAGGGAGGATATTGAAGTATGAAGCTATTCTGAGAACCAGTCCTGATGTGGTAATAGGAACAGACAAGAATCTAAATCCAGCAGAATTCTTGGAGGGGAGAAGGCAGGCGTGGGAACCGGAAGACCATGATTGTCTATTGCAAGTGGATCTCATGACGAAGGTTAGAGAGGACTTGGAAGAGACTCCATTGGAGAAGGGAGAGAGGTGGTTTATAGATGGATGTAGAAGGGTGGAAAATGGAAAGCGAAAATCTGTGTTTGCAATAGTAACCGGGGAAAGTGAGGTAATAGAGAAAGGGTCACTCCCAGCTGGTTGGTCAGCCCAGAAATGTGAATTGTTTGCCCTGACCAGAGCCTTGGAATTGGCTGAGGGGATGGAATTAACGATTTGGACTGATTCCAAGTATGCATGGGGGGCGGTGCACACGTTTGGGGAAATCTGGAAAGAAAGAGGGTATATCAAGGCGGATGGGAAGCAAATAGAGCAAGTGCGGTTAGTAGAACAAGCCTTAGAGGCATTGCAACTCCCCAGCCGAGTATCAATTGTCCATGTGAGCGCACATCAGAAGGGGAACTCACCGGAGGTTGTGGGAAACCGATGGACGGACAAATGGGCGAAGGAAGCTGCAGGGGAGATAGAGTTGGTAATGGTATCTATACCAATACTGGAAAAGGAGAACGAGAGGGAGGAATGGGAGCCAGAGAAAAAGGAAAAGTTGGAGTTGGAGAAAGAGGGATGTGTCAAAACCCCAGAGGGATGGAAGACGTCAGAGGGAGTCAAGGTGGTGTCACCCATTGTCATGAGGGGAATATTGGAGAAAGTTCATGAAAGAGGACATTGGGGAACGGAGGCCTTGGTCATGTCCGTTAAACCTCACTATTGGAGTCTGAGGATGTGGACAGTAGCTCAGAGCATCTGCTGGAAATGTTTGATTTGTTTGAAAGTAAATAAGAAAGCGGCACGCAAGAAAGAGATGGGAGGTTGACCCTTAGTGGGTTGGCCTTTTCAGAGAGCACAAATTGATTTCACTGAGTTGCCAGAAAAGGGGGGTTGGAAAGAATCTTCCCTTAGCTCTGCTCAGGATCTGAACTTGTCCAAGGAAAGACACAGGGGTTTCTCCCTTTGAAATGCTGATGGGGAGACCCTATTTGGCCAAACTAGGCAATCCCATACCAGAGTTCAGGGACTTGTTCCTTCAGAAATATTTGCTGGCACTGTCTCAGTCTTTGCTTTCTCTTCACAAACAGGGACTGTTGGTGCAACGACTACCTTTGGCTGATAGCCAACACCCACACAAGGCTGGAGACTGGGTCCTGATAAAGACTTGGAGAAGTAAAAAACTGCAACCTAGCTGGGAAGGTCCGTACCAGGTGCTACTGATGACTGAATCTGCAGTCCGTATTCAGGAAGGAGGCTGGACGCATTACAGCAGAGTCAAGAAAGCACCGGAACCTGAGAAACCTTGGAAGGCAATCCCAGTGGACGGTCAGCCATTAAAGGTAACCTTGAAGAAATAGCCAGCAGAAACCACCATGGAGATGTCGGCTGAACTCTAGAAAGGACTATTTGTTGCAACTATATTTACATTAATACATCAAAGAAGTTCACAATATGTTGGACCTGCAGGTGACTTGGGAACAGACCTGTGGGATGACAATGTGTTCATAAAGGATCTCAAGAAGGTCTCACATTCCTTGAACATCACCAATTGCTGGTTATGCATGCACATGTCAGGAAGAACAGGTGAACTGGAGTGGCACATGTACACTCGGGTATGTGATACCGGTGATATATAAACTTGATGGCCTTCCCCAAGGCCGGATATGTAATAAAAGAGACTCAGAATCTGGCCTTACCCGGAGACTCTGGACCCAAATCTCCCGTGGTATAATAACACCATTGGGAGTAGCCATGAACTACCGAGATATACATATTCTAAATAACTTCACAGTAACAATGTTCAATGATACAATAAAGAATATTAAAATGATTAACACCAAGCTTTCTGAAGTAAGACAGGTTGCTCTACAAAATAGGTATGCTTTAGACATTGTATTAGCTTCAAAAGGGGGTGTGTGTGCTCTGATTCATTCACATTGCTGTGTATACATCCATGATTTCCAACCCAATATTACAAAGACAGTAAAAGTAATGGAAGAACGTATTCGCTCTAATCCATTATTACAAAGAGGTGACTCCTCATTGCCAGACCTGTGGGGAGCACTATGGTCTTGGCTTCCCAGTTCCACTTGGTTTAGATCTACCATAATGGGAATTATATTGATTATTATATGCTGTGTATTGTTGTGTTGTTGTGATCAGTGTCTCCCTGGTGCAATAACATGTGGGAAGATAGGGAAATCCTTGGGTTCAAGATTTGAGAAGAAGCAGGAAGCAGAACCTCTAATGATGTATCAGAGAGAAATCACTCTGAAAGAAGCAGAGGATCTGCTATTTGAGTTTGAGACAAGAGTGGAAAAAGAAAAAAAGGGGGGAATTGTGAGCAGAACCAAAGTCATGTTGGATGACCCATTGAATTGAATAAGGAAGTGTGTCTCAAACTCAGTAGCTCTGCTAAATAAGAAAGTGTTCCAGTTTGTGCTCCAGAGAAAAAACAAGATAAGGATAGAACAATGGCGAATTGTAATAAAGTGCTGCGATGTCAGAAACTGTGTAACTGCTTTTGCTAGATAGGGAGCTAGTATGAACCTTTGAAATATATGTGTCAATTTGAAAACAGAAAGAATGTGAGCCAAGCCCTCGTAAGAGGGGGTGGACAGTTAGGGTATAAAAATGCTGCCTGAATTTTGCTCTGGGTTCCTTCAATGCCTGAGGGAACCCGTCTCTGCAGACACGTGAATAAAACCTTGTTTTCCTTGGATCAACAAATCTTTTGGTGGTTTTTTTATCTGCTTCCACCTCACACTATGGTAACAGAATCTGTTCATTTACTTTGTTTTTTTATTAAATGTATTACATTATCAGCTACTCAGTACACTAGCTATTAACAATAAAAGCATAAAACATAAAAAACATTAAGATATTAACATTAAAGATAAATAATAAATGATTAAAAGCCTTTTAAAGTCCCACATTTGAGGCCTTTTAAAAGTCTGACAAATTGGTTAGTCTCCTTTATACAGTAGGGAGGGCTTGCATCTTAGTCATGGAATGTATGGCTTTGAAAAAGGCTAATGGAGGGTGGCAAGCTGGTTCTTGGTTGTAATGGGGACTAATGGAGCTTAACCTGTTGCTTCCTCCATAGTCTGGTACTGAACTAGATTTCTTGAAATGAGAAAAGTTCTCTTTTGATAGCACTAAAGTCTAAAGATATGATGTATTGTGTTTAATTTGGTCCTAAGAATAGTAACTTTTAATACAGCAAAAGTAAGAATGATAAAGATTTCAGTGCTGGTGAGTTTCACTCACAATATTTCAACAAGTAATTCCCATAACAGGGAAAAAATAGACAAAATAGAAGGGATTCTTGTTGATAAAATGAGGCAGTTGGAGTATGTACAGTGAGAATTGGAGTAACAAGTTGTTCAGCTGTTTTTCCTCCAGAACATATAATAGACTTTTCAGAACCCATGAAGCTCCACAGAAAGTAGAGATCAGTCTTTTCCTACAGGAAGCTACCATCATGCCCGATTCTGAGTTTCTCTTTTGACTTCCCTAAACTATAGTATAGATTATATCTGGGATATTGGTCCAAATACATTGGTTTAGCTATATATGGGTCAGTTCTGAACTTTGTGCAACTAAAGAATGGATGCAGTTGCCATCCTCATTCCATTAAATCAATTTTGGTGGTTTCTTCCTTCAAAATTAACGTTGATTTATTCTTTTATAAATGTATATACCACCTTATTTTAAATGGTTCTGGGAGGTTTACATCCGTCAGACAACAAAAAGGAATACTTTCCTGGATTTTCCATTGTTGGTAATCCTATGCAGTGATTCCCCCCACCAAGGATTTGGCTTGCCACCAGATTTCAAGAGGAAAGTGGTTTTCTAAGAAGAGAATTTTTTGTGGGGGAATATGCCACATGAAGGTTAATCCTGTTTGCTTTATAAAAAAATATTCTGTTATAAAAAATATAAGCTATTATCCATATTCTATTTGAATTGCAATTATATTCAATATTATTACTCATTCACCACATCCAGTTCAGTTCTATCCCTCTTTCTTCTTTTAAATGAAACAGCACTTCAAAAGAAGAGAACTGTGTGTTTTCCCCCTAGTATATATAAGTGTATTAACTAATAGCAAGAGCACCACCTGTTGACTTAAGGACATATCTATGAGACCTGCGCAAATCAGCCTTGATTCAACTTGGATGAGGGATTCAAAAAGGGCATATTTTGATTTGAGTTTGTGATTAGACTAGGATCAAAGGCCATCTAATTAGATTAGTTCTGGTATGAGATCTAATTAAAAACAATTTTATATAATGAGGAAAAAATGTCAAAAGGCAAGATGCTGCTTCGTTTTTTGGCAGAACAGGGTGAACAGCAAAGATGGTAGACCTTTTAGAGGCCATGGTTCAACAGTTAAGCCCATGTCACACTGCACCAACAGATGGAAAGAGGATGTAAAACAGAGAGAAACACTTGCCATCCGTTGGTTAACACGATGCTTCCGTTCTGCATTCACTGCCTCCATTTTTCATCCTCTCTATCCATCCAACATCCGTCGACTGAGATTCCATCCGCTCAAAAAGTTTTGAGCTGCTCAAAACCTTTCCACCAGAAAATGTATCCAATGTGTCCGTTCTGCATCTGCAACACATACGGGGAACATCCGTTCTACATCCGTTGTCATCCGTTACGCATCCGCTATATCCGCTAGGCATCCGCTGTGCATCTGCACAACTCGCATCCGCTCCAGCGAAAAACGGACACAGGGAGGAAGCGAAATGGACGCGGAACGGACACAAAGTGTTAGTAGCATGGACGTAGAAAGGATGAAAGCAGATGCAGCTCGCATACAAAGCATTAAAACAGAAAAAACGTTCGCAGAGGGGACCTATCTCAGATATTTAGGATGTCTGCAGGATGTCTAAAGGATGCAAAAGGACACCTAGTGGAAAACCTATATTTCCTATAAAAAGGGGGAGGAACTCACCTGGATCTCACTTTCAGTCCAGCAGCCCTGCGGTGCAGACCTCTTCAGCTTTGCTCTTGCTCTTGCTCTTGCTCTTCCACAGCATCCAGTCATCTCCACCATGGATCATCACACGCTCCTTTTGGTAGCCACCATCTTTCTACAACAGTGCGAAGCCATCTACAGGCTCTTTCACCTGTTCAACACGAAGAAAAGGAGGCGGCCAAGAAGTGTCTGGGTCTGAAGATGGATGGCCAGAAGAGCAGAGTATGGACTGTACAACAAGCTGATGGTGGAGCTGAGGAATGAAGACCCTCGTGCATTCCAGAACTTCATGAGGATGCCTCCAGCCATATTTGACGAAGTTGTGGAGCAGCTGAGACCCAGGTTGACCAAGCAGAGCACCAACTTCCAGCCCAGCCTGGACCCTGGGCTCAAGGTGGCACTGACTCTGTGCCACCTGGCCTCAGGGACCATGTACAGGAGCATGCAGTACGGCTGGAGGGTGCCACACAACACCATCAGCATTGTGGTTAGAGAAGTGGTGCAGGCCATCATCGAAGAATACAAGAAGGAGCTCCTCCAGTACCCCTCCACTGAAGAAGGATGGAAGAAAGTTGCAGAGCAGTGGTATCAAAAGTGGAACTCACCACACACCGTTGGAGCCATAGATGGCAAGCACGTGGCCTGCAAAGCTTCAGCCAAGTCGGGGTCCACTTATTTCAACTCCAAGGGCTTCTTCAGCATCATCCTCTTCGCCATGGTCGATGCTGACTACAAGTTCATGTACATCGATGCTTCAGGAAACGGGTCATCTTCAGATGCCCAGGTATACAACGCAAGTGACCTCAAGGGTAGGCTGGAACGCAACCTCATCGTGGGCTTCCCAGATCCAGACCCCCTGCCCAACGACATGCAAGATGTGCCCTACTTCATCGTGGGGGATGACGCCTTCTCCCTCACAACCTACCTCATGAAGCCCTACACTTCCAGACTCCTCACCCGTGAAGAGAGGATCTTCAACTACAGGCTGTCCAGGGCAAGGTGGGTGGTGGAGAACACCTTTGGCATCCTGGCCAACAGGTTCCAGGTACTTCTCACCACCATGCAGCATCGCTCACAGATCGTGAGGAGGATCGTGGAAGCTTGCTGCATCCTGCACAATCTCATGCGCACCCGCTACCCAGTGTTGCAGAACAGGCTTGTGGACTGCCAACAAGGCAATGGGAACATGGAGCCTGGTGAATGGAGGCAAGGGCGAAACCTGATAGACACTGTGGATGTGCAAGGCCCCAACAGAGCTTCACGTGAAGGGAAGAAACAGCGCAACCTCCTGAAACACTGGTGCAACTCCCCAGCTGGAGCAGTGAAGTGGCAAGACAGGATGGTAGATGCTTCATGGATGCTTCCTTCAGTCTGTCTCATCACACGGATGAGATTGTGCCATGTATGTTGAGTGGCCCTACAATGAACAGGGCATTTAATAAAGAGTTGTGTTTATGTTGAAATGTGTGGATGAATGATTACATTGTTGTTGATAATAAAGGGCCATAGGTGGGGCACCTGGGAGGGTGGACCATACAGTCCCACTATGCTTGCACTGGAGGCTTATCTATCCCACAGCTATTACCCATTCCACAGGTATCCCTGCCCATCCCACAGGTATCCCTGCCCATCCCACAGCTATTACCCATCCCACAGCTATTACCCATCCCACAGGTACCCCTGCCCATCCCACAGCTATTACCCATCCCACAGGTATCCCTGCCCATCCCACTGCTATCTTAACCCCTCCCACAAGCATGCAAAGGCTTAAACCATTTCTAAAAGTTTCCACCAAGACTTTATTTAATAAAATAAATGAAGCAAGTGTGTGAAGACAAGATAATCTTTATTAATAACAAGCTGTAAAAGAAAAATGACCCAAGTGTCTTAAGCAAAGATAAAGTCAACAGGTAGCCACCCAGTCTCTGGCACTCTTCTTGGTCACTCTGAGGCATGCCCAGTCTCAGGAGTGAAGGGTCCAGGTGCTGTGGAGGTGGCTGCTGCTGGAGTGCTGGTCTGAGGCGTCATTGGGGTGCCTGGCCCCGAGAGGACAACAGGGGACGGTGTGTGAAGGAATCTCTCAGAGAGCTGGCTCAGTCCTGTAATGTTGAGAGCCCCTTCCTCCAGGACATGGGGTGTCAGCCCTAATATTGATGACAGATGTTCTGAGGCCGGGTTTTGCTATGGGGTGGAGGAAGGAGCAGTGTAGTGGGGATGTTTGGTCTGCAGCTGAGCGAGGTGAGGCGTGGGTGGCATCTGTGGTGTTGGTGGCATCTGTGGCATGGGTGGCATCTGTGGTGTGGCTGGCATCGGTGGCGTGGGTGGCATCGGTGGCATCAGTGGCATCGGTGGCACCGGTGGCACCGGTGGCGTACGATGTACCTGTGCCTGGACTGGGAAGGGCTGCCTATGCTGCCGGAGCTCCTGGTAGCCATAGCCTTGGTAGGTGAGGGCCTGTGGAAAGCCTTGGAAGGGCAGTGACATCACCTGGGGTGGAGGAGCAGGCCTGGACTGGGTCGGAGCAGGTTCAGCTGGGTCTGGGGGGTTGTTAAGAAGACCAGTGATCCTGTCCTTTACCACCTGGTACTGTGATTCCGACATGTTCATGAGGGTCTGGTTGACGTAGGTGAGGAAGGGCTTGTGGTTGGAGGATGGGACGTCGGTGTGTACCAGCTGAGAGAGGAAATCTGCGCTGCTTTTGAAATCTGCGCTGCTCCCTGATCTCCAGCAGGACAATATGGCTCTGCCCCTCCGGTCTGCCTCTTTGCCTTTCGGTGGAGGTGGAGCTGGGGTTGGATGTGGGTTGGCTTCTGGTGGAAGTGCCCTCTCCTTGCTCCCACTGCGTCAGGGGATTCTCCACATGTTCCACCATGGGTAGTGCAGCTGTCGGGTGGTTCTCCATCGTGGCACGCTCCACAGATTCCTGCCTGGACACAGGAGCTGACTCTTTGCCAGAAGAGGACTGGCTCTCAGCAGGCTGCCTGAGAGAGAGGGTGTGAGAGGGGCTGCTCCTCGGTGGCGGATCTCACCCTCCAAGAAGCTGCACTTGGCCATCATGTAGGTCTCTCGGTCCGTCAGCTTGACTGTGGCCTGGCCAGATTTCTTGAGGTGCAGTTTCTCGTACCAGGTATGCATGTGCTTCCACCAGCCGAGGAGCACCTCCGAAGTGTAGCCCAGGTTCTCCACCTTCTCTCTCCAAGCAGCCTGCTTCCTTTTGGTGTCTCTATAGAGCCTCTGTCCCTTCCGCCAAAGATACTCATTCTCCCTCAGCCATTCAAGCACCTCATCCTCATGTTCCTCTTCGATGGAGTATTGCCTCCTCTCCCGTTCACACGTATGCCTCTTCCTCCCTCTGGCAGGGCCATATGGACCCTCATCAGAGGGGCTTCGAGGTTTTAGGGGCTGCTCTTCCACACCACCACCACCAGCAGCAGCAACAACAACAGTAGCAGCAAAAGCAGGACCAGCAGGACCAGGAGCACTAGCAGCACCAGGAGCACCAGCAGCACCAGCAGGACCAGGAGCAGCACCAGCAGATTAAGCACCAGCAGAAGCACCAGCACCAGGAGCAGCGCCAGCAGAAGTTCCAGCACCAGAAGAGTCAGCCCCAGCAGCAGAAGACCCAGCAGAAGCAGAGTCAGGGCTAGGGGGTGAGATGGTGGCCCTGTCCCTCTTGCCAGGGCTGGCAGCAGATGGCTGAGGCTTTCTCTTCTTCCTCATAGTTGTTGGCTTGCTGGCTGGCTGGCTGGCTGGCTGGAGGTGTGTCTGGCAGCAGGTCTTTCCTCTGAATGGTGACCTGCTTGGCAGCTGCTTCCCTTTATATCCGCGGGGCTGACACAATGCATCCTCCCCGCATGCGTAGTGAACGCTCTGCATCTGCTAGGCATCCGCTAGGCATCCGCTCTGCATCCGCTTCATCCGCTCAGCATCCGCTCTGCATCCGCTTCTTCCGCTGCATGTCCGCTTTGCTGAGGTCCTCCGGAAGCCCTGTGGATGTGCCATCTGCTCCCATCTGCTTCCATCCGCTAGGCTTCCATGGAGCACCCGTTTTACATCCCCTCTACATCCTCCCCCCGTCCGTTCCTTTCCGTTGTTGTCCTCTCTGGTTATGCAAATTTGGGGCATTTTTGAGAGCGGATAACAACAGATGGAACATTTTCTCGTCTGCTGTGTCCTTTTTACAAATGTTTTGCATCCATCGGCCAATGTGACAGGCCCTTTATCTTCTATGGTTTATCACAATGAATCTGAAAGTTTGGTGAAGAAATTGCTGCATATAATGAACATTAATAAGAGAAATTTTATGCAATATGCAAAGTGTTTCCTCTCTACCAAGTAATGCCTGGTAGCCACTTCCTTATGATGGATGTTTACAATAGATGAAGCAATATTGTAGATACAGTAAGTTACTGAGACCAATTGAATGCTATTCATATAATAGTTTTAAAATTTTGGAATCATGGAGTTTGAAGGGACATTGGAGTCTTCTACTCCAGCTTCTTGCCCTGAGGAGAAATCTGCAGATCACCTCAGACAACTGGATGTTTACCTTTGCTGAAAATGTCCAGTGATGGTCTCCAGAACTCTGGCTCTTTCATTGCTTCCTAATTTTCCCTAAGTGAAAAAGAAAGCAATGTTTTTCAATCTTGCAATGTTACAAATAAAAGGAAGAAAATGTTCACAAGAAAATTTTTCATAATGATTGTTCCATCTGGAAATAAGTTGCATGAGACCGGGTTACAACAAGAAACTCTGTATTCAATTCAGTAAGCAATGGTAACGGAACAACAGCCCAAGCCGCAGTAGCCCTTTATATAGCGGCTTGCTTGTGGCCAAAGATACCACTTTAAATGTTCCCGCCATCTGGCCGGCTAATTGGATTGGTTCTCTAATGGCCAATCTGAGAACGGCCTTTTCGGCCAATCAGAATAGGGAACTTAGAGCCTACCAATTTCCATACATAACAATGATGTTTATCTGATTGATTTCAGAACCCATCTTCCACAAATCTCTCAGCCAAGATTTACTTTACTGTATTTATTTACTTGGGCTTCTAAGCTGTTCTGAATGGCTTAAAGAATGCCAAACAGGGTTAAAAACCACCTCTGATGACAGTCTTATTCCTGAAGGCAGGAAAAGCCTCCCTGAGTGATTTTTTTTTTTTTTACAAATCTTTGGAAGCCTAATAATTTGGAAAGGTAAGGTATCTGGGGATAAGCTATCCCAAATAAAGGCACTGCCACCAAAAATGCCCACCCACAGGATTTTTTAAGTAACCTCCTCTTCCAGATTTCTCTGGAGGAGCAGATTTCATCTGGAGAAGATGATCTCATAGATCTTCAGTCATGCACTGAAGATCATGCATAGATCTTCAGTCAGTCAAGATGACACCATCCAGTACTGACATATAAATTACAGCCTCTTGAGACTGTGTCACAAGGCAAAACTTCATTTAGCTTGCTGCTCATACGAAGAAGTCAGTGAAAACCTTTTGTGAAGATCACTTTTTCAGATCCATACATTACAAGAATGTACTTTTTAAAAATCAGTAAAAATCCAAGAGGACTCATGTATTACTTTGACTGGTTTAAAGCAGTTATTGATGAACTGTAGAGGTATGAGATGTGAGATGGTAGTACTTTGGCAAATTAGGATGGTCATGGGTTTTTCAATTTGCAATTCAAATTGAATAAGGATAAAGCCTGGTATATTGAGAACCCTTTTCTGGCAGATTCACAAACAACTGTATATTTGGGGATGTTTATTTGGATTTCTCTTTGAGAGCCCCCACATTCGCTTATTTTGCTTTGTTTGTAGAACAAGTGGAGTCACAAACAGGAAGGGGTATCAAATTGGGAGTAAGTTGTATTTATTCCAACAATCAATCATTAAGATTGTAATCTTCATTTCCATTCGAAAATCTAGCAGTAACATATTGGGACAAGCAATAATAATAAAATAAAGAAAAAGAAAAATCTTGTTCTCAGTGGGCATTATTTTTATCAAGTAAACACAGGATAGAGAAAGGAAAGGTAATCGTGTACAAAACAAGTACTGAAGGAAATAAAGAAGACCATTACCTTTGACTAACTTTACATTGATTTTTAAATATCTATTGTATACCATACTTCCAAAAAAAATATTAAAATTGGAAAAGAGGTTGTTCTCCTACAAGCCACAAGATGGCAATATTAATGCTAATAAACTTAACTAATAAATTTATCCACCACATTACCTCAAAAAATTCTGTCATGTATACCTTCCTCTGATAAGAAGGCAATAATTTTTGTTTATCCTCACATTATAATGGAAGCTTCCTCAGCTTTCTAGATGAATTTTTTTAGAGAATAGAACAAAAATCAAGGTATTTTAAGTCAACACGTGCTGATTCAGAGTCTTGGATCCATTCACACAGTTTCGTTTAATTGGTCTCATGGTAAATCTTGAAATCAGAGTTCTTCCCTGCTCCCTGTAAATGGGGGAGGAAAAAAAGGGGATTGGTCACAACTCCTCAAGATGCTTTCGATTATTATGCAATTGTTCATAGCTCTGTTTTGGGTATTAACATCTTAGAATTGGCAATTTGTCTTGCTCTTGCTTGTTCAATTGGGCCCAAAGGGATCTACTTCAACACTGGAAAAAAAACCATGATGTTATTGAAGATTGTAGATTTGGGACATATTTTTGGACCTGAGCATTACTGAGCCATATCCCCTTTCTTGTGACTCAACAACTGATAAAATATAATTTAGTATGGCCCTTGGATTCCTAATGGACTTCCATTTTGTCTTCTCCCAAGCTGAAGCATGGGTAGTATTGCAGTCCTATCTCTTCTTTTGACCTTTCACTTGTGGTCTTTCCATGTGGTCACGTGATGAGACAGAGAGTTTGGCGTAGTGTTGAAGGCCTAGAAACCAGGAGAAGACTGTGAATTCTACACTTCTCTTTGGGTAGAGGATTCCAGGCCATTCACTCTCTTTCAGCCCTACCTGTTGTCATGGGGAAAATAAGAGAAAGAAGTATTTAGGTATGTTTACCACCTCTGAGTTGACCAAATATATATGAAAAAAAAATCAGGAAAAAATCTAATCATTATCATCATCACACTGATGTCTTGATTTGTTGTGTTACAACTCCCTTGGAAAAAGCTCCCCCTCCCTTTCTCACATGATTCTTACTGTATCAATATGTATGTATGTATGTATGTATGTATGTATGTATGTATGTATGTATG
>BLBF01000054.1:4141834-4154233 GCA_015471245.1 Laticauda colubrina | reverse complement strand
GCTGTATTGTTAAATTGGTATCAATAGTTTGTACAAAAGCATTACTAACATATCCTAAGTTAGAAATAGGAAATGAGTAATAAATGTAATCAAGTGCAATTTTTGTACATTGTACTTTCATTCCTATTGTCTAAGTGATGTATAACAATCTGTAATAGGGGGAAAACTGGAATATTTAGTTATATCAGGGAGATTAAAAGCTTGTATGTCATCTTTTTATGTCAAATGTTGGGTTTGGGGGAATCAAAACTAGTTTTTTTTAAAGGCCCTGTCACACTGCCCAACGGATGCAAAACGTAAGTAAAAAGGACACAATGGATGAGAAAAATGTTCCATCCGTTATCTGCTCTCAAAAGGGGCAAAAATTTGCATAACCAGAGCTGATAACACAGAAAGGAATGGACGCGGGGAGGTCGCAGAGCGGATGGAAAGCAGATGCGGAACGGAAGCCCAGCGGATGGAAGCAGATGAGAGCGGATGGCACATCTGCAAGGCTTCCGGGGGACCTCAGCAAAGTGGACGGAGAATGGATGAAGCGGATGCAGAGCGGACACGGAACGGATGAAGCGGATGCACAGCGGATGCACAGCGGAAGCCTAGCGGATGCCAAGCGTTAATTGTGCATGCGGGGAGGATGCATTGCGTAAGCCCCGCGGATATAAAGCGAAGCAGCTCGGAAGCAGGTCACCATTCAGAGAAAAGACCTGCTGCCGGACAGATTGACTGCCTTGCCTGCCCTGCCTGCATGCCTGCCTGCAAGCCTTGCTGCCAGCCTTGCTGCCAGCCTTGCTGCCAGCCTTGCTGCCAGCCTTGCTTTCTGCCTGCCTGCCAGCCTCCCTGCCAGCCTTGCTTTCTGCCTGCCTGCCAGCCTTGCTGCCAGCCTGCCTTCCAGCCTCCCTGCAAGCCAGTCTGACTGTCAGCCTTGGTGCCTGCCTTGGTGCCTGCCTGCCTGCCAGCCTTCCTGCCAGCCTTGGTGCCTGTCTGCCTGCCAGCCTGCCTGCCAGCCTTGGTTCCTGCCTGCCTGCAAGCCTTGGTGCCTGCCTGCATGCCAGCCTTTCTGCCAGCCTTGGTTCCTGCCTGCCTGCCAGCCTTGGTGCCAGCCTTCCTGTCAGCCTTGGTTCCTGCCAGCCTGCCAGCCTTGGTGCCAGCCTTGGTTCCTGCCAGCCTCCCTGCCAACCAGCAACCCCACAACCATGGGGAAGAACAGAAAGCCTCAGCCATCTGCTGCCAGCCCTGGCAAGAAGGACAGGGCTACCATCCCGCCCCCTGGCCCTCACTCTGCTTCTGTTGGGGCTTCTGTAGCACTGGCTCGCTCTTCTGGGGCTGGAGCTTCTGCTGCTTCTGCTTCTGGAGGAGCTGATGATGATGCTTCTGGCGGTGGTGCTTCTGCTGGTGACTATGCTGATGCTGCACCCCAATGACGCTTCAGACAAGCACTCCAGCACCAGCCACTTCCACAGCACCGGGACCTTCACCCCTGAGATTGAGCGACCAAGAGGAGTGCCAGAGACTGGCTGGCTGGCTACTTGTGGACTTTATTTGGACACTTGACTTGGGTCATTTTTCTTTTATAGCTTGTTGTTAATAAAGTCTATCTTTGATTCACACACTTGCCTCATTTCTTTTTTTTAATATAGTCTTGGTGGAAACTTTTAGAAATGGTTTAAGCCTTTGCATGTTCGTGGGATGGGTAAGGATAGCAATGGGGTGGCCAGGGATACCTTTGGAATGGGTAATAGCTGTGGGATAGATAAACCTCCAGTGCAAGCATAGTGGGACTGTATGGTCCACCCTCCCAGGTGCCACACCTATGACCCTTCATTATCAATAACAATGTAAGCATTGATCCACACATGTCAACATAAACACAACTCTTTATTAAATGCCCTGCTCATTGTAGGCCCACCCAACATACATGGCCCAATCTCATCCGTGTGATGTGACAGGCTGAAGGAAGCATCCATTAATCATCTACCATCCTGTCTTGCCACTCCACTGCTCCAGCTGGGGAGTTGCACCAATGTTTCAGGAGGTTGCGCTGCTTCTTCCCTTCACGTGAGGCTCTGTTGGGGCCTTGCACATCCTCAGTGTCTATCAGGTTTCGCCCTTGCCTCCATTCCCCAGGCTCCATGTCCCCATTGCCTTGTTGGAGGTCCACGAGCCTGTTCTGCAACACTGGGTAGCGGGTGCGCATGAGATTGTGCAGGATGCAGCAAGCTTCCACGATCCTCCTCACGGTCTGTGGGCGATGCTGCATGGCGGTGAGAAGTACCTGGAACCTGTTGGCCAGGATGCCAAAGGCGTTTTCCACTACCCGCCTTGCCCTGGACAGCCTGTAGTTGAAGATCCTCTCTTCACGGGTGAGGTGTCTTGAAGTGTAGGGCTTCATGAGGTAGGTTCTGAGGGAGAAGGCGTCATCCCCCATGATGAAGTAGGGCACACCTTGCCTGTCGTTAGGCAGGGGGTCTGGATCTGGGAAGCCCATGATGAGGTTGCGTTCCAGCCCCTCCTTGAGATGACTGGCGTTGTATACCTGGGCATCTGAAGATGACCCGTTGCCTGAAGCATCGATGTACATGAACTTGTAGTCAGCATCGACCATGGCGAAGAGGATGATGCTGAAGAAGCCCTTGGAGTTGAAATAAGTGGACCCCGACTTGGCTGAAGCTTTGCAGGCCACGTGCTTCCCATCTATGGCTCCAACGGTGTGGGGGAAGTTCCACCTCTGATACCACTGCTCTGCAACTTTCTTCCAGCCTTCTTCAGTGGGGGGGCACTGTAGGAGCTCCTCCATGTATTCTTCGATGATGGCTTGCACCACTTCTCTGACCACAATGCTGATGGTGTTGTGTGGCACCCTCCAGCCGTACTGCATACTCCTGTAGGTGGTCCCTGAGGCCAGGTGGCACAGAGTGAGTGCCACCCTGAGCCCAGGGTCTAGGCTGGGGTGGAATTTGGTGCTCTGCTTGGTCAACCTGGGTGTCAGCCGCTCCACAACTTCGTCAAACATGGCTGGAGGCATCCTCATGAAGTTCTGGAATGCACGAGTGTCTTCGTTCCTGAGCTCCACCATCAGCTTGTTGTACAGTCCGTACTCTGCTCTTCTCCCGTTCCATCTTCGGACCCAGACGCTTCTTGGCCGCCTCCTTTTCTTCCCGTAGAACAGTTGAAATAGCCTGTAGATGGCTTCGCACTGTTGCAGAACGATGGTGGCTACCAAAAGGAGTTTGTTATGATCCAAGGTGGAGATGACTGGATGCTGTGGAAGAGGAACAGTCAAATGAAGGCTGCAGAGGTCTGCACAGCTGGGCTGCTGGTCTGAAAGTGAGATCCAGGTGAGTTGCTCCCCTTTTTTATAGGTAGTATAGGTTTTCCTCTATGTGTCCTTTTGCATCCTCTAGGCATCCTCTAGACATCCTTAATATCCGAGATAGGTCCCCTCTGCGCACGTTTTTTCCGTTTTAAATGCTTTCTTTGCAAGCTGCATCCACTTTCATCCGTTCTGCATCCGTTCTGCATCCGTTCCGCATCCGTTCCGCTTCCTCCCTGCGTCCATTTACCGCTGGAGCGGATCGAGTTGCGTGGATGCGTAACGGATGCTTAGCGGATATAGTGGATGCGTAACGGATGCCTAGAGGATGCCTAGAGGATGCCTAGTGGATGCCTAGCGGATGCAGAACAGACGAATTGGATACATTTTCCGTGCAAAAGTTTTAAGCAGCTCAAAACCCTCTGAGCGGATGAAACGTCAGTAGACGGATGCTGGATGGATAGAGAGGAAGCAAAATGTATGCAGTGAGTACAAAACGGAAGCATCGCGTTAACCAACGGATGGCAAGTGTTTTTCTCCATTTTACATCCTCTTTCCATCTGTTGGTGCAGTGTGACAGGGGCTTACGGCCTTAATGGGTAAGCATTTAAAAGTATTATTTAAACCTGAGTTTTCTTTTCCTCTGTGTTTCTTCAGCTCATGTAGCTTTGTTTGTCCATGTTTTCTCTTTTTCTTTAAGACAACAACTTTCATTTGTTCTTTTTTTATTGGTGTTCCATGTTTCTACTTTCTTTGTTATATTTCAATTTACTGTTAAAAGAATCCTGGGCAAAAAAATAAAATAAGTTCCATAGTTTTAATTATTTAATTGTTCAAAATTTTCAAATTTCCAAGCTGTCACTGAGAAGGCATGCTTCCTAGGTCCCACAAGGTGGCACTTCTTAATTGATAGGACCTAAATCTTGTGCACTATGCTTCCCTCACTGAATGGGCCAATACCTACAGAGACAGATGGTACCTCAGGTATCATGCTCTATATTGGGGGTGTCAAACTCAAGGCCCACAGCCCAGATATGGTCCACAGGGTGCTTAGATCTAGCTTGTGGGGCCACCCTGGAAACAATGAAGGACCGTTCCACAGTTCCTCTGCTAGAAAAAATGGAGCTTGTGAGGGACACACACAGCTCTTCCAAGCTCTGTTTTTGCTGGCGAGGGTTGCAGGAGGCAGTCGCAGCTGAAAATGGAGCTTGGGATCCTGTTTTCACTGGCTGAGCAGTCAGGCCGCCATAGGCACCCCCAGCATGAGTGATGTTGAACTGGCCACACCCACCCTGGCCACACCCATCCTTGCCCCCCAACAGCAAACACAACCCTTATTCGGCCCTCAATGAAATTGAGTTCTATTTCCCAAAAAAATATTTATTTACATAACATATAAAAATTCAATTTCAATTAAACAGTTTGTTGTCTGGGTGCAAATATTTTTAGGAAATCATAATCAAAATGAAATGATACCCCTGCTCTATATCATGAAAGGCTTTATAGATGATAACTAGTATCTTGAATTGCGATGGCTTCTTAAAGAGCTGGGGAATTCTGGGAGTTGAAGTCCACCACATCTTAAACTTACCATGGTTGATTTACACTGCCACATTGGAATGATTTGCTTTTTGACAAGGTTACTCAAAAAATATCATCATCAGATGAAGTTGCACTGAGGGCTCATGAAATTGGCTCTGAAATTATGGGAGAGCATTGAAGTCTGTCAACAACCAAGTTGTTTTCATGCTCACTCTTGTACCTAATGTGCTTCTGTTGGTTTGGTGATGAATGGTACCATTAAAAAGAGCACAGATGTTGCATTATATCATGATCCCTTGAGTGAGATTTTATATAATTTATATACTGTAATTTCCACATAGACCCAGGTATGTGGGGTAGGAAATCCCTTTAATTTTGTGTAGTGTATATCCCGTGTGGTGTTTTAAACTACAATTGTTCAATGTAACCAATATCTCTGATTAACCTTGTGAAAGACTTTTTTAAAATATGCAATATTTTATTGCTATGTTCTAATTCAGCAAAGAGGTAAGATATAAACCTCTTGTGAGCAATTTACCATTCAAAAGATCGCTATGTATGCTATATTACCCCTTTTTCTGGGTGCTTTAACTTTTCACTTAGTTCCTTTCAATAAATAATCCAAATGCAAAAATGTAGTCCTATACATGTCATCTCAGAAATTCCATTGAATTAATTAGCATAGAACTGCAATTTTAATAATGACTTGGAAATAGGCCAATTTACTCTGAATAATATTTCATTGATACATTCATATAACACTAGATTTTAAACCCAGTCCTACTATGCATAAGGCAAGAATATTTAGCACCTAAGTATTTTGCTGACATTTTTGTTACAAATTAATATAGAAGGTAAGATAACAGCATGAAAAAAAAGATTATAATACAAGACCAAACTTTGAAAAAACTCCCTTCCAATTTCCTTTAATATTTGAAATATATGAAGAATCACGTAACCATGGCATTTTGATGATATCATAGTAACCATGACAACAAAAGTGGAATGGTGTCATTGGAAAAAACCCCCCCTTTTCTAGCAATGCTGCAGTTTCCAAATGGAAGAGCATTCCATTTTCAGTGTATAAATAGCATGAAAAATGTAATTCATAACTTTAAATGAAAAAGGTGGGATTTTTTTTATATTAATGATCTATTGCTCCATTCCTGGAGCATCACTGAAGAATATGTGATGTGAAGATAATTGCTCTGTCTTCCAAAGTTTATTCATTTAGAGAACAAAAAGAAAACATACAAATGAGGAAATCTCCAATGAATAAAATTTAAATATTGGATATATTATTAGCATCTGAAGCCAGAAAATAATTAAGGAGAAGTTAGTAAAAAGCATAAAAATTACCCATAAGAATTAAATAATATGGCACTTTAGAGAGGGGATCAATCATTGCAGTCCTTGAGGATATAGCAATTAGAAACACACACTGTATCTAATATCTATGTATCTACTGTATACCAACAGCATAACTACACATAGCAAAACTACACAAAGATTCCAAAGTTTTCAGTTCCATGAAGTTTTGATGAATACAAATACCTAAATCAGGCATAGATATATATAAAAGAAAAAATCAGAGTATTTCATATGCTTTGTCATCTTTCCAAGGCCTTTACAGATATAACTGGGGTTGGGAATTCTGTTTTTATAACAGACAATTTATTACTATGTTATGCCTTTACTTCCATGTAAAGAGAATGATATAATGGCTTTTTCTGACACTGACATGAAGAATCAGCTTAAAATAAATTTTGTTATTTTGTTAAACTCTACCTTGCAAACATCTTCTGAAGATTGGACTTTGTTTATTTTCTCAGCTCTTAATTTTTTAAATGAGGCCTCCCTCAGCATATAGTCTTATATCTCACTGTGCCAACCAGCTTCTGCTGCCACTGTCATATAACCATCAAAGTATTTTTTATTTTATTTTATTTGGTTTGTCAATTGCTTACAAGATAATAGGTATAAGTAAAAACATAGTTATGAATACATGGGCACATGTAAGAAAAATAAAAGACAGGACAGGGATGGTAGGCACGTTGGTACGCTTATGCACGCCCCCTACAAACCTCTTAGGAAAGGGGTGAGGTCAATAGTAGAAAGTCTAAGGTTAAAGTTTTTGGGGTTTGGGGAAGAAACCAGAGTCAGGTAGAATATTCCAGACATTGACCACTCTGTTGCTGAAGTCGTATTTCCTGCAATCAAGTTTGATGCGATTAACCTTGAATTTGTGTCTATTGTTTGCTCTTGTATTGTTATGGTTGAAGCTAAAGTATTCATTGACAGGTAGGACACTGCAATGTATGATTTTATATGCTATACTTAGATCGGACCGAAGTCGGAATAGTTCTAGGTTTTCTAGGTCTAGAATTTCAAGTCTGGTGACATCAGGTAACGAGCAGAGGAGTGGAGAATTCTTCATGTGAAATATTTCTGGACTTTCTCAAATGTGTTAATTTCAGATACGTAATGTGGGTTCCAGAGTGATAAACTATATTCGAGTATTGGTCTAGCAAATATTTTGTATGCTCTAGTTAGTAGTGTAATATTACCAGAGAAAAAGCTATGTAAGATTAGGTTAACAACTCTTAATGCCTTTTTGGCTATGTAGTTACAGTGGGCTCTAGCACTTAGATCATTTGAGATGAGTATTCCAAGGTCCTTGACAGTATCATAACTCTGACATAGTTGAATCCTGCCACTCATGATGAGGAATCAGATTTCATAAAAAAACAGTACAATACCAATGTTCTTGTTGCCACACTAAGCACAGAGATAGGAAATCCCACCCTTGAGACCAGGGTTTCCCAAACTTTGAAGTGTACCTCTCTTGGGGATGTGCACACAGTCTAGGGGAGAAGTGAAGAATCTTTTAGTTACACCATTTTATATACAAACATACACATAAATCACTTTTCCCAAAGTTGCATTGTTATGTCAATTAGAATAGAGATGGAAGAGACCTTGGAGGTCTTCTAGTACACTCCCCAGCTCAAGCAGGAGATGTTTTCATTGTTCATGTTTGTTCATTTTGATGTTAGAATTTTTCAGAAACGTGTACATTAAGATTACGCTAAAGAAAGGAGTGATGGTAAAAAATGTAGGAGCCCCTGCCCTCGATCAATTGTTTTTTTTAAACTCTGCTGACCTAAAAAGGCATGTTCTGCCCCTAAGTCCTGCCTTGTCTTGTACCATACTGAAACCAAGCTTGGCAACCAGCCATGGCAACCTTACTCCCAGCTCATGAGGCAGGAAATCACTTCCCCTCCCCTCCATTCTTCAGGATTTAAGTAAGCTGGGTACACCTACCCAGAGGTGGGATGCTGGGAGCTTGCAGGGGCTCAGGAGAGCACCTAACTAAGACTCTGTAGGGCTTGGAGAGCCCCCAATAACCTCAAAAAGACAAGCAGCAAGGGAAAGCTCTTAATAGGCTTAATTGAACTTCTGGGCATTCAGACAAGAGCATTTCACACCTCATAAAAGTGTTGCAAACTGGATAAACAATCCACTCAGCGCTTGTGAAGGAGACATTGAGAAAATCAGATAACATAGCCTCTAGCCTCCGAGGGGATTAATTCCCAAATGATAAGAATCATGTAACTCACCAGAAACTCCACTAAGACTCCAAGATCCCTCTCAACAGTCACTGCTATATAGCCTGGTTTCACCCAGTCTTTTATTTAAGTATTAAATGCATGAAATAATAAACAACTTTTTGGTATCTATATATTTTTTAGATAATTAGGGCAAAGAAGCCATGTCAAATTGGCCACACCTACCCAGTCACATGATCACCCAGCTACACCCACCCAGCCAGTCATTAGGACAGAGAGCTCCTTGCTGAAAAATTTGAAGCCCACCCCTGCACCTGATTTTTCAAGTGTTTTCTTTTTTAGCTTGGGGTAGAATAATTCCAGCTTTGGTTATGGACATCTTCGGTTCTTTGCTGGATAACTCAGAGGTGATTTTGCTATCTCTTTCTTGTCTCTTTCATATCTGCCTGAAAGAAAGTACAGGATGAATACAGATAATCCTCATTTAGCAGCCACAATTGGAACCAGAGATTATTAATAGCATATGCTAAGTGAAACAGTGATTGTGCTTATGATCTTACTTGCTGTGAAGGTCATAAATGCAGGAATTTGTTGCAAAGTTTCTTTGCATTACCATCATAACTGTGAACTAAATGAGACAGTTACTAAATGGGGATTACCTGCATTTCACCGAGCTGTAGTAGATACTTCAAATATATTTAATTTAAACTGGGGAACTTTAATACACTTATGAGCCTGCCATTCCCATTTTCCCTTATTCTGCCACAAAATGAGACAGCTGCAGGCAATTCAATGTTCCTCATTATCTTTTGCCTAATAGAATCTCAGACCTTACAGAATAATTGAATTTATGGGCTGTAAGGGATGTTGTATGTTGTCTAATCCAGCTCTCTGCTGAGTGCAGCAATTCATTAAGCCAAGAGGCCTCTCTATATATACCAGTCTTAAAGAGCTTTTTGGTTTACTGAAGTCTTTCAAGAAACCCTGTGACATCTACAGAAAAATTAAAGAAAGATGAGGGCAAATATGATCGATATTCAGTCAGTACCCATGCAGGCCTATATGTGGCAGTAAGAATTGTGAATGTCAACAACACTGTTCTCACTGAATCAGCAGAAAGTCACCTACTGTTTAGGGGCATTCTCCCTGCAGAGAAGAGATGGACAGGATAGTAATCTGACAGCTCACTGCACAACTTCTGTTGACGTGACTGAGGCAATGTCTTGTCATGTTATCTGGAATTCATTTCAGCGGTGGGTTTGAGCTGAGGTAAAGCCCCTGTCACACTGCACCAACGGATGGAAAGAGGATGTAGAACAGAGAAAAACATTTACCATCCGTTGGTTAACGCGATGCTTCTGTTCTGTACTCATTGCCTCCGTTTTGCTTCCTCTCTATCCGTCCAACATCCGTCTATTGACCTTTCATCCGCTCAAAAGGTTTTGAGCTGCTCAAAACTTTTGAGTGGAAAATGTATCCAACACGTCCGTTCTGCATCCGCTAGGCATACATGGGACATCCGTTCTGCATCCGTTGTCATCCGTTACGCATCTGCTATATCCGCTAGGCATCCGCTGCACATCTGTGCAACTCAAATCCACTCGGACGCAGGGAGGAAGCGGAACGGATGTGGAACGGACGTGCAGCGTTAGTAGCATGGATGGAGAAAGGATGAAAGCGGATGCAGCACGCAAAGAAAGCATCTAAAACAGAAAAATCGTTTGCAGAGGGGACCTATCTCGGATATTAAGGATGTCTAGAGGATGCCCAGAGGGTGCAAAGGGACACATAGTGGAAAACCTATATTGCCTATAAAAAGGGGGAGCAACTCACCTGATCTCACTTTCAGCCCAGCAGCCCAGCTGTGCAGACCTCTGCAGCCTTCATCTGCCTCTTTCTCTTCCACAGCATCCAGTCATATCCACCTTGGAACATAACAAACTCCTTTTGGTAGCCACCATCGTTCTGCAACAGTGCGAAGCCATCTACAGGCTCTTTCAACTGTTCTACGGGAAGAAAAGGAGGCGGCCAAGAAGCGTCTGGGTCCGAAGATGGATCGGGAGAAGAGCAGAGTACGGACTGTACTGACTGTATCCATAGGTGTGACTGTACGGACTGTATCCACCCCACAGCCAAGCCCGGCCTCAGTACCAGCACTCCAGCAGCAGCACCTGGACCCTTCACCCCTCCGAGTGACCGATAAGAGTGCCAGAGACTGGGTGGCTACCTGTAGACTTTATTTGTACACTTGACTCGGGTCATTTTTCTTTTACAGCTTGTTATTAATAAAGTTTATCTTTGCTTGACACACTTGCTTCATTTATTTTTTTCAATAAAGTCTTGGTGGAAACTTTTAGAAATGGTTTAAGCCTTTGCATGCTTGTGGGATGGGTTAAGATAGCAGTGGGATGGGCAGGGATACCTTTGGGATGGGTAAGGATAGCAGTGGGATGGGCAGGGATACCTGTGGAATGGGAGGTGGCTGCTGCTGGAGTGCTGGTCTGAAGCATCATTGGGGTGCCTGGCCCCGAGAGGACAACAGGGGACGGTGTGTGGAGGAAGCTCTCAGACAGCTGGCTCAGCCCTGTGATGTTGAGAGCCCCTTCCTCCATGACATGGGGTGTCAGCCCCAGTACTGATGATAGATGTACTGAGGCCGGGCTTGGCTGTGGGGTGGAGGAAGGAACAGTGTAGTGGGGCTGTCTGGTCTGCAGCTGGGTGAGGACTGGCGTGGGTGGCATCGGTGACGTGGGTGGCATCGGTGGCGTCGGTGGCATCAGTGGAACCGGTGGCAACGGTGTCGTCCAATGACTCTGTGCCTGGACTGGGAAGGGCTGCTGCCTGTGCTGCTGGACCTCCTGGTAGCCATAGCCCTGGTAGGTGAGGGCCTGTGGAAAGGCTTGGAATGGGAGGGACATCACCTGGGGTGGAGGAGCAGACCTGGACTGGGTGGGAGCAGGTTCCTCTGGGTCTGGAGGGTTGTGAAGCAGTTCGGTGATCCGGTCCTTCACCACCTGGTACTGGGGTTCCTCCATGTCCGTGAGGGTCTGGTTGACATAGGTGAGGAAGGGCTTGCGGTTGGAGGATGAGGAGTCGGTGTGGACCAGCTGAGAGAGGAGATCTATGCTGCTCCGGATGGTGTCCCTGATCTCCAGCAGGACAGTGTGGCTCTGCCCCTCCTGTCTGGCTCTCTGCCTTTCTGTGGAGGTGGAGCTGGGGGTGGATGCGGGTAGGGCTGTGGTGGACATCCCGCCTTCTTTCTCCCACTGCACCAGGGAGTCCTCCACGCGCTCCACCACAGTTAAAACAGCTGTCCGCGGGTTCTCCGCCATGGGACACTCCACAGAAACCTGCCTGGAGACAGGAGCTGACTCTCGGCCGGAAGAGGACTGGCTCTCAGTGGGCTGCCTGAGAGAGAGGGTCGTGAGAGGGCTGCTGCTGCTGCTCCTCGGTGGCGGATCTCACCCTCCAGGAAGCTGCACCTGGCCATGATGTAGGTCTCTCTGTCCGTCAGCTTAACCGTGGCCTGGCCAGATTTCTTGAGGTGCAGCTTCCCGTACCAGGTGTGCATATGTTTCCACCAGCCGAGGAGCACATCCGATGTGTAGTCCAGACTCTCCGCCTTCTCTCTCCAAGCAGCCTGCTTCCTTTTGATGTCCCTGTAGAGCCAGTGTCCCTTCCGCCATAGATAGTCATTCTCTCTCAGCCACTCCAGCACCTCATCCTCGTGTTCCTCCTCAATGGAGTATTGCCTCCTCTCCCGTTCCCACATATGCCTCTTCCTCCCTTTGGCAGGACCAGATGGGCCCTCATCAGAGGGGCTTCCAGGTTGTAGGGGCTGCTCCTCCACACCAGCAGCAGCAGCAGGACCAGCAGCACCAGCAGGATCATCATCATCAGCAGCAGCAGCAGCAGCACCAGCACCAGCAGCACCAGCAGGACCAGCAGGACCAGGATCAGCAGCAGCAGAGTAAGCAC
>BLBF01000054.1:4110003-4141824 GCA_015471245.1 Laticauda colubrina | reverse complement strand
ACGAGCAGGACCAGCAGGACCAGCAGGACCAGCAGGACCAGCAGGACGAGAAAGACCAGGAGCACGAGCAGGACGGGCAGGATGAGCAAGACCAGGAGCACGAACAGGACGAGCAGGACCAGCAGGACGAGGAGCAGCTTCAGCAGAGTAAGCACCAGCAGAAGCTCCACCGGCAGGAGCAGCCTCAGCAGAGTAAGCACGAGCAGAAGCACCACCACCATAAGCAGCAGCAGCAGCTCCTCCAGAAGCAGAAGCAGCAGAAACCCCAGACCCAGAAGAGCGAGCCCATGCTACAGAAGCCCCAGCAGAAGCAGAGTGAGGGCCAGGGGGTGGGAGGGTGGCCCTGTCCCTCTTGCCAGGGCTGGCAGAAGATGGCTGAGGCTTTCTCTTCTTCCCCATGGTTGTGGGGTTGCTGGCTGGCAGGGAGGCTGGCAGAGAGACTGGCAGCAAGGCTAGCAAGCAGGCAGGTAGCAAGGCTTGCAGGCAGGTAGGCAGCAAGGCTTGCAGGCAGGCAGGCAGCAAGGTTGGCAGGCAGGCTGGCAGGCAGGCAGGCAGGCAGGCAGGCAGTCAAGCTGGCAGGCTGGCAGGCTGGCAGGCAGGCTGGAGAGCTGTGTCTGGATGCAGGTCTTTCCTCTGAATGGTGACCCGCTTGGGAGCTGCTTCCCTTTATATCCGCGCGGCTGACACAATACATCCCCTCCGCATGCGTAGTGAACGCTAGGTATCCGCTAGGCTTCCGCTAGGCTTCCGCTTTGCATCCGCTTCATCCGCTGTGCATCCGCTTCATCCGCTTGGCATCTGCTCGGCATCCATTCTGCATCCGCTCTTTCCGTTCCGCGTCCGCTTTGCTGAGGTCGCCCGGAAGCCTAGCGGATGTGTCATCCGCTCTCATCCGCTTCCATCCTCTAGACTTCCGTTCCGCATCCGCTTTCCATCTGCTCTGCGTCCTCCCCCCGTCCATTCCTTTCTGTGTTTTCCACTCTGTTTATGCAAATTTTTGCCCCTTTTGAGAGTGGATAACAACAGATGGAACATTTTTCTCGTCCGCTGTGTCCTTTTTACAAACGTTTTGCATCCATTGGGCAGTGTGACAGGGCCTTAAAATCTTCTCTGGTATGAGCTTTGTCATCTGTGGGCTAGATCCAGGCTGTGTTTGAATTTGGAAGATGATTAATGTTACAGAGAGAGGGAGGGAAGGAGGGAGAGAGAGAGAGGGAGAGAAGGAGAGAGAGAGAGAGAGAGAGGGAGAGATCAATGGCAACTATTTTCCAGGAGGAAGTGCACATCTTCCTGAAAAAAGAGTGTTTTGATCCAACCACACAAGACTACTTGTGCTCATTTTCCAAGCTTCCCTACTTAAGGGGAGATTGTTGAGATGATTATTGGCTCCAGTCACAGAGTTCCTAGAGGAAACAGATTATCTGGTTATAGGACAAAAACTGTATTGGTTGCCCTAAACTTTGTTACAATGTAGGGAATTACAAATGTTTCTTACTGCAATTTGCTTCCTGCAATTTGGCAGTTCAAATCCCACCAGGCTCCAGGTTGATTCAGCCTTCCATCTTTCCAAGGTGGGTAAAATGAGGACCCAAATTGTTGGGGGCAACATGCTGACTCTGTAAACCACTTTGAGAGGGCTTTATAGTGTAAAGCACTATAAAGCGATATATAAGTCTAAGTGCTATTGCTATTAATGTTACATGTTGGGAAATTAAAAATAGTCACAAGAACTATGAACAGCGAAAGCAAATGTAACATTGTTAGTATCCTGAAATGCTTCTCAAACTGGATGTTTCATCTCTTTGCTCAGTATTAGTGCCTGACATGAATACGTTTTGTGAAATTTTGCTTCTTTGACTATGTGTATTGCTGCCTTGAACAAACATTGGGCATATTTTATTACTGCAAAAGCTGGGTTAATTTTATTTTCTTTTTGCATTGAAGAGTTCATAATACATGCTATAATCAATAATACATTTACGATGGTCTTTGAATAACAAAACTTTCTTTCTTCTTGTCAAAATTTATCTTTCACTCACTGCATTGAGTTCTGTCTCAGAGCATGCCAATCAATACTTACTAAAACACATGTCCTATGGAGAAAATAAATAGAATTGGGCTCACCAGAATTATCCACCAGTGTGTGACTCAGAGCAATGTCTATAACAGCCTTGGTAATAATATACAAAATATGCTGAAGATGAGTCATCTTGCTACACCTGTATGAACACAAAACTGGAAAACTGAGGAATTGGTAAAGTGACTCCTAAATGTTCCACTTGTTTCTAACTGCCCCCACCTTTTATTACATTCACAATTACAGTCTAATAATTATTTCTTACTGAAACATGGGCAGTAATGGGTGTTTCTCAGTATGTGTCCATATAATACCTTTGCTTCATTAATATGATTGAAACCTCTTTTCTTCTTTTTTTGCTCCTATTTGGATTTTTAAAAGATCTCTGCCATGTATTTTACCCTTTTTGTCAGGTCATATGTTTTCTTTTTTAAATTTTTTTTTAACAATTTGTAAGCTGCCCAGAGTTACTGGGAGTTGGGTAGGAGATTATGCAAAATGTAAGCAATCCCAATTCCATTTCCATCATTAAAATTCCTATTAAAAAAAAAAAATCTCCTTCTAGTTACCAATCCTTATATGTGGCTGCAATAGAAGATGTAAAGATTCAGAGTATATGTTTTGTTTCCTTATAAACCTCAGAAGCTATTAGGAGGTCGTTTTCACAAACTGAGTTTTTAACACCAGTCTAAATATGTGGGCTTTTCCCATCCTGGCATGAATCACTCAGTCTTTGAAAGATACTACTCCCCCACCTCCCTGGTCCTCTAATTCAGGGGACTCCAACCTTAGCAACTGTAAGATTTGTGGACTTCAACTCCCAGAATTCTGGGAGTTGAAATCCACAAGTCTTAAAGTTCTCAAGGTTGGAGACCCCTGCTCCAGTTGATGCGGGAAAGGGTCTTTTAGGGAGGGTGTAAATTAGGCAAAGGTCAAGTAGGCCACACTGGATACAAAGGCATACTTCAAACTAGACCACATAAGACAAATACAAAAATCTACTGATTAAAGTAGTCAAATACTGTACACATTTAAAACCCCAATTGAAATGTTGGAACATTTAAAAACAAGGAAAGGCACAGCAGAATTAATTCACAGTACTTAATAAGGTAGTTTAACAGTGTTGCAGACTGAAGTAAATATAAAGATGTTTGCCTAATATATGTAAGGAACCTATTACTAAAATAAACATTTACTTTTAATACCAAATTGTATGTGTACCTCCAATATACCAAGGAACAATATACAGCATGATGCGTGCAAACGATCATTTGAAACTAGTTCAAATGAACTGATATTAAAGGCTGGAGAAACCATTTTGCATGGAAATAAAATTGTTTTTGCTGAAACTTGAGGGCAGGAATAGTTTAAAATAGCTTTTTAAAGTATTAGGCCTTAATAACCTTTATAAGTTAGAAAGCATTAAGCAATCTTTATCCAACAAATTAGAAAATTCTGCCATTAGATTTCATTTGCTGAAAAAAAAACCAGCTTTAAAAAAGGTGTGTGTGACCAGAATATCAGAATAATATACCTACTAAAACACGCAAAGCAATATTGGCTTGCTGGCAACATGCAAAAGTAACCATGTCAAGTTTTAGCTAACGGAGGAACAAATAAATTAACACTGAAAAACAGGCCTTTAATGCCTGAAAATATGAGTGTTTCATATTTTTATTGGATATATGCATGAGACATGTGTTGAAAATGAGACAATAAATTTGAAAATGAGGGTTAAAAGCAGATATTAAATGGAGAAAGAGGGACAAGTAATTAAGAAGTAAATATTACACTTGGATATAAGAAGCACATTTGGAATAAGAAGCACATTTCTATAAAGTACAGCCTATTTTTGGGGGGAGGGGAAGCCTGATTCGAGACCCAAATGCCACATGATGGGATGAGCTTCCTTTCTTGCCTCAGCTCCTGCCAACCTAGCAGTTTGAAACATGTAGCTATGAGTAGATAAATGGGTACCATTTCAGTGGGAAGGTAACAGCACTCTATGCCTTTGGTGCAAAGCCATGCTGGCCACCTGATCATGGAAAGCTGGTTCCTTTGGCTAAGAAACAGAGGTGAGTACTGCCCCCTAGAGTCAGATACGACTGGACAGGTGAAACCTTGAGACCTTTACTGTCTCATTTGATACATTTTCTATATTTACTGTTGGACATAACTAATAATACTTTTCTTCTTTAAAAAAATTACAAAAGCCAATTTTCAGAAAATTATTTTTAACACCTCTACAAATTTTGGATTTTGACTTTAAATGTAATGATGAACCAATACAGAAGGTAATAGAGATCATATAATATATGTATTTTAGCATGTATTTGAAAATATCACATCTTATTTGGTACATTTTATGCTTCTCCCTCCATTTTATCCTCATTAATATAATCCTGTACTGTAAAGAAGTTAAGGTTGAAAATCACTCATCCAAGGACACCTAGTGGTAGATCAGTACATTGCACAAACCCTTAATTTCTTTAACCATAGGTACAGTATTGACTAATCTGTACTTAGTGTGCTGTGGTTTACACACATCACACTAAGAAGTGATAAACCATGATTTACAAATCACAATGGCAGAGTTCACATATTTACTGAAACTTGTCAAACCAAATTAATATTTTAATTTGACATGAGTTATTGAAATGAATGGGGAATTGGAACTTGGATCCTTCCCAATTTAAATTCAAGAATCTATCCTGTTGGATTTAAATTCAGATAATTTACAGAAATTACAGCGCCCTATCTGGCATGCAGCAAGCTTATCATTATATTGATCTAATTCTTAATATGATACTCTTTTGATTAAGTTGCAAATTTTGCAACTTAATTGCAAATTCATTAAGATTAACATTTCGCTCAACAGCCTAATGACATTGAAATGTTTTTCTAGCAATAGTTTGCCATTGATGTCTTGAAGGAGATCTACCCATTTATTTTTCTGTCTGTTTCCCAGTCCAGTACCCAAGTATCCAATTCTGCCCATGCTGAATTTTGAGGAGTCATTAGTGCTTTCCAGAGGTGGTATTCAGCCAGTTCTGTCAGAACCGGTAGCTGAATTTTGATTAGTTTGAAGAACCAGTAAATACCACCTCTGGTTAGCCCTGCCCCCATTTATTCTCTGCTCCCCAAGTCCCAGCTGATTGGAGTCCCAGCTGATCGGCTGGGTCTTCTTTCATTGCCCTACACAGGAGAACAGAGTTGGAAAGCAGGTTAGTGGGGTGGGGTGGAAATGGGGATTTTGCAGTAACCTTCCCCTGTCATGCCCACCAAGCCATGCCCACAGAACCAGTAGTAAAACAATTTGAAGACCACCCCTGGTGCTTTTTGAGCTTGGTTGTTTTATTGCAGACATTTTTTTACCCAAACTAGATAATACCATCAATGCTAGCAAAACAACCCAAACAATCAAACTCAGAGCAAGCACAAAGGACTCTTTATTTCAACCCTGAGCTACAAATGTTCTCCTTAGTGTTGAACTTTTGTTGAGATTAGCCAAAGTTGGCTGCATACTATCACATGATGTAACAGCACATACTTTGAAATCATTCAGTTGAGGCTCCTCTCTGGTGCCCAGTGGTACCTTTCTGCAGGCCAAAAGCCAGGTGCACACAAGGCAACAGAGATTCAGGATCATAGAGAGTTCCCAATAAAGCAAGATTCAAAATGGACTGAATGGGAGATGTGTTCACTTGCATTAAGGAACTAAGAATGTTGTTCAATTTAATATTGTTCAATATTCCTTAAAATCTTGCAAGGAGACATATGAATGAAGCCTCATCTCTTTGGAACAGTCTCACTTGATAGTTAAATGACTTCATTCCAATAGGCAAGCATGGGTTCTGTCAGAGATGAAATGCCTCTAATGGCCTATTGAGGTGCCAAGATGAAAGAAGAAGAGCTTTTAAATAGGTAACTCAGGAGAGGAATCTTCAAAGTGTAAGAAGAGCAATCTTTTCATTGTCTCCTGAGTTTCTAGTTTTTGTGATACTCATTTTGGAGAGCATCTCCTGGGGAGTTTGGGAAGACATGCCCCATCAGTGTTCTCATCACTAGCTAAAAAGCACAGAGTGTAAAGCAGAATGGAGACATATATACATACAGGACTAATGCAGATGTTCTTTAACACAGTATTCCATTTCAAATATGGGCAGATTTATCTCAAATCACACTCTGGAAGTAAAAATCCCTTCCTGTTGACTGTCTTCAATGGTATACTGCAGTTGGGAATGGAGTTTCAATTTAGTTGCCATAGTGACCAGAGGCATGTAAAACAAGAAGTTAAGAATGAAGAAGAGGCAACTAAAGTCAAGACCATTGTTATTAGTAGCAGCTATATGCTATTTCTATCATGCAGTCCTATTCTAAATATGCTTTAATAAAATCCAAAGTGTGGAGGAACACAGGAAGTTAATTAATCAAGGTGACCAACATGGCAGAAACTGTGAAAAACCTCATATGCCTGCTCTTTGCTTGTAACCAAGCTCTCTGATTAATTAAGGTCAATTTTAATACGTGATTAAAGTTTTGTTGATTAATCACATCTATGCTTGCGGCACTAATTAAGTTAAATTAAACCAGTATTTTGCCATTTGTCTTAATAGAACGTGGATTACATCTTCAGGGTTGAATATGTACTTTACTCTGCACAAGAGAAGAATAAAATGATGATAGTTAAGGATAAAACATTGCAGCTGTTCAAAAATATTGAAATACTGAATTTTATTTCAGGAACACTAAAAATATTTAATAACTGTTAAATGTTTTAACTAGGATGCTATAGATATTTTAAACCAGCAAAGCCACTGACTGAATTTATGGCTCACTATTTTTTTACATTTGTTAATTGGGTAACCAGCAATGTGTAGGTTCACACAATTTGCTGAACCACAATGTGGTTTGTTTTGCTCTCATTATTATACAAAAACCCAGTTGCTTTGAATTATTCTAAATTACTTCATGTATTTTTGAATACATTTACCATTATTAAATTTTATATCTCATTGTACCCTGCTTTGGGGTAACTTTTGATGGAAAAGTAGGCTAGAAATATACATAATAGAAATGAACAGTGGCATACAAAAAAATTCAGAAACGTTTATTATACTTTTAAACCTGCCTTGCTTCAACCTAAGTGACAGGTGAATAGAAGCAGCAGGATGGTATCATCGTGTTGTGCAGACTATTAGACCCTTGGCTATCAATGGTTGTTTTTACCCTCATTTCCAAATGGGAGGAACTGTGCCTTTGAGCTAAGGGCATTATCATCAGCATCACCATGGCTCATCACATCCAGGCTAAGTTGCAGAAGCTTAATAACAACAGCATCATCACAAGCAGCAGCAGTGACAATCAAAAGCATGAGCCATAGCCATAATCTTATTCCAATCCAAACCAAAGTAGTGTAAATTTGGGCTATTATCAAGAGATGTTTGATAACCTTAGCATTTATGCTTTAGTGCTGATGACCATGCCTAACTTGTTAGGATCCAAATTAAAAACATAGAATAACATAGTTGGAAGGGACTTTGGAGGTCATCTATTCCAACCCCCTGCTTGATCAGGAAAGTCTATACCATTTCAGACAAATGACTGTACAATCTCTTCTTGAAAGCCTTCACTGATGGGACATCCACAACTTCTGAAGGCAAGTCATTCCACTGATTAATTTTTCTAACTATCAAGAAATTTCTCCTTAGTTCCAGGTTGCTCCTTAGTTTCCATCCATTGTCCTGCCTTCAGGTGCTTCGGAGAATAGTTTGTCATACTCATCACCTTGTTTCCTTTTCTTATTCAAGGATGATTCTTAAGCCATGGAAGTGTGGCAGTGTTGACTGTTTTGGAAGATATGAGCTGATTTAGAGCAAAAATAATTCAAATCATGGGATATAATATTTTACTTTATTTTATCGATACATCAAGAACTGTGTCCATTTCTGAGCAGGTACCACATTTAAGAATTCCAACAGATGAGAAAAGATTTTAGGAAAATCAATGATGAAGACCTGGGGATACAAAACTAAGCTGTATAGTGAGATTTTGGAATGTGTTTAACCTTGAGAAGGACAGCATGAGAGGGGATATAATTGCAAAATCCAGTACCTGGAATGATGTTACATAAAAAGTGAAGGCCAGCTCTCTGTTGTTCAAGAGTACAGGACTTGAAGTAACATATTTAAAACAGGTGAAGACAGAGTTGAATGTTAGAAGAAACTTTCTGATAGCAGTTAAACCAATCATCTTATTACTAAAATGCTAAGCAGCATAACATAAACATTGGAGCAATTTGTTGTCACTAAATCCTGCTGTTCTGAATTATTATCCTGCTACGTTAGTCTGCATAGAAATGTGAGTTTTTTTAAAAAGTGATCTGACAATCCATAGCTGTTTCTTTCTGTGCAGATTAACATCTATACACAGACTACATTTCGATCAATTAATATCAAGCTTATCTGAGAAAATCAGTTCTAGTTCACAAAATGTTTTGTCTTTATTATATCACATTTTTTTTTATTTAATCTATTTATATAGCACCCAATCTCACAACAGTGACACTGGGCAGCTTTCAAGCATATTTCCTTTCTTCCTGCTTGCCTGCTTATAGAAAGGATTTACTGTGGCAACTATAAATTTCCTGTTTGTATATTTTCTAATTGGGAACCGAGCTTTGAATTTATCAGGCTACTGGTGAGACCTCCCCACCTCACCCCCAGGCAAAATAGGAGCCTGTAGTTTTCCCTGGTAATTCATTTTCTTTAGTTGTCCTGGCTTTGCAGCTTTATGTGGTGCTTTGAATATTTCTGCAAAAAAGCTGAAAAGAACTCACAGCCATGTGGCTGAGACTGCTGCTGCAGTTATACGTATATTTTCATTTTTACTATGGTACTATGGAAAATATATTTTCCTCCCAAAGGGCAAAGAAGGTACACATGAATTTGTTTTATAATAATTCAAGCTATGTTTTTGCAGCATAATTCTGTGAATGTTGATTCAGAAACAAGATCAACTGAATTTAATATATGTCAATATTTATAGGCCATTCTCTAGATCCTCAGGGTAGGTACCCATAAAACACTTTATATTTTAAATATTTCTAAAGTTATTTCTAGTAGTTAAAAATTAGCAAATGTATGGAGAATGAGATAGATGCACTGTTTTGCTAAAATGTGGGGAAATACATACATTAGAAATATTTACAGAGATGCATTCTTTTTCTATTAATTTTTTTTCATAGCTGCTCATTACTTTTGACCAGTATTTGAAGCTGTTAAAAGGGAAAATGTTTTGCAAAGTGGCTGATAAACTTTTCACTTAAATGTGCTTTTCTGTGACAACCCAATCTTATGGAATCTAAAGAATGTTCATATTATCTGATACCTGATATATTTCACTGGTGAATAATCAGAAGTGTTCCAAAATAAACATTTTTCTGTTGAGAATTTGCTTTATATTTCCTTCAAAAGAGATAAGAATTCCAGTGTTTTCATGGTCAAAGTGCAGTTTTTCTTGCAGATATCTAAGTCAGGTGAAAAATATACCACTGCCTTTGTAGAGTTGTAATTGCAGGAATGTTCCAATCTTGGATGGCAAACCTCAGATAAAGAATGTTTCCAAGTAAATACAACTCAAGCAAACAAAGTCACTAATCTAAAGGAGGATTAGAGAGGGGAAGTAAACATACGTTAGTCTTTAACTAGAGATAATTAATTGTATGGATTACTGTGCTAAACAGTAACGAAAGTTAAAGGCCCTGTCACATTGGCCAACGGATGCAAAACGTTTGTAAAAAGGACACAGCGGACGAGAAAATGTTCCATCCGTTGTTATCCGCTCTGAAGTGCCCCGAATTTGCATAAACAGAGCGGACAACAACGGAAAGGAATGGATGGGGGGAGGATGTAGAGGGGATGGAAAGCGGATGCTCCAAGGAAGCCTAGCGGATGGAAGCAGATGGGAGCGGAGGGGAGCGGATGGCACATCTGAAGGGCTTCCGGGGGAGCACAGCGAAGTGGACACGTAGCGGAAGGAGCGGATGCCGAGCGGATGCCGAGCGGATGAAGCGGATGCTCCACAGAAGCCGAGTGGAAGCCTAGCGGAAGCCTAACAGATGCACAGCGTTCACTGCGCATGCGGGGAGGATGCATTGTGTCAGCCCTGCGGATATAAAGGGAAGCAGCTTGCAAGCAGGTCACCATTCAGAGGAAAGACCTGCTTCCAGACACAGCTCTCCAGCCAGCCAGCCAGCCAGCCAGCCAGCAAGCCAACAACCATGAGGAAGAAGAGAAAGCCTCAGCCATCTGCTGCCAGCCCTGGCAAGAGGGACAGGGCCACCATCCCACCCCCTGGCCCTGACTCTGCTTCTGCTGGGACTTCTGCTGCTGGGGCTTGCTCTGCTGGGGCTTTCTCTGCTGGCGCTGCTCCTGGTGCTGGTGCTTCTGCTGGTGCTTACTCTGCTGGCATTGCTCCTGGTGCTGGGGCTTCTACTGGTGCTTACTCTGCTGGCGCTGCTCCTGGTCCTACTGGCCTTGCTGGTGCTGCTGGTGCTGCTGGTGCTTACTCTGCTGCTGCTGATCCTGGTCCTGCTGGTCCTTCTGGCGCTGCTGGTGCTTACTCTGCTGCTGCTGATCCTGGTCCTGCTGGTCCTGCTGGCGCTGCAGGTGCTTACTCTGCTGGTGCTGCTGGTGCTGCTTTTGCTGCTACTGTTGTTGTTGCTGCTGCTGGTGGTGGTGGTGGTGTGGAGGAGCAGCCCCTATAACCTCGAAGCCCCTCCATTGAGGGCCCATATGGCCCTGCCAAAGGGAGGAAGAGGCAGACGCGTGAACGGGAGAGGAGGCAATACACAATCGAAGAGGAACATGAGGAGGAGGTGCTGGAGTGGCTGAGGGAGAATGAATATCTTTGGCGGAAGGGACACAGGCTCTATCGAGACACCAAAAGGAAGCAGGCTGCTTGGAGAGAGAAGGAGGAGAGCCTGGGCTACACTTTGGAGGTGCTCCTCGGCTGGTGGAAGCACATGCACACCTGGTACGGGAAGCTGCACCTCAAGAAATCTGGCCAGGCCGCGGTCAACCTGACGGACAGAGAGACCTACGTGATGGCCAAGTGCAGCTTCTTGGAGGGTGAGATCTGCCACTGAGGAGCAGCCCCTCTCACAACCCTCTCTCTCAGGCAGCCTGCTGAGAGCCAGTCCTCTTCTGGCAAAGAGTCAGCTCCTGTGTCCAGGCAGGTATCTGTGGAGTGTCCCATGACGGGAACCCCCCCGACAGCTGTACTATCCGTGGCAGAGCGCGTGGAGGACCCCCTGATGCAGTGGGAGCAAGGAGAGGGCACTTGCACCACAGCCCAACCTGCATCCACCTCCAGCTCCACCTCCACCGAAAGGCAGAGAGGCAGACCGGAGGGGCAGAGCCACACTGTGCTGCTGGAGATCAGGTACACCATCAGAAGCAGCGTAGATCTCCTCTCTCAGCTGGTACACACCGACGTCCCATCCTCCAACCGCAAGCCCTTCCTCACCTACGTCAACCAGACACTCATGAACATGTCGGAACCACAGTACCAGGTGGTGAATGACACAACCCTCCAGACCAAGCTGAACCTGCTTCCACCCAGCCCAGGTCTGCTCCTCCACCCCAGGTGATGTCACTGCCCTTCCAAGGCCTTCCACAGGCTCGCACCTACCAAGGCTATGGCTACCAGGAGGTCCAGCAGCACAGGCAGCCCTTCCCAGTCCAGGCACAGGTACATCAGACGCCACCGGTGCTACCGATGCCACTGATGCCACCCACGCCACTGATGCCACCCACGCCACCGATGCCACCGTCACCGATGCCACCCACACCAGTCCTCACCCAGCTGCAGACCAGACAGCCCCACTACACTGCTCCTTCCTCCACCCCACAGCCAAGCCCGGCCTCAGTACATCTGTCATCAGTACTGGGGCTGACACCCCATGTCATGGAGGAAGGGGCTCTCAACATCACGGGACTGAACCAGCAGTCTGAGAGCTTCCACCACACACCGTCCCCTGTTGTCCTCTCGGGGTCAGGCACCCCAATGGTGCCTCAGACCAGCACTCCAGCAGCAGCCACCTCCACAGCACCTGGACCCTTCACCCCTGAGACTGGGCAAGCCTCAGAGTGACCAAGAAGAGTGCCAGAGACTGGGTGGCTACCTGTTGACTTTATTTTTGCTTTGGACACTTGACTTGGGCCGTTTTTCTTTTACAGCTTGTTATTAAAAAAGATTATCTTTGCTTCACACACTTGCTTCATTTATTTTTGTAAATAAAGTCTTGGTGGAAACTTTTATAAATGGTTTAAGCCTTTGCATGCTTGTGGGATGGGTTAAGATAACAGTGGGATGGGCAGGGATACCTGTGGGATGGGTAATAGCTGTGGGATGGGCAGGGATACCTGTGGGATAGGTAATAGCTGTGGGATGGGTTAGGATACCTGTGGGATGGGTAATAGCTGTGGGATAGATAAACCTCCAGTGCAAGCATAGTGGGACTGTATGGTCCACCCTCCCAGGTGCCACACCTTTGGCCCTTTATTATCAATAACAATTTAATCATTGATCCACACATTTCAACATAAACACAACTCTTTATTAAATGCCCTGTTCATTGTAGGCCCACCCAATATACATGGCCCAATCTCATCCGTGTGATGAGACAGGCTGAAGGAAGCATCCATTAACCATCTATCATCCTGTCTTGCCACTCCACTGCTCCAGCTGGGGAGTCGCACCAGTGTCTCAGGAAGTTGCGCTGCTTCTTCCCTTCACGTGAAGCTCTGTTGGGGCCTTGCACATCCAGAGTGTCTATCAGGTTTCGCCCTTGCCTCCATTCCCCAGGCTCCATGTCCCCATTGCCTTCTTGGATGTCCACGAGCCTGTTCTGCAACACTGGGTAGCGGGTGCGCATGAGATTGTGCAGGATGCAGCAAGCTTCCACGATCCTCCTCACAGTCTGTGGGCGATGCTGCATGGTGGTGAGAAGTACCTGGAACCTGTTCTCCACCACCCGCCTTGCCCTGGACAGCCTGTAGAAGATCCTCTCTTCACGGGTGAGGCATCTGGAGGTGTAGGGCTTTATGAGGTAGGTTCTGAGAGAGAAGGCGTCATCCCCCACGATGAAGTAGAACACATCTTGCGTGTCATTGGGCAGGGGCTCTGGATCTGGGAAGCCCATGATGAGGTTGCCTTCCAGTCCCTCGAGGTGACTGGCGTTGTATACCTGGGCATCTGAAGATGACCCATTGCCTGAAGCATCGATGTACATGAACTTGTAGTCAGCATCGACCATGGTGAAGAGGATGATGCTGAAGAAGCCCTTGTAGTTGAAATAAGTGGACCCTGACTTGGCTGGAGCTTTGCAGGCCACGTGCTTGCCATCTATGGCTCCAACGGTGTGTGGGAAGTTCCACCTCTGATACCACTGCTCTGCAACTTTCTTCCATCCTTCTTCATTGGAGGGGCACTGGAGGAGCTTCTCCTTGTATTCTTCGATGATGGCCTGCACCACTTCTCTGACCACAATGCTGATGGTGTTGTGTGGCACCCTCCAGCCGTACTGCATGCTCCTTTACATGGTTCCTGAGGCCAGGTGGCGCAGAGTCAGTGCCACCTTGAGTCTAGGGTCCAGGCTGGGCCGGAAGTTGGTGTTTGCCTTGGTCAACCTGGGTGTCAGCCACTCCACAACTTCGTCAAACATGGCTGGAGGCATCCTCATGAAGTTCTGGAATGCACGAGTGTCTTCGTTCCTGAGCTCCACCATCAGCTTGTTGTACAGTCCGTACTCTGCTCTTCTCCCGATCCATCTTCGGACCCAGGCGCTTCTTGGCCGCCTCCTTTTTTTCCCGTAGAACAGTTGAAAGAGCCTGTAGATGGCTTCGCACTGTTGTAGAACGATGGTGGCTACCAAAAGGAGTGTGTTACGATCCATGGTGGACATCAATGGGTGCTGTGGAAGAGGAACAGTCAAATGAAGGCTGCAGAGGTCTGCACAGCAGGACTACTGGACTGAAAGTGAGATCCAGGTGAGTTCCTCCCCCTTTTTATAAGAAATATCATTTTTTCACTCCGTGTCCTTTTGCATCCTCTAAGGCATCCTGCAGACATCCTAAATATCCGAGATAGGTCCCCTCTGTGAACGTTTTTTCCGTTTTAATGCTTTGTATGCGAGCTGCATCCGCTTTCATCCTTTTTCCGTCCGTGCTACTAACGCTTTGTGTCCGTTCCGCGTCCGTTTCGCTTCCTCCGTGTCCATTTTCCGCTGGAGCGGATGCGAGTTGCGCAGATGCACAGCGGATGCCTAGTGGATATAGTGGGTGCGTAACGGATGACGATGGATACAGAACGGATGTTCCCCGTATGCGTTGCGGATGCAGAACGGACGTATTGGATACATTTTCCGCTCGAAAAGTTTTGAGCAGCTCAAAACTTTTTGAGCGGATGAAATGTCAGTCGACGGATGCTGGACGGAGAGAGGATGAAAAACGGAGGCAGTGAGTACAGAACGGAAGCATCGCGTTAACCAACGGATGGCAAGTGTTTCTCTCCGTTTTACATCCTCTTTCCATCCGTTGGTGCAGTGTGACATGGGCTTAAGCAGTGACCAAAGTTAACCAATGATGGAAGATAACTAAAAATGTGTATAAATGCAAGACTAGACTCCAATAAAGATCATCATGATTCAATTGTTCATGATCAAACAACTCGACTGCCTTGTCATTACAACACTGCCTTGGCTTCTTCTCAGGTGATCAAGAGTTTTCCAAATGTCATTGAAAATCCAAGGAAAATAATGAGGCAACTTAGAACATAGGAAAAATTCTAGTGCTAAGAAATTTGGGGATCATTTTATTTTTCTGTAGAGTAGTGATTCAAAGTGTGGGGCCCCAGGATTCTTTCAAGAAATCTGCAAAGTCAAATGAATAAATATTTTAAAATTTATTAAGTTTTAATTTCTAATGCAGCAAATATAAATACAATCCATATAAAACAAAGCTCTTTGAGATGCTGTTATTTTAAAGATGCCAAGGTGTTTTGAGATCAAATTTCTGCCCTAGAGAAGTAATTTACCCAATTACTCTTTTTTTTATAAATTTGGTAAGCAATTTTGAAGGCCTTTTTTGTGTGCCCAGTGCTATGTCAAAGTGTTTAACTGTACAGTTCTATTGAAAGTTTAAAAGATGTTTTAAATTAAGTTAAAGATTATAATTTATTCATATTATCTACCCACTGTGTCTATGTGTATGTATATATACGGCTCTCATTGATGCTTCTTATAGTTCCCGAGTTTGTAGTTATCCATTTGTAGGAAGTTAATACCACCCCTCTCTGAGAAAATTGAGATATCTTGGGAAATATTGAAAAAGGCAGAATATTTTCCCTAAAAAGAGTAGAAACCTCAGAAGCAGAAGCTCACCCCCACCTTTGTTAATGGGTGGGCCATTAAGGCCTGGACCAGAATACTTTACATAACATAGATCTCCAGGTAAAGGTATAGCAATTGCCCAAGATCCCTTTCAGTGCATCATCATCCAGCAAGGCTCAACCAAGCCTGGAACTCAGGACAGCCTACATAGTTAGCTAAGACCCCCGCCCCTGGAAGTCTGACAGCCAATGGGACTTCTTGCACAGGAACAGTGAACACTAAGGTAGGGCCCAACAGAGGGTATATAAGGGTCTCTCAGCATCTTGGCCGGTCTTTCTTGATCTCTTCCCTCACCTTGAAACATGCGATCATCCTTCTCTGGAGCTCCAGGCCATGTGGTCCTGTCCACCATTAAACCTTCCAAACAGCCTCCATGTTTCCAGGGTCTTTTTCCCCACTTGGAACTGAACCCAGAAGGATAATTTTTTTCCAACACATTCATACATTTCTCTGCTATGCTCGCAGGAAGGTTTTTGATGTGCTCCTTGAAAAAAAAAACAACACTTTTTTAAGTGACGGGAAAAGAAGCTGAGATAGTCCTGAACCAGTTTGGTTGTTGGCCATCTGAGTTTTGTAGCTTTACAACAAAGCATGTTTGCATCATTCCCCCCAGTAGCTGTACGCAGAGGAAGTACTCCTGACCTTTTCTGCAGACATTCTTGCTTTGCAGTCCTTGAGTGCAGCAACAGAGCTAGATTAGCTCAACAATGCAATGCATGTTTCTTCCCAGAATAATAATTTTAAAAAAAAGCATCTGAAGGCGTTATTTTCTCCAGGAATAAAAGGAGATTCCTACTGGTCTCTGGACAGCCAGTGGGCCTCTTCCCCTGCCCCAGTAATCCCAAAGCTCTTCTTTGCTGCTGGGCACTTCTGCTACTTGAATGTTTCATTCAGGTTTCAACCCCCCTCCCTCTCTCCCCACCAATAATCTCCCTCGCCTTTCAGAGAAACACGTCTGTGTATGTTTCTGTGCAAGAGTGTGCGTGGGCGGCCTTTGAAAGGCTTTCTGTCAGTCAACCACTGAGCTGAAAAGAGACAGAGATACAGGGGAAGAGTACTTTTTATGGGGAGTGTGGGCGGCTGTTGTTGCTGCCACTGCCAGCCACCAAGCCGGCCTTGAAGCCCTTCCCCGGGGCACCTGCCTAAAAATGGGGAAGGGATACTTTCCAAACTTGCTCTAGTGACCTGCCAGCCCCCACACGTCAAATCACCCGCCATAAAGAGAAATGGGAAGGGAGAAGGCCCCAAGGGCCTTTTTTGACATCTGCCGTGCACGCTTTTTCTCCTACCCCAGGGTTTCTACACTTGAGGAATGGGAGTAGTTGCATGCCGGGGAAAAAATAATAATAATAGTATAGCCGAGGAGGGTCACCAAGGCGAACGAACCAGTGTGGGATGCTGTTGTGTTTTCTCTTTTATTTTTTTTAAAGAGGAGAGGGATTCTGTATTGCAGACCCCCTTGCAGTCGGGTCAGGCACTGAAAGAGGGCAGAGATAAAAGGCATTGCAATCGGTTGCCACGAGGTGGGCGATCGCTCCACTCCCCAGAGCTGAGTTCCTCCTCACAGCGTCCCTGGAGTGGGCCTCATGGAAAGGAGGGAGAGCATTTTATCAATGGGGAGGGGTTTTGGCCAAGGAAGATTCGAGCGGAGCAGCTGGAGGTTTAGTTTTTCAGAGAGACCAAACGCGGACACGGGACAGGGAAGGAAATTCTCCCGAATGAATAAAAACAGCCCCTCTCTGTCCATGGGCAGAGTGCATTTTAACGCTGAATTAACGACCTGCGACGGTCGCAGAAACCCGGGCCGGAGAGCCCTCCGTGAGGTGAGTTCAGATGGAACCGCTCGGCACTCGCTCGCGCAGGAGTTTCCACGGGGCGCGAACCACCCGAGTGGAAGGTTTACACACACGCGCGCACCCCAACCTTCTCCCTAACCTGAAGGAGGAGGAAAGCTGCATTTGCCTGGCTTTCCGCTGGTTGCGGAGCGTGGCGAGCGGTGGCGTTCGGCGTGGCGGGGAGAGAGGTTGAGCTTTGCAATATGCCGCGGGGTGGAGCTCTGCAGCATGGAGTGGATGGATGGGTGGTGGTGGTGGTGGTGGGATTTGCAGACGAGACTGGCAGGGCCGGGAGGAAGGAGAAGAGGCGAGGAAGGGGTGCGGGGAATTTGCGGGCGCAAAAGCTCTTCCCATTCTTCCCAGGCCTTTCCTGCCTTTCGCGGGTGGCGCCTTCTTCCGCAGCGTTGAGTCCCCACCCCTCGTTTTTCCTGCGCCCGTCTCTTCCATCACCTGAGGCGGGGTGGGGGATTGAGCAGGTGCGTGGTGATGGCGGCGGGCTGAGAGGGGGCGAGCGCTGAACGGAACCGCTGAGGGGGATAGGCAGCCGGGCAGACTCCGCGCCCAGAGCAAGCAGGGCGGCGGGTGGGAAGCCCCTGAAGGAAGACGGGGGAGAAGAGGAGGAAGGAGAACCGCCCGGGCAGTCCGAGGCGCCCCCTTTTTTTTTTTTTTTTTTGCACGCTCGGCTGGTGTAGCCCGCTTCTTTCGCGCGGGGTGGCTGATGGCCGGGGGGGCGGGGTGAGTCCTGCCGCTGAAACCGCCGTCGTTGCTGCTGCTGCTACCGGTAGTACTACCACCACTACTACTACTACTACTACGACTAAGGCTGCTGCTGGTTCGGTGTGTGTGTTTCCCTCTCCACCCCGTCCCGTCCCCCCCCAGCCCCCTTCAGCGTGTAACACCGAGGCTGGCACTTGAGGAGAGATAGAGGTCCCGCTTGCCGGCCAAGGAGGCGGCGGCGAAATTTAGAGCAACGGAGGCGGCCTGAATCCAAAACGCGGTCGTCTTCTCCCTCGTTGGTGAGGGGGGGGGGGTCGCCGCGCGCGGACGGGGGTTGGGTCGGTGGGAATGGCACGCGCGCACGCGCGTCTGCTTCTGCGCAGCTGGAGGCAACCGGCGATGGTTCAAATGGAAACCGATGAGAGGCCGCCGGGAACCCTCCCTGCGGAGACGCGGAGACCCCGTTTGTCTTCCCTTCTGTTTGTTCCTTAAGCGCCCGCGGGCGGGAAAACTCGCGGATTCTGGACTTAACGGTCCCGTCCTTTTTTTTTTTTTTTTTTGCCTTCCTTCCTGAAGACCGGGAGGCGGTCCTCGATGTGACCCTTCGCTGTGAAGGGGAAAAACATGCTGTCCCGCGTGCCTGTTAGGGAGGGAAAACTCAGGGGGGTGTAAATAGGGCGAAAGCTGCCAGCCGTGTTTATTTGAACGGAAGAGAGCAGAGGGAGCTCGCTGCTCCTGCGTTGAGTCGCTTCATTCGATCTCCCCTTCCTGACGGCGGGAGAATATTAACCACGGCCAGCAGCGGGTTTTGTTTTGTGTTTTTTTTTTCTTCCCCAATGGTGCTCTTCTGGGATAACGCGGAGTAAGTCCGAGCTGAGGATGAGACAGTCACACCCCATCATAAGTCTAAATGCTGAGAACCGCATGAGATTCTTGTTCTGAGGAACTTGCTTTCCAGCCAGCAGGATTGACTCTAGCTACCTGAATATTCCTTGCTTGCATTTACTTTAAAAATATATATATATATTTGGTTTGTCTACAAATACATCCATCAATCCATCTTTCCCCCTCTTTCTGCCCCTTCCTTTCTATTGCTTTCTCTCTCTCTTGCTTTTTCTCTCTCTTGCCTTTCTTTTCCTTTTTCTCTGTCTTTTGCTCTCTCTGTTTCTTTCTCTCTTTTCACTCTGCCTCTTATTTCTTTTTCTTTCCCTTTCTCCTTCCCTCCCTCCACATAATTTTATTTCTGACAAAATGTGTTTCATTCTGTGTTGTATCCTGGAAAGAATAGCATCATGTATTCCTTTTTTCCTCCATGAATAATATTTTTAATTAAAATATTTGAAGATTTACAGCTGATCTGGCTTTTGGAGTTAGCTGTAGCTGTCCAAAAACCTGTGGGTTTATTTCCCCCCTAAGATAGATTATTTATTCTTTTGCATTATTTATTTATGGTTTTTAATGATGAGTACATCTTGATTCAGAGTTTCTGTTGATTTCTTGGATGTATAAGGAACTTCAGAAGAATTTTACCTTCTTGCTAAAACATCAGCATTTTGGAATATATAAGTGCTTGTTTTACTGTTCTGATCACAGGAGGCAAATTAGGATTTAAAATAGCATAACTAAAATGGATGCAATCACCAGTAGTTGAGCTTGACTTGAGGGTGTCTTGTTTCTTGGGAAACAAGGAAAACCTTTTTATATAATCTTTTATTCAGTTTTTATAAAAACCTTTAATAAGGGTGCCTTTTCCCAAAGATAGCACTTATTCTGAAAAATGAAGGGATTTAAAACGAATTAAGTCAGTGGTTTAATATTGAGGCAAGTAAAAATTTCCAGACAGAAAAATCATTGGGTGCTTGTTTCAATACTTTGTATTGGACAATCTTACAATAGTATATCCCAGCACTTTACATGCATCTATTGTACATGGAGATAGATAGGCATCTGGGTGAATAATGCTTTATATGTATAACATCAATTTGGATCTACCAGAGACCAGTTGAAAATAATAATCTAATTTGGTGAAAAGCTTAGAGGAGAATAATGCTGAGACTTTTATTTGTTTGACTTTGCTGAATGTAGCCCTTTACTCCAGACATTCCTTTATTTTGAAGAACACAATCCAAATGGGTGGAAGGAAAGGGCATAGCTGACTAAACTAGACTTATTGCTGATTACTGATGTTAAAAATAAATGTGGAATTGTTTCTGGTAATTAAGATGTTTAAACCTCATTCATTATGTTTTTCCAATAAGAACTGCAATCTGGACATAGTACTTGATGGAGCATGAAAGTCTGGTAGCCTTTTGTTTTGTACAGAAACCACATATGTTCTTGTGATAGACTAAAATTAGGTCATTCTTTTTAAATCCAATTTAAACAGAACAATTTCCTTGGCTGTGTTATGGTAAGGCTACATTCATCCATTAATGATTTTCAGAGCATAGGTTTTTGTGAGACAGTTACTCTTTATAATAAACAGATCTTGAAAACTATTTTTAGAGAAATTACTTCTTTGCAATATTCCTTTATATTTATACTGTTTATCACAATTATTTCTTGCCACAATCAAATCAAGTTGTCAGCCATAATACAGTTTATTTCTTGGCTCTCAAGGTAAGTCTTAAGAATTATTATCCAGTGGAAGTGGTTGGAAACATCTTATCTCTTATAACTTATTCTTGGCTTTATCGTATTAATAATAATATCACCAGATGCAGAGTTGATCTCTGGCAGTGTTATTGTTTTGGCGTTGCTTGGGAAAATCAAGTAGACTCTACATAACTCGTTTGGTATATGAAGATCTATGATGTTTGAGGTTGGCACTGGCTTACACACTGAAATCTTTTTGATTTTGGTGTCTAAAATGTTTTTGGAAATAACAGGAATGTTGCCTCATATCCCATAGGAGAGTCAGTTTAATGGAGTGCATAAAGGGATTATGATATAAAGTAAAAAAACAACAATGCATTTGTATTCTAATCACTAGCCCTTTGTGGGTACTTTCAATTATATATGTATGTGTGTGTTTGTGTGTGCATGTGCGGTATTTATGTGTGCATAATGTGATCACTAGGCAGGTCTTTTATATATTGCTGGTTTGATTTCAAGGTCTTTGAGAGATAATATGTTATATATGTGTAAATTGGAAGATGCCTCAAATGGGTTTTTAAACAAAAAAGATTAATTACAGGTATTTAAAATAAAACCAATCTCATGTATAGTGGCTGGATTAAATTGGGTTGAATTGGAATAGCGAAAAAAATCTTCATTTAAATTAAGGATTTTCTGAGTACTTCCAGTACTATAGCAACTTTTCAGCACTATTGCTGAACATTTTCGGGCGTAGTACTAAATTAAGGAGACTTTCTTTCTTCAAGATCACAGGCAAAGGAAGACGTCATACATCATCAGAATGGAGCAACTCCTGGAGAGACATCCATTAAATAATTTCCGTCAGGATGTTTAGAAATATGGTAGAAACCTTGCTTTATGGAAGACATTCTTGGACCTTTGGGATTTGGAACTGTAGCTTGTTGAAGAATGTTTAACAAAAGGCTGGGAGGAGGAAACAGTATACAGTAATTCTATGGTAAAAACAACAGCATGATTTGCATGCACAAAATCTTGGATCTAAGTCTAGACTCAAGGTACGGCTAGACAATATGAAACTCCGAATAGCTGTTATGAAGGTATATGTTATGTAATACAGGGTAGTTCTTGATTTACAACCATTTATTTAGTGAATGTTCAAAGTTACAGCAGCAATGAAAAACTGGTCCTTGCATTTACAACCAGTGCATTCCCATGGTCACATGATCAGAATTTGGGCACTTGGCAACAGGCATGAATTTACAACAGTTGCAGCATCCAGGGATAGCACGATCATCATTATCAATCTTCCCAGCCAGCCTTTGACAAGTATTGTCAATGGAGGAAGCCGGATTGGCAAAAAGGTCATAAAAACTGGTGGTTTTAATTGTGGTTTTAAATCAAGGACTTATCTGTGTTGGACCAGATGATGAATAAAGCAGCTTCCTGTGATTCTTACTTTCCTGCTTACATTGCATGAATCATTGCAAATGTCCATGGTGAAGTTTTGGGAAATTTTGGGAGTGAAGATTATAGCAGTATTTGGATAACGCAATGTAAAAGCTTGCATTTTCAGTATGGCTACTGCAGAATTAAGCGAGTAGTTAGAATAGATCTGTGATGGTGAACCTATGGCATGTGTGCCGGCACGTAGAGAAATCTCTACGTGGCATGCAGAGAAATCTCTGGGTACATGAGCTGCTGCCCCAGTCCAGTTCCACAACGCATGCGTGCGTGCCTCCCACCAGCAAGCTGGTTTTTGGGTATCTGCCACACATGCGTGGAGGGACAGGGCACATGTGGGAGATGCATGCACAGGGGGAGTGTGGGGGGTTGCACATGCATTGCATGCGCGCACTTTTGGCACACAACGACAAAAAGGTTAGCTATCACTGGAATAGATCCATTTGATCCTCTGTGAGATCAAAAGTTACATCACATAATATAAGCTTCAAGCTTCACATCATCAAATTTTGGAATTGCTAATATAAAGTGATCCAAGCTTATTTTCTTGCAATTAGGATTCCAGCATTTTCAATCTGATTTATTTCCTCCCATTTCAGTCCATTACCATTTTTTTTTTCTTTTGTTCAGTCATACTATTCTCGGAGACTGCTTGGATAAGAAGTTCCTGCAATTTCGTTGGCAAGGTTTTTTAGAAGTAGTTTGCCTCCTTTCTTGAGCTGAAAGAAAGTGACTAGTCCTTGGTCACCCAGTTGATTTCATGCCGAAGGTGGGATTAGAACTCATGGTTTTATGGTCTCTAGCCTGATTTGTTAGCCACTACACCAAATGGGCTTTCCATTGAAATTAATCCAAGAATGGCTGTGTTGACCAACACATGATTTGATTAATTTTTAGATGGCTTTACCCATAAAGTATGGCTAGATTCAAACCAGAAGATAAACCAAAGCCAAGCAAATCATGTTACAGCTTTATTCAGTCTCTGAATATCGTAATACATTGGCTGTATTTGCATGAAATAATTAATCGCCAGTTTTTGTTCTCTCCAGTTTAATTGTCTGTTGGTCACTAAGTTCTGATGATCCACTGGAGCAAGGAGGGAACAGTTTTCTCTGTCTTACCAACTGCTGCAAAGGATGCTTTGGTGGTTATCACTTTCTCGTGACCCCCAGTTTTTTTTTTTCAGACTGCATTTGGCATTTTTATCCACTGATTGAGTCCTTCTCAAGTGCTTGGGATAGGCAGGCGTTGATGCTTGATGGTGTTAGCTGTATCATCACAGGATGTAAGCTGTTCTGGTAAGGCTCCCTTTTGCAATTGACTGATAGTGAATTCGTCAATGCTGATGATCTTCAGTGGTGCCCCAGTTGTGTTTTGGCATTGTACCCATGGCACTTATTACTGTTGGTACTGCCTTTGCTTTCTTTTGCCAAAGTCATTCTGTTTTTATTTTCAGGTCTTTGTATTTTGTTACCTTTCCCAGTTCTTTTTCTTCTTTTCTGCTGTTTCCAGGTACTGCTACGTCTATTATCCAGACTTTTTTTGTCTTATTGACAGTTGTTAAGTTTAATGTTGTAGTATCCTGATTGGAGTTTATGTCACTTGAAGTAGCCTGGGGTCCCAATACGCCTCCCAAGTCTTTCTGCTCCTTTCCCATCCCTCTCCTGTGTGGCCTTCGGGAATGGAAATAAAACATAGATAGCAATCCTTAGCTTAACTCTTAAGATTTCATTGCTTTCTGGGAAGAGAGTAGTTCCATCATAGCAGTGGGTTGCATTCTCTCCAAACAACTCTGGTGTGGTTTTAGGTCAAACTACTAACCTTCTTTGAGTTAGGTTTCTGGGTCACTGTATCATGATATGGTGGCTTTATCCATGACCCAGTAAAGCATGTTATATTCAGTAACCTTTCTTTGCTTTTCTAGTTCACTTAGCAAAATGAACCAGGCCTTTATTATTTTGATAGAGTGCTCTTGAGTCCTCTGGATTGTACCTTATCTTGCTACTGCCATTTACCAAGACCTAGTTTGAAATGATACTTACTTTGAATATCCAAATGCTATTCCACACATCAGTAAATCCAAATTTATCTTCTCCCCCTTTTTATTAAAAAAAGCAAAATCAATTCTTGTTCTGAATTATTTAGAAGACAGATACATTCATCACATTTACTTATCAGATATGTGATTTAACCATTCATAGGTGTGCTTCTCAAATATGCAGTGGCATTGGAATATTTATTTATTTATTTGTTTATATATATTATAACTTATTGGACAAGCTGCTTTATTCTATGTCTGTTTTGCTTGTAATCCAAAACCACAATGGTGAGGTTCATACATCATGGGCCTAAATTCAGATAAACCATTTTAGCACTCTGGAAGATATTTAATAATCCTAGCAAGCGGCTTTTCAGTTCAAAAGTTTCAGAATCTAATGCAGAGAATGGAAAAGATATTAAGACTAAATTTTATATCAAAGGTTTTATATGTAAATTTTATATGTAAGGTTAAGAAGGTGGGTATTATACGGTTTTCTTGGCAGCAATGTGGAAGTTGCAGCCTTCTGGGATATTTTTTTTTTTAATCAGCGTTTTTGGGTGAACTCCAACCTAAGTATTATTGATTCTGATTTACCTTCTAAAGATCACTTAATGAGGTGCTGCTACCTGCTGTGATAGTACTGATAATATGTTGTATAACATTTAATAATGGCAAGTTTATAATTTGGCAATTGTAAACCCTACAAAGATGCTTAGAGAATCCCACAAATGATCAATCAATCTTACAAAGGTGCTTGGAGAAATTGGAATTTTTTTCATCTCATTACAATAGTATTTTAATAAGTAAGAATATAATTAAACAGAAATCTCCGAGCAAAAGTTCATGAAAATGCCCTTATATTTAACATAAGAATGAATGTTGTAGAGGTTATGTTTCAAGTGATTGGTGTGGCAGCTACCTTTCTAGATGTTGTCAAAAGGAAGCATCATAAACAGTTTCATGTATTCCCAAAGTACTGGTAAAGCTTGATTTTGATGTGCAGTACTGTAAGTTATAAATATTTCCCAAACTTGAATCACAAGTTTATAATTCAATGAGAGAATTTCTCTTTTTGCATGTTGGTTCTTTGGTAGTCATGAATATAGTAAATTTATCATGTTTTCTAATAAATATGTTTACAATGTCACTCAGGAAAAGTTGGGCTTCTGTCAGACATTGGCAGACTAGTACATTTGCACATCAGTATTTTTGCACTATGCCATTCAGTAGGAAAATCTGCATATAGGGAGAAGAAAAGCAAGGCCAAGGGAGGAAGTTGCTGAAAGATGAATTGATAGCAAATATAAATATCTGCAGTAGAATCAAAATTCTGCTTGATAGCCTTGAAGCTGAATTGTTAAAAATATATACTTAGCCTTTTAAAATTCCTGTTGACTTCTTGTAACCTCTGCAGATTTTGCCTAAAGGGTACAAGCATGAGCAATCATTCTTCTTAACACAAGGGAGATCCTAGGCAATAGGAAATCTTGATTCATCGATGTAAAATAAGTACTTTATACTCCCTGGAGTTCTAAACAGTGGAGAACATGCATTGTCTGAATTAGAAGTACTGATTCTTTTTTAAAAAAAATAAATGCTTATATTACATTTACTTAACCTCAGAAAGATCCCCATATTTGCAAATACATCTGTTACCTTATTTAGCTCTTGTCTCCAAATAACATAAGATGTAGTACTTGTTGCAAACTATCCCTTTTTTTAAGTCAGTGGTAGAGAGGCTGTAGATCCTTTGTCCATTTTCATGGGAACCATAAATACCACTGATTGGCCAAACAGTATTTTCTGAGGTGGAGGGATATATTCTTAGAATTCAGGCGCTGAATTACTGTACTGCATAGATTAAGTCAATTATTTTTTATACAGCCTAACTGGTCTTGAATTGACCCAGTAACAGTTTGGTGTTTTGAGGTGTATATTCCTCAAATATTAAGCAGCTAATATTTCATATTGGGCATATAGACACATTATTGTTGTCTCCTTGTATTTATTGGACATTAGCCAGATTTAATATCCCTAAAAAGTGTTCATTTTTATCCCTAAAAAATGTTGATGGCAGAAAAAGTACCTTAAATTGCTTTTTGTCCCAACCTTTGTGTTTGTATGACAGTACTTTCTATATAGTCTTAGCTACCTGAATTGTGATGTTCAGTGATGAACTTATTTTATTAGGCCTTTTCTCTATTCATTGATTTATCTTTCTTTCCATGAATTCCCTTCCATGTATTTTGGTTTGTTTTGCAACATATAGACACACTCCAATAATGTTTTTGGAGCCAATTTAATTATTTTAGGATTACCAGATCTTGTGTGAAAAATTGGAAAACCACTAGATGGCAGCAAATTTTCTCTTCCTTGCCATTTAGTGGTCACCCTGATTTTCACAACCCTATTCTAATAATCCTAAATTTAATTAATTCTAATACACATGAAAAAGACCAATAAATTAATATATTAAAAGAGAGTTAGCATATGGAATTAGAAGTTGTCATTACTTAACAATACCTCTTTCCATTATATAACCCCCTGCAGTTTATCTGCTGAATTTGACATCAGTGTTCCTTTTGAAAAGGATTAGTATATTAGATAATTATTCACATACTACTAATTTACAGATATCCTTTTTTAAATGAAGTATTAACAATATAACAATTTGACAATGTAACTTAATAACTAGAGTGTTATTGGTTGCCTTTCCTTAAGTAAGTTAAAAAAATGGCTTCATGGTCATATTTTATAGCACATTAATTGGGGTTCTCACACTGAGCAATGGATTGAACTAAAACTTAAATAGCCTCTAACAGCTTTGATTCTACGGGTATGCGACAATAAACTGGATGAGGGCAAACAAAAGAATTTGGAGTTCAGACAAGACAGAGGCATTGTTAACAGGTTATTTGTCAGTCTGCACAAAGGGGATTCAGCCTAGATTTGTGATCTTGTACTAAAGTTCAGGTTGACTGTTCAGAGATACTCCAGGATTCATCACTTACTGGAATTATATCAACCCTTTTTGAAAATTATGATAGTAGTTACCTGATGTTGCAAGAACGAGTGGTTTCAACTCTTCCAAATTACAATTAACATTTACAGACACAACAGGCAGAAAATAATCTATTTGCAGAAATTCTAGGTGCTTCCTAGATGAGCCAACTTCGCCCGAGAAAATGTCTAGCTGATATGTTAAATGTTATATGATTTATTGTCTGAAAAATATCAAGATTTCTCTCTTAAGAAATTAGAATTATCTGAATCTCTCACAGGTATCTAAATTAGGCCAAATATGTCAGTCAGAAGAAAGTTCAGAGTATGGCAGTTTGCATCCAGGAATCTGTAATGGCTTGTCTGGCTGGCAAAAATTCAACAAGTTAAGATTTTTCTTTTTTCACTTCTCTATAAAGGGAAAAAGTAGCTTAATGTTGAGTTTGTAATTGCCATTCATCTTTTGAAAACAGACAAATAACAAGATTTTTTTCTGATCTTGTGAACTTACTGAAGTTCTGCTCATGAAACCTGAAACACAAACATTCCAATATTTACCACATCTTGTTCATTATAAATTCCTTACGCAAAGTCCGAAAATGTACAGGTAGTCCTCAACTTGCAACTGTTTATTTAGTGACCTTTTGAAATTACACCAGCACTGAAAAAAAAAATATTGCTTTTCACAGCTACGACCATTGCAGTATCCCCATGGTCACGTGACCAAAATTCAAACGCTTAGCAACTGAATCATATTTATGACAATTGCAGTGTCCTGGGATCATGTGATCACCTTTTGTAACCTGAGAAACAAAGTGGAGAAGCCAGATTCATTTAACAACCATGGTACTAACTTAACAACTGCAGTGAATCACTTAACAACTATGGCAAGAAAGGTCGCAAAATGGGGCAAAACTCAATAAATTATCTTGCTTAGCAAGCAGAAATTGTGGGCTCAATTGTAGTAAGTTGGGGGACTGTGTCCTGTTGTCTCTTTTTCAAACTGCTTATATAAACAAGTGTAACGATTGTCAGGTATAATCAATCCAGTGGTGGCCTAATCTCGATGAGATTTGAAAATGTGATTTCTTCTGTCCCGTAATGTAGCATGAGAAGACAAATAGTTTATTTTCTGATTTATAGTTGAATGATTATTATTCAACTGTATATAGGCGAACATGTATATAGACTGTATATTGACATAAGCAAACAATGAAATAATTAAATGAGCAGATTTAAAAATAAGGTAATCCTCATTCACTGTCTGCCTTGTTTAGTAATTGTTCATAGTTACAAGAGTGTTGAAAAAATGACTGCAAACAATCCTTGCGTTTGTGATTTGCAGGTCAGTAAAGCAAAGGAAAAACTGAAGATCATAAACACCCTTATGACTCTACTCGGTGACTGCTTATCAATCAAGTTACAGTCTCAGTTGTGGTCACTAAACAAGGGCTCTCTGTAAAAATCAGCATAAGGGTTTTCAAGCTGCATATTGTCTTCCAAGTAAGCAGAAAAATTAGAACAAAAACGAACAGTATGGAATCAAATTGCAAAATATTTGCTTACTGTCAAAGGGAGACACAGATCTATAGTCAATAAATTAATTCCGAAGTCAAAAGCAAGAAAGCAGTTGAAACTAGGCAATAAATTACTGGTATAGTTGGAAGGTGTGCAGGACAGCATACCCCATAAATTTCCTTCCAGCCATTAATTGCTCCCAAAGAACATTATACTAAAGCTGTAGCTCTAGCTATTATTTTCTAATGTAACTTGGCCTCTTTAAGCCTAATGTGGCTGCAAACCTGCTGAGTGCATTTTGTTATTCTCGGATGCAGCACATTTTATGCACTTCCATATTCAGCATTTCTCTGCCTTTTGATATTCAGTTGGACTTCACTACTGTTGTGGCAGACTGGGCAGTTGTACTATTGAATGTGTTTCAGAATCCTTGGCAGAGACTAGTGAGGACTGATTCTGGCCCAAACTAACCCAGAGGACTTGATGAGATTATCTCATCTATCTTCTTTTAGAAGTTCCCTCAGTTGTGGCTAAACAGTATTGTTTTTAAAAAAATATTTTAACATCTGAACAGAATCTGCCTTTCTAAAACTGAAATCTATTGTTCCGTATCCTAAAACTATAGAATGAGAGAGAACAGATATATAGGGATTTACTACCATTTCCCTTTTGGTCTTTTCTTCTAAAACCCAGTTTTTTCTCCATAATTTTTCCCCTTGGTATTGTTTGTAAGGTTCCATAATACTTTTATGTACCCTTCTGGTAACATTTCTCTGACACCTTATAGGTGGTTTTTTTTTTTTCTTGTCAAGAGGTTCTTTAAACCTTTACCATGCTGCAATCACATGCTTTTGCTGGTCTCTATTTTTCCTCATTGGAATTATGTGTAATTCTGCTTTTAGTGTTTCTCTTTTTTTGGAAACCTGACTAACTTAATTTTAGATTCTCTTGTCATAAAATTTTACTTATTGCTGCTTCCAGTTTATCACTACCCAGTCTAAAAAAAAAAAAACCAACTAAGGTGTACCATTTTCAGCTTTATTTTCTACTAAAATTAAGAAGTTCGGTGTCACATATCCATTTTACATTATCATTTCTTCTAATATTTTCATTTTTAGAAATTTTCTTCTGAAATCAAATGTAATCATGTTGGAGATTTTGAACAAGTCTGTACATGTATTTAGAAGGTTATAATATTTTAATCGGCGTTCTTAACTGGTGTAGTTAACTTTTAGGTTTCAGGCAAGATTTTAGGTGTTATGAAATATTTTTTATTCAGTGTGGTGTCACTCCTTGATTCTTTGGCTAGCTTTCATTTTTTCTGTGGATTTCTAATACTTGCTGTGTCTAATAAAAAGCATTCCAATGGTCTCATTTGACCTGGAAGCTTCTAATATTTTCATATAGAGAGAATATATTTGGATTTCCTGGGAAATGTCCTTGTCCTTGTGGCTTTCTTGATGCTCATTTCCGAGAATTACATGTTTTTCTTTGAACAGTCACAAAAAAAGATTCAACCTTCTTCTCTAAGATTCCTTGCATTCTGTCATCTTTTTTCTCCCCCCAAATCAATTTAAAAGCTGCCATGCCAGTCTTCTCACATTATGTGCTTGCAGTTTGGTACATCTTGTTTCAGGTGCCACCCATTCTTTTGTAAAGACCTGGCTTATCCCACAAGATATCCAATGCCTCATGACTCTAAATCTTTCCTTCTGGCTTCATTATGTCAACCATGCACTGAGACTACTCAGCCTTGCTTGTCTAATTGGCCCTGTGCGTTGAACAGTCACGACTTATCTGATAAAAACATTTCTATTAAATAGCAAACCATCTTGAGGTATGAATCATATCTTTTGAATTAAGTCTCTTTTCTAGGTGATTGAAGTCATACAGGTTGATTAGAACTCAGTTAACTAAATATATTACCTCCCCATCTCCTGCATGAATATATATTTATATATATATATATATATATATATATATATATATATTATATATAAAAATATAAACACACACACACATATACATACACCATGTTTAACCACAAAGATCCCTGTTTACAAAGCATCTGTCTTCCCAAATCAGATAATCAGAATATCCTTAGCCATGACAACTTAAATTGATGAAAAAAGACAAATGTGGCAGACAAGATTTTTATTATTTTTTCTTTGGCAAAACAGGATTTTTTAATTTTGGTCAGAATCAGAGAAAATTTTCCTATGATGATTCCAAGTTTATTTAGGTAAAGCAATCTGTTGTGGTCTTTCTTTGTGGGAAACAATATCAAAGATCCACCAAATACTACATAAGTTCTCATCACAAAGTCTCTTCAGTCAAGCTCAGCCTCTGGTGACTTTTGGCAACAACGTGACTCTGACTTATTTGGGATTTTTTCCTCCCAAGTTCCTTGTTTACCCAATTGCCCTAATATTATTACATCCAGGTATTAACCAGGTCTGGTGGCTTTTCAATTTACTTCTAATCATGGTCATCCAAATAATTGTAGAAGTCTACATGTAAGCTAAGTTTCTTAAAAAAGAAGATATATGAAGGTATGATGTAAAAGTGTTCTAGTATTGACTATAATTGCAGGTCAGTGTGTAAAATAATACTTGCAATTGACTCAACTTTGGTTAGAAATTTAGTTCAGATGATTTCTTTGAAAACAACAAAGCTGGTTGGATCTGATATCTATTTTATTCTGATAAATCAGTTTTTGAAGTACTTCATTGTCATTTATATTAAAAGCAGGGTAAATGGGAGGACATTGTAAATATCTTCCTGTTTTCAGCTGATTCATGCATACTGTATCTTAACAAGTCTAATTTAATGATTATAGATCCTTAAATGAATTTGGCACACTCTGCTTCCTTAATTCTTCACCCTACCCCAATTGTTGCTATGTTGTTGAAGAATTGTGAAAAAAAGTATTACTACTGGATTTATTGCAAAACCATTTTTCAAGGTAATATATTCTATTAATTGTATGACTCACATTTTTTTAAAAAAATCTAATTTTGTGACTTCTTGTCACATGTGCGCCTTGGAAATGCTTGTTGTTCTTCTGTAGAATTAAAGGTCTTTAATTATATATATATATATATATATATATATATATATA
>BLBF01000054.1:4028888-4109270 GCA_015471245.1 Laticauda colubrina | reverse complement strand
ACAGCCAATGGCTTCCACAAAAACAAAATCACCAACTTGATCCACAAAAACACACCAAGACATAACAGAGACCTAGAAGATCAACAGATCCATGGAACAGCTGTCCTGCCCTACATAAGAGGTACCACAGATAAAATCAGTAAGATACTACACAGGCATCACATCAAGACTGCCTTCAAAACAGACAAAAAAATAGCAGCCATCCTGAGGAACCCCAAAGACAAAATTGACCTGGAAAACCAAGGCATATACGAAATTCCCTGTACATCATGCCCGGCCACATACATTGGACAGACCAATAGAAGAATAAGTACCCGCCTAGATGAACACAAAAATGCAGTAAAAAAGCTGGAACACACCTCCTCACTAGTCCAACACATGAAAACCACAGGTCACAACATCAACTTCAATGGCACTAAAACCCTGGCCACTATAGAAAACCCCAGCCACAGAATCATCAGAGAAGCCATAGAGATTGAAAAAAGACCTGACAGCATGAATAGAAGAGATGATTCCACCAGACTGTCAATCATTTGGAAGCCTGCACTCTCAAATAGAAAGATCTCCATGCCACAAGCCAGGCAAACACCTGGGCAAAAACAGACTCCCTCTGATAGCTCCAACCTAACCCCCCCACCAGGCACCCAGGTGAAACCCATCTTGCTAACGAATAGCAGCTTGCTAATGAAGAGCAGCCGTCCCTTCACACGGAGCCAAGCTGCACTAAAAGCCTCCAACACAAGAACAGACTGTTGCCAGCCAATCAAAGCCACAAAACAGACAGAAGAAACCAGGAACACCAATCAATCAAACTCCAAGTCCAATGAAACATATCCAGGCTCCCAACCAATCAGAATGGACCAGCCTCAAATTTAAAACCAGGAGCTGTAAGACCCATATCCATACAGAAGCCTGAAGATGGCAGATGAGATTCTGCTGAAACATTGCTACAACTTTAACAGAACTACAATGACGTGGGATAATACCCGAAGGAAGCTGAACAGCACACACACACACACACACACACACACATATATAAATATAAATATAAATTCATATTTATTTGGAACTGCATGAAGGACAGTGTGTGAACTGCACGAAGATGACATTTGTGTTTAAACAGGAACTGTTGGTTCAGCTGAGGAAATCACTGTTGCAAAAGAATAATAGGCAAGTGCACACTGGTTGCTTTAAGGCTGTGGCTACTGCATAAGAAGAAGAAAAAGCAGCCTGTGGTCTTTGGGCCACATATAACTTAAGTTTAATATAGTTTTGCCTTTAGGCTAACATCAGAAACTTTGTATAATTAGTACATATAGCACATTCAGTAGTTTCTGTCTTGGTGTGCATCCTGAGGAGGGTGATGTAGAAAGGGCTGCTACAACTTCCTACCTGTCAATGACTACTTCAGCTTCAATCACAGTAATACAGGGACAAACAATAGATACAAACTCAAAGTAAACCGCTTCAAACTTAATTACAGAAAATACAACTTCAGCAACAGAATGGTCGATGCCTGGAATTCACTACCTGACTCTATTGTTAGATCCTCAAATCCCCAAAACTTTAACCTTAAACTGTCAACTGTGGACCTCACTCCATTCCTAAGAGATCTGTAAGGCCGCGTGCATAAGGGTATCAGCGTGCCTACCATTCCTGTCCTACTGTTACCATTTATTCGTACTCATTTATTATGTATATACTTATACCTGTTTATACTTATATGTTTATGTGTTATGTTCATGTCTATACTTATTTTCTCATAAGGCTTGACTAACTAACTAAATAAATAAAATGTTGGGGAAAGGGAACAAAAGGATGCTAGAGACTCTTCTTCCACCCACAATTTGCTTTAATTCTACTCATCTTTGACACATGCCCATCTGCATATTCTTCTCAAGGAAATTCAGCTTTCAACTAGAAAATGTTGCCAACCTCGGCAACCCATTGAGATCAGTTTTCAAGAAACTTAGTTCTGTAATCAATGCACAATTAGAGCTTCATGATGGAAACATTGGTTCAAATATATCTGATGGTATACATAATGCTATCAATTAGGAGATTGCTGGGTTGCAATCTTTTGATTCTTCTAGAAGTGATCTCTCGATTTTGCACACGCTATTATTTTGCTTTAGTCCCTTTTGTTTTCAAATTCCTCCTTCATTATTCCACAGAAGCATTAATTTAGTTAAGTATAAGGCTGTGTTTAATTTTATCATACAGTTCTCATTTATATCCCTTGAAGAATACTTTATTTTTTTCTCTCCCTTTCATGCTTTAGGAGAAGTCGATAATTACTGATTCAGCTGTGGAAGTCCTAGAACTGTGGTTCTTAGAATGGCATGGAATTACTGACTGCTAAGTAAGTTGATAGTATTTGCTATACATTTGTGTGAAAGAAGCAGATTATTTAAATGTATACAATAGAAGGCTGATCTGATGTAGCATGGGGCCAAGTCAAAGATATTTACTTTGATTTTATTGTTAATTATTGGGTCGAATAATCCGCTCCAACATTTTGAAATAATTATTGCAAACATATTTTAATAATAGAATAGTCTTGCTTGCTATGTTGTAGAAGCAGTCACTTATGCTAAATGGATGTTCAAAATCTTTGCACATTGGATTGCATTATTTAAAGACTAGAAATCTGAAATTGAATGGTTGAATTTCGCACACAGGCAAAAACTGCCAAGGTGTTGGACTATTGACTCATGCTTTTCTTTCCCGTTACTGTAACAGAATTGGATATGTTTCTCAATCTTAACTCTCTTTTAGAACATGAAATTCTAGCCCTCATTCTTCATAAATGTCTAAAGACAAACATTTTCCTAAATTGGATATTACAGTGTTAAATATTTGGCTTTTAGATTATATATTGAAATAATTGAAACTTAGTATAGCAAGGCATACAGTAACATTCTGTAATTTTTTAAAAAATGAAATAATTATTACATTTGGAAGCTTGCTGCTGGAAATGAGATTTATAAAGAGATTTATTCCCTGTAAGTCATATCAATTCCAGCAATTTTTCAGTAGAACTTATTTATCCACAGGGTTGGCACATATATAAATATAGAAAGTTGCTATGCATTTTCATCTAATCATTAGCTACTGTAACTCAGTATTATCAAAATTGATCAATGGCTTTTCAAGAATTTAGTATTTATGCAACAATTCAGTTTTTCAAAGAATGTGTTCAAATATTTGTATTTTGATAGAGCTGAGAGAAATTTGAATAAGCTGTAAGCATCTGTAACTCAAGTTCTTGTGTGGTTAGAAGTGGCTAGCTGCACTATGTGGAAAAGTTTGATTAAGCCTAGAAGACTAGGCTCCCAATTTCTGAAATTATACATAACACTTGAATGGATAAACAAAGAAAATTGTTTCATTTTAGGATGCCTGTGAGACATTTGCTTTTGGAGAAGAGAAAAAAACAAGCTAGGTTCAAACACTCAAACAGAAACCAAGATACTTTTTGCATGTCTTATGAAAATCTAGCATGTAAATTAGGTTGATTTCAATTGTTCTATTTAAAAGCCCAGGTTTATAATTTGCTACCTTCCCTTAATTGTTTTTTATTTTCCCTTTTCAAAATAAGCTTTTTTTTTTTTTTGACATTTGGATCTATTGTTTTAAAAGATAATTTCTCACCATAGTTGAGGCCTTCCACAAAAAGGGACGAATTTCTCTTCTCCTTCTGCTGTTGCTTTATCTTAAAGCGGAAGTTATTTGAATAACTATTTCTACTAAATAAATGTTGCAATAAATAATAAACAAATTCTTCATTTTTTTTCTTTACAAAGATGTGTTTTTTAAAAAGAAATCCACCATTTTAAAATACAAGGTATTGTTTTAGAGAATACCGTTTCTGTCAGGAGAAGACCAAAGGAAATACTGGGAGAATTAATCATGTGATTGAGAATTTGAGCTGCCTGTCAGATGGTAAGTAGATTGTCATGGTTCTGAAAAATAACACAATTTCTGTTTTACTTAAAGAAAGACCCTGAATAACTCATAAATATCCTTAATGTAATAAGAATGGGTATTTCAGAAGACTCATTATTTTGTCAACTTTTGCGAATACTCGCTCCTACCAATCTTCACCTTCAGCTAAATTTCATGTGCATTATTAAGCTTTTGGAAAATGACTAACCAGTTTGAAAGATTTTAACTAAACAACATGTTCACAAGAAAGTAAAAACATTTGTGTTTTCTCTACTTTAATGTTCTGACAAGACATTTATATGCCAGTATATATAGAACTTAGTTCATGAGCTTATGGGTTCTTTATTTGAGCTTTATCTTTGAGCTTTATGTGGTGAAATATCAGCACCGTGGACAGTGACTTATCAGTTTTGAAATGTTTATTTCTTTAATTTATACAAACATGCAATTGACCTGGAAGCTATTCCCAAAAATGGAGTACTCGTATGGTTTCTCACCCGTGTGGACCCTTTGGTGCCAAATGAGATGGGAGCAGTCCTGGAAACACTTCCCACAGATTCCACAAGAGTAGGGTCTTTCATCGGTGTGGACTTTATACAAACATGCATGTGCGCACGCACATACATGCATATGAAAGGAGAAAGGCTTAAAACAAAACAATTCAAATCTTAAAGCAATTATCTGTATATTTGAGAAACATGTTCAGCTAAGATCCTAGTTGGGTTATTGCAGCATTGATTAAATAATTGATCTACTCGAAGATCCCAACTAAGAGGTTGTATTGCATTTGCTAAATGAAATAGGAAGAAATCTGTGATCACTGTAAGAAGAACAGAAATAGAAGTGATTGTAGCAGAGTTTAGGACATTGTTTATCAAATGACTGATTTCATTTATGTTTAGAATAATATCAAAGAAATTGTCTGGTTTTGTTAGATTGGTCACACTGCAAATACTTTGGTTTCTCTTAAAACATGATAAATACTTTAATAAAAATTGATTTGTGTTGTACATTGTTACCTTTGTTTGTGATCAGCTCTTGAGATAGAATTAAGCAGCATATAACATAAATCCTAACTGAAAAGTAAGATTGGGTTTAGGCTTTTTGATCTATAATGTAAATTCCTTAATAAGTAAGTAACTGGACAGTTTCAAAATGCAAACAGAAGCTAGAATTCTTCTTCTCTAGACAGTGTATACCTAGAAAATCTGTATGTCCAAGAAGTAACTGCAACTCATTCATATACTGCAATCTTCAGTTGCTCTTTTAAGATTAGATTTCACAAAACACTTTACTTGCTCTTGCTTAAAATGCAACGCTGGATCAGCAACTGTACATGAATTTTAACAACTGTTTATGAATTTTAACAACTGTTTTTAGCAAGTCCAATAAGTGGGGTTTTAGGAATATTGTTCAGGGATGCTTTTCTTCGTATAGATGTGAAGCCAGGGGACTTCAGAATATTACCACTTCCACAGAGTTTTCTTTCTGTGCTTGTGGCATAAGATTTTGTCTTTTATTGTGTCAGTCAGTCACCTGGGGATCTTTATGTTATGCCAGTAAGGATAATCATTGCCTTTAAAACCTAATCTAATTGTTGACCACTGTTTGTCCTCAGAGTACAATGGTGATTATAATGGGAATGTTGGTCACTAAGTAATGAAGTTGTAAAATATGGCATCACATGCCCACCCTTAATGATGGCAATCTTGGTAGTCCTAGTTGCCATCATTAAGTGGGATGAAGACCTGTAGCCTAGGAAACAGTCTGATAAGAGACAGTTCATTTTGCAGGTGGGGAATTGTAAACATTTCAGAAGGGACCCTCCCTAGTTTTCCAGAGGCTAAAAAGAGAAGAGGGGAAAAATACTTTCAGTCTTGCAAGATTTTGTTTATATAACCTTACAGCTAAGAAGGTTCAGTTCATCCAGGTGTGTTTCTTGTCTGGACTATCTTTAAGACTGACAGTCATAACCTGTACACTTCTATATAGACCCCATTGCCTCTATGCACTGTATAAGCAACTAGGAGCATGACTGGCTCAGGAATTCTGGGAGGTGAAGTCCACAAGTCATAAAAGGGCCATAGTTGCCCATCCCTGAACTAAAGCAACAATTGTACAACCCAAGGCAGAGATTTGTAACATAGCATGCTGAGGATTCAGTTCACCCCTTGCTAACAGAAAACCTCATCTGATTGTTTCATGTCGCTGTTCAATAGCAGTGGGGGGAAAAAGAGCTCTGAGTCACCCCATTAAGTTAGGGTCTAGGGTTGTCTCTCTCTCCAATGCCAGTTAGAACTCTCCTACTTGAAGGAAGGAGAAGCACTGCAAAACTGGGCCTCTCAACCTCCTGAGCTGATTTAGAAGCTGCTAAGGAATCCAGGAGAGCCTGAATGGATGTATCACCTCCAGAAGTCATCCACAAATGCAATACTGTTTTGGTACTGATTGGAAAGAAGTGTTGATAAGGAATAGCAGACACTACCTTCTTTGCTAAATTGTTTTCTTATAATGTCTGAACAAGGAAAATACAGTTTAAGTATATTCTGGAAGTCGGCATCAAAATACCCTTTGCAAGAACTGCTTGTGCAGATATGGGAAACGGTGATTTAAGAATGTGAAAGAAATGAAATATACAAGTTTGTTGCTCATTGTTATTCCAATAACACATAGGAAAGGGGTTTGGAATCAAGAACACTCTATATAAATTAAACTTTTATGTCTTCTGGATGCTCTTTAGAGTAACTGGTAGAAAATGAAATTGACGTGGGCCTCATGGACCATGTATTAATTTAAATTATTTATTTTTGTGTGGGTGGCCAGGACTACACGCACATAAGAACTTCAGAGAGAACTAGAATGTTGATCAATTTCACAAGTAATAGTTTTGTAAGTTAAATAGTTCTCCAGGGTCAAAGAGCTGCAGAAAATTATACCTTTTAGGATTTTTCTTTCTGGTAAATGGAATAAATGAACTTTGTGACTCACACATTAAAAACTAAATATATTTTCTTCATCTCATCTTTCAGTATTTGTATTCCTCTATTCAGCCTCAAAATAGGAATCTTTGTTATAAAAAGTAGTAGTTGCTCTCAGGCTTGTAGTCCAAAATGGCATACAATAAAATGAAGGGAGAAGATAAACATGGTTCATGCATCCATATTGTATCCTGGTGGAAAGAAAGATGTAGAAATTTACAGTATAATACATTTCATGCAGTAATGTATGGAATATATAAATTACAGATTGTTTTTGGTGTCTGAACTGAAGCATACATGCTTTGGATAGTTTGGTTAGTGCACAGAACGAAATGGTATTCCCTAGTTATGTGCATAGAATGGAATGAGGGATTTTATTGGGGGAGGGAGGATGACAATGGGTAAGAGCTAAATATATCTGTGTTGACAGATGAATGGAGGCAGGAGAAGAAGGGACAGTGCTGGGACAATTTGGAAAAGGTGGCTTGGTAAGATACACACTGTATTGCAGTTTTTCTCAGCCTTGGCCACTGTAAGAGAGGTGGATTCCAACTCTCAGAATTCTTCAGCCAGTCAGCAGGCTGGGGAAATCTTTAAGAGTCCACCATTCTTGAAGTGGCCAAGGTTGAGAAACATTGCTGTGGTAGGACCATAATGGGAACAGCTAAGGAGAGAGAGGGAAGGAAAAACACTGACAAGATTGAAACTGGACATGCTGGGAGATATGCCATGCTGGAAACTGATGGGTAGATGCTAGAAGAAGAAGGCATTGCATGCCACCTTTGCTCTACTCACCTTATATAAATTTTGTTTCATCTGGAACATGGAACAATCAAACCAAAACCAGAAATAGGTTAGTAGAATTTCCGGAATGTAAATGTTTGTTCTGAGTTTGAAACAAAGCCTATTTTCTATTTCATTCACACCATGAAAGGGAAGACCAGATAACAATTTCACCTTCAGAAAAGACAGTGCCCCAGCTCCAGTTGTCATAGTAACTGCAAGTGAAGGTGACAGTTTTTCATTGTGTTTCTATTTCATAGGGCAGCTGGTCATTTTGAAATTCTGTATACGTTCCCTATAGTGCCCTGTCCAGAATTTCAGTGCTGTAGAAGTGAAAATATAAGCATAGATTTCAGCATGGAAAAAAATCTAGGTCTTGACATCTTTGGTTTTATCATGAGTTGTATTTGGGTATTTAAGTGAATATAATGCTTCTAACAGAGATAAGGAAAAGGAAGTTCAAAGAACAATGTTAAATTATATTTACTTGCTCTTAACTATCTCTCATTTTTCTTCTATATTTATTCATGCTCCAATTATGCTTTTTGAAATCATAGAATAAGGATTCCGTTTTGCAAACAACCTCCCTCTGATAATTTATAATGCTGGGAAATTGATATTTTAGCATCCAATTCTGGCTTTAAATGCATTTGTTCTTAAGACTTCATCTTGTGTAGCCAGACTTAGCCCCCCCCTTCTTATACTTTCTTGCTACTAATCATTGGAAGGTCTTGTTATCTAGTTTACCAGCTAATTTTTTTATGTACAGGCCATGGAATACTTTACCTTGCCATGCCTCTTTCCTGTTCTTCATTGGTTTTTCTTGTAGGGCAGTTTGGTCTCTTCACTACTCAGAAAACCGACATGGTATACTAGTTTCAGTCCATTTTTTCTTTTTCTTTTTTTCTTTTTTTAATTTTATAACAAACAAGACAACTAATAAAACTTTTTTTCAATTGTACCTGTCATGTACACAATATGTCTTGTACATATTATATACATATATCATATGTCATGTACACAATACTTATAATCCTTTCCTCTTAAATTTACATTCATATTATATTCTAATCAACAGTCTATATCATATTCTAACATTATTATGCTGTCATTAAAGTTTTAATTTCAATTCCAGGCTATCTTTAAAAGCAAAATCTCAACTCTTACTATCAGTGTATTTTTTCACTGTACTTCAGATATTCTCCCAATGGCATTTTTTTCTTCTACAGTTGTCTTACGTACTTGCAACATTCTACACCCAGCCATTTTTCTTGGTAAGTAGAGTCTGTCAACATTCCCAAGTGAATGAAGGGCCTGATTCATTGTCATCATTTTTCTGGTCTTATCCAGGCCATTTAGTTCTGCTTGCGTCCAGTCCACTATTCCAACTGTGTATCTAATGATTGGAATTGCCCAGGTGTTAATTGCCTTAATGGTGTTTCTTTCATTGAGTTTGGACTTTTAACATCTTCTTCACCCTCATGATATATTTACGTCTGACTTTCTTCTTGATTGCAGTGTGCATGATGTTGTCGTGTTGAAGTATGTTGAAGTATACTTCAGCCGAGTTGAAGTATGCCTAGGTATTTGTAGCAATTGCCTTTACCCAGATTCTTGATGTTATTTATATAGGGCATTTCGATTCCTTCAGTTTTCCTTATTTTTCCCCTGTTGATAATGGGGGTGGCACATTTGTACAGTTCAAATTCCATTTCAGTATCTTGGCAGTATACATGGACAGTGTTGAGTTGCAATTCTATTTCAGATAGTGTTTTTCCATATAGCATCAGATTGTCCATGTAAAGGTGTGATCGCCTATCAGATGTTCTTGAAAGAGTCCTCTCTCAATATTAACCTTTCTCAGTTTATCATCATTGACAAGCAACTGTGTCTTGCATTCTTCTACTGATCTTTGCACAAAGCTTCTGATGTTTCTACTGACTCCTTTTATTTCTATGCAATTGATTATTCAATCATGTGGCAGGGAATCCAGTGCCTTCCTATAATCAATCCAAACTATATTCAAGTTGGCCTTCCTTCTCTAGCAGTTCTCCCAAAACATCTTGTTTTTTAAGAGCTGATCTTTCGTTCTTCTGCTACTTGGGCTGTTTCCTTTCTGTTCATATGGAAAGAGTTGATGCTGTTGGACTGCTTCAGCTACCACATCAGTTAACAAGGTTGGTTTGTAGATAATTGGCTTTGCCTATGTTTTTTTTTAATATACCGGCCATGTAATACTTGCTTATTATGTAGGTTTTGCCAGAGGTTAGCCAATATTCAATTTCACCTTCCCCCCAGTATGTTGTTAAGCTGCTTGTCAACAAGTAGGTATAGATCAATCAGATATTTCAACCAAAAACCATGCAGTGAATCTTCACTTGGTGCTGACTAATTCTGGGTCTTCTTTGCCCTTTTCTTCACCATTGCTGCTGTTGTTACAAATTCTTTTATTTCCCCCTTTTCTTTATTCTCACCCACCTCCTTTATCCAAGCTGCAGTCTTATTATATTACTATATTTCTTTGGGTTGCCCTGAACTTTACTGTTTATTCTTTGTGAGGTATCGACTAGTTCACTAGATCAGTCTCTCCACTGATGGATTGGAAGATATGTTTCTGATTTGACTGAAATTGGTGATTCTGCCTATAGTGTGCAGTTTGAGTTTCATATCTGATTTTCTTGGTATAACTGTTATTTATGGTTTTGTTATTTCTAATGCTTTCTTAATCTTGTTTCTAGGTGATATTTCTTGATCGAGTGTTGTTGCTATTCAGTTTCTTTTATTTCATCTGTTCTAGCTTGCTTGTATCTGATCTTAGCATGCTGGTCTTATTTTCCAGCCTGATCTTCCATTTGAGTGGTGACAGTTGTTATTATTTTACAAATTCAGTTCTGAACATAAGAGATGCCAGGGTTTATAGAAAAACAGTTGTTGTTCTCTGTGTTAATTAACTTTCTGTGATACCATATATTAAGTTGTAAATTATATCTGAATATATAGAGCAAATAAAATGTTTTTCTCTGTTCGAATATAAATGTTCTTTATCATAATTCTGGTGAATTATTTCCTTTTTTACGGATCTGCAGCTCTTGGATCTTGTGTGCCTGATGAAGTGTGGCCATTTGATATCTAGCAAGTGTTTGAACATAGAATATAGTGACTAATATGCAGTTAGACAATGTTCATGGTGAGATTAAATAAAACAAATTGGAGATGCAGCTTAAGCAGCTGATTATTATCACATACAGAAACAAAGAAGTCAGAAATTTGTCTTCCGTAATGCTTCTTATCTATCCTTCTTTTGGATTGTATTCATTATTAATGAGGAACTCCTACCTGTAACCATTTGTTTGAAGAGAAAAGTATATATTCTAGTGTCGCTGTTGAACAGAAGGCTGCATTGACTGATTCATTGTCCCTTGAGGAGCTAATACAACAACAAATGTTCTTGAGATATGAGAACATTTGAACAACTGAATAAAACTTCTTGTCATAGACCTTTGTATATGGAATGATGTGGATTGTGTATAAATAACAAAAGGAAGATAGCATGTGTGGAAGAAATAATCAGAGTGTAGACTATAGAAAGCAGCAATGTTTTTTCTGCTTTCTCAAGAAGAACTTACCAACTTACCTTAGGTTAACTCCAATTACTAGTGCCATCGATTTTCTCTGCCTACTTTTCAGCTGATTGTGAATGATCACTAAGGGAAGGCTTAGTGTTGTACTGCTCACACTCTGTGACTCTTTATTTAGTGACTTTATTAGTGACTAATAAAATATTATTACCTGAATATATGTTTTGGGTTTTTCTCATATGGGTACCTTTACTTTTTGAAAAAAAAAATGCTTTTTATTAAAGTTTCACAATGCTAAAATATAAGATCAAGTGAAATCATAAAAAAAGAAAACAAAGGAAACAAATTAAAAAGAAAAAGATTAAAAAATAGAAAAGAAGAATAGTTAAGGAAGCAGCTCCTGTTCTTCCTTGCAACAAATATAGGTCAGTTAATTTTTCCATACCCACTATGAAATTACATATGTGGTTTACTTCTTCCCATAAGTATACCCCCATCTTATCCATTCTCAAACCCAAATGCTGTAATTGCTGTTCAAGTGTCAGCAAAAATTCCATAAAAATGGGTGCTTTTACTTTTTGATGTGCATGTATCCATGGAGGAAAGAGAAATGAAATTCTAAGCATATTATGCTAATATTTATGGAGTAAGTCAAATTTTAGTTAAATAAAAGTTGGTGATGATGTCCAGTTTTTGGGATACCAATGGGAATACACACCCTGTGTTAGGCCTTGATTTTGGACTTCCACAAGGTCAATAATTCTACCATCAAACCTCAAAAAAAAAAAAAAGGTAAAAGACATAGCTACAGAAGACACATACCTAGTCTTTCTAGTGGACACAGAAGGATGGGCCTGTGTGGCTTTGTGGGTGAGGAACCCTAACTCTGCAGTGGCCAATTGGAACCCAGCTGGTTGCCAACCCTCTGAAGACATACTGTAGAATGGCTACATTTTATTTCCTCATGGAAAATCATTTTCCTGCTGGTTTCAATCTGCTTTATTTTTAAGTAGCAAACAAAATGGAGGATCCATTGTGAGGATTGTCCTCAACAAATGGTAAATGAGCATTAGCAAACTGATGATAGTACCATCTAGCACATCTGTAAGACCCACTGATGTCATGTAGATGTTAAATAGAAGTCGAGAGGGAGAGAAAAGCCATGAAGGACATCCCCAGAATAGAGGCCTCTGATTTGACCCCTTTCTCCCATCAATGTTGATTGAAATAATCCTGGAGAAAGGAGAAGAATTGTAGTACAGTGTCTCGATTCCCAATTCTCTGAGCCAGCCCTGGCTGTCTAAAAGCTGCTGAGGGATTAAGGAGCACCTAGGTGGATGTACCCTGTCAAGCACAACCATTAGTGTGTCAGTATTATGGCCAGACCTGAATCTTGATTGAAAGGGGTTGCTTTTATTAATTATTATGGCTCAACTATGGACTTTTTTTTGCATAAGGATATATCTTTTTAGTTTAGCTGCAATGAAATAATTATGGATGGAACAGTTAATCAAGTTTTTGATTTATTAAATTATAATATAGTTCCACCCAGTGGCGAGATTCAAATTTTTTACTACTGGTTTTGTGGACGCGGCTTGGTGGGTGTGGCAGGGGAAGGGTACCATAAAATCTCCAGTCAGAGGTGGTATTTGCCGATTCGCTGAACTACTCAAAATTTCCACTACCAGTTCTCCAGAATTGGTCAGAAACTGCTGAATACCACCTCTGGTTCCACCTAAATTTATTTCTCTTATGTAGAATATGTTACAAGCTTCTGTGCTGGAATTTAACATGGCAAATATATGACAACTTTTTATACTCCCCCCCCCCCGCCTGTTTGCATTTTTTTTAAAAAAAATCTTGATCCTGAATAAACTGCATAGATAAACATAATATATGCAACAATAACACAAAACAGTTTGTTAAAAACACTTAGCAAATTGAATATTTACGGAACTAATAAATTATTAGCCTTCCACAAGGATTATATAATGGTATCTTATTGTGTTGAATGAAATGATGCAGCTAAAAAGGCAATTTTTTACAATTCTTTTTTTTACAATTTTTGCAATTCTACAGCAATTTTTGCAATTCTTTTTCTTTGAATTGTCTTAAATACCCTAATGAAACTCCACCAGAGTTTAGAAAACAACACATAGAATTCCTAATCTGAATTTTTTTAAATGAATCACCTATATCCAGCCAGTTAAAACATCCTGAATAGTTCAACCCAGTGCTACTTCAAATTCATATTTGAAGACAGGAATTCTGATTTTATCTTCTCTTAACACAAACAATACTGTATAAATTTATAACCCATATTTAAAATCTGATATATCATTTGACTCCTTAGAAATTGAGTAATAATCCTTGTATTCCATTCAGCACATAGAAAAATTACATGTTATCCTAATTTCTCTTTAGCTGTTTAAGAGGTCTATTTCTAGAAGGATTTTTTTCCAGGCTTGCTTAAAATTGATCTATATTTGTTTTTCTTGGTCTGGGTACTCTGCTCTTGGCTTGCACATATAATCAGTGTTTAAGTGTACATAAGAACAGTTCCAAACTGAAGAAAGCTTGTTTTGTGGTTTTTAAAAGCATAAGAATAAGCAAAAGCAAGATACTGTATATTATTACCTTGTATATCAGCATTGTATAGACTGGTTGCAATATTCTCCCTGCTGTTCTAATTAATTAAAATCAGCCAATCAAGTTTTAAAACCATTTGAAATATTACAAGAGGAAGTTGGATTATCTCAAATGGCAGAATAGCAGTGTGTTCAATTTCAAGCATCTTTGATTTCATGGTTTTGTTCAGATGAATTCATTTTAAGGGAGGTGGCTAAGGAAAGTTTTGGAGAATAAAGAAAAGAAGTTGATAATCTTAGAAAATCATAAGAGAATCTGAGTTAGAAGATAGGTAGCTACTATTCTTCAATAACTGGAGAAATTTTAATTTGGATCTCAATTTCTCTGAAATCAAGTCATCCTCATTCTCAGAAATTATTGACTTGACTATTATGACATGCAAACAAGTTCTGGATTAGCAATAATGTTATCCATGAATGCCAGAATGTCAATGACAATCTCCCTTTCCAATTACAAAAAAATAAATAAATAAAAACAAACCCTCCAAATCTCTTACATTGCCAATCAGCTGAGAGATTGATATTTTTAAATAAAATCTGAAATTTGGTTATGAACTTGCAAGATGTTGATGATCTCACACTAGATTGTAGGGTAAAATTGAATGTTTGCAAGATTTTTTTTTAATGGGCGACTTGCGCCATTGCACAGAATTTCATGAAGGCCTCCAGCACATGATGATCCTTGAAATAATGAAAGTTCAAGTTACCAACTTTGCATTCAGTCATTCTACAACTGCAAGAAACAAGAGATCTGTCAGTTGATTCTCGTAAAAAGAATAAAATAACCTTTTCACACATGATAATCTAAATAGTTCATTTTTGTACGTAAGACACATTCGTTATGGCTTATGGCTACATGAATCACTTAGTAATTCTCAATGTGGAATTACCGTAACATGCAACAGATGTTTTGAAAGAAGATAGAATTGGAATAGCTAAGGTCATAGAAAAACTTGAAAAAAATGTCAGGCAGAAAAGATTAAATCAGCATGTGGAGGTGTAATAAAGCTGATGTTGCTACTCATGCCTATGCACAAGCATCTCAATGAATGGTTAGCACCTGCTAGGAGTTAAGGGTCAATGAAATTCAACTGAAGTTGGACTTAGTCTTCTTGTGGCTACATAGGGATTCTAGGCTGATCCCTCTTAACTTCGTTCCCGGGTTCTGTCACTCCTTTTACAGAAATTAACAGAATGAGCTGGAAGAGAAAGTGTAATAATAAATGTATGTAAAATGGAAATAAGATATTAGAAAACCTTTTTTATAAGCTGCTTTTAACATAATTGACATAAATTATTGCATTCTACATCACTGCATGTATTGTATTTGAGAAGTGCTCGACTACAACGGCTATTCTCCTAGCTAATAACTTACCCAACTGTTGAGAATATGATGTTGCACTCCCTTACAGCTGAATAGCACCACACAGGAAAGCTTTGTCTAATGTGTAGAATGTTTTGAAGACACCAGTAAGATTTCATGAGAAAACTAAGCCCTGCAGCGCTGCCATTACTAAATTTAAGGAAGTGGGGCATGCTTAATTTGGAGTGTGATACAAAGTGCCAAAACAATCACAAATCTATAGTTATAAAGGTTATGAAAATTGCTTAGTGTGGATGTACCTTTTTTCTAAAGAAGTTGGTTACATTTTCAATCCTGCAAATTATTTCACAACTTCACTTATAATTTGCACTGTTCAATTTGCAAATACAATTAAGCGTGTGCAATTCAAGTGTGATTTATTTTACTCCGGCAATGTAAGTTGTTTTTTTGTTAAATTCTTACTGTTAAATTCTTATTACAGTTTAACCCTAATCTACAATTATTCTCTTCTGTTGGAATTCTTACTAAGGAGTCCTCTAGTGAGATTTCAAAAGAAAAATAAATGTAACATTCCAATAATAGACTGGCATACAGAGGAATGTAGTACATAATGCAATTGCTAATATGTATGGAAGTGGCCTTTTAAATGTTTGTTGTACGTATTGCTGCTTAACATACTCTTTCAAAGACTAGAATCATTTTCATTTTAAAATAGAATCCCCCCTGCTTTTCTTTTGAAAGGCAAAGAAATATTGCTGTGCACTAGAAAGAAGAAACAAGTAAAATAAATGATCCCCATGTTCTTTTTTACATACTGTTGTTTTTACAAGAAACATACATGGTATGACTTTCAAGTTTTAGCTTATGTTGTTTTTCCATTTAATGAACACTTTCTTGAAAACTATTGTGTTCTTGACAATGCTGAGCCCCTGCTTGCCTGAAGTAGAAAATTTATAAATGAGAACAACTGGATGGTTGAGAACTCATGAGTAGGTGTTTTGCCTCATGGCACATCACTTTCTTGCTATTAAGCAATGAGATGTGCACCTCATTACAGTGTGTAAACAACTGATGCAGTGACACACAACAACTTATCGGAGCAATGTAAGATTTAGGCATATTGACACAAAGAACATGCTTCCATACTCATTTCATGTGAATTGTGAGTGTCTTTGGCAAGGCATCATTCTGAAAGAAGGGATGTAGCTTAACACAACTTAAGCACAGCCTAGTCCATGTATTAGAAAAGTGTGGGTGTGCATTGTTGACAGCAATTATTTTTTTCTGCCTCTGTCAGGGTGTGCGTGATGGCTTCATTAAAAAGCAAATTCCTGAGTTGAGCTATGGGAAGAAGAGATATTTTGTCATATTTCAGAGAAAGTGATAAATTACTGAAATTATTTGTGCTTGTTGTGATGAAGGGGAAATTCATTTCTTTATTCATTTTCTCTTTTCTACATTATTTTATCTGTATTTTCTATTTTTCATTATTGTGGTTTTTAACTTCTCATTTTAATTTTTTATATCTTTTTAGTTTGCATTTATTTTTTATCTTTTAAATTGCATTCTTTAATGAAAATTTTTTGAAGCAAATTCTTCTAGAAAGAATATGGCACAGTAAGTAGAGACTGGATTGCGGAATCCTTGAAGCTGAATGCAACTAATCTTTCAACTTCTTTCATATTCCTGAAAACGAGAAACTAGTGGTCTGTAATCATGGCAATATACCATGATCGCTTACCTGGCAGCAGCTTTGCTGTGGCTGGATACCAAATTTTGGCTGGACGGAATTAAGCTTTGCATAGAAATGATATATGGTGACTTTGGTGTCTGTTTTTAGGGATAAAATAGAGACAAAGTCGACATAGACATTGTCCTGGGAGCCATCCCATCTGCCAACAGAGGCTTTTCTATGTTGATAGAAATCAACATTTGAATCAAACAGTTTGTAATATCAATTCTAAGGCTTTACTTTCCATATCTAAAACAATGTTATGTTGTATACCTGTTTCACTCATCCCCTGAATCACATGATTGGATTAACACATTGCAGAAGACAACAACTTACTTCACAATGGTTTGCAAATAAGGTACAAGTGATTAGATCCATATTGTTCTATCTTTAACTTAACTTTCTGGTTGAATATAAAGACAATTAAATAAACTACAAAGGCTTCTATACAAAGTTTCTTTATTGGATTGTAATAGACATCCTCAAGATATAACTCAGTTAGGTTGAGATTCATCTAATATCCAATCTTTGATTAGTCATTTTCATAGTGTGAAAAGATAGTTAATCTTCATCCCATAACGATGGAGCAAAGGGAAAGACACCAGCACGATGCTGGGGTCCAAGCAAGAATAAATAAACAACCCAACCAAGGGTCAATTCAGTGACCAATTAGGATTACAGATATGATCACATGGCATTAACTACATTTACCATGAGGCATTCCCTTAAGGGGACAACTCCCAATTCCCAATTAACTATACATTGTCCGACCAGCACGCATATCACATGATGCATCTTAAGTTGGAATAAGCAATCTACTTGGCAATGAATGTCACTGAGAAAATAGGCTCAATTTTTTTTAAAGTAATATATTTTTATTCATAGAATAATGAAATACAAAGAAAAACAAGGCCTACATTGGATAATATAACACAAAGACAACTACGTTATGTATCTTATGTAAAGATACATAAGACATTTATAAAAACACTATGCAAAACTTTCTAGAAGCAAATTTGCCCCTTTCTATTTATTCCCCAAACTGAACATATTTTCCATTAAAAATGAAAGATTATTGCTAGTATATGTTTAAGTCCTTTCATCTATTAGTTTTGACTGGTCTCATCATGTTTCCTTCAAAATTATATTCCAAGTGCCTTAATTTGCTCTGCTGTGTAATATGTAATATATACTGGAGCCATTTTTTATTAAATTGGTTGAGCTTCTGTTATGAGTATATACTCTTGTCATTGCTGCATATTATCCAATATTGGTGTTTCAATCTGATATAACCAATAAATTTTCCTTTTTTCCAGTGTTGTGATTAGCTCTTATAACTGTCAGCATTTACCTGAATATAAATTGTGATATTTTTTTATTTAAGTTTTCTTGAATTGCACCTAACAAGAATATTTTAGTTTCAGTTAAAATCTGATTGTTTTAGGATTTTCTGAACATGTTGATATCTTTTTTCCCACTACTTTTGAATTCTTATACACAACTACCACACAGGACTGTGATAGCAAATCTGCTGCATGCATGCCAAAAGTGGCATGCAGAGCCCTCTCTGTGAGCATGCGTGCATTAATTCAACAAGTCTATATTTTCATGAACTTTCTTATAATTCCTTATAGTTGAATAATGGTGCTATAATCTGTGTTTGCTATTGATATATGATATACACTCACATTTTAAATTTTTCTCTTGAATTAATTTTGTTTAAAATGAAGACAGGTTTGAATTTTTTTCAGTAACAATAGACATGTAAAATACAAACAAATATTCCTCTGATTAGGATCAAGCTACTTTCAGTCATTATGATTGATAGTTCACTGTGTTTTTCATTTAGTCTACCCTACTGAATTGTGAACAAATAAAAACTGGTTTGTAAACTAGATTGAGAGCGCTACTTAAATTGTATGCTTTTATTTTGGCTCTGTCTTGACAATTCAACATCAGATGTTCACAGCTGTTATTGTTATGTGCCATTTACTATTAATACAGAGATGGTTAGGAAACATTTTAAATACAAAATGTTCCAGTCTATGACAACATGTCACTTGGAGTCTCTGGCTCCAAATTAATTATGTCCCAAATTTCTTTGTAAAATTGAAGTTACATAGGTGGTTTTTTTTTTTGCATGTTTAACAATACAAGTATGGTTTAAATGTCCTTCAGATGGAAACACTATGAAGTTAAAAAGGCACTTCAAAAAGTGACTTAATGATCATTTTTCACACTTGTGGCCACTGCAATATGCCCATGGTCATGTGATTTATATTTGGATGCTTGACATCTGACTCACATTTATGACCGTTGCAGTGTCCTGGGGTCATCTGATCATCTTTTGCAGCCTTCTGACAAGCAAAGTCAATGGGGAAAACCAGATTTCCTTAACAACTGTGTTACTAACTTAACAACTCCAATGATTCATTTAACAAAGGTGACCAGAAAAGTTGTAAAATGGGGATAAAACTGACTTAACAAATTTCTTATTTGGCAACATAAATTTTGGATTCAACTGTGGTTGTAAGTCAAGGACTACCTGTACCTGTATGTCTCCATCCAATCTACTTCTGGTTTCTGATTTAGTATCCCCCCCCCCCTTTGAAGCAGTTTTTTATCTCTTTATCTTCTTTATAGGAAAACATGAATTGAGAAAGTGGTAGAAAAAGGTGGGAGTTGATAGCATATTGTACATTCATAGTTTGCTGAGTTGGAATGTTGCAAGGCTGTCAGAGTTGGTAATATTTCACCCGTCCCCTTGGAAAAGCCTACCTAATGTGTGCAAAGGAGCTTACCTCATCCAGCTGCCAGATGCACGTACAACTCCCAGAATTGGTCATTTGGATTGATAATTATGGGAATGGTCCCACACATCTGTACTTTCAATGTACCTGGAGATCAGGGAAAGACTAGAATAGCATGTAACCAGGCACCAAAGCTCTTGACATTCTTCTTTTACCTTCTTCTCTTGACTAAGATGCCGTTCTGCCCTAAAAACCCTCATCTGTGTGAAATAATGGAGAACATTTCTTTACTTGCCCCATCTCTTATTCCATATGAAATGACAGCTGGACTGAGTGGGCGCAATGTGGAAAGTAATGTGTGGAAAGACATGGTGACTCACTGGAGATTGTTTAAAATCAAGCCTTCTCCAATGCTTTAGCACACGGCTTGTCTTCAGTTTGCTCAGACAGGGCAAGAGGGCCATCTGTGGGCAGGAACGGGTAGGAGAAGAGGACTGAGAACTGAGGCAGAATGTTCAGCATGTTAAAATGAAAATGAATTCAGCTGAGAAGAAGAAACCTGCATTTGTATTTCTAGCAATTTATGAATTTCAGGTCAATAATTTCTAACAACCAGATTCCCTTTGTGATAGTCACAATTTCTATTTGTAACCCACACATATTTTAGTAATGGATTTGGGGGTGGGGGAGAGAAGTATACGAATGGCAATTGTCAATTATAGATCTTTGATCTTTAAGTAGAAATTAACTGTTGTTCTTTATTCTGAAATAAATGTATGGCTTGAGAACGATGTTTGATCTTGGATTTCTTGGTACATTTATAGAAGAAATAGTTCCAAGACTTCCAGTCAAAGCTTATTGTGAGCTTGCTCAAAAGTGAATTCAGTGGGGTATAAACATTTATCAAGCTTCATTTCAATGCATGATTGCAGTTTTAGGCACAGAGACCTGTGGCTGAATCCCAATTGAAATTGGCTTCCAATTAAACATACATAACACATACTTTTTGAATTTATAGCTTGGATTTGCCAGACAACAGTCCTGCTGCATAATTGGGACAGCAGTGAGGTGACATGGTTTGTCTTGAAGACTTGATTCATTCTTCCTCATTGCCAAATCTTCCTCCAGCAGTTAAAAATAGCCAAAGAAGGCATGTTCTAAAATAAATCAAAGTGAAGCAACGTAGCTGCTTTGTTCTTAGAAATTGGTGTTGGGGAATATTATTACATTATGGCCCAGAAATGCTTCATTTTCACAATATTATCCAAGCTCCATATGTGTGCGGTATGTTCAGTTTCCCAGTAAGCATTATTTTGATGAGGCTACATAAAAACCGTAACTGCTTTAAAGTGAATATTGTGGAACCTGTGAAATACTTTCAGAAAATTAATTTTTTATTTATTTGATTTGTCAGTTGCTTACAAGATAATAGATATAAGTATAAACATAGTTATGAATACATGAAATGGATACATATAAAAAAAAATAAAAAGAAACAATAGGACAGGGATGGTAGGCACATTGGTGCACTTATGCACGCCCCCTACAGACCTCTTAGGAAAGGGTGAGGTCAAGTCAGTCTAAGGTTAAAGTTTTTGGGGTTTGGGGAAGAAACCATAGAGTCAGGTAGAGTATTCTAGACATTGACCACTCTGATGCTGAAGTCGTATTTCCTGCAATCTAAGTTGTATGCGGTTAACCTTGAGTTTGTATCTATTGTGTGCTCTTGTATTGTTATGGTTGAAGCTGAAGTATTCATTGACAGGTAGGATATTGCAATGTATGATTTTATATGCTACACTTAGATCGGACCGAAGATGGCCTAGTTCTAGGTTTTCTAGGTCTAGAATTTCAAGTCTGGTGGCATAAGGTATTCTGCAACGAGTAGAGGAGTGGCGAACTCTTCTTGTGAAATATTTCTGGACTTTCTCAACTGTGTTAATATCAGATACGTAATGTGGGTTCCAGACTAATGAGCTGTATTTAAGTATTGGTCTAGCAAATGTTTTGTATGCTCTAGTTAGTAGTATGATATTACCAGAGAAAAAGCTACATAAGATTAGGTTAACAACTCTTAATGCCTTTTTGGCTATGTAGTTACAGTGGGCTCTAGCACTTAGATCATTAGAGATGAGTACTTCAAGATCCTTGACAGAGTTTGGATCATAAACAAGGTCTTGACTGTTGAGGTAATTCCCCATTAGGAGAATGAGTGCATACAAGGAGACGTATAGAGAGTAGTGTTTGAATAATACACACACAGTACACAGATACACTGTACAGTAAATCTAGGTTTTTACTTCCAGAAGGTTTAAACAAAGTTCAAAATAAGCAGTCCAAAAGTCATTCACGTGTAAATCAGTCAGTTTTCAATCCAGGGAAAATCCAAATATCAAAGTTCAGTGTCAAAAAACAGTTCAGTATCAGACTTACATTAAATCCAGTAATAATCAGCCAGTTAGGAAAAATGGAGGAACAGCAATACTTTCCAACAGAAGGAAACAGAGATACTCAGACACACTCTCTTCTGATACTAAGACTAAGACAAACCAGATTTCTGGCTCCATCTTATGGCCATTTGAAAAACCACACCCAATTGCAGTTTTTGCAATCTCTTAAAAATACAGTTTAAAATGTTTATCCTGGTTTATATATTTCTGTTAGGTGACGTATATTCCTAACAGAGTTTGGATCATCAACAAGATCTTGACTATTCAACTTGTATTTTATTTTCTGATTTTTTTTGCCAATATGTAAGACAGAGCATTTATTTTTAGGGGTTTGAAGTTGCCATTTGTTTGACCATTCTGATACATAGTCGAGGTCTTTTTGAAGAGTAGAAGTATTGTCTGTGGTGTTGAATAGCTTTACATCGTCATCAAAGAGAACACAGTTGCTCTTAATATGACCAGAGGTCATTTATGTAGAGTATGAAGAGAGTTGGTCCTAGAACACTTCCTTGGGGACACCACTGTTGACAGGTACAGAATTTGATAGGACGCTCCCAATTTTGACCATTTATTGTCTGTTTGACAGGAATGCTTCTATCCAGTTATGCAAGTGTCCAGTAATACCATAAGAGTTTAGTTTTAGTAGTAATGTGTTATGTATCACTGAATCAAAGGCTTTACAGAAGTTTATGTAGATTGCGTCTATTGCTTTGCCCTGATCGAGTTGTATAGTCCATATGTTTTTGCAGCGTAAGAGTTGCTGATTACAGAGTAGTTTTTTCCTGAAACCAAATTGTTTGTTAGAGTGTAGGTTGATTGTCTCTAAGTGGAGGATATTTGATTGGTTAATAATTGATTCCATGACTTTACAGGTGACGCAGCATAAAGAGATTGGTCTGTAATTTTCAACTAGGCTGGGGATGACCATGGCTTGTGACCATAGGTTAGGCAAGGAGCTGGTCCTGAAAGATTTTTCAAAGATTATGCTTAGAGGTTTGGCTATGGCAGTGGATAGCTTTTTTAAGAAGTAAGTACATATTCCATCCGGTCCAATAGATAGAGATGGTTTTAGATTGCGTAGTGCTTTTTCAACATTGTCTTCAGTAAAATTGATAGTTGTCTGTGGTTCGACTAGGAAATATTGGGCATGATCCATTGCTGTTTAAAAATACAGAGCCAAAGAATGTGTTAAAGTTGTTGGCTTTAATGGTGTCATCGTTGCGGTCTTTACCATTAGGTCCTTTCAGGGGTGGGATGGATCTTGAGTCTTTTTTTTTATGAGCATCTTGAAATGATGCCCTTAAATAATTTTTATAAAAGGTTTAAGAAATTAAAACCAAATCTTTATTTTGTTAAATAATTACTGCTTTCATCTTTTACAATGTATCAAATCAGAAAATCAAAGACTGATGCATATATTTTAAATCAGCCCTAAATGATTAAAGGAAACAAGAGGAAACCCCAATTTTGTTACTCTAGAAAAAAATGCATTACTGTTTCCACTCTTTTTCTTTCTAAGGAAGATAGCCATGACTTCCATGGCATCCTATTCATATCTATTAGTGCATTTAAGAATCATGATTACAAGTTTGGTATGTAGTAATTTTACCTTCAGAATTGATTATGGACTCTGTGTTGTTTCGGTAGGAACATGGGAGATACTCAGCTACTTATCTCCTGATTGTATTATTTTTATTTCTGAAGGTATTTTCAAGCCAGCAGAAATGGAACCATTGAATAGAAAAGATGGCCAGCCAGAAGAACAAAGCAAGGCAGAAGCACCTCTGAAAAGTATTGAAGGGTCTCCATACCATCGCTGGGTGACCTGGTGGAATGGGATGACAACGGGTGGAAATCTATATCTCTTTATCCTCTCACTGTGCTTGGTAAGGATTCTATCTTAATTGGGATGGACATTGCTTTCTGACAAAAGAAAAGGAAAACATTGCTTTTGTTTTTTTTAGATTCATACATTTTAGGGGCAGATTTCCCACGTCATAAATGCTGATATAGCTGAAATTAAAAGATGTGCCGTGTTACATCAGGTAACTCAAGTCTTTTTATTCAAGTTAATTTTGCAGCTGCAAAAAGCCTCTGTGCTTTAAAAATAGACGTGGTTATAAATAGAAGTTTATTAATTGAAATCTTGGATTTGCTATTTAACATTTAAAAAGTGCAGTAACCTCACTATTCATGATCTGTTTAAACCACAGGTTTTCTTCTTTATGTTTTGGTGTGGTGGATGTGAGACAATCCCAGCAGTTCAGAATATTTTGGCTGTCTTCTCCAACCTTGTTCATCCATCACAACAGCTGGATTCAAATTCTAACAAGGTATGTTCAGTGATTTCAGTATTCTTCAATGTGGTATATCAATGATTTTATTGGTAGTGCTAATATCTTGGATGAAATATTAATAATGGATTTGATACATAAAATAGTGTTTGTTATACATTATGAATAGCTTCTCTAGCTAAATGATGAACTTGACATTAGCAGTGTACAGACCTTATTGAACAAATGGAAACAGCATAATATTTCCTGCTAAGTGCACCATAATGTTTATAAAAGACAGACAAGGATATTCACTTTGTATGAACACTTGTATCATTTTCCCCCTTTCCTCAAAAGGATGTTTGGAAACAGAAGCTCTTAAACTACATTCAACATCACATGACCGAATTTCTATTTGCAAATAGTACTTCCTTTCCAAAGGTGCTTTTTCAAGAGGCAATGGACTTTCTGAGAGTTTTTTTTGAAGACGTTTTGCTTCTCATTCAAGAAGCGAAACATCTTCAAAGAGAAAGGAAAAAAAGAGAAAAACCAGAAAGTCCAGTTGCTTCTTGAAAAAGCACTTTTGGAATAACCATGACCAGGATGACAGAATCTCCATAGACATTTCCCTTTTGTTTATACCCAGCTTTCCTCAGTCTACCCTGTGTTCTTTCCAGATCCATTTCAAAAGATCCTCCTGAGCAGATCTGGGGTTCTCAAGGGGGTACCAGAGTGAAAAAGGAACTTCACCATCATGACTGAATGTAACTTATTAGAATTTCCTGAACTTAAAAACCCAATGAACATCACGATTCCGGCATATAAGTTATAAATGCAATTGTTTTATTCCTTGTGTAAAACTGCCTTATTCATACCTGAGTTATGTCAGTTCAGGAAAACTATTTGAAAATGATATCACAATGATAACATAAAGTATAATTGGATTGCATTTTTCCATAATGTGTTGTAAAGATTTAATAGCTTGGAGTGTTCTGAGCTATTGCTACATCCTTATTCATCTGAGTTCCTTTTCTTTATTCATTGCTCTTGGCTATACCTCTGACTCATTTCTTCTCTTTTATTGGCCTTATGCCACCATACAGATTGGCAGTCCTATCATAATCACTTCCTTTCTCCAAATTCTAATTGTACATCTTTTGCCACTATAGATGCTGTTGCAGGGCCTATTTTCTTTGTCGACAGTAATGCGATGTAAAAAGAACATTAGCAATAGGCTTATAACAGAATAACAGAGTTGGAAGGGACCTTGAAAGTCCTCTACCATTTCAAACAAATAGTTCTTGAAAACCTTCAGTGTTGGAACAACCACAGCTTCTGGAGGGAAGTCATTCTACTGATTAATTTAACCGTCAGACAATTTCTCCTTAATTCTAGGCTGATTCTCTCATTGATTAATGTCTACACATTACTTCTTATCCTGCTTTTAGGACCTACATTGGAACAATTACAATTTGTCTTCCACCTCCTTCTGCCTAGAAGTATGGAGCTTTAGCTGCTAACAGGATTGTAAATAGAGCTCTGTGGTCCCTTGAGACAAATCTTTCAGACAGGGGTCACTTAGAGAGAGCTCAGGTGCTGAGCCTCTTCCTAGCCTGTGTCAAATGATGGATGGATGGGAGCAAAATAAGCTACACAAATGCTTGTTTCCTACTGCTGCTGCTCCTATTGCAGCAGTAGGCTGAACCAAACAGAAGTCTTACAAGATAGTGCACAGGAATCAGAACTGGAAAAGCCACCCAAACTTCTCTGAGTTCTGCCAATACCACATGGTCTAGTAACTAGTTCTTCCTTCCTGTTCCATTTCTGCATGACCTGAGGAGTAACGATGATAGAAGTGATTCTGTAGAAAATAAAGAGGATGGTCTTGATAAGAGACGGAAGATCAATGATCAAGGGAACAAGCAGATTTTGTTACTATAACCCATCTTAATAAAAATAATTTTAAGCCTATGTGGCATCTGTTTCTTGGGTCTGGTTTATCTTTTCAAGAGTAGAACTCAAAAGTGTGAGGAAAATTCTTCACTCACTCAACAGAAGTCTATTCTCAAGTTGCTTTCAGAAGTCAACGAGGAGTGGTAACAAAGACAAATGGCTGGTGCTGAACAGAGATGCTCTCTTGGGAGTGGACTAATATCAACAATTACTTCACAAGAGTGATCAATGCTATCTTTGTCCTATATCCAAGTATGGATCTGGATTCCAAAGGATTTAGATAATCTTTTTCCAGAAAACTTCAGAATTATTCAGTGACCAAGAGGAGGTTATAGCTTGAGTAATAATTATGAAGGGTGTCTGGGTTTGGAGAAGACCTCCAAGGACTGGAGGTCTTCTACTACAGCCCCCTTTAAAGTTGCTAATAGTACCTTTTCCAGAAGTTAATCCTTAGTCATTGTCTCATTGCATTGTCTCATAGCCATTGTCTCATCCCTCTCTACAGAGGGAACCTTTCATTATTTATTTTAAAAGTCAAGAAAGATGTGTTTAATGATCACAGATGTGAAACTAGCAAGTTTTTGACATTTTATGCTTTCCTTGGTTTATTCCCATTTTTTGATCATATTTCAGAAACCCGTAATTTCACTTTCATTGTTTTTCTGAATCAGTTCATAATGTCACAAATGACATCAGTAGCCCCTAGTTACCCAGGGGAGGAGGGCATGTTGTAGTTTGATGTATTGGAAAAAGTTTTTATTTCAATGAGTGAGGAAAAATATTTCTTTTCAAATTAGAGTTGTTAATGTTTGGTCAAAAGAATATAAAATGATTTACATAATTCCACAGCCATCTTCAGAACTATTTCTTACATGACATTTTCTTGCATGCCTTTCTGGGTTTTTCACTATCCTAAAATAACTATAGGTTTATTTTCTTCCTTAGAATCTGATCAGGGATGAAGGCATCACAGTGTCTTACCTCCTGCTGTCTCTGTTCTCCCTTGGCTTGCTACTCATAGCAACGTTGGTAAGCTGACATCTTGGAAGCATTTAATTTCAGTTGAAGAGTTTGCAGAATAAATAATTTCTGAGTTTCCTTCGAATGTTCTATTGTACATTTGGTGAAAAATAAGCTAAAGTGAGCCCGAGCAACGTACGTATAAATTTCCATAAACATTATTCTCTGATTCTGGGAATTAGACAAGGTAGGGTGCCCTCTGTTACTTTTGCAAAAAGAAGTGGGTTTTTAAAAAAATCATTTGCAAATGGGGGTTAATTAGTTCTCCCAATAAGAGGACTGATGTGGGTAGTAAGATTAGCTTTGCTGTTCAGTTCATTTGCTCTTTGCAAAGCTCTTATTCATCAGATTTATTGTTTGATCAAATAATAAGCTACTACCATAGAGCAGGATAACCATGCATATTAAAATGCAAAAGGACGAGCTTGTAAATTGACAGTAAACTCTAAAAGGTTCAAACCACCTCTACGAGATATTCCCTATTGTAGAGCAAACAAGATCAGAATAGGAACAGTGGGATTAGTCCAATTTAATTTTCTATTGAGTTCCACACTTTTTTCTTATTTAATTTTTAATAAATATCATCTGTAAGTAACCAAAAAGTATAAGGAAAGGTTCTTATGGTGTAAGTTTAGATGTACATCAATATTAGCGAAACATCTTGAAGTCTTTACATTCAATAGTTTATATGATCAGCCAAGTTATGAAAATATTTGACTATGATAAGTTACTAAGTGTTAAATGGAAACCGGGATCAATCCAATTAATACAGTTAAAGTGTTCCTTAGGCCTACTTGACAGAGAAGAACCTAGATTTGATGTATCTCTCATATTTAGAACTTTTATAGTTTAAAATTCCAAACACTACTATTATGTATTTTCAGTATTTGTGAAGAAGCTGCCTTATATTTCAAGTAACAAAACTTCCATTACTCTGATTTTCTTGAGAGTTCCACAATATGCAAGGTGCAATATGTTTTCTTAAATCGGCCAGAGTGTATGGCAAGTAATCACATCTGCAATGGAAGCCAGTGTCTCGAAATGGCTATACAGTTCCTAAGTCTGATCCCTCCTTTCTTACAGTCTCCTCTGTCCATGCTCCACCCTACCAGGTTCACCATGGCTAACTTCATAAAATGAACTCAAGGAAGCTTCTGATTGAAACTAGATTGACAGCATTGTCAAAATATGTTCCATCAAGTGCAAGGGGATTTTTGCTTAAGTATGTATGATCAAAATTACAACCTGAGTTTCAGGAATGCTAAATGTTAAGCCAACAACATAATTTTTTTAATTTTTATCTATTTGTTAAAATTATTTGCTGCTCATCGTGGGGCTACCTGGGCAGCTTACAACAGTAAAACAGAAAAAAATAATATATAACAATAGCAAAGCAATGAACCAATAAAAATAAACTAGGAAAGTACAATAATATGAATTAAAAGATAGGAGAAGGAGGAGCAGGAAGCACAGGGGGGGAGGTGGGGTCAACTGATTAGTCTAATTAGTCTAGATTACTTTATACTGCTGTCTAAAGTTCCTGGGGTAAGGTTAAAAAAAACTGCCCACAAACAAATGCCTAAAAAGAAGAAAAAAACTTGATAATGAAATCAGAAACAAAACAATGGCTAGGAACAGCTATTTCCCTCCTCCCTGCATTAAACTAACAGCTATTTCCCTCCTCCCTGCATTAAACATACCTTTTTAATTCAGTGATTTTATATCAATAAAAAAAAGTAGAACATAGGACATATTTTCTTCTACCCAGCAGGCATCTGAACTATGGGGAAAAGTCAGCAGGGAACCATGGATTCAATGAAAAAGAGGTCAAGAGGGTTCATGCACACTTCTAAAATAGGGCAGTTTTCCTCCTCAAAGTCTGCCCATCCTTATCCTTTTTCCTTATTTAACACAGCGTTGTTCCTAATGCCATGTTTTAAATGGAAGCAGAATAATTATTGATGAAATTGGAAGTTATTTGAATGCTACATGTCTTGCAAAGATGCTTATGTGCAGATTTCTTTAGCCCTTTGTTCCTTTTGGGTTCTACTGGTCTTTGCAGATTTTTGAAATAATACAAAATCTGAGATTATCAGAGATTTTAAAAAATGGAATGAGTCAACAGGAAGCTCTCGTTCAAGAAGCCTTTAACTCTGTCATATGTGAGGGGGAGTTGTTTTCAGAATCCAAGAACGGTTCCTGATAATGACCTAGTTCACATGTGGTTGTGCATCTCATGATAATGGATCATTGTGTAAAATGCACATAAGCATCTCTGCAACATTTTCCAGGGTCTCTATTCAGTGGTAATTCTGCTGAGAAAACTACTAGGCATAAAGCTGAGTGCAAAACTATACGAGACAATGCTCTTGCGACATACAGTGGCGCCACAGAGAATTTTCCTGTTCTTTTCAGCAGAACCCATCAGTTTTCTCTCTAGAGAGCATTAAATGCAGCACAGTTTATTTTCCCATAGGTTTGGCGTCTTGTGAAAGCTCCTCCAGACCCCCCATTTCCCCTCCAAGAAGACAGGCGACAGTCTGTAAGCCGTCAACCATCATTCACTTATTCTGAATGGACAGAAGACAAAAACGATGATGACTTCCTTGATTTAGATCTTGTACCAGAGTCACCAGTTTTTGACTGTGTGATGGATATAAAAGCAGAAACAGATCCAGCAACACTTACAGTTAAATCTGTAGGGCTGCAGGAAAGGTAAGGCAGCATGTGAAGAAATGCGATCAGCTGATCACAGAGCAGAGGAAGCTTAGCCATTATGAACAATCAACTTAATTTGGACCAAATAAATTTATTGTCTTTCAAAAATAAGCAACTCCCCTCTCAGCTCAATAATTTAATTAATTCTCAATATTTATGAATATACTCTGTGAAACTGTTATGGATTTCTCAAACATTATTAATCTTGTTAAAGTGTTGAACTTTCTGGCTATTAAACAAAAATAAATCTTATCTTGAAAAAAAGATCAATTTGTTATTTTCCACTGATGCTTTTCCCAGTTTTTCATTTGTTTTGATAATCAGTGGCAATAAAAGATAGCTTTGAAAGCAAAAATATGTCATTTGAGAGGACTATTTAACCCTATCCTCACAGCAACTTTCTCAGATATTATAGTCATTCCTCTACTACTCCAAACCTCACAATTATCTTTGAATTGAATGGAAAAGCAGTGGATATTTCATTCATGCCTCTTTTCTCTTGCTGAGATGGATGATCTGAGAAAGGATAGAGTGGGTAATCATCTTCTAGGTCTTCATTTCTCTGACCTCCATGGCAAATCAGTTCAAAAAAATTCTTAGAAAAGGCAGTTCTACTTGTGGATCTAAAGCCTTTGACAAATTTTGAGATAAGGTGCATAAATTATTATATTGTCTGCTGTTGTTCTAATAAATAAATATGCTTTCCATTTATCCTGGGGTATAAATCTCTATTCCAATATTTTCTAGCTGGTGTAGTATGAGGCTAACCTTTATTTATTAATGAAGCCTTAGTGGCACAGTGCTTAGAATGCCATACTACAGCTACTTCTGCTGACTGCCGGCTGCCCGCAGTCTCACTGGCTCAAGGTTGACTCAGCCTTTCATCCTTCTGAGATCGGTAGAATGAGGAACCAGATTGTTGGGGCAATATGCTGACCCTGTAGACTGCTTAAAAAGAGCTGTAAAAATTCTATGAAGCGGTATATAAGTTCAAGTGCTATTGTTATTAAATTGAAGTATTTGTTTTAACTAGAATGTTTTTCTCCCTTGCATCAAACTCCATATTTCAACATTCTACATTCAGAAGGATAATATAATACTTTTAGTCCTTGCATAGTAACACTTATTCAATGACTGTTTGAAGTTATGACAGCACTGAACAAGGAAACATTTGACCAGGCCTTGAAGTTCCAGTCACCACAGTGTCCCCAAAGTCACATAATCACAATTTGGGTACTTGGCAACTGGTGCACAATTATGAGCCAAAGTCACACGATCACCATTTTCTGCCTTCACGGCTGGCTTCCAACCAGCAAAATCAGGGAGGAAACTGTCAGAAAGTCACAGTCACAACTTGTACATGTGAGTCACTGAACAACTGCATCCAGAACTAGTTGTTGTAAGTTGGTCGGGTCACACCATTTCTCACTTTAGGACCATGTTGCTCTGTGATGGAGTTGCCATTCCCAATTAAGGTCATTAACTGAGGACCACCTGTATAATTTTTGGTGATTGCTAGAACTATTTGACTGAAGGTCCCAGCTAACCTGGTCATAGTTTACTCACTGTGAGTACAGTATGTGAAGGAAAATGTAATACAATACATCCAGAAGGCTGAAAAGATGCATGAAGATATATATCTTGGATTTTTTGTGTTATCTGGATCTTAGCGTGAATATCATGTAAATAGTGGAAGTGAGGGATTCATGCTAATTTGTTTCATAGCCATTAACAGTTACCTCTGTATGTCCAGGCGAGGTTCAAATGTTTCACTCACGTTGGACATGTGTACTCCTGGCTGTACTGAACAAGGGTTTGGCTATATCATGTCTCCTAAGGAAGAGTTAGCTCAAGAATACCTCCAGACAGCATCAAACATTCTCACAGAAGAGGAGCTGCACCAGAAAGCTTTAGATTCTTTTGTTCTCCAGACAGAATTTTTTGTAAGTATTTTGGTATCCCCATTTCCAAAATAAGAGTTTATAGTTCTATTGCCCGTACAGGACCATGTCAGTTCTCACAATGAGCTGAAGAAAAGTATTATATTCAGTGAAATTGACTGCAATAATTTAAAACAAAAACATTTTTTTTTTAAATGTATTTGTTATTAAGCTGTTGGGGAAATCTAGTTGGAAGAAAGGAAGAAATATTTTTGGTGCCCTGGATCTCGATTTGGAAACATTTCAAGAATGGCTCAATACCTCCCCACCCTTTCATTTCATGCATGGATTTCTGGAAACAACCTTACTTTTAGGACTTTTAAAACAGCATTCAACAGGCACATTTAACATGCTGTTTGAATCAATCTCTGCATTTTGAAAGTTTCAGATATATCCTAGTTATAGCTAAAAAGGGAAATATGAACACATTTAGGAGACATTACCTTAGTAAGGCAGAACAGCTTTGAAAGGAAGCAAAAGCAAACATTCTTTCTATATTTCATAAATACACAATAAAAATATATCAGCATATATCATTTGCATCTATCAGAACCAGATTTTTATTCATTTATTGGATAGAAGGGGCATATAGTAAGTTCTGAAAGAATGGCAATGTGACTTGAAGTGTAGAAAAAATAGCTGAATGCAGGGAACATTCACTGGTAATGTAATTTCCTATGCTTAATCTCACTGTATTGACTAACAACTTGCACACACACAAACATCTACATATTCTTGCACCTGTTTTTATGAAAAGTTGCAGGTTTCTTACTTGTAGCATTGCTGCAACAGTGCTTTCCAGCCTTATTTATATTATCACCAGATAGGACTTCTGCATCATCAGAACACACACAGTCATAAATATCATACAGTAATTAAAATAAATTCATTAGTTTTGCTACTATTTGTACAGCGGTGCTTTTAATGACTTGCATTCCCTTTGGTCTTATCTTGAGTAATGAAGTGCATAAAATTAACATAGATTTATTTGATGAGCCAGAAATATAAGGAGAATTTTTTTTCTTATTATTTAGCAGAGGAGTAACTATATTTATCAGGTTATCCAATGAAGGTTATCAACAAAGTTATTAAAAAGTGCCAGTAAGGACAAATATTAGTACAACAAATATTAGATTCAGGTTCATAAAAAAGGCTCAACCATAGAAATTCATACTGTCTCAGTGCAATGTGCTGCGCAGGAATATTTTAATAAAGAAAAGGGAGAATCCCAATATAAACTGGCTTTTCTTCCTGGAAAGAAAATAGAATATAAATCTAAAAATAACAAAAATAATAATATTACAGTTTAATCCCATTCATATTAAACTAAAATAAAAGGGCTTTAAATATATCTCACAGCTCCATCATACTTCCTTTAGTACTCAAATTCTCCAGTTCACTGGTTTTGAATCTGGATTGAATGAGTTTTCACAAGTATTACAATATTTCTTTCCTAAAAAAGGAAAAACACTTTCATTTTTAAGTGAAAAGCTGTTAAGATTTTAATATGTCTAATATTTCTGTGATGTGTCTTTCAACAGGAAATCCCAATGAATTTTATTGATCCAAAGGAATATGACATTCCAGGTTTAGTCCGAAAGAATCGTTACAAAACAATTCTCCCAAGTAAGGACATAGAAATTATTTTTTAGTACAGAAGCATTTTGAACTATGTGTTAAATGTGTATGTTTGTGATCTTACAAACAGTTTTAAACTTGATCAGATTTGCCATAGTGGTGATTTGTGGGTTATGATAGCTTTTTCCAAATGTCAGGAAAGATCATGAGTTACAGAAGCATTTTGGAGTTTTACACCAAATTTCCACAAAGAATATGGATTAAGATCAGCAGTGCAATACAGGGAGTCCTGGTCTTACAACAACAATTGAGCCCAACATTTATATTGTTAAGTGAGAAATTTGTTAAGTGAGTTTTGCTCCATTTTATAACTTTTCTTGCCACATTTGTTCAGTGAATCACCGCAGCTGTTAAGTTAGTAACATGCAAGTGAATTTGGCCTCCCCATTGACTCTACTTGCCAGAAGGTTGCAAAAAGTGATCACATGACCCTGGGACACTGCAATTGTCATACATATGAATCAGTTGCCAAGGGTCTGGATTTTGATCACATTGACATGGGGATGCTGCAACGGTTGTAAGTGTGAAAAACGGTCATAAGTCACTTTTTTCAGTGCCATTGTAACTTTGAATGATCATGAAATGAATTGTTGTAAGTCAAGGACTACCTGTACCTGCTGTCAAGATTCTGGCAGTTTCCCCAATTAAATCAAGAGTCTCGAGCCAAACTTCCAAAACTAAACAGGATTTATTGGGAGTTAACATGCTGGCATGACCTGACTCTTGAGAGACATAATTCACTGTCACCCTTGACCCTGGTTTTCCCCCCACCACTCTTGGTGTATCATAATTCATATTCTCCAGTGAAACACGTCCATAGTCAAGAGTCATCAGTCATGTTCTCCAGTTAGATTTTTGCCCAGCAGAAACTTCAGTCACCTAGTTACAATCTCTGAAAAACTATGCATGGAATGCACTTTTGATTCCAAGCTGCCGCCTGCTCTTTCAAAACTCCTTTCTCCCCTCTCTTTCTCTTGGCAACTATAAAACGGCCATAAAAATATTTTATGAATATAAAAATATAAGCAGTAACTATGAATCTCACAAATTGAATGTTGAGTGATTTCAGTATCTCTCAGAGCTTGAGAGATAATTTGGTCAAAATCTTCTGAGATTTTACTATTTCATACCATTTTGACCAATTGTTAGAATTTCTGTTTTGGAGGGATCCAAGGTTATTGTATTGGACTGCATTATGTTTCCTGACACAGAAAATGTTACATTGGATGTTTGTGTTTACTATTTATCTAGACTTAATTGTTATGATTATTTTGATGAGATGGACTAAAAAGTTATATCAACTGTTTAAAATGTTTCCTGAGATGTTTTTCTTCTGTTTGAAATATTTCTGTGCATTGAAACATTCAGTCTGTCTTAACACTTTACAATTGCAATTTCATTCTTTACAAAAGCTTAAAAGCAGTTTTCAGTTAGAAAAGTTGCCCACAAAACGGAATATGTTGTTCTGAAAATAAAATAAAATGTTTAAATTTTTCAAAAATAGATGTTCATTCCAGCTAGAATGGAAAGATAAATAGGCACTTAACTTAATGATCAGTTAGTTGCTTGCAGCATTATAGTTAATTGCAGTTAGCGAAAGAAATGATAATAGTCTTTAATTCAGCTAATGTATACTGTATTTCTTTTGCAGATTTACAGATTTGTTGTGGGTTAATTTCTTTTAAGCCTTTTGTCTCGAAAATTCCACCCTAACCATATGAAAATGGTTGACTTCAGAAAGCTCATTTAAAAAGTTATTTAAAAAGTTATTGCTCAAAAGCAGCGTAATATTAAATCTTATAGAATTATAGCAGATCTCTGCCTTTGCACTAGCATTTAGACCAGGCTACATGCAACGTTAATAATGATTCGTTCCGCAATAAGAAAGAACACTGAATTGTGAAAGGCACTGCAGCACCCTGCTCCTTCAGAATTGCTATGCTCTGTTCACTGCCACAAAATGTGGTAAAAGTATTGACCAATCTGGATTACGGTGGGGGGAGGGATTAGAAAGGGATGTTAGGACTCTTAATGGGTACCAGCAATCGCATCTAAATACAGCCCTAGGGTTGTATCCCACTGAATATTAGCTGTGGGTGAGCAAAAGCAACAAATGCTTTCTCCAGGACATCTGGATTGTCAACTGTGGGAAGCAGAACTCTGAATCAGGAAGATCTTCAGATAAAACTATCAGGGTTGCTCTTGTGTTTCTTCCAACCAAACCTTTGGCTAGTTCTCAGAATTCCAGTTTTGAGGGTCTGTTGTGTAATATTTTTGTACAATTCAGGCTGGAACAGAGAGAAAAACCCTTTTTGTTCCTTTCAATCTATAACTCATCATTGCTGCTTTCCATTTTCCAGATCGTCATAGCAGAGTGTGCCTTACCTCAGATGATCAAGATGATCCCCTCAGCTCTTACATTAATGCTAATTACATCAGGGTAAGACTGGCAGTTCCACAGAATCTGTTCTAGATAAGTGGTTTTGCTAGCCCCCAACTATTTTTCAATAGTTTCATTTCAACAATCATTTCAGTCCTTCCAACATGCTGACAGAGGCACAGATTCAAATCTCAGCATTGTAAAATATATATGTGATGCTTTAAAGTGTGATTTGCTACCAATCTCTGATAGCGAATGACAGTCATTTTTACCACCATAATCTTTAGAATCCAACAAGGCCCCAAAATATGGTGCCCTATGTAGCTCTACCAAATGAATTTCGGCTTAACTATGTATCTTACATAGCATAAATTGCTCCTATTGTCATAGGAAACATTAGTTTTTGTATAAATCAAAGTTATGCTGCCTGTGCTTATTTGTTTCACTTTATGTGAAGTGTGTGTGTGAGAATAGTTCTTTCTAATTTACTAAACAGCTTCTGAATGAAAACTGGAGGACTGAGGTATACGTACATTTCAGCACTCATGAACCTTGTTGGGTTTTGTTGTTGTTTTTTTACTAGGGCTATAGAGGAGAAGAAAAGATGTACATTGCTACTCAGGGACCCATAGTTAATACTGTCAGTGATTTCTGGAGAATGGTATGGCAGGAGCATTCTCCAATCATTGTCATGATTACCAATATAGAAGAGATGAATGAGGTAATGCTGAATCTCTATTTTCTATTTTTTTTTTAATTCTGTTTTGTGCCTTCAGTGTATTCCTGAATAAAACATTATTCCATTCATAAAATGTCTGCTTTGTAACATCAGTAATCAAGGTAAAGTTGGAATATAGTATAAAAATTCAAAGGTCCCTTTTCAAAAGGCAACTGGACTTCCTCTGTTTTTGATTCAGTTCTGAACTGAAGAAGCTTCTTGGATGAGAAGCGAAATGTCTTCAAGCAAAAACCAAGAAAGTCCAGTTGTCTTTTGAAAAAGCATCTTTGGGACAACCATGACCTGGATGACTGAGAATTTCCATAGATGTATACTTGAGCCACTCCTGAAATGCATTTCCTATTTTTCTTTTGAGACTAAAGCCTTTCTTTTGAAATGTTCCTGTTACATGGATTTTAATTTTGTCATTAGGAAAATGTGATTCTTGTCCTGTTAGTGCCTCAGCTGCAAGGATGAATGCTGATCAGAATGTGATTGCGGTAGCAATAGCAGCTAGTTATTCTAGAAAGAAACTGACAAATACATGAGCAGTGATGGGCTAATGCCATGTTTAAGACCCTACCAATAGAGTATCCTGCCAGCAAATTTTGTGGCCCTTGATTTCACCTTGAAATCTTCTTTAATTCTGCATTAGCAACTTAGCATGTATTTTGAATTGTCTTCTTGCTGCCCTGTTCAATTGAGCCATAAGAACCTTGAGCATCTTAAGATAGCACATGAGGATAGCTTTATAAAACCAAAGTTTAGTTGGCAAAATGTTTGACCAATCATCTAGAGGAATAGTGTTAAGTCAGGCTCTTGCCAATCTAGAAAGCTTTTGCCATGTTTTCATTCTATTTGTCATGATTTGTAGCTGCAACACTATAGAGTTGCTACAAAGGAAATGGAAATCCTACACATCTCTGGAGATTTCTGTGCACAGTTTTTCCTTATCAGAGAGACATGGCTTAATGAAGTCATTCATTATTGTTCAAGACTCTGTGATACTTCAAAATTTTTCCATTAAAAAAAGAATTGTGTTGTGACTCAAATATAAAGTTTGACTGCAAGAAGAATATTGGTGTTCACGCTATATATGTTAATTCTAATAATGCAAAGATTAAGGCTTCAGTACTCTTAACACTCTTATAAAATGTAATGTGAACTGACACAGCCCACGGAAATGCATGGGTGTTCTTAATTTCAGCTGCTCCAAGACACAGCTATAGATAGCTACTAGCACTTTCGATTGTCCTAGGCTTACAACCATTCACTTTGTGACCATTCAGAGTCACAACAGCACTGAAAAAAAGTGACTTATGACCATTTTCACACTTAAAATCATTGCAGTATCTTCGCTCCCTCTCCTTTACATATTTTAATCCTCTACTTTCTATTTTCTTCTCTATTCCTTGTTTCTCTGAGTCTTCTTTTCTGGGAAGTATACTTTAAATGCTTGTGGACAGTTCAGAATTGTCTACAAAGTTCTTTCTTATATCCTTGCATTATACGTATGACAGCGATAACATAAATTTGTTTAAAACAATTTTTTTAAACAAGTTCCTGTAAATGTTCTAGGCCTGCTATCTGTATCTCATTCTTCCAAAAATCAAATAGCTTCAGGCATGATGGTACTTTTCTATTATAGTCTCAAATGGGTCTAAATTTAATTTTGTTGGTTTTGAACCCTGAATCTTAACATTTGAATTTAAAGTTAAACTCTGAATTGAAACTTGGCTGCTTTTGCAAATCCCTACTGGTTTCTTCTGTTACTGTAATAATGACATGAGAAAATTGAATGTGATGGGGTTTTCTCATTTCTGCAGTTCTTAAGCCAAGAAAAATATTGAAAAGTATATGGTTTAATGGGGAGTCGGGGGGAGACAGCCAAACATTCTGACTCAGGTAAAATACCACTTTACATCAGTTAATATGTTTGTTTATAGCATAACTGATTTCTGAAAACATTCTTCAATAATTCAAATGTAAAGTATACTTTTCTTAAGTTTAACAGAGTACATTTACTTCCTGCAGACTCCTGCCTTTATATCTGTGATTTAATTTTTGTCTAGAAATGTACAGAGTACTGGCCAGAAAAGCAAATTACCTATGAAGGAATTGAAATTACAGTTAACAGAGTCATACAAGCAGATGATTATCGGTTAAGGCTTATTACCCTAAAGGTAAGATATAAAGTAAAGGATTACTCATGGACAATTCAAGAAAAAATATTTGAATTTTTTTTTCATGATCATGATGTTTTTTCTAAATTTCATTCAAGTACACAGCACATTGTTGTAGATGTGCAGCTTGGGATCCAAAAGTTATAGCCTAACATATTTGCAGAGCTCCAGATTGAAGGAGGCTTAAGTAATGTTGATAGGCATCTTAGAAAGAATATGTCTAATATGAAGGCCATCAAGCTCTTTGTAGAACAATTAGAATTATGAACCATTCCACTCAACTGCCTACAGGCAATTTATTGCCATGTGTTTTCTCCTTTTGTTATCTATTAAAAGTCTTCCTAAATGTACTGGCCTTACAACAATCTTAGTATTTGTACCATATCTTTATTTTTAACAGATTCCTATATTTGAGCAGGCTAGACATTGTAAATCAGGTCTGTAAGATCTTTGGTGTGACTGGTATTACACCTATGTGGTGACCACAATATGGAAGTATCTACACTCTATAATTCATGCCTTTCTCTAAAACTATTTCTGTAAAGTGAATTGAGTACAGAAACAAAACAAAACAACAACAATAACAATAACAACAACAACAACAACAACAACAACAACAACAATAATAATAATAATAATAATAATAATAATAATAATAATAATAATCTATTATTTTAGCAGTCTTTTTTGCCTACAGAAGTTGAATATTTCAATATTTACCCATTCTAAAAACCAGCTAAATATATATTTCTAATACATATATTTCTTAGCAAAGTCCCTCCCTCAAACCTCCTTGGAATATTGAACTTTCAGTATTCAAAAATTCCTCACCCAAGTAATCTAAGGTATTGAGTCTTTCAGCAGAAACCTGCAGTTAATTTTTACCTAAAATTTAGAGTGCAAATCAAGGAATTTTATGGTGCCATATTTTCAGGAATCTTGGAACAAATGCCAGTTGATCGCATATAGCTTCAACCTCAACAATACATGAGCACACAATCGATACAAACTCAGGGTAAACTGCACAAAACTCGATTGCAGGAAATACGACTTCAGCAACAGAATGGTCAATGCCTGGAATACTCTCACTGACTGTGGTTTCTTCCACTAACCCCAAACACTTTAAGCTCACACTGTCTACTGTTGACCTCACCCCATTCCTAAGAGGTCTATAAGGGGCATAAGCGCACCAACGGGCCTACCACCCCTGTCTTAATGTTCCTTTTTATTCGTATCTATTTCGTGTATTGATAATCATGTTTATACTTATATATACTTTCAAATGCATGCTTGACGAAATAATAAATAAATAAAATATATCAAGGAAAGGTGTTACAAGTGTGAGTCATTCGAAATTCTTACATTTGGAAATTCTGGGCTGCTTTTTGTGATTTCTCTAATGAGAGATATTTTCCATGTGTTGAATTTCTAATTCTCTTGCTCCCTTTCTTACAGAATGGTGAAGAAACAAGAAATCTGAAGCATTACTGGTATACATCTTGGCCAGACCAAAAGACCCCTGATCAAGCACCACCCTTGCTCCAGCTGGTTCAAGAAGTGGAAGAAGCCATGAATCGTGCAGAAGAAAAGAATGCGCCAATCATTGTTCATTGCAGGTAGATTATTAAACATTGTTAGAAAGAAATGGGAGGGGGGCAAATGATATTTAGGTAATTTTCCTATACCTCTGACATTCGCTTGAAACTTCTTTTACTTTTAATGTTATACACAATACTGAGTTTATCTCTCACTTTTTTTTAGACACACCTTTTCTAATTGTCCACTCTTCATATTCTAGCAAGGAAACATCCCATGCATCTAAGCTGGTAGAGCCCAGAGGAACCAAAATTTCCACATTTCACAGTAACTAGGACATGACCCAACTCTCGTGTGCCTGTTACACAGTGCAGATGAACCATGCAGCCATTTCATTTATCTGAAATGGTACAGGATTCTGCTTGAGCAGAGGGTTGGACTAAGAAGATCTCCAAGATTTTCCATCTCTACTGTTCTATCTGTTATCATGTTTTAATAATAATAGGCTTATTGTGTCTATATTATTGTGTCTATATTATTGTTTTAATAATAATAGGCTTATTACCAGTCCTGGATCCAGTTCACCATGGTATGGTTACTGCCCATCATTCTTCTCTTTTCCCCTATTATCCAATGTAATGTGCTGCAGGTACTACAGAGATATTATTTTACATATTAAAAATATGTCTCAATCATCAATTACAAATGCAAATCAAATATTAAAGCATCCCACATAAAGAGCTCTGTCATACCACAGCCACTTGAGGAGGATTACCATCCCCAACTAAAAAGCAAGTCTTTCCTTTGAGACAATGTCACCCAGGACTAATTAATTTTCAGAACTTCCTGGAACAGGGGTCGCCAGCCTTTTGGACCTGAGGGACCACCAAACTCATAATTTTAACTCCCAGGGACCACTAACTGGTTGTGGCTTTCTGTTCATGTTACTGGTTGGGCATGGCTTGTAGGTAAATATTATAAATATTTATATAAATATTGAATTTTTTTTATAAAAAAGAGCAACTTTTACCCAAAATCAGGCAAAGCAGGCAGGCAGATTGAGTTGCTCACAGAATCACAGATTGATTCAGTGATCTATCTATCTGCCATTGGCTAGCTCAGTCTCTCAAATTTGCTTGCCGTGAGTCTGCACTGAATAATAGAACCTTCAGTCCTAAGGGAGGTTCAACTGTGCTTAAAAGCAGAGCTGAAGATCTAAAGACTAGCGAGAAAGCAAGAAATCCAACCATTTCCTGCTTCCTAGCTAATCTAAATCTCCGGCATAGCAGAACACAGATGATGGTCGGTAAAAGGAAAAATAGAAATTTAGCAGACAAGTTTGCCGAGTAAAGAGTGAATGGGTGGGGAGGGTTCCCGCGGGCCATGTGGGCTGCGCAGCCTTATGTTTCTGTGCAGCCTGGATTAATTGCTTAGGGGGAGTGCTCTGGGAGTGAGATTTCTCTGCAGCCCACCAAAATTTTCTTGCGGCCCACCAGTTGGCGACTGCTGTCCTGGAAGACATGGAGCAGAGCAATCAGTCAGTCAGTGGGGAGCTATCTCTTATGTCAGCAAGCAAAGATCAAGAGCAACACCCCTGAAGATGTGTTACTTTCTAACAGGATCCTGACTTTTTAGAGGAGCTGTCTATGATGCTGTAAAGAAATCTTTACAGGACTTCTCTTGTGTCCACCTACTGGTTAACTCCACCATCAAGAAAGTATTGAACAGAGCTATATAATTTGAGGCATAACCATTGCAAATATCTTTCTGGTTTATTTTTCATATAATTTGGCTTTGGTGAGTGAAAGGGAACATCTACATTTTAAAGTTACATCATTTTTAGTAAGATTATAAAATGAAATCTTGTATATTGAATATTCATGTTGTTATGCAAGATTGCTGCAAGTACCCCTTGTACAAACAGATTATGGATGATGGCGGAAAGGTATAATGAGTCTCGACAGCATTTTTCATTAAACACAAACCATGTGAGAACACAGTGTGCTATCATAATCTAAAGTAATAAAATACATTTTTTCCTGAATGTTCTAAAAGTACATTTTTTCTGTTATAATGGAGCCAGATAGCTGCATTATGGTGCTGTCTAAATTCAGCATTTCTTTTTTAACAGTTTGCTTTAAATTTACATTAACATAATTCTTTACAAGCTACATGGAGGCATATTATTTGCAAATTGCTTCCAGTATGTACAGTGTGTATTCCTTTTCATCAGTTTTTTTTCTTACAGGCTACATTTATAGCATTCATTTCCATTCTTCTGTATATTGTCATATATTATTGCATTCCCATACAAATCATTAACATGATGCGTCTAGCATTTCCTTGTTTTAATGTCTTCTCAAATTATTTTGTCACTTCTAATTTTAGTTCCATTCCCTGCTTGTGTCTCTTTGTTTAGCTTTCTTCACTCACTTCTAAAACAATTTTTAATGTCTTTATCAAAATGTTCTGCCTCTTTTAATCTTAATCCTTCCTTGTTCTGTTCACATAAATTTTTTACAATTATCTTTTCTTTCTGTACACATTGTAATATATTTCTCTCAATTTTTGCAAGAGTTGCCTATAGCCTATCATTCCACCAAACATCCATTTTCATACTTCATGCAATCCCATATATGTCTTGACACTTTGCAATATAATTCTCATTGTATTCCAATCAAATTCCAGTCTCTTTCCTTACTCCCACTTTCCAGTGGAGGATCCTTGGTGCTCTTTGAGATCACTTATTTTCTTGCAGATGTTTCTCTAGCACTGATGATGTGTTACCTAGTTTGGGTAATGTAACATCTGCAAGAAAACAAGCCAATTCAGAGAGCACCAAGACCACTCATTTCAACCCTGAGCTACAATTATTCTCCTTTGTTGGTACTTTCCATAGTGTTGGAAGAGTGTTGATTCCTGATGGTTCCCTAGACCAGGCCCTGCAATTTTCTTGGCAAAGTTTTTCAGAAGTGGATTGCCCTTGTCTAAGATAGAGTAACAGGCCCAAGGTCACTCAGATGACTTAATGCCTAAGGTGGGATTAGAACTCTCAGTCTCCTGGTTTCTAGTCTACACCAACAGAGCTCTCTAAATAGAATTCGGCTCAAACTACAGATTTGAAACAAATATACTTCTTTTCCTAAATGGATATTCATAAAACAGTTGCTATTTTAATTTATTTCTGAGGTATAGAAATAGCATCCCTCTCTTCACACTCATCTGTTCATGCCAATATTTATTTCACCTGGTCTGCATTTATTTATAATATTGCACAATTTTTCTTCAATTATCATCATTTATTGGAGTGTTAGATGCATCTGTCATGAATGGATGCATTTCTACTTTTATATGCATCCACAATAGCCAAAACAATATACTAACTCACATGTTCTTACATCTTTTAGCTGCTTCATTCATATTTAAACCTACAACTTCACTTTCCTTGCATGAATTCATCAATTGTACCCCATAAGATCATATCAAATCTGTTAATTTCTTCGCCTTTCTCTTAGTTTCATAGATACTAAGTGTATCATTTTTTTCTGTTGTTTAAATTTGTGCATTTATGCTTTTATGCTATTTTAATAATAACTTGTTTTACCATTTACTCTCCCACACCCAAGAAGCAATTTTCTGTAAACCATGATCATTGTCAAATGGTCAGTCAAGGCTTTCATATAAGTCTTTTACATAATATTGGAAAATATAGTTTACATTAATTTCACTGATGCCTTGAATTGCTCCATTGGCAGCCAGTGTGACTTGCAAAGCAGTGATGTTATATAGACAAACCATGATTTGTTCCAAACTGCATGCACTCCTATATTCTGGTCTAATAACAGTTTTTGAAAGTGATTCATGAGTATCCTAGTATGGAGAATTACATACTACAGTACAAATTACAATAGTCTGAGTGCTGCATAAGATATGAATAAAGCAGAATCTCCTGGATCAGGAATGGGTGCACAAAATGAATATGATGGCTTTTGATCATAGCTGCCATCTGTTCTTTGATTATCAGCCCAAAAAGATCTCCATCCCCAATTGTGTATCACCTATGTCGGGGGAGGGGGAGGAGAGTGCTATCCATCCAAGTCAAAAATAGAAAGTCTCGCAACCCACAGTTACTTGATCTTGCTAGAATTGAGTCAAGGCCTGTTTCTTTCTCATCCAAACCCTTACAGCCTCCAAGCACTGGGAAAGAATCTGAACAGTATCATTTGGACACTCGGGGGCAAAGATTTACAGCTGAGTAACAACAACATATTGATGGTATTTAACCCTGTGTTGGTGAATGACCTTGCCAGATGTTAAATAGGAGTGGGGGAAAAGTCATGGTCTCAGAATGTAATAATTCAGGGCTGGATCTGTCCCCTCCCTAATGCTGACTGCAACCAGTGTCAAAGATGAAAGAGAACTACTGCAAAATCTTGCTTCCCGCTCCCACACCACCGCCCCCAAACTAGCCCAAAAGAATACTGTAATCTAGGTGAAATACAGTAGATGAAATATTAATGAGATTAATAGGAAGGATTAATATGAAATTAAATAAAACACAAAATCTTTTAATGAAGCAATATATATTTCTGAAGTAATTTCCAATAAAGAATAGTATGACGGGTATGCATATACATATTACCAAGGGAGGAAAAACCTGATCACATATAACATCTGTAGATCTGGGTGAAATGACTACATAACTTGCATTTCTCCTTCCTGGGGGCTTAGCTGATGGTCCAAATAATTTAAGTGACAATGATGGAAAGTCATCTAAGAAGCTTTCAGCAGAGCTAAAGACTTGCAAAGCCAAGATGCTGTTGGACTATGAAGCAATTGTTACTTACTGTTTCTCTTATTTAAAATGACATGTTGACAAATAAAAGCTGACAGAAACCAGATGCCTCACATAAAATCTCTCTGGCACTTTACACTGTAACATTTTATCCAATAAAACTGCTAACCTTCTTCTGAAATAATACAGGGCTAATACAGCAGAATATATTCTGCTATTTTTTTGTTGCAAAAATTAAAGCCAGATAAAACAAGGTCATCAAAGTGCCTTTTCATTGGCCTGGTCCACATTCAGTCTGGGTTGAGTAGCATTTCTATTCATCTTTTGCCATATTCTAGAACAACAATCCCTCCCCCCAGTCTACTGGTGGGATTCAAATAATTTAACAACCAGTTCTCCCAGGGTCAGGTTGGCTGTTGTGGGAGGCATGGCCTATCCCTGTCCTTCATCTCCACTGCAAATCTGGGATGAGCCTCCTGCAATGGCCAACCTGTCCCTGGGTGAACCGGTTGTTAAGTTATACCCTCCTCCATCAAAGTGGATCCTGGGCACTGCGCTACAATGGAGAATGGGCAACAGAGTGGCCGGCATGAGAGAAAGAGGAGGAGCAGGGAGAAGAAAGGAAAAGCAGCCTTCTTCCCTCGTGCCAGCAGCTCATTTGGCTTTTTTTCCATTGCAGTGCAGCGCCCAGGATCCATTTTGATAGTGGAGTTTGGTAATTTAACAACCAGTACAAACCAGTGGAATCCCACCACTGCCTCCATCACACACATACTTACTCAGTAGTTTACAATCAGAGTATAATTTGTGAGAAGCCAGAAGAGCACCACATTTGCATACATGGACAAGAAATCACTTTGGGCAAGCAAAGAGTTTCAGTTTAGTAAAGACTTCTGTTCCCATATGCAACCAATATTGTCTGAAATAAAATAGTAATAATTTCCTAAAACTTAAGAATATATGGTAGAGCTAGACAGTTATGTTCAGTAATAGTGAGGAGAATGTAGCTCAGAGATGAAATGAGGAATCTCTGGTTTCACATGTTGAAAACTCTTTAATTTCACAACATATGGACAGACAGACATAGTTTCAGTTGGGAAAATGTGATCATCCTAGACCAAGACCAAAATACTAGGGAATTTCTACAGGCCTAGAACTCTGGTAATTTAGTCATCAATAGACACATAGGCATAAACTGTATCTCTATGCTATAGGAAAGAAGCAATCAACAAGCCCAAATGGGAACAGAAAGACCAAAACACCTCTCCTCCAGCTATTAGCACCCAGATGACCAAAGATTAACTCCAAGATTAACATCAGACCAACAATCAAGAAGTAAACCATACCTCAATCAAGGACTAGTCAATAGTAAGCAGCCCAACCAAATTATCTCTTAAGACCACTCACCCCAACACCGACTGGGCAAGCCACTAAAATACAAAATAAAATGTCTTCAAGAAAACAACCCTCAGAATCAAGAACCCCTCAGTTATGTTCAGTTTTCTGCTTTATCTCTTTTGACTTCTGAATTTTGCTATAACATTCTCCTGGCCTTGTTTAAGACGCTCATGAATTCAGTCCCAGATGGAAAAGATGTGAAGAAGGTTTTCTAAACAATGTTCTGTTTTTGGGAAGACCTTTGTCTTCACTTTTTATTTGTTTCTTTGACCAGTGCAGGGATTGGGAGAACAGGCTGTTTTATTGCTACCAGCATTTGTTGCAAACAGTGGAAAAATGAGGGCGTGGTTGACATACTCAGAACAACATGCCAGCTACGGTTAGACAGGTAAGATAATTTTTCTACTAAATCCAAGTCTAAAGCAGCCTTCCCCTAAGTGCTGCTTCCCAAATATCTTGGTCACCTTATTTATTTATTTGTTTGTTTGTTTATTTATTTATTTATTAACGTGATATGCCACCCATCTCACTATCAAGCAACTTTGGGTCATTTACAAACATCATAAAACAAAGGAACAAAACATTCAATATTAAAATTTGTCAGGAATAATGGGAATTATAATCCAGAGTATTTTGTAGGCATTGAATTGTGGAAGGTTGCATTCTTAATCCAGCGCTCAATAACATTTATTACTTTATAATAAGTAAACAGGTATTTGCTTCAGAATAATACTGTGAATGTATAAACATGGGAAAAGTTAGTGATTTGACTACAGAATATTATCATTTCAAAAAAGTGTTTAAATTCTTGAGTTTTGATTTTTTTTCTGTATAGCACTGATTTTATTCCAATTAATTTTTTCCCTTTATTTCTGTTTTTATTGTCTAAGAACACAATGGATGAAATGGCTTTTAACTAATCTTCGAATGAATTGTTATGGGGTTTTTTTAAGTTGTGAGTTCAATGAGATCAATATTATTTCCAAAACAATTATGTGTCAAATTAAAGCTTAATCTTCTGTATAATAACTCGGTATTTTCTGAAAAGTAAACCTGGCTTTTATTAGACAAATAAAAACCCCTGTATTTAAATATTTGTTCAGAAAAAGACTTAGCTGGAATATATTTCTTCTTAGTAGCTTAATTTAAGTATAGAATCTCCTTCTCTCCACATCTTTGCAGATTGAAATGATTATTTTACAGTGGGCTTTTTCATGATTATTCAGAATAGAAGTCTAAATGATTTAAGAACTATAGTTCAGTTTTACTTGTGTCCATTCATTTTTGCTGATAACTGTTTTCAAATGTGGCATTAAACTTGCATTTTCCAAAGGGTTCCATAACCTAACAACCTATTTTTACTGTTAAAATTCATTAGCCATCTAACTACACCAAACAAACTCGTTGAAATCAGTATCTGTTGAGGTATTCCCTGTTCGGAGAATGAGTGCACTCAGGGAAATGTAGTGAGAGTGGTGTTGAATAACACACAACCAGCATACAGATACACTGAATAGTAAAATGTAGGTTTTACTTCCTGTAAACGGGTAAACAAAGTCCAACAAACAGTCCAAATCATACAGGGTTAAAGCAGTTAGTATCAGTCCAGGGATAATCCAAAAACAAAGTCCAGTGTCATAAACAAAGTTCAGTAAACAGAGTTTGCTAACATTTGCAAGACTCACAGCAATCCAAGCAGAACGATGATCAAGCAAAAGACAATAGGGAAATGCAAGAAGAGAGCAAACCAGTTTTCTGGCTCAATCTTATGGCCGTTGGAGGAACTTCAGCTGTTGACAATTACAGCATTCTTTTAAAGATACAACAGTATTAAATGACTATCCTGGTTTATATATTGCCAACCCAACGGTGATTATCATTCCTAACATTCTCCCCTTTGGGTAGGACAATATACAAAACCTTACAGTTTAAGTCCATATTCCTCACAGCAAGTCTTATGTTTTACAGTGCCTTCGGCTTTTGTAAAATGATCTTCAATGTTATTCTCTGACATGCATTACTCCAGTGTAATCATTTTACTTTGAACACATTGTCCCACATTCAGATATCATAGATCAGTGTGTTGTGATCTTGTCTTTACAGTGAGATAGAAGCCATCTGAATTGCTGATTGGTTGTCTTCATATACAACAATAGGTTCCTTTCCATTAATTCCCATGTCTATCAGTAGTTGTTTATAACATACTAAGTCCGTACATAATAGAGACAAACATGAGAATTTAGCCTGTTGATAAGCTTATTGTTGATAAGCTTAGATGTTTTTGTCGAATAAACCTCCATCCAATTAACACCTTTCCTAATAACACTTTAGTACCTGATGTTGATTTACATGTATTTATGTCTGTAGCGAAACTTGCATCGGCATATGCAGTTAAATTTAGTTCATCCTTACACTCCAAATATAATGCATAATGCATCATTTGTTTAAGATATTTCAACACACGCTTAGCGGCTTTCCAGTGCCTTTCAGTAGGCTCAGCATTAAACCTGGCTAATTGGTTGACACTATATGCTATGTCTGGCCTAGACCAATTACTGAGATAGGATAAGCTACCAATCAATGATTGATAAATGACTTTATCAAAAATAGGACTTTGCACATCACTGTGGCTAAACTCCTGGGTCATTGGTGTTTTAGCCGGTTTACAAAGTTCCATTTTAAAGTTCTTCAGTAACTGGTTAATTTTATCTGCCTGTGAGATTTTGTAGCCTCCCTTATCTATTTTATCTATTTTTAAAACCAAGATACTGTTTAATCTCACCTAAATGTTTGATTTTAAATTTCTTCTCTAACAGTGAAATAATCTCAGGAGCTTCTTGCTCAGATTTGGTGATTAATGCTATGTCATCAGTAAACAATAGCAACAATGAAACTACACCATCATTTTCCTTTTTGAATAAACATGGATCAGCCATGGCAGTTACAAAACCTGCCTTTGTTAATTCCTTCACTATGCACTGGTTCCATTCATAGCCTGATTGCTTCAAGCCATAAAGACTCTTTTTTAATATCCAGCAATCAGTTTTGTTATCAGTTTTTATACCCAAAGGCTTCTTTAGAGATATAGTATGTTGCAACGGTGCATGAAGATATGCCATCTCCACATAAAAATGGTTTATTGTGTATTTATTCTTAGCTGCCCACACTAATGCTGCTCGTAATGTGGTAGCTTTCAGACTAGGTGCAAACACCTCATCATAGTTGTTGGCTGACTGATTGAACCCTGGTTCTGCTAACCTGGCTTTATGGGTAACAATCCCATCCACACCTGTCTTAATTTTATAAATCCACTTAATACCCTATGGCATGCTCACCTGGTGGTAACCTGACATTTTCATATACCTCCAAACTTTGTAAGGATTTCAGTTCATTATCTCCTGCTCCACCTGCTCCTGTTCTTCTACCTCCTCCTGTGCCTGTTCTTCCTCTTTAATGGCTACTGATGGTTTAACTGTCTCATCATTAGGGACTATTTGGGTGTCGATAACAACATCATTGTTGGATTCTTGTTCTAGTTTATTCCACCCAACATGCTCAAGAAATTTAGCATTTTCCTTTTTGAATAAACATGGATCAGCCATGGCAGTTATAAAACCTGACTTTGTTAATTCCTTCACTATGCACTGGTTCCATTCATAACCTGATTGCTTCAAGCCATAAAGACTCTTTTTTAATGTCCAGCCACCAGTTTTGTTATCAGTTTTTATACCCAAAGGCTTCTTTAGGTATATAGTATGTTGCAACGGTGCATGAAGACATGCCATCTCCACATAAAAATGGTTTATTGTGTATTTATTCTTAGCTGCCCACACTAATGCTGCTCGTAATGTGGTAGCTTTCAGTCTAGGTACAAACACCTCATCATAGTTGTTGGCTGACTGATCGAACCCTTGTGCTGCTAACATTCGTCATGTGGCTTAACATTGTTATAAACCGAGTTAGCCATCTGCAACTTGTCATCATGTATAACTTATAAATCATTCTCTAAAGTAGCAGTAACACTTTTACCCTCTTTCTCTGTTATACAGTTATCTCCTAAAGGTAACCAATAGGACCTAAAGGTTACTTACATCAGTAAGGGTTTTAGTTATTATTGGTTATGTAAGTAACCTTTATATAACCAATAATAACTAAAACCCTTACTGATAACAAATTAAATTTCAGGTACATATAACAAATTAAATTTTTAGGTACGTATAACAAAGATAAATGCTCATTTACACATGAACAATATGCAGTAGCTTCATCAGATGCTTTCATTTTCCATCCATTTGCCAATGATACATGTTGCTTACTCGTAGACATCTTTACAAACCTCTCTCTATTTCTAGTAATGCACTGTGATGCTCCACTATCAACTACCCACAAATCATGGTTTACAGTTGAACTTTTTTGAATACCTTTTTATGGAAAATCATTAGTAGCATAAGTAGCAACCTGCTCCCTAAGTCAGTCCTAAATGTGACCTTTTATATTTGGTCTTATTTCCATTTAGTTTCTTCAGGTAGTCTTCAACTTATAACAGTTTGTTTAGTGATTGTTCAAAGTTACAACAGTACTAAAAAAAAGTGTCTTATTACTGTTTTTCACACTTAGGATCATGGCAGCAGATGATCATGTGATCAAAATTCAGACACTTGGCAACTGACTCATATTTATGATGGGTGCAGTGTCCTGGAGTCATGTGATTCCCTTTCGCGATCTTCTGACTAGCAAAGTCAATTGTTCTGAGCCAAACCTTGTTCCAAGTAAACAAACATCAAACATAGATAAAAGCAAAACCTTTTAATGCTTCTCTGGAAATTTTGTTAATTCACAGTTAAAAGACTATTAAAACTAATTGTCTCTGATAAGAAGGAGCCTTGCCAAAGTTGTGCAAGGCTGCCAAAAACACTAGATTTAGTTGCCAAGAAATACTCCAAACAAAAAGTCTTCAAACACAAACCAAAATAGTCTGAACTTCCACAAGGCTTGAAGTGCAAGAACTTCTTGCAAAGAATTCCGGCCTCTGAGGCTGGCTTTTATCTCTTAAGGGAGGGGCCATTACCTTGCAGCCTTAATCCCAAGTCGCCCGTGCTGCTGCAGCTTCTCTTTCCCAAGAGCAGCCCTGAATGCACACGCACTGGGCACAGGCTCCTTGGGAACCTCTTCCATCACTGCTGCCAGCCTCCACAATCTCCAAAGGCAGCATTCCACTTCCTGATGGTTGTGGCCCCATCCCTACATCACACGCAGGCCCCTCTGAGACCTTGCTCTGAGACCTCAGCCGTCTGCACCTGCTGTCGGCAAACCACAACCTCAATGGAATAGCCAGATTCACTGAACACCTGTGTTACTAACTTAACAACTGCAGTGTTTCACTTAATAACTGCAGCAAGAAAAGTTGTAAAATGGAACAAAACTCATTTAACAAATGTCTCACTTAGCAACATGCATTTTGGTCTCCCTTGTGGTTGTAAGTAGAGGACTGTATTGTAGTATATATCTTTTCTGGAGGTAAAACCAGTTTCTACATCTTTTTAAAATTCTTCCTTGCTTCTCTTTCCAGGGGAGGAATGATCCAGACTTGTGAACAATATCAGTTTGTCCATCATGTCATGAGCTTGTATGAAAAGCAATTCATTAGAGCGTCAGCAGAAGAATGAAGATTCCGAATAATTTATTATGATAAAGACCATGGGGACTCTGATCCGAACCACATGTACAATAGAGCTGAGAAAATTTCAGGATTTCAGAGCAGAAGATATTTATTTATACCTATAAATATATATATATATATATATATATAGTTTTACTTTCATATTGCTTTATTTTGCATTCGAGAATTAAGATACTGCTTTTCTTCAACATGTGACAGGGTGTTATCTCCACTTTAAAAATAAAAAAGGCCTATTTATACTGTAAATAAAATTGATAACTTCATTTGTTCCAAAAATTTAAAACATCACTTTTGCTATTTAAAAAGACAAAAAAAAAACAAAAACAACCCTTGCGACTAGATCCAAATACAATGTGAATCTCTTTGATAGATGTCTTGCTGAAGTCTGTAATGTATGTTTACTAAGCTTGAAAACTTAACTTTTCTGCCTTTTTTCTGAATGATTGTTTTTACATTTTAAACTACCGGATACTGTGTATATCATAAAATCTTCTGGGCCTCTGCATTAAAATATTCAAGTGAATTCATACCGAAAAAAACCTTTTTTTCTGCCTTGTGTATTTACTTGTTGAAAACACTTAGTCCTACAAAGTATAGTGACTGTAGTGTCATCGTAAAACAAAAACACAAAGTGAAGATACCCATCTTGGCTACAAACAAAAAAATCCACAGAAGGCCAGTTTTTTCTTAGGTTAACTGAAAAGCAGAAAATAAAGTGCAAGTATTTAAAAAGCAAGTAAAAACTCACGTACTAAAACTTTAAAATGACATAGTATTGATTAGGTGCTATGATGGTTGCTGTTGGAATAAAGTGAGCAAACAATTACTGGAAAATATAGAATCTATTTGTAATTTTTTCTTTTGGTATAACTTCCTTTTGGTGTTTTAAAAGGGGAAAATCTTTGGACTTTTCTATTGTGGAGACTTAATGGATAAAATTAATGGTCCCTGGATCAGTTCCAAGAATAAAGTTATGATTATAGTTGTAGTAAAGTCTAGAGGAGCTTTTTTTATGAAGTCGCTGTATATATATTATAATGCTTCTTTACATTCCTAACTCAACAGTTTAACTCCTACTTCATCAGATCATGGTTCAATTGGAAGCAAGGAATTAGAGTTCCTCTTTGAGGTAGTACAAAAGTAGAATAGAGTGAAAAAGTGCTAGTAAGTAAATAAATAAAATTGTGTAAGGGAGTATCTGATTCTCAACTGAGGGAGCCTGCGTTGTCTGAGTGGTGCTTACATCATGTGACCAGTATGAAAGTACAGAATGCAGTAACCTTTCCCCCAAAGTACCTATTCACATTTGCATGCATTCAAACTGCAACATTTGAGCTTGGGCAAGTAATGAGAGCTAACCCTGTTGTATGGCACCCTGGTCTGAAACCCTGGCTGCCAGCTTTCCAGATGACAAACATCTTTAATCACCGAGCCATTGCACCCGTTCACAACATGTGTGTCTTTAAAAAAATGATTAATTTCAATGAGGAATCATGCTTATCCGAGCCAAGGTTTTATATCTTACCCCTGACTGAATTCCACTGAATTCCACTGAATCTCTTATCAGTTAAAAAAAATAGGAAGTATGATGACCTAGTCATGGCACAAAGGCAACACAGTCACATAAGTAAGAAAAGTCCCTTTAATACCTCCAACTTTGCCTGCAGTGTCCTGTTACCTTCAGCTGGAGAAAAAACTTTCCCAAGAACAGTCTTTAAGTGGAGGAAATTCAGTCTGAAAACAAAGTGCATATAAACTATAAAAATCCACACAGTTGCAAAGATGCCAGGAACCCAGATAAGCCTGGATAATAAAAAATTACTCACAATTTGCTTACAACAAATTGCTGTGTGCAAACTTCCTTTGAAAACACTGTGTTCCCAGCTGCAGCTAATGAAGGGAATCCCTGCCTGGATAATAAAAAATAACTCACAATTTGCTTACAACAAATTGCTGTGTGCAAACTTCCTTTTAAAACACTGTGTTCCCAGCTGCAGCTAATGAAGGGAATCCCTGCCATTTCCTCCCCTGTAAGACACGCTACTCGTGTCCCCTTCTCTGTTCCTCCCTGCGTACCCTAGGATGAAGAAGTGGTGGGACTGGGTCTTCCTCTGAATGCCCAGCTGGACTGTGCCCTTCCCAAGTTTCTTCCACAACCTACGGAGCCATACTCCCTGTCAGCTGTTTGGCCTCCACTTTGGAATCAGATTCCGACCAGCATGACAGGAAGCAGGAGACTGAAGAAATGTCACTTGCAATGGATGCAAAATACTTGATCTAAAAATATAGATTCCCAGTAAAAAGGTATAAAGATCTCCTTTGCTCATCAGAGTTTGCTGGTCAGAAGGTTGCGAAAGGAACTAAACTACAGAAATTGAATTTAGATATAATATGCCTTCAAGAAACACATATCCAGAAATATCAAAGTAAACTGTTAGAAGCACCAAAGTTAGGAGATTTATATGTATCTCTAGCCCAACAAAAAAAGGAGGATAGCAATATACGTATATTAGGAAACATTTACAAGCAAAACAGGAAAATGCAGACGAGGAAGGTAGGATTTTGATGTTAGACATTTATATAAATTATAAAAAAATGTTATTGACAGTGATATATGCGCTGAATGAGAAACAAGAAAAAATTTATACCAAACTATACAGAAAATTAGTCGAACAGGAATATGAGAATATATGCCTGCTAAGTGATTTCAATGCAATAGCAAATTTAGGAAAAGATTAAAATAATGAAAATCCAGGGGAAAAAAGGAAAAGGAAAACATTACCAAAAGTATTCTGTCAAATGGCGGAAGAATTAGGATTAAAAGATATATGGAGAGAAAGAAATCCAGACAAAAACCAATATACTTACTATTCAGCACCACACACATCATGGTCAAGATTGGATACATTATGGACAAATGGGAAAATCGAACGTAATATAAAAAATAGAAATTGTATCTAACATATGGGCAGACTGTAATCTCATTAAAATAATTTGGAAAGGATTGAAAAAAAAACAGAAGATGGATGCCAAAAAAGGAGATCTTAAAAGAAAAAGAATGTGTTCAGATGATGGAAAAAGAATTGGAGTTCTTTCTGAAAGAAAACAAAAAACAACAAACATCAATTCCAAACCTATGGGACACGACTAAAGCATACATCAGGGGCCTAGCAATTTCATATAAGACAAGTAGATAAAAGGAAAAAAAAGGAGAACAATCTAAACTACTAGATACTCTTAAGGAGTTAGAAAAATACTAGAAAAAACATCACATAATAAGACAGCAATACGGAGAGGATAATGATTAGACATAAATTGAACATATTAGCACAAGATGAATCGTTACAGGACATGAAAAAGATAAAACAGAATTATTTTGAACATGCGAATAAGCCAGGAAGGTGGCTAGCCTATAGACTTAAGAAAGAAAAAGAAAAAAGAGGAACAATTGAAGGATGCTGATGGTATGCTACAACATCAAATTGAAAAGAAAAAACATATTGTTAAAAGTTTTTTTGAGGAATTATATCGTAGGAAAGATGTACAGAGGGAAAAATCCAACATTACTTAGAAGGAAAAGGGCTACCTGTGATTCCGGAAGAGGATAAAGAAGAAATAAACAGGGAAATAATATTAAGAGAATTGCAAGAGGCAATCCTGAAACAGAAAAACAATAAGACACCGGGAGCAGATGGTCTCCCAGGTGAACTGTATAAAACGCTCCAAGAAAAATTAGAAATGCAATTGTTAGAACTCTATAATGAGGTACTGACGACAGCAAAATTACCTAAGTCATGGGGGGAGACATACATAACATTAATCCCAAAAGAAGATTTGGACCATCAATTAATTCAAAATTATAGGCCCATATCCCTTTTAAATGTTGATTATAAAATATTTATGTCCATAATGGCAGAAAGATTGAAAAAAACTCTTGATCAGATCATTCATAGCGACCAAAACGGATTCTTACTGAATAGACAAATTAAAAATAATACAAGAATGATATTGAATATAATAGAATATTATAAAGCAAACCCAGGAAAACAATTGGCAATGGTCTTCCTAGATGTGCAAAAGGCATTTGACAATGTTAATTGGCAGTTCATAACACAACAATTTAAAATCATGCAATTTGGCAATAAATTTATTAAATTGATTTCAACAATTTATATGACACAGACGGCCAGTGTAATAATGAACAGTGACAGAACGGAAACATTTAAGATCAACAAGGGAATAAGGCAGGGATGCCCACTGTTACCCCTTCTCTTTATTCTTATCTTAGAAAATGTATTGGAAAATGTGAGAAAAAATGTAGAAATCAAAGGGGCTTTAATTAAAAAGGAGCATTATAAGGTACAGGCATTTGCCAATGACATAGTGTTTTTTCTGGAAGATCCAGAGGATACAGGAGTAAAATTAATAAAGGAAGTAGAGGAATTTGGCAAGGTCACAGGCCTTAAGATTAATAAAAACAAAACAAAATGATTGACTAAAAACTTAAAAGATAAGCAAAAAAAGAATTAGATGGAAAATTGGAAATGCAAAGTGTGAAAAAGGTAAAATATTTAGGCATTTGGTTAAAAGCAAGATGCTCTTCAATCAAAAAAGATAACTATGACAAATTAATAATACAAATCAAAAAAGAATTGGAAATGTGGAGGAAATTGTAGCTATCACTACTGGGAAAAATGGTGGCAATTAAAATGTCTACCCTACCCAAAATACTATATCTTTTTCAAACTGTACCAATAAGATTGGATAAAACCTTTTTTAGAGAATTAGATCGAATAATCAGTAAATTTGTTTGGGATGGGAAAAAAGCCAGGATAAAAATGAAATTGTTACAGGACAAAAGAGAAAGGGGTGGCTTTGGACTCTCTGACTGGGAAATGTATTATGAGGCTGCAGTTATGGTATGGATTAAAGATTGGATCAACCTGGAAAATAGAAGAGTATTGTCGATAGAGGGTCATGACTTGCAGAGAGGGTGGCATAGTTTCCTATGGGATGGGAAATGTAAACAGCATGCATATTTTCAGAGACACATGATTAGAGATTCATTAATTCAGACATGGAACAAGATTAAAAAGAATCATTATATTAAAATACCAAACTATGGAAGCACAAATCTACTCAAATGCAATGGATCTGGGAAAAAAGAGGAATTACAAAGACCTATTAGATACACAAGGAAGATTAAAAACGAGACACGAATTACAGCAACAAAACATAAAGATAGATTGGTAGCCATACAAGCAAATTCAGGCGAGATATCAGGACAAAGAACAATTTGGTTTCTGCATGGAAAAGCATCAATTTGATAAAATTCTACAAGAAATGGAAAAGAAAATGATTTCAAGAATATATAACTTTCTACTAGATTTTAAATGGAATAGGAGGTGGTCAAAGAGACAATGGTGGTATGGGCGAAAAATGTTGGCCAAAATATAGACCTGGAAAATTGAAAGAGAATGTGGGGATCAAATTACAAACTAATTACATCTACAGCATACAAGGAAAATCAATACAAAATGTTCTACAGATGGCACCTTCCCCCCGCTAGACTGGCAAAAATGTTTAACTCAGACCCAAATTGTTGGAAATGTGGAAAAGAAAAGACACTTATTTTCATACCTGGTGGACATGCCAGGAAGTGAAAAAATATTGGAATACAATTAGACAATGGATAGAAGAAATCACGAATCAGAAAATTGAATTTAATCCGGAAACTTTTTTATTTGGTATAATAACACACAAATGCAATAAACCAGATAGATATTTTATGTTATATATATTAACAGCTGCAAGGATTTCGTACGTACAACTCTGGAAGGAAAAAAGGGTTCCACCGGAAAGTATGGTTATAAAAAAATAGTAAATTATATAGAGTTGGACAGGCTAACGATGAAAATAAAAGACAGAGAAGATTCAATTTATTATAGGACCTGGTATGCCTGGTTTGAGTGGTTGAGAAATAAAAAGAAAATAAAATGGCAATTAGGAAAAGAATGAGGGAATATGTAAATATGTAAATATACCATGGAGAAGATTGAGATGTAAGGATAAAATATATTGATTTATAGTAAGAGTAAGATGTAATGGTAAAGGAATAAGTAAATACATATATTGAAAAATGTGAGGAAATGCAAAAGATGTCTTGATGTTGATAACAATGTATAATGTTTTATTTTATGTTTTTAAAATTTGCAAACTTAATAAAATTTATTTTTTAAAAAAGATCTCCTTTGCTCATCAGAGTTTGCTGGTCAGAAGGTTGCGAAAGGAACTGTCATGATAAATATGAGTTAGTTGCCAAGTTTGTGGATTTTGATCATGTGACCATGGGGATACTACAATGGTCATAAATGTGAAAAACAGTCATAAGTCACTTTTTTCAGTGCTGTTGTAACTTTGACTGGTCACTGAACGAATGGTTGTAAATCGAGGACTATGTGTATATTAGCATAGAATAGTATAGCATAGAAGAACCTCAAGGAAGCAGAATAACAGAATACAGGAGAGTTGAAAGGGACTCTGGAGGTCTAATCCAGGAGTGTTAAACTTGATTTCATTGAGGGCCGCATTAGGGCTTGCTTGACCTGGGAGGGCCAGGGTGGTGGTGGTGGTGACTATGGTGGGCGTGGCCAGCTCAACATCATTCATATCGGGGGCACCTATGGTGGCCGAGTGCTAAGGCAGGACTTCCCTGAGACCCTTCCTAACTCTCATTATAATCTTCCTTCCTTCCTTCCTTCCTTCTCTTCTTTTTCCTTCCCTCTTCAATCTCCTTCTTCTTTCATTTCTTTCCTCATTTTTCTTTCCTTTCTCTTTTCCCATCTTTCCTTCTTCTTTGTCTTTCCTCTTTCCTTTTCTCCTTTCCTGTCCCTTCTTGCCTTGAGTTTGACATCCCTGTTCTAATCCAACCTTCTGCTCAGACAGGAGACCCTATACCATTGTGGACAAATGGCTGTCCAATCTCCTCTTAAAAACCTCCAGTAATGGAGCATCCACAACTTCTGAAGGCAAGACATTCCTCTAATTGACTGTTCTCACGTACCATTTTCCTGTTCTTGGCACAGAATCTTCCTAGACTGGGAGTTGGCAACACGCAGCTCCAGAGCCGCATGCAGCTCTTTGGGCCCTCTCCTATGGTTCCCTATCAGAATGATCTCAGCATTGGCTGGTCCCTCCCCTCAGCCTCTCGTCCCACTCACTCCTCGCCTGCTGTGAGAGAAGAAGGGCGATGGCAGTGGATGGAGACTCACTCTGTATTCCAGAATGGGAGCGAAGTGCCCCTCTACTTGCCTCTTCTTCCGGCCCTCCTTGGTACTGCGTGCACCAGGGAGATGCATGACTTTCTCTCTGCAACTAGACACTGGTCGGGCTGCTGCAGCCAATGCTCCATGTGATAAAGGGCTCCAGGAGGAGGAGGAGGAGGGATGCTGTCTCTATTGTGAAGTGTGCTAAGTTTAAATGTGGTGCGTGAAGTGCTGCAAGCAAGCCATGGAGGCACGAGAGCAGTGGCGTTAGCTGCAGCCGGCCCAGCTGGTGTCTTGGGGCAGAGAGAAAGTTGCACATCTCCCCATATTCCTCTCGTTGCCTCCATGGCCTTCTGCTGCTCTTGCAGTGCCTTGTGTAGAACACTTAAACATGGTCACACCCACCCAGGTTTTGTGGCTTCTGGTGTTTTCTTTTCTGTGGGAAATGGGTCCAAATGGCTCTTTGAGTGTTTAAGGTTGCAGACCTCTGTCCTAGACCATAGTTCTAATTTAAGAGCAATGAGAAAAGAGGAAAAGGAACATTGCTTCTTTTGTGCATGAATAGTGTGCATGCATGAGGGAAGGAGAATATGGCCTGATTCTACCTTTAACATGGCAGAATTTGAGGGAGAGGCAATTCCTGTTACATCATATGCCTTATATAAAAGATTTCTCCTCTGGGAAGTTGTAATAGTTGTCTGCGTCAATGTTTTATTATTAAGTTTGAATTAAGCTCAAGTCCCAATGGCAACTTCAAGACTTCTCCATTACTCTTATAAGGTAATGTCTTTTGATCGTAAGCCATCCCCAGGGATCTGACAGAGAGAAGGCTTGAGGAGTTCATCCTGCTTTGCATAGCGATCGAGGTTTCCTGCTAAAATCAGCATGAGGTAAATATGCTCTGGGAGCTAAAAACATCCAGAAGCATAAAGGATGTGCAATAAATATCCACTGAGCAAAGTCAGAAGTAATCATTTGATTTCTTCACGCTAGAGAAGGTAGAGATCATTTAAGGCTTCAACTTTAAAAACAAGGAACTTGACAAAAATAATAATGAAACCATGAGTATTAAGTGCTATCAACCAGTCCTTGAGCTGGCAGAAAATGTTACCACAATAAAATTCATTTGCACATTTGTTTTTTGTGAAGTTTGGAAGCTGCCCAGAGTCACTTGAGTGGCATGTCAATTTAATAAATTTAATAAATAAATAAACACACACACACACACACACATACACACACACCAAACTTTAACATTAAGACTGCTGTCTAAGAACATGCTGAATGTAATTTTTAATTACTGTTGTGTCCTTGATTTGTGCCTCTGTAATACTGTCTCTAAATCAGTGAAATTGTTGAAGCTGCAGTAATGCATGTAACCACATCGCCCACAAGGGGCCAGTGTCTATTTAAAGTTTCAGCTACGCAGAGCCATATTTGAGATATCTCAAGGATCCAGCTCAGGCTGTGTAAAGGCACTTTAGCCAGAAGAGCTCACGGATGCTTCACAAAGATCTGTTTCAAAACAACACCTGTCAGTGGTCTTTTCAGCCAGAAAAAGGAAAGGTACTATATGCGCATCATTTTATTTGCCTGTTGTATTTGCAGTATAATACAGATGTTTCTTCTCTAATTGCTTTTAGGTGTGTTTTTCTTTCTTTCTTTCTTTCTTTTGAATATGTCTGATGTATTCTTGGAAATATCACATTGTATTAAAGTAAATGGATAGAGACTAAGAATAAATAAGTCAACCTCACTTACAGTATCGAAACAACAGGTTGCAAAATGTAATTGTTATTGTCAGTTCCAAACAAGACTTAAATATATCCTTGATAGCATCCAGGATCCTGAACTGTCCAGACTGACTTTTATCCCAATAAGAGAGGTATTTGTTGAGTTGGATAAGACAGCACAAGCCATTAGATTCAATCACCTGCACCATCCAAATCCCATATAGATGGCTATTTATTCTCCACTTGAACTAGGGTCACTTCTCAGGGTCATTGGTCCCACTGTTGAACTGCTCTTACTGTAGGAAAATTTTCCTTATCTTCATCCGAAATCTGCCTTCCTCTAGCTGGAATCTGATTCCACACCCTAAACTCTGAAAATAAAGAAGACTTTTTTCCTGAGTTTCTTTCAGGTATTTTGAGAATCCATTGTATTTGTCCATGTTCTTCTTTAGGCTAAATATTCCTAATTCCTTCTATCGCTCTTAATAGCATTTAGTTTCTAGTCTCATAATAATCCTGATCACTACCGAATCTATTTCAGTCTGGCTGAGCCCTTTGCGGGTTGTATAGTAATTAATACAATATTAGATGTGGGATCTGATGATTCAGCAGAGAATAAGGGAACTACTACATCTTGTGATTGGGAAATTATATTTCTTTTTCTGCAATTAAAACAGCTTTTTAACATTTTTTTTGCAGACATGTGGCATTATTGATTTATTTTACTTGTAATCAAATACCACTACATCATATTTTTCATTATTATCAAGCCAAGTATTCCTCAGGCTATATTTGAGCATTTAATTTCTGTTTCCTAATGAAGAGCTTTCCTCTGATTGATTTTATACCATTATGCTTGGCTTATTACTCTAATTTATCAAAGTCTGATAGAATTATATTCATCTCACTGAATGTTATGTCATCTTGAAAATTTTGAGAAACATTTCCTCTACTTCTTCATTCAGGATATAAATTGATACATTTAATAGAATTTTCCAGAATTGAATTTTCTGACATCCTTTCTTCCAGCTTGATAACACTCAGTATGATTTTCAAACCAGTTATGTATCCATGTCACTGTAATGTTACCCAGTCTATAATGAACTTCATACCAGAATGGTATGAATACTTTGCCAAATTATTGTTTTTTTTTGCGGTGGGGGGAAGACAATCTATTTTAATGGAATATACACCATTCCATTAATCTACTAAGGAAGTTACCTGATTAAATAATATGATAAGGCAAGATTCGTTCCTGACAAATTTGCACTGGCTTCAGAATTGTTGGTGCTTCCAAGTTGTTTACAGACTGGTTATTGTGATTGGACTATCAAATCCATCTTTGAGGACTACCCAGATGCAGAACACAAATTCTCAGGAGGACTGGCTCTCTGTCATGCATACAAGAATAGAAAAATTAAACCCTTTAAAAAGAAAAGGTGACACTGGAGAAGGAATCCGAGGAAGAAGCTGTGAACCAGACTAAGAAAATTTAGTTATGATCATTCCATACTGTTTCTGATTAAAGTTCAAAATTGCCAACTATCATAGAATCGTACAATTACAGAGATGGAAAGAGACATATGGAAGTCTTAGTTTGTTTGGCAGTAGAAAATAATTCCTGATCATTTTTCCGATGGCTCATTTTCACATAGCTGAACATTGTACTGGTAACATGTTTCTCCTCTGCCTTCTTTTCTTTTCACATCCCAAGTTCCTTCTGCATGTGCTTATAGGGCTTGTTCTCAAATCTTAAAGATGATAATCCACATTGTCCTCATCTGAACCTGTTCCAATCTCTCAATTTGGAAAAAAATAGTATCAAGAACTATATAAAAAATACATTTTTCAGGAAGGCCTGGAAGGCGTTGAAGATGTTAAAGGCCTAGAGACAATGGATGGATACAAAGCAAATCAAGTGGTTGTGATTGTGTTTGTTGATGTCACTGGGGTGGGATGGATGGTAGTGGGAGGAACTATGGTACCATGATGTGCCTTTTTAATTTTGTAAGTTGCCTGGAATAGAGTTGAGCAACCATATAAATGTATTTTAAAATGCCCATTTATAGGAGACCATTAGTAATTTATTTTGTAATTTTCAGAGTTTTTACATTTGTTTTCTTCTTTTTAAATAAGTTTGCTTTTGTATATTCATGGTGGCATTGAAAGAAAGGGCTGAAGCCTGCAGTCACATATCATTTCAATGTGAATGAGCCTGGGAGATAATATTACTGAAACTATTTCAATTGTTTACATCTTAGTCTTTTAATCAGCAGAAGGCAGTACAAGAAAACTGTCTTTGTTTCATATCCTGGGGCTAAGGGGAAGATGCCAGTTATGCTACCTGAAAATTTAACACCAGGACCTCCATGTTGGCATCACAAAGTGGGAGGTGGATGACTGATGGAAAGTCCTGGGAGCAGAGATTTGAGATCTGTGGCCTATGATACTATGAGCTTAGCCATTTCTCCACATTGCTTCTTTTATGAATTGCTCTAGAATTTTTATAGATATTAATGCCGTGCATATTGGTCTGCATTTCCTTGGATCATGTTTTTCTAAAGACAAAGACCACATTTGCCCATTTGCAGATTTTTGATATTTCACAAGCTCATTAAGATTTCTTAAAATTACACATCCATATTAAGCCAAACATTTTTTTTCTTTTCCTCTGTGTTCTGGGCAGTCCAATCTTTTTCAGATATGTGTCCCTTCCTTACATATAGTAATCTGAATTATGATTTTTGGGGGGACTTTGTCTATATTATTCTGTTAACTGACTAGTATTGTTTTTATTCCTTTGTTATCCATCACAGGAATATTCAGGCTGAAGATATAGGATACACTTCCCAATGTCAGTGCCCTCCAGATGCTAGGGTTTCAACTCCCTGAACTTCCTTTCTCAAATTCAATTGCTTGAAGATATATGGACATGAGGACTGGCTGGGTAATTCTGGGAGTTGAAGTTCACACATCTTCAGGTTGCTGAGGTTGAGAAATCTAGACTTAGGTCAGTGGTTCTCAACCTTTTCTTTACCAATGGCCCCCTTTAAATACCTTTTTGTGGCCAAGGACCATGGCTACGGACCCCTCAAGACTTAACTCAAAATTTAAATCATAACATTTCTTCAAGCCTTCACAGACACCCTGGAATGACATTGTGGCCCCTCAGAGGTCCACGGACCACAGGTTGAGAACCACTGGTTTGGATCAAGACCAAGTGAAACAGGAGAGGTGCTTACTCATTAAATGAGTAAAATGACTTTTTTTTCCCCTTCCACAGCACTTATAAATTCTGTAACCTGTAAAAAATATTAAAGTAATTATGGAAACCTCAACCCTGCAGATGAAAACTCAAGTCCAGCAACATTACTCTTCTAAAGTTTCTACCTCCAGCTCAGTGGAGCATATGACTCAGGAAACCAAAATCACAGAAGGCAAGTAGTTGGATAATTATTTCCAGGAGATCAGAATATCAAAAAAACTGCTATAGCTATTTTTAAAGAAGGAACTAAATACAGTTATATTAATTAATTCTAAGTCAGCTAATGTAGAAAAGTTGGTGATATCAACATGGAAAATGGGGGTGGAACCTCTTTTTCACAACCACCCATCAATATCACTATAATCAGTACTTTTGCTTGCTTCAGGCTTAGCACATGGGAACTGTAATTCACAATTACGTTTAACTTGGCTTTCCCTAATCTAATGTTTTCCAAATGCAATGGTCTGTTATTCACAGTGCAGTCCTAACAAACTGGCATTGCAGACTGCTAATTGCAAAAGCCAATTGCCTTTCTTATTTTGCCATCCAAAGCCAAATGAAAGTCTCTTGGTGTCTTTTTCCCTAGATGATACCAATGATATGGATATTTCTTGATTAAAACTTAAAACCTGATTAAAGGTTAAAGAGATACCTAAAATAAAACCTGGAAAAATCTTTCTCCACATTCATCACATGACTTATGTAAAGTTGCTATTGAGTTCATTTGTTTTATGAAAGTTCACTTGAAATGGAAAAAGCTGATTCTTACCCAATTCTTATCTAAGAACTAAACATTCTTCATCTCAATCCATTATTTGCCATGGTGGTGGAGTGGTTAGAATGTAGCATTGTAGGCTAACACTGCCCACTGCTTGGAGTTCAATCCTGACTGGCTCAATATTGACTCAACCTTCCATCCTTCCGAGGTCAGTAAAATTAGGACCCAGATTGTTGGGGTGGAAGAGTCAATATGCTGACTCTGTAAACCGCTTACGGAGGGCTGTAAAGCACCATGAAGCAGTATATAAATGCTATTGCAAAGCGCACGTGCTCACTGAACCAGTTCTTAAACCAGTAGAATCCCACCACTGGATGAAGATTATGGGAAGGTTATGACATAATGATAACTTCAAAAGAAAGGAGGCTGGGGAAGCTGGGATCCTTTTTCACTGTTAAACAGAATTTGTGGTGAATATTGAACTGTGAGATCTGTTCAAAAGTTTATTGGAATCATGATTCACATATTTCTTTTAATACTTTGGTATTTAGCCATCCATTGCTGGAAAAAACACGAGCCATTTTTCTTCTAATTATTGCTTTCTAGAGATATTTGTGGACCTAATTCTCGAACAGATAAATGAAAAAATATTATTTTGTATGACACATGCCTGCTTTTACCTGCAGAGAAATCCTCTTCTTCTGTAGAGTCCTTCAGCATGGTTTCTCATTCTGTGGAAATCCCTGCTGGAGAGAGCATTCCTGAATTTATGGTGAAGCCTCAGCCACTGACAACTCTCGAAGGTAACCTCTTATTCACCCTCCATATTAGCCTTTTCCAATATAATATTTGCAGATGTATTATACCATAATTGCCCATTTCTCTGTCCTGTTTATGTTCAAGAGGAAAGAATAAGTAGTCTTATTTTTAAGTAGAATACCACTCACATGGCCCGTAGGAGCCCTCCCCGCTCACTCACTCCTTACTTGGCAACTTATGTGCTAAGTTGCTATTTTTCCTTTTTTTCCCCAACCATCAGCTGTTCTGTTGTGCCAGGAGATTTAGATTAGCTAGAAAGCAGGAAATCATTGGATTTCTTGCTTTCTAGCTAATCTAAAAACAGAGCTGAACCTTCCTTAGGACTGAAGCTTATTATTCAGTGCAGACTCAGGTAGCCAATGGCAGATAGATAGATATCTGAATGTATCTGTGATTCTGTAAGCAACTCAATCCGCCTGCCTGCTTTGCCTGATTTTGGGTAAAAGTTGCTTTTTTTAATAAAAAAATTCAATATTTACATAAATATTTATAATATTTACATACAAGCCATGCCCAGCCAGTCATATGACCACCAAGCCATACCCACAAATTAGCTACATCCACAGAACTGGTTGTTAAGAAATTTGAATCCCACCCCTGCCTCTGTGTGTTTATGTGTGTGTGTATGAGAGAGAGAGAGAGAGGGAGAGAAAGAGAGAGATATGGGATAACAAAGGCAAGAGTCTCATAAAGAGGTCTTCTTAATTTAGGAATGGGCACAAAGGATGTACAAGTTGAAGATATGCAAAGGCCTTCCTGGTCATGGCTTCCACTCCTTCTCAAGCGAGAGCTGAGAGTTCAGGAAGACCCCAGTCCTGAGCAAAGATAGAAGGTCCCCAAAACTTGGTCCTCCCCAGAAGTGGAAGAATCAAGCATGTTCTGTATAGAATGGTATACTCCAAACAATGCATTCTGATTGGTTAGGAAGAACAGTATTGGATTGGTTCATTAGGAACCAATCCAAAAGAGCCGCTGAAAGGCAGCAAAGTTAAATAGCTGCTATTGGCTACAAGCCGGCAGGCAAGCCTGTATAAAAAGGCTGCCGCGGCTTCAGCCAAACCGTTCCGTTACTGTTTGCTTAACTGAATAAAGACTTTGTTGTTGCAACCCGGTCTACCTCGCATTTTTCCGGACAGAACAAAGCACCCACAGGCACTTAGTCTGCTCAGGTTGAACTTGACCCTGTTCTTCCCCATCCAGGCAATTGAGATAAGACCATGCCTGCATCACTTGGACAATCAGAAGTCAAGATGTATTACTGAGTATGTATATCTTTGGGCAGATATTATCATCAATGTGCTGGTGATACTCAAATCCAAACAGATGGTTAATATGTCTTGTTGATCTCATTTAGTTGCTGGAGAAAGAGGCTAGGAGCATCATGCCTTGAGACAGCCTGAAAATTGTCCCCAAATGAGCAAATCTAATACATTCAAACTCATTTGTTGTTCAAAACTCATTCTTTGTTGCTTGTCAACAGGAGATAAGGCTATATTCCGAGCCAAAGTGACAGGTAACCCCAAGCCCAATGTTACATGGAAAAGAGAAAGTGGGTTGCCACTCAAAGAGGGATCAAAGGTATTTTTCGACAGCATCAATAAAGAGTACGTCCTCAAGGTAAAAATGTGCAGCTTTTTAAAAGTAGCTTCTCTCTTTTGCTTCCTTCTCTGCCTTGCAAAATAACATTTTTTTTTAATTTTCAAGGGTGTTTCTATCATCTTATTAAAACTTTCTTTAAATTCTCCATTGTTCAACTGAAATACATCTACTCTCCAAGTGCTATAGACTATGCCCCATTTGACTTCCAGATCATTCAGGGTACTTTCATTTTGATCTGTGTTTTTTTTTTTTTTCTATTGCAGTTAGAAAACCTCACAGGTGGTGACGCTGATCTTTATAAGTGTATCGTTTCCAACAGGCATGCTGACATTATCTATACAGTATCCCTAGTTATAACTGAAGGTAAACAAGAAGCATAAATTCAAAGCTGAAAAGAAAAATAGCATCCCATTCTCAAAACAGAACAATCCCTGTAGCTTTTCCTCGAATAAAAGAACTGGATGCTTTGGGGCAATGTATAATAAAGACCACAGATCTCTAGCCCACAATTATGCAACAATTCCTCTTTCTACAACTAAACCAATTCTTGATATATCAGAATTGATACTCCCTTTAGTTTGGCTGAACATTCTGAAAGTAGTAATCCCAATGTATCTGGGAGGCGTTGGGTAATGAAAGACTGCCATGAGAGATCCAAAGCATCTACATCTTGCTTCCTTTACACCAGAGTTTCTTGGCAACTTTAAGATGTTGTAGACTTCGACTCCCAGAATTCCCCAGCTAGATGATTCACTCAGTTTGCTGGCTGGGGAATTCTGGGAGTTGAGGTCCACATACAATAAAGATGGTAAGATTGAGAAACCCTGTCTTATAATTTTGGCTGCTTGGACTAATCCTCTCTTTTCTCTTTTTTTTAATTGTTTTATTTTTAAGGTCAAGAAAAGATGGATTTCAAAAAAATGCTGAAAAAAAGGTGAGATGCTTTCTATCTTTTACACTTAGCCAAAAAAACACACCAAAAAACAGTCATACCTGACAAGATCACAGAAACTCTTCAGTCCCAATGGGTGGTTGGGTGAGAAACATGTCTATAAGACTTTACAAAAAGCCAATAAGGTTGGGGCCATCTGCCTCTCTTTCTCTTTCCTATATTCAGCTACTTACTAAACCTGAACATCCAGATTTGTAGCATCCAACATATTCCCTTGCCTCTCCTGGAAAACTCCTGTCAGTTTGCAACAGTTTTCCCATTTCCCCAGGTGTAATGGGATTGAGAGTAACCTTGGGAGAATCATAACCTTCAGCTGTTCCCCAAAAGCTAGTTATGTATTGAATCATAGCCTTGACAACAGTCAGGAAAGAGATATCTCAGCCCACAGAAGGAATGGGAATAAAGAAAACATATCAAAAGGGACTTTCCCTAGTTCTCTGGAAAGTAACGACATCAATCCCCTAGATACTACAATCCCCTGGGTCCAGAGGTGGTGTTCAGCTAATTCAGACTAGTTCTGGTGTACTGGGAGCAGAGATTTTGACTAGCTCAGAGAACCGGCAAATACTACCTCTGGCTGGCTCCACCACCTGCCCCCACCCTATCCTGTCTTATATTCCCTTGTTTTTTTGTCTCAGCTGATTTGCACGGCAGAGTGGATTGCCACACCTCAACTGAGCTAAAAAACAACTCACCTCACCAACGCTGACAGAAGGCAGTTTTTCATCCCTGTGTGCATGAAGCGTGCTCTCATAGAACCAGTGGGGAAAAAATTTGGAATCCCACTGCTGCCAGGGTCTCAAAGAGAATGGGCAAAGTTGGGCTGTTCCCCAAAAGCTAATTATGTATTGAGCCTCCTTTCATCCTAAATAGTAAAACATATATAAAATGAAGAGGTAACTAAGGGAAAGAAAGCCAGTTTGGTGTACTGGTTAAGGCTACAGGCTAGAAATCAGCTGGGCCAATCACTTACTCTCAGCCTCAGGAAGCAAGCAAAAGAAAATAACTTCCAGAATCTTTTCAAGAAAACAGCAGGAATACCTGACAAACAAACAAATAAACATCTGAACTCTCTGGTAGAAAAGTAAGCAAAAGTAATCAACTCAACTTAGATTGCCTGGGCAATCTAGGTATTCCTTGACTTACAACAGTTCTCGGGAGTAAGGTTGAAAGGTGATGGCCCCTCCCATAAGGGATAAAAGCCAGCCTTTGGGGCTGGCCTCTTTGCAGGAAGCCAAGAAGTTCTTTCTGTTCAGAGTCTTCATTGAAGCCCTGCTTACTCCGGTTTGTTTTTTGAAACTTCTGGCTTTGGATATTTATCTGCAATTAGTCTTTTGTCCTTGGCAGCCTTTTGCAATCTTGAAAGGACTTGCTCTTATCTGGGACAATTCATTTTGAATGACTCTTGGCTGTGAATGAACAGAATTCACAGTGCTGCATTAAAAAGGTTTGCTTTTGTGTTTGTTTGATTTGAACAAGGCTTGGGTCAGAACAGTTACTAACTTAACTGCATTGATTCACTTATCTACCGTGGCAAGAAATGTTGTAAAATGAGGGGAAACTCACTTAACAAATGTCTCACTTAGCAACAGAAACTTTGGACTCAATTATGGCTGTAAGTCAAGGACCACCTGTAACTAAGCCTTGAAATTGCTATTGGGACCCCATTGAATTTCTTCAGGACAGTCTCCAAAGTCAGAGTACAGTGCAGGAAAGGCTTTTTTGCCCAAATTAGCCTGGTGGGGTTCATTCCTATTACTGTCTCACCAGAAGTGGTATTCAGCAGGTTCTGACCAGTTCTGGAGAACCAGTAGTGGAAATTTTGAGTAGTTTGGAGAACTGGCAAATACCACCTCTGGCTGGCCTCACCCCCATCTATTTTCTGCCTTCTGAGTCCCAGCTGATTGGCTGGGTCTTCCTTTGTTGCCCTGCATAGGAGAACAGAACTGGAAAGCATGTTAGTGGGATGGGGTGGGAATGGAGATTTTACAGTATCCTTCCACTGCCATGCCCACCAAGTCACATCCATCAAGCCACACCATGCCCACCAAGCCATGCCCACAGAACCGGTAGTAAATTTTTTTGAATCCCATCACTATGTCTCATGGAACCCATCTATCTGGTTCTGAATATAGTCAGAGAAAAGGAAACTGACTGGAACTGTGTAAAATGGCAGGAAGAATCTCTTTGCAGTGGAAAATGACTTCTAATGTCATCTATAGCCCTGAAATCTTAGTAATCTCCCATTCAGCTACTAACTCATCCTATCATGCTTTGTTTTTTGAGACCAGCCAAGTGCTAACACATAGCTGGGTAATACATAAGAGCTTTTCACCTAACTTCATAACCAGGTTGAATCAAGAGGCTTTTTCATGATATTTTGGTGGGTAGTGTCAAGATAATATAGAGAATAATATTGCAACTGGGTAGCTGTTTGGGATCAAAATACCTTATGAAATTGTTAATGCCTTTCCATTCTCTCCTCCTATAGTTAAAGATGGAACTGTAACTCTCACTAGGGGTTAAGGGAGAAGGGGTTCCACATAAGAATTTGTGTGGTGTTATAACAAGCTCATAAATGGATTTTGTCTGTCTGTATGTAGAGGGCTTCCTACTCCAAAGAAGATGAAAAAGGTGACTGATGAAAAGGAAATGCTGGAGATCCTCTCCCAGGTGCCTAAGAAAGACTTTGAGAAGGTCTGCATGGAATATGGTTTCACCGATTTTCGAGGACTTCTAAAAAAGCTGAAGCAGATGAAGAAAAAAGAAGTTGAGGTCAGTGATGGATTCACCCAGACCTTGGATTCTTGAGTTGTCTTACATGTGCATTATAATTTAAATATAGGGAAACAATTTTCCTTGAAAATTATATATCTGCTGTCTTTCTGCTATGGGAAAATGATTTTTTTTTACCCTAAAATCCCTTCATCGAGGTGGAATCAGGGCAACTGAATGGAGCTGAGCATTTACTGGCTGGATGCCCTTCTTGATGCCTAGAGCAAATGGCAAACTGCTCTTAGTATAGTTCTGTTGGATAAAAAGTATAAGCCCAGCCAAGAAATTGGTGGACACACATTCATCTTATCTGAACTAAATTTATTTAAAAATACATAGGAAAGAAAAGCCTTGGTTCCTCCCCCACAAACTTCCTCTTGAAGAGAAAGTCAAGAAACAATGAAAGGAATTTCTGTTTTATTCAGGAATTGTAGGAATAGTAAAAAAAAAAAAAATTCAAGAGAGGTGCTGTGACAATGTAACTTAGCCCTTTTTTAATCTGCAGTTTGAGAAAAAAAAACTTCAATGACACAGCTGTGGCCTCCATATTGACTTTTTAAAACCACTCCCTGTAGACATCCTTGATTTTATCTTTTAAACGCAGGGGTGGGATTCTATCAATTTGGACCAGTTCGGGTGAACCCCTTGCTTTGAAGATCAGCCAGCAGAGAATTGGTTCGCTGTATTGAGCATGTAGGCCCGCCCCCCACCCGCCCCTGCTCTTTCCTGTGCTTTATTTTGGTTTTTTAGAGCACAGCTGATTCACACGGCAGAGTGGTTTGCCGTGCCTCAGCAGTTTTATTCACAGGGACTGCAATAAAAGGTACGTATGAGAGCTTTTTTAAACATGGAGCTCATGTTTGGCACATGCAATCATCGAACTGGTTGTTGTACCGGTGGAATACCACCTCTGCTTAAACGTAGAGAATTGTTTAAGTAACAGCAGGTTAGGTTGAAAGATCCTTCTCCACTTCTCAGCATTTGCCCCAGTGGTCAAAGCTTTATTTTTGTCAAAGACTAGCGTTATATAACAAAAATAAAAACCCACCAACAGAGATGCAAGTAAAATAGTAATTCTACAATTAAGCTACCGCTTGTATCCATACGATTTATACTGATTGTTTCCTAGTATGATTTGATTGCTTATTGTACCCTATGACGATCATTAAGTGTTGTACCTTATGATTCTTGACTCTTGACGAATGTATCTTTTCTTTTATGTATACTGAGAGCATTTGCACCAAGACAAATTCCTTGTGTGTCCAATCACACTTGGCCAATAGAATTCCAATAAGGAATTCTATTCTATTATATCACATTAATCTAGTGGGTGTTATAAAGGCAATTGATTAGTAGAACTTGACACTCCAAAAGCAGTCCAAAGACTGGTTTGTTGTGCCACAAATAGTGTAACAGTACAAAAGAGATGTATAAAACGTCTACCAGGAGATATTTGTTGGCTTGAAGATGCCGAAAGATTATTAGCTACTGATTCTCTCTTATATATTCAACAAAATATGAACACACTAAGTTCAGCTGTCCCTGTTTTGGTCAGAGGCTTTACAATGCAGCATCATTACAAGTAATAGATTAAAAGAAAAATATTAGATTACAGGTTCAAGAGATTTATGGTCAAATCCATTGAGCATTACACAAGTTGCAATAAGTAAATGTGACAATAAATAAGGCTAAAAATAAATATTTAAAAAGTATCTAAAGACCGCTCTTTTTTTATGTTTCAGGCGATAAAGATTCTAAAACCTTTGGAAGATGTTTCTGCTAAAGCTGATTCTACAGCAATATTTGATTGTATTCTGGAACTCAGGGATGCCAATATGAAAATGAAGTGGTTAAAAGTAACTGTATTTTTATTTATTGTAACTGAAATGAAAGTGGGTAGGTGAGAGAGCAAAGGGTTCTGTATGTTTTGCCTACAGCAAGATGAGCAATCTCTTCTATTCTGGGAAGTGATCTGGTGCTTTGATTGAGGGTTAGAAGTTGCATCTATGTTGATAAGCGGCATAATATTCCATCCATCATTCATACATGTGCATAAGCGCACAATCGTGCCTACCATTCCTGTCCTATTGTCCCCAATTATTAGTCCCTAATACTTGTATTTAAACTTATGCTTATTCTTCTTTCTGTTATAGTGTAAGCTTTAGACAAAAATAAATAAATAAATAAATAAATAATAAAATAAATAGTTACTGCAGGTCAGAAAGCTTTATCCCATTGTATCTCAGAATTTCTTTACAGGTTTCTGTGAGTCTGACCAGCTTAAGCAAATTTGCTAAGATGGAAAACAAAATCTCAAAATCTCAAAACAAAATATTCTGAGGATGAGAGATAAAGCTTTCTGGCCTAGCTATCAATCACTGCTTTCTCCACAACTAATTGTTGTTAAGGAGCAACAATACCAGAAGTTCTATTCAGCAGGTTCGAACCAGTTCTGGAGAACCAGTAGCAGAAATTTTGAGTAGTTCAGAGAACCATCAAAAACCAGCTCTGATGACGGAGAACCGTCAAAAACCTGCCCCATCTATTGTCTGCCTCCCGAGTCCCAGCTGATTGGCTGGGTCTTCTTTGGTTGCCCTGCACAGGAGAACAGAGCTATAAAGCAGGTTAGTGGGGTGGGGTTGTGGTTCGCCAGCAGCCGGTGCAGATGGCAGTGGAATCGGACAGTGGGGAAGAAAGGGGACCAGTCAGGGAGCCTGGAGAGGACTTGGGCGAGGGTCCTGTATCTGATGCAGGGATGGGGCCAGGACCATCAGGGAGTGGGATAATACCTTCAGAGCCTTTGGAGTCTGGCAGCAGCGAAGCAGTGCAGAGATGCAAGAAGGCGAGAGCAGCTGAAACAAAAGGGGTGACTCGGAAGTAAGTATGAGATAATAAGAGATAAAAGTTTGCAGGAAGTTTGCAGACGAAACCGTTGCAGGAAGCAAAGTAGTTCGATTGGTTCCAAGTCATCTTTGAAGCTCTGTATACTTTGGTTTGTTTTTTTCTTGTACTTAGGTTGGTTTCTTTTATAGTTAATTGGATACTTCTGGTTTTGGCAGCATTCCACAAAACTGAACAGTGTGTGCTTATCTTGGGAGACTGTTTGAGATTAGCTCTGTCTGGGAATGAAAGCTTTGCAATAAAATAGGTTTTGCTTTTAAAACAAGTTTGTGATTAAATACGAGTTACAAAGCCTGGGTCAGAACAAGTGGGGAAGGAATGGGATTTTGCAATATCCCTCCCCTATCATGTCCACCAAGCCACGCCCATCAAGCCATGCCCACAGAACCAGTAGTTAAAAAAATGAATCCCACCACTGAACAATACTGAGTGAGATCAATGGAGGGACTGAGTAAAATATCTCCCCCTCTACACTTAGTCTCTCCCTACCTCTTAAGTCATAAGGCCCTGAAGACATGGCATTTGACCAAGCAAATCTTGGTGATGTAGTTTTATCCAGGAGGTATTGTTTAATTGGAACATCATGAGTTTGTACTTTTGTGATGTTTTTAATTGTTGTAAACAATCCACAGGCATTGCTATGAGATGGGTGACTCTGGCAATAATTTGTATAAACAAACTTTTAGCCTGATTAAATAAATATGCAGCAAAGAGCTGCATCATAGGTTGTAGGTGATACAACGAAAGCCCAAATATGAGTTTTGGATTGTCCAATTTGTGGCTGAAAGCCACCTTGATGAGGAAATACTTCAGTTAAGGCAGTTAAAGTCAAGAGCAAGAAAATTAATACTCCATGGAAAAAGTGAGGCAGAAGGATTAGTTGCATTGTAATGCATAAGAAAAATGATAAAGGAGTTCCTGCAGATTTTATTCAGCTAGTCGTTGCCCACTATAAGGGGGCAGTGCTCATCTCCACTTAAAGGCCATTGAGCCAATGGTGTCTGAAGACACGTCTGTTGTCACGTGACCAGCATAACATCATGGAGCATGTTACCTTCCCATCATAGTGGTACCTATAGGTAGTGGTACCTATTTATCTACTCACATTTGCATGCTTTCGAATTGATAGGAGGAGCTGGGGCAAGCAGGAATTGTAGTGAGGACAGGAGCTGATCCCATCACTTGGTGCTTGGGTCTCGAACCTGGGCTTGAGACTTTTCAGCCGACAAGTCCAGCATCTTAACCACTGAGCCACTGTACTGCCTTTTCAGTAATGCATGCCAAGAGGAAAATGCTCTGGATTTCATTTCATTTTGTTCGTTTTATCTGCTTTACAGAATGTATTAGCCACAATATACATCTAACGTAATGACTGCTTCATGAAATGTCCAGATGAATCCATGCACTAATTTCATAATAAATATTCACTGTTTGGAAATTTGAATTTTATTTACCTTGGAGCCAGTTATTGAATGTGCAGTTTTTACCTGAAGGTTGTCATTGCTCAATGAGACATGACACCTTAATAAGACAGAACATTCATGATAAGAGCTCCAACAGATACTGTGCTATGAATTTATTTCATACTTGAGGGTGCCAGTCATAAAAGATGATTAAACAGGCAGGGGAGCGGTAATAGAGATAAATAGAGATAGGTGTGGCTATCTTACAAAGCCCTCTTTCTTATTTTAATAACCCATTTGTGCCATGTGTTTACTCAACCTTTCAAAAACATCACATTTTCTTCTTTCTAGGGTGATGAACCCCTGCGTCTTCAATATTGTTTAGGGAAATATGACACAAAACAGATAGGCACTAAGTTTATGCTGTACATCGCTAGTGTCAACAAAGCTGATATAGGTGCCTATTCTTTTGTCATTGGTGATAAAGCTCTGTCTGCAAATTTGCATGTAATAGGTAAGTTTGATTTCTTTCATTTACTATGAGGATGATGAAAGGTCATGTCTTCCACTTGTACGAATCATAATATTTATCTTTTCTTTAGAGTCAGGGAGTTGGGAGCTGCATTGAAAGGTTTGGGGTTTGTCATCAAGGACATCACAAATCTACTAGAACTGTGATGGCAAACCTATGACATGCGTGCCACAGGTTTCACGCAGAGCCATTTATGCTGGCATGTGAGCTGCAGGCAAACTTACCTCACTGTGTATGCGCGTGCCTCAAAGTTGATTTTTTTGGCTGGTTTGAGGCCTTTTTCGGCCTCTCAGAGGCTTGAGGATAGCTTCTGCAACCTTTGCAGGATGAAAAATAGGCCTGTTTCATCACTTCCTGAAATACCAGAAGTGACGAAACAGGCCTATTTTTCAGCCCTGCAAAGGCTGCAGAATCTATCCTCAAGCCTCTGGGAGGCCGAAAAAGGCCTCAAACCAGTCAAAAAATCAGCTGTGAGGCACAGTGCAGGTAAGGAGGCGGTGGTGGGGGAAATTGCATGTGCATGTGCAGGAGGTGGGGGGGGCATGCACATTGCCTTCTGGGTATGTGAGTGTGACTGTGCAAGTGAGCGCACAATTTTTGGCACAGGAACCCAAAAAGGTTAGCCACAACTGTTCTAGAAAGTTGAATATTTTTTCTTAAAAAGAAAACTTGTTACACTGAACATCACAAGCTTCTGAATTTTGACAGCATGGAAACACTTGAGAAACTCTAGTAGGAGCAAAAAATGTCAGGGTTTTTTGGGGTAAGGGTACATGCAATTCCCAGACCAGGCACTTATCCAGTTCTGCTCCAGAAATACAGAAAATGGTCAACTTACAATAATTCATTTAGTGATCGTTTGAAGTTACAGTGGCACTAAAAAAAGTGACTTTTGACCATTTTTCACACTCACAACCATTGCAAGCATCCCCATTCTCGTGTGATCAAAATTCGGACACTTGATTCATTTTTATGATGGTTGTAGTGTCTTGGGGTCCTGTGATTGTCTTTTGTGACCTTGTGACAATCAAAGTCAATGGGGAAGCCAGACTCACTTAATAACCATGCTACTAACTTAGAAACTGCAGTGATTCACTTAACAACTGTGGCAAGAAAGGTTGTAAAATGGGGCAAAATTCACTTAACATCTTTCTCGCTTAGCAACATACATTTTGGGCTCAACTGTGGTCGTACACCAAGGTCTACCTGTATGTAGAATTGAGATGTGGAAACTGTATTTTTGAAAGTTCTCCATCGACAAGATTCAACATAACTAGCGGCATTCATTCTGAGTGTTATCTTCTTTTGACAGATGAGCCTCTACAGTTTTTGTCAGATCTAAAACCCATGAAAGTAAATGAAAGGCAAACTGCTATACTTGAGGTCCGCCTTTCCAAAAAGGTCTCCAACTTTGTTTGGAAACTGAATGGAAAAGAGTTGAAACGGGATGACAAGTACGAGATCATCACCTCTGAAGATGGCTTGACACACACACTGAAAATTAAAGATGCCCGCCTGAGTGACATGGGGAAGGTCTGCTTTGAAGGAGGAGACCTGTTGACAGAAACCGAGCTTTTCATTCAGAGTAAGTGATGCTGGGATTAACTACTGCCTATTGCCCAAGTTTCAGGCAAGCAGCTGGTGATGCTATTTAGTCCTGAATGGAAGGTGAAAATAGGATGCTTTGTTTTCTTTTTCCAATAACTCACTTGTTCCTTTTGTTACCTGTCATTTGGTACTAAATAGCAGATGAATTTTTGGCTTTACCAACTATTATTAATTAAATCATAGGACAGTGAGAATGAAATACTGAATATGCGAAATAATTCGTAGTGTAAAACAAAGTATTTAGAATTAGAACTAGAATTCTTTACTGGCCAAGTGTGATTGGACACACAAGGAATTTATCTTGGTGCAAGTGCTCTCAGTATACATAAAGGAAAAGATAAATTTGTCAATAGTCAAGAATCATAAGGTACAACACTTAATGATAGTCATAGGGTACAATGAGCAATCAAATCATACTAGGAAACAGTCAGTATAAATTGTAAGGATACAAGCGACAAAATTACAGTCATACAGTCACAAGTGTGAGGGGATGGGTGATAAGGAGTGATGAGAAAATTAATAGTAACAGTAGTACAGACTTTGTAAATAGTTGAACAGTGTTGAGGGAATTATTTGCTAAGCAGAGTGATAGCATTCGGGAAAAAACTATCCTTGTGTCTGGTTGCTCTGATGTGCAGTGCTCTATAACGTCATTTTGAGGGAAGGAGTTGAAACAGTTTATGTCCGGGATGTGAGGGTTCTGCAAACATTTTCACAGCCCTCTTTTTGACTCGTGCAGTATACAGGTCCTCAATTGAAGGCAGGTTGGTAGTAATTGTTTTTTCTGCAGTCCTAATTATCCTCTGAAGTCTGTGTCTGTCTTGTTGGGTTGCAGAACCAAACCAGACAGTTATAGAGTTATGGAGGTATGTCTTAACAGAGAAACAAAAACATGGTAGGAGATGTGAAGATAAAATAACTTTTGTAAACCCTATTTTATGAAGTTCAATGGGCAATAGAAGTACTTTTCGCCTGATGCCTCTCCATTTCAATGCTATAAAATGCAGCATTCATCGAAAGGCTGATTTCGAGATGACCCATTTTTTAAAAAAAGTTTTGTTTCATTTCCCACAATTCCACTGAAAAGGGGGTACATGGAGTTCAGAGAAAAACATTATCATTGGAGAACTTTTTGTTTAGCTTTTCCTGGCTCACTCTCTTGGCAGGCAATTTGACTTTTTCCTTGGATCCAGAGAATGTTTCCACTGGAAAGTTACTTCTATGGCATTTCTTGTTTTATTCTTTGACTAGAAAATGATCAGAGGTTAGATACAACAAGACTGCGGGGCACAGATTGCAATCTTCCTATAGCACAGGAACATGCAAGCTCTACCATCCCAAGCATGTACAGCAGGGGTCCCTAACCCACCTCTCCCAGCTTGTGATACAGTGCTGGGCTGCAGCCCATTTGGAACCAAGCCACAGAAGGACAAGTGTGCATTCACATGAAGCTGCATTTTTGAAAACAGTGTGCATGTGCATGCATGTGCATAACCATCCCCTCTACCAACAACACCACCATCGCTGCCTTCACAGATCCACCAAAAGGTTGGGGATCATTGATCTAGAGAAGGGATATGTTGCTCTAATTTACAAGAAAAAGGGAACTATGACATCTTAGCACTTTCCTGATCAACACAGATCTCACAAACTGGACACTGCTTGAGTTCTGTGTCATAGACATATCTTAGTTATTTAAAAAATAACTTTCTAGATATTTTTTTTGTTCCATAAGCATTCTCAATATTGCCTCAAATCCCATTCACAATTTGACTGCCTTACCCTTCCATTATCTGCTACCTCAGTGATGTAAGAAGCCTTGTCTCTGTCCAAGACACTGCAACTGGAGCACATCTTAGTGCCCATTGCAAATGTCACTCTACTTTGAGTGCCTGATTGCAATTTTCACAAGGTTGCCTCTGGACTGAGAACAAGCCGACAATTACTAAATCCCTTCCATTCTCTAGTTTTTGGCAACTTTGCAACATTTCTTTCCCTTTTTGGTGTGCTTGATGCAGCATAGCCATTTGTAATTCAAAAGCATCAGAACTGAGCTGAGGCTTCTCAAAAGGTATTTATTCATCACAGGAAAGATTAGAAGCATCCATTCTGCCTTGGATGGATGATAATCTCTTTCAAATCAGTTCTATTCAGGATTCAACTCCATCTGAAACACAGTCCTAATTCCATATTGCTAATTCCTGTGGATCCAAGCAATATGCCATTCAAAGGTGACAGGTTTGCTGTTTTCCAAGAGATTCCAGAATTCTTTATTGCTTTATTGTTTTCAAAGAGACTCCAGGGGCAGCGCTAAACAAATATACGCTCAGCATTCTAGTGCCATGCGGTATCTGCTATCCCGCATCAGATGGGCGTCTCATGACAGGGA
>BLBF01000054.1:4009598-4020713 GCA_015471245.1 Laticauda colubrina | reverse complement strand
TGTATATGTATATGTATATGTATATGTATATGTATATGTATATGTATGTAGAGGTTTGAGAGAGCTCAGATCTGCAGCCGAGGAAAAGCTGGGGAGGCTCCTCCAGCCTCACCTGGAGACAGGCAAAGAAAAGTGTTCCTGGGGGCACTTTGCTCACTTTAGCACTTTGCTGCCAAACCCAGCCACAGCCATTGATTATTTGGGAGCGGGAAGAGGGGGGAGAGAGAAAGAAAGACAGCATCTCTTGCATTACCAGGGGAAGAAAGGAGATGAAATAAAGCTCACTCTTTCATCGAGACCTACAAATGCCAATCTACTGTGTTCTAAGAGTTCTTCAAAATCACCAAACTCGCAGTTCTCCCGCCCCCCCATGCCCATGTGTAGACAGGCAAGGAAAGGGAGATGGAGCTGTGTGCAGCTCTCGGCTCCTCCATTGAAGCCTCGGAGATGCAGGCAAAGCATCTGAGCGGTATTGTCCTGAGTTGCTTACTTCTCCATCACTGCCTCCTCCGCCTCCTCCAGCACCTCCTTCTCTGGGTAGGGTGATTCTGAACTAATTGAGCATGCTAGGGCAACTTGAGCGCTACCACTGCGGCAGCTTTACCTGCATATCTGAGGCTTCGATGTTGGCAGATGTAGAAGCGTGGGAAAAAGGAGACTCTAGACCAGCGTAACTTCAACTCTTTATTCAAAGATATAGATCTGTGCTGGACCTACGAGCCGCGGCAGCTCTTCTTATAGGGCTTGCCGGTGACTCTTACCCAATGACAGCCTTCTGAATCTCCCACAATCGGCTCGGCCAATCTTGGGAGATTCTTTACTGACCAATCACCGTTGTTCTTCTATCCAATCACAGTGCAGTCCGTCTTAGCCAATCAGGTTAGAGTATTTCAAGAATGTTAATATGGAACACCCCTCCCCTCTTGGTATGGTCCATCCTATGTGATGTAGTCGCATAGGTAGGCAGGACTTTTAACCTACCTACTTGACCTGCACAGCTCAGTTACTGTGTGGTCTTCAGATGGTTCGGATGGGATCTTTGTCGCTCCTGCTCTTCTCCATGGAACCGCTTGGAAGGGTGAGTCAGGCCTTTCGCCGCAACTCCCACCCAGTCTACTGAGTTGAAGTTGAGTTGTCGGCTTCTCTGTTCCTGGCCGGTCTTTCCGGGCTGGTTGAACTAGCTTGGCTGTTCCTTCCAGGCGAGGTTTCGAGTTGGTCGTCTTCCGCTGGTACCATTCTGCTGCCTTCGCTTTCTGGTGAGTATTGTTGGTTTCTTCTTTTATTTATTGGTGTATGGATTGACTGCTCGGTTTGTGTTGGTTGGGCGTTTTCGGTTTGCCGTTGTGTCATAGGAGGGTTTTTTCCTTCTTTTTGATAATTGTTTGGGGTTTCTCCCCCCCTCTAGTTTTTTTAATGTCTTTTTGTGAATTTTGCGTGTTTTCGGCATTGTTTGAATTTATTCGTGATCTTAGTTGATCGACATGTTGTTTCCACTGTCTTCCATTTTCCATTTCCAGTCAGTATGACCGGGGACCTGTCACTTGGGTTATTGTTGCAGGTACCTACAGTGGGTCCCCTGAAAAGTTTTTGGCATCGACAGTGTCTCCCAGCTTAAATGTACGGTACTGGCTGGATGAGTCTGGTGGTTTTTCGGGGTTGTATGTCGGGTGCAGTCTGTCAAGATGGGATTGGAGTTTTCTTCCCATCAGGAGCTCTGCTGGGCTTTTATTGGTTTTCGCACTTGGTGTTATGTGTTGTATTGTTAATAGTTTATTTATTTTCTCATGTATGCTCCCTGTGTCCATTTTTTCTAAAGTGTCTTTGGTTTATCTGACCATTCGTTCCACCCACCCATTCGCCACCAGACGAACGGGCGCTGTCAATGTGTATTGTATGCCCCTCTCAGCGAGAAATTGTTCAAATGCCAATGCTGTGAATTGTGGCCCGTTTCCAGATACTATCAAGTCAGGTAGGCCATGGGTGACAAAAAGTCTGTTTAGTTGCTTTATAACTGCTTCCATCATGGTGGATTGCATTAGGCTTACCTCCAGCCAGTTGGAGTAAGCATCTACTGCGATTAAAAAGGTGTGCCCTTTTGTGGATCCCGCAAAGTCTATGTGGACCCTTGACCATGAGGCCCTTGGTGTTTCCCTCTCAAGGGTTGGTGCTGTGGGAGAGCTTGGTCTGGATCTTTGACATTTGTCACATGTGACCACCCAGGTTTCAATGGTTTTGTCTATGCCTGGCTACCACACATAGCTTCTGGCTAGGGATTTCATCTTTACAATGCCCAGGTGTCCTTCGTGCAACATGTGCAATATTCTTGTTTGTAAGGTGTCTGGAACCACTACTCTGTCACCCCTAGTATACACCCCTTTTGGGAGAATAGTTCAGTCTGCCGGAAGGGTTTAAACTGGTCACTGCTCTCTGTTTCCAGCCACCCTTTTTCTACCCAGCTCAAAACCCGCGCCAGTTTGCTGTCTCTGGCTGTCTCTCCAGCAATGTTTGACACGGTTGTTGGCATGTTGGGCAATGTCTCTATTTGCAGAGTTTTGTCCTCTATTTGCGGGGTCGTCCTCTGGATCTGGCAAGGGGCAATGGCTTTATGCATCGGCATGCGAGATGCTTTTCCCGGGGCATTGTATTAGCTGGTAGTTGTAGGCGGTAAGGAACTCGGACCACCTTGTCATCCAGGGTGACAGGATGTTGGGGTGGCCTTGTTCCCTGCCAGTATCCCCAGGAGTGGTTTGTGATTAGGATGAGGGTGAAGTCCCTTCCGTACAAGTATTTGTGAAACCACTTCATGCCGGAAACCGCTGCTAGTGCCTCCTTGTCAAGCTGGCTATAATTTCTTTCTGCCTTTGATAGTGTCTTAGAGAAGTATGCAATCGGGGCTTCTCTCCCGTCTGGCAGAGTATGGCTCAGTATGGCTCCGATGCTGAATGGAGAGGCGTCGCAGGTCACCGTTAGTGGTAGGGTTTTGCTGTACTGGATGAGGACTGATTCTGATGTGAGGAGATCTTTTATCTTCCAGAAGGTTGCCTCTTCCCACTTGCCCCTTGACCAGGTGGACGTCTTGTCGAGTAACCTATGCAGAGGTTCTGCTCATGTTGCCTTTTGTGGCAAAAAGACATTGTAGAAATTGATTAGTCCCAGAAAGGCTTGTAATTCTGCCTTATTTTGAGGTCTTGGGGCTTCTTTTATTGCTTTATTTTTTTTGTGGGTGGGGTGGATTCCATCTTTATCCACTAAGTATCCCAAGAACTCAACTTTTTCAGTGCATAACTGGCACTTTTCTTTTTTAACTTTTATTCCTGCATTTTTAAATTTCTGCAGGACTTCCCTGAGTTGGCTTCTCAATTGTCTCTTGTCTTTGGCTGCTACTAAGACATCATCAAAATATGGCACAACTCCTTTAATGCCTTGCAGTAACCGTTCCATTAAGCTCTGGAACACCCCTGGTGCCACACTGACTCCGAATTGGAGTCTTTTGCACAGGAAGGCCCCCCGTGGGTCACGATGGCTTGTGCTTCCACAGTCTCAGCATCGACTGGCAGCTGTTGGTGGTATGCCTGCGCCAGGTCGAGCTTCGCGAAGACTTTTCCTCCTCCGAGTGTAGGAGGTGCTGTACCACCGGAACTGGATATGCACTCTGTTGCAGTGCATTATTAAGAGTCACTTTATAGTCCCCACAAATTCTTACGGACCTGTCTGGTTTTATTGGAGTGACTATTGGGGTCTCACAGTGTGCATGATCTATTGGTTCCAGGACCCCTTGCACGATGAGCTTATCTAGTTGCTCATCTATTTTTGGCTTGAGCGCGAAGGGAACTTGTCTTGGTTTGAGACAGATTGGGGCAATATTGGGGTTCACATTAAATGATATTGGGGACCCCCGGTACTTGCCTAATTGTCCTTCAAAATCTTCTTGGAATTCCTTCATCAGCTCCTCCTCCCAGTCTGTTTCCTCGACGTGGTTGATGCCCGTCACCTTGATTCCTAATGGCGCGAACCATTCCAGACCCAGCAGACTTGGGCGGTCTCTGTCCACAATAATGAGTGGGAGTACTGTTCCATGCTTTTTGAAATTAACATGGAAGTGTCCAATTCCTATTACGGGGATTCTGTTCCCCTGATAGTCTTTAATTGTTAGTTTCTGGTTCTCCAGCTCTCGTTTTTGTAAGCTGGGCACTAACCTCTTAATTGTGTCCCAGGATACCATGGAGAGGTAGGATCCGGAGTCCACTTCTATTCTGCACGGCCTGCCTTCGATGCTAACCTGCACGTGCACTTTTCTTGCATCAGAGTTGTCTGAGTGGCTGATGGTGACCGTTTGGTGGGTTTCTTCATGTCGTCGGGTTTTGCTGAGCCACTTGCTTTGATTTTCACGGCTCCATAGGTTCTCTGAGAATCTGTCTCGGTTTCTGGGGGGCGTTGCCTTGGGCTGGAGTTCCATTTGTTTCAGCAGACCTTGGCGATGTGCCCCCGTTTCTCACAGTACCGGCAAATGGCGTCTAAGAACCGGCACTCAGAATGGGGATGGTCACCGCCGCATCCGGCGCACTGGAAACCCGACTTACGACTTTTCTGACAGTCTCGCTCTGCCTGCAATCTGTGGATCTCCTCCTCCTCATCATCAGTATTGGGTAATATTTCAACATCCTCGTGGTGTGCTGTTGTGGCTTTGTGACCAACCTCAGTTTGTTTCTCAGGAGATGTGTTGGTCTCCAACATCATTGGCCAGTCCCTTGCATTCATTTGCTGTATCTTGGCCGCTGATTTCTTCGTGGCCTTGGCTGCTGTGGCTTCAGCAATGGCTTTGGTAACTGTAATGTCCGCCCAAGCTATTAGTCTGCTCTGGAGCACGGGGTCTCTGAGACTGAGGACCACGTGGTCTCTCAGAGCCTCGTCCATGTTTGAGAAGCCACATGCACCTCCGATGTTCCTCAATGCTGCCACGAAATCCCCGATGCTCTCTCCGTCCTTCTGATCCCGATGGCAGAATTTGTGTCTCTGGATCAGATTTGGAACGGCCGGGGTGTAGTGGTTTCGAAGTAGCCGATCTAGGTCTGGCCAAGCCATCTCCTTCACATCTTCTGGCTTGGCCAACACTTTGGCCATCTTGAATACGGCTGTCCCGCAGTGGGCCAGGAACACAACTCTCTTTCGGTGGTCGTTTGCATCCTTCAAGTTGTTGCTCTCGAGGAACATGAGGAATCGATCGATGTATGATTCCCAGTCCTCGGTTGCCTGGTCAAATGGTGCGAGTGGCGAGTGGCCATCTCATCAGTTGTTCAGCTCGGTTGCCACATGCCTGACTGGTCTCTTTGTCTCAGTATCCCATCCTCGTCGCCAGTGTAGAAGCGCGCGAAAAAGGAGACTCGATACCAGCGTAACTTCAGCTCTTTATTAAAAGGTATAGATCTGTGCTGGACCTGTAAGCCGTGGCAGCTCTTCTTATAGGACTTTCCGGCGACTCTTACCCAATGACAGCCTTCTGAATCTCCCGCGATCGGATCGGCCAATCGCGGGAAATTCTTTACTGACCAATCACCATTGTTCTTCTGTCCAACCACAGTGCAGTCCGTCTTAGCCAATCAGGTTAAAGTGTTTCAAGAATGTTAATATGGAACAGGAGAGGCAGCAAGGGTTGGAGGAGCTGAGAGCTGCACACGGCTCTGTCTCCCTTTCCTTGCCAGTCTGCACATGAGCACGAGGGATAGAGGGGAAGAAAGAGAGAGATGTGGGAACAATTCAAAACTAGAGAACTAATGAGGAGAAGTAACAATGGGTGCCAGGGGAAGGGGACTGTTGTTGCCACCACTCACCATGTGTGGGAGCTGGTTGGTGTATGCATCTCAGGGACCTGACTCTGGGGTCCCTCGAAGAGCTGGGAGGCATGAGATCAGCGCGGCCCAGATTAATTGCTTTCAGGAATCATTTCTTCTGCAGCCCACCAAAATTTTTCCATGGCCCACCAGCGGGCCGCAGCTCACTGGTTGCCAACTGTTGCTCTAGACTACACATACCCAATTCCAAAATATATTGCAAATGTAAAAGGGACAGGACTTGGATGATGGCACTGCTTCTGCCATCTTGCCAGCAGTCACCCCTGCCAGGATAACCAGGTGGTCTCTATAGGAAAGAAATAGATGATTCTATGCTATTCTTTTTGGAAGTAATAGTGACTGTGGCTGAGAATTATAGTTGCTGACTATAACACTATTTGAATGCAATTGTTTGAGGAAAACAGAATGTTGAGAAATAGAAGAGAACCAAACCCAAAACACAATGACTTCTTAGTGCTGCAAAATGAATTTCAGAAGGAGAATGTTAGCATATGAAATTCAGAGCAAGTTTTAGCAGCAGATTCCGGGGGAGATCAAATGCTCAGTGTTATACTATTAAGTTCTTTGATGCTCTGATGGTCTCAAGCAGGGCTGTCAAATTCCCTCCCTGTGGACAAGATGTGTCACACACCGGCCATGCCCATGCCTGGTTTAGCGAAGGAGAAAAAAAAAGTCCTGATACATCACGTGATGTCACTGTGACAATTTGAGTTTGACACTTCTGGTCTAGGAATTTACTGATGTGCAATCAAAAGTTTAAGACCAACCTGTGAGGAGCTTCTATATGTTGAAGTTAAGGCAGATTAGACAAGCCTCATCATCAAGGGGAATCCCCAAACACTAGGCTGAGCTATTCCAACAGTGGTAGGATTCAAAAAAAAAATTATTACTGGTTCTGTGGATGTGGCTTGGTGGGTGTGTCATGGTTTAGTGGGCATGACAGGGGAAGGATACTGCAAAATCTCCATTCCCTCTCCACTCCAGAGGAAAGGTTATTGCAAAATGCCATTCCCTTCCCACCCCACTAATCTTCAGCTCTGTTGTCCTGTGCAGGGCAACAAAAGAAGATCCAGCCTATCAGCTGGGGCTTGGGAGGCAGAGAATAGATGGGGGCAGGGCCAGTCAGAGATGGTATTTCCGAACTACCCAAAATTTCCATGACCAGTTCTCCAGAACTGGTCAGAACCTGCTGAATCCCACCTCTGTATTCCAATGATCACTTCATTTCATGACCACCGATATCCTTGTGCTTCAGACAAACCAAAACCACCCCAAGGAAAAGTGGAATTCTTGGAGACATCAGGGAAGTGTATCAAAATGAAATGGAAGGCCCCAAAAGACAATGGGGGCAAACAAGTGACCCACTTTATTATCGAACGGCGAATAGTTGGGAAAAAATCCTGGATCAAAGTTGGAGAAATTGAAAGCAAGCATACCACATTTGCCACGGATAAGGTGGAAGAAGGGAAAGCCTACCAGTTCCGAATCCTGGCTGTGAATTCTGAAGGTGCAAGTGAACCACTAGAAACAGATGAAGTTTTTGCTGGGAATCCAATTGGTAAGCATCTCAATACATTTTTATTTTATTTTTTTTATTTAGTTTAGTTTGTCAAGCAAGTATGAGAAAACAAGTGTAAGTATGAAGATAACATATAAACATATCAGTATATACATAATAAATGGGTATGAATAAATGGGAACAGTAGGACAGAGAGGCACGTCGGTGCGCTTATGCATGCCCCCTTACAGACCTCTTAGGAATGGAGTGAGGTCCACAGTAGACAGTTTAAGGTTGAAGCTGTGAGGGGTTGAGGCTGTAATAACTGAGTCTGGTGGGTTATTCCAGGTGTTGACCACTCTGTTGCTGAAGTCATATTTCCTGCAATCGAGTTTTGTATGGTTTACCCTGAGTTTGTATCTATTGTTTGCCCGTGTGTTATTGTGGTTGAAGCTGAAGTAGTCATTGACAGGTAGGACATTGTAGCAGACACTTTTGTGGACTAAGCTTAGGTTAGACTGTAGCCAGTGTAGTTCTAAGTTGTCTAGGTCCAAATTTCAAGCCTGGTGGCATAAGGTAATCTATTGCGAGCTGAGGAGTGTATTACTCAAGAAATACTTCTGGGCTCATTGAACTATATTAATGTCCGTGATACAGTATGAATTCCAGGCAGATGAGGTGTATTCGAGAATTGATATTTTTAATGGAATTGCTGAGCTGAAGCATTCCTAGGAAGTGAAGAATGGCATTTAAATTTCCTCAAAATTTTACTTTAATTAGGGTCATTTATTTGTGATTAGGGCCAGGTGAGGACACTCAAAAAGGAATTCAATGATACACTTGTCTTTAGTAGTCTAATCACCACATTACTTGAGAAAGAATCTCTAACTCTCCTATGCTGAAAAGCTGGTCCCTGCATCAATGGGAACACAGCATGATGTGATTACATTTCACTGTATTGCAATATTTACTAGTGTCCACAATGAATTACTAACCTCTTTTCTTGAACCATTTTCAGTTCAGACTGAAAAATTCTAGATGCATCTTCTTTTGTTAGCGAAAGATCCCAAGATAACAAGATATTGCAATATCCCAAGATATTGCTGTTGCCAAGCATACCTTGGTAGCCTACAGAATTCTTATATTGATGACAGCAAAGTAGATGATGCAGAATATAGGCCTTTTCATCAGGCCTTGTTTGTTGTTCTATGGTGGGCTCCTCTTCACAAGGCACCCATCCAGGGGTGGGATTCTACCAGTTCGCACCTATTCGCTAGAATCGGTTGTTAACATTCCAAGCAGTTCGGAGAATCGGTTGTTAGAAGAAATTATTGGCCTAATCCTGTGAGGAAGGCAGGAAGGAAACATTCTGATTTTGCTTACAGAAACTGCCTCTCCATCAACCCTTATTATATTTTTGGCAGGACTGGACTTCCTGTCTCAGGAATCTCTCTGGAATTTTCTTTCCCTCTTTTGCTGGTACTTTGCTTGTGTGGAGTGACCATTCAAAGTTACAATGGCACTGAAAAAAGTGACTTTATGACCATTTTTCACACTTACAACTGTTGCAGCATCCCCACAGTCATGAAAGGCCAAGCAAGGAGATGCATGCCTCAATGTGAGTGATACTGAGTTGGCCACACCCAGCCAATAACATGCCCACCAAACCATGCCCACCAACTAAGCCACGCCCACAAAACTGGTTGTTAAAAAATTTGAATCCCACTCCTGTACCCATCTGTCTAGGATGCTTTAATTTGAGCAGAAGACTGGGATCAGTTGTTCTGATGATCCTTTCTGGATATGGAATCCTGTGATTCTATGGTACTATAGTTCCTCTAGGACAGGGGTGTCAAACTTGAAGCATCATGGGGGCATCACGTGACGTATCAGGACTTTCCCCCCTTCTCTAAACCAGGCAGGTGCAGGGCCATGATGTGATACATCCGGCCTGCAGGCCATGAGTTTGACACCCCTGCTCTAGGACATATGGCTACCTCAGGAGGCATTTTTACAAGTTTCTATTTATCTACATTTCTATTTATATACATTTAAAGGGTTATATAAGTTTCTATAAATTCTATAAGTTTTTATTTATATACATTTCAGGGACATAGTGGCTCAGTGGCTGAGATGCTGAGCTTGTCGATCAGAAAGGTTGGCAGTTCGGTGGCTCGAATCTCTAGCACTGCATAAAGGAGTGAACTCCCGTTACTTCTCCCAGCTTCTGCCAACCTAACAGTTCAAAAGCATGTAAAAATGCAAGTAGAAAAATAGGGACCACTTTGGTGAGAAGGTAACAGCGTTCCGCGCACTTTCGGCATTTAGTCATGCTGGCCACATGACCACAGAGATGTCTTTGAACAGCTCTGGCTCTTCAGCTTTGTAACGGAGATGAGCACTGCCCCCTAGAATCAGAAATGACTAACATGTATGTGTGCAGGGAACCTTTATCTTTACCATTTGAATGTTGCTTCTATATCAGGTACCTATGTAAAGACTTATAGAAAAGCTATTAGGAATGGAAGAATCTCCTATTTGTGTTCTGCTTCATCTCGCTTAAACTTTTTTTTTCAGATCCTCCAGGACAAGCGTCTCAACCTCAAGTTACTGATGTTTCGAAAGAGGCTATTACCATTACTTGGAATCCTCCAACTAATGATGGTGGGTCTCCAATTACAGGTTACATTGTGGAAAGAAGGAAGAAAGGTAGCAACCTCTGGGTGCCTATATCCAAGGAACCAATTCAAGGTCAGCAATTTCCACTGTGTAACATGGGACCTAGTTTGGTTTAGATTGGTTAAGGCATCAGGCTAGAAACAGGGAGACTGTAAGTTCTAGTACCATTGGCACAAAACCAGCTGGATGACTTTTGGCCAGTCCCTTTTTCTCAATTCTAGGAAGATAACAAGAGCAAGCCACTTCTGAAATCTTGCTCAGAAAACTACAGGTACCAGTCCAGGCACTTGCCAGGAGTCAAAAACTGACTTGAGGACACACGCACAAAAAACCCACATGGGAAACTCTATTGTTTTGTTGAGTTAGCTTTCTAAACCTCTCCCATATTTGCTTCCAAATTGTAGTAATAGCATGAAAGTTCCTCAAAATTTGAAATAGCAACAGCACTTAGACTTATATACCACTTTATAGTGCTTTAAAAACCACTCAAAGCAGTTTACAGGGTCAGCATATTGCTCCAACAATCTGGGTCCTCATTTTACCCACCTCAAAAGGATGGAAGGCTGAGTCAACCTTGAGCTTGGTGGGATTTGATCTGCCAAATTGCAGAAGTAGTTTGCAGTACTATACTCTAACCACTGCGCCACTGAGGCTCCTAAATGTGTGTTTATGAGAGGTCCTTGATGTTCTCTGAGCTTCCTTGTTTTCTTGTAGACATTTCATTACCCAAACAAGGTGATGTTACCGATTTAGAAAATGAAATATCTGTAAGAAAACAAGAAAGCTCAGAGAGCACCACTCATTTCAACTCTGAGCTACAAATATTCTATTTTATGTGTGTTTATGCTCAGCAGGTGGCAGCAAAATGTCACAATGTGATACCATTTAGGGATTCTAGGTAGAAGATAGATGAGAGAGAGGGGGGGATAGATAGATAAATAGATTAGATAGATAGATAGATAGATAGATAGATAGATAGATAGATAGATAGATAGATAGATAGACAGACAGACAGACAGACAGACAGACAGACAGACAGACTGACAGACAGACAGACAGACAGACAGACAGACAGACAGACAGACAGAC
>BLBF01000054.1:3989873-4005213 GCA_015471245.1 Laticauda colubrina | reverse complement strand
GCACCAAGGCTGGCAGGAAGGCTGGCAGGGAGGCAGGCACCAAGGCTGGCAGGAAGGCTGGCAGGCAGGCAGGCACCAAGGCTTGCAGGCAGGCATGAACCAAGGCTGACAGGAAGGCAGACAGCAAGGCTTGCAGGCAGGCATGCAGGCAGGGCAGGCAAGGCTGTCAATCCGTCCGGCAGCAGGTCTTTCCTCTGAATGGTGACCTGCTTCCGAGCTGCTTCCCTTATATCCGCGGGGCTTACGCAATGCATCCTTCCCGCATGTGCAATTAACGCTCGGCATCCGTTAGGCTTCCGCTGTGCATCCGCTAGGCTTCCGCTCTGTATCCGCTCTGCATCCGCTGTATCCGTTCTGCGTCCGCTTTGCTGAGGTCCCCCGGAAGCCTAGCGGATGTGCCATTCGCTCTCATCCACTTCCATCTGCTGGGCTTCCGTTCCGCATCCGCTTTCCATCCGCTCTGCATCCTCCCTGCATCCATTCCTTTCCGTGTTTTCCGCTCTGGTTATGCAAATTTTCACCCCTTCTGAGAGCAGATAACAACGGATGGAACATTTTTCTCGTCCATTGTGTCCTTTTTACTAACGTTTTGCATCCGTTGGGCAGTGTGTCAGGGCCTTTATCTTTGGAAGTCTATAATTCTGGGGAAAATGAAAAGAAGAAGATGACCAGCAGCAAATTGAATAGATTTACTTACAGCAGAACTTGGAATCTTCCAATTGGCAAGAGATCTATTTTTGGGGTCACTAAAAGCTGATGGTACATAATCTATATCTTTCTATCATCTAACTCTATCTATCTATCATCTATCTAACACTATCATGTCTGTCTATCATCTATTGATCGATCAATCAATCAATCTCTATCATGTCTATCATCTATCAATATCTATCAATATCTCTCTATCTTATCATTTCTTTCTATCTATCATCTATCTATATCTCTCTATCATCTATCTGTATCATATCTTTCTATCTATCAATATCTATCTATCTATCTATCTATCTATCTATCTATCTATCTATCTATCTATCTATCTCTATCATCTATCTCTATCATCTATCTTTCTATCATCTCTTTCTATCTTTCTGTCTATCATCTATCTCTATCTAACTAATTATCTCTACCTATCATCGTCATTTATCATCCATCTATATTTGCATATAGATACTACTTTGTTATGGCCAGGTTTTTAAGTGGGATGTTTATCTAATTTTTTAAAAAAAATCAGAATCTCTTCTGTTTATTTATTTTGAAAGCTAAATTATTTCAAAAATGTTGTTTTTATTGCCAGATACTAAGTGCACAGTGGACGGTTTACTGGAAGGTGCAGAATATGAGTTCCATGTCATCGCAGTGAACCGAGCAGGGCCTGGTGTTCCCAGCAGTGCTTCCAGCTCAGTTGTAGCAAAAGATCCCATCAGTATGGTTCTACTTCTCATTTATTTCTAGTGTCCAATATGTACCATATATGTGTGGTGTGTTTGTGTGAGGGGTGTGTGGGGGCGTGCAATTCAATTTATGAGGTTCATTATACAAGCAAAATATAATAGTATAATCAGGGAACTTGATTGTGGCAGCTTATTGTTACTTGCTGCTGATTGCTTCATTTCCATTTTGTAATGTCACAATCATTTAAATTTCAGCATGTGACTAGGTGATCTTCTTTCAAATAATACTGAGTTGGCCTAAGGGTGGTGTTGGCCCAATTATACAGCAATACCTATCAATCAATCTTTATTACAGTTCCTGCAACATCTATGTGTTGTAAGTCTGTGATCTTGTAATAATAAGCAAACAATACAAGCTAAGTGATGGCAAAATATTCCAGGCTCCTGAAATAAATATTTCCTAAAGCATCTTACCTGACTTCTGAAGTATCTTCCAAGTTCAGACTAATAGTGCTAAGATCATTCTGTCCCCTAATGATAGCTATTAACCTGGTTTAAGGCACAATAGATGACTGAGTTGTTCAGCAATCATTAAAATAGCTGTCATTCATCACTGCAGGCTGCAGGCTGGGGCTGAGGGTTATTGTAGTTCAGCAATACTTGGTGGGCCATCAGAAGAGATGATTGGAACATGATGCAAGAGGTATAGGGTATTTGGTTATAAACTAAATTAAGAGGTGAATACTGTAGTCCTGATGGTGACTTCCAAGAACACTCTGTGGTTCATGTATGCTAGTTTTCCAAAATTCCTGCTAGGGAGAGCCTGCAGATACTAGCATCTAAGAGTAACGTTTCCATTTTGGAAATTTCCAGGAGACGAAAGATCCTGTCACCTGCTAAAATGTGCAACTTTCCCATGGAATCTGACTAAAGAATGTCTGTTAGTATAGCAAAATTGGAAACTATTTTACGTTTCCATCTAAAAATGAGGAAGTAGGCCATCATTGATTTATAAGCCATTCTTGAGTTCTTTTCCACTATCTTTTTAAAAGTAATTTTTCAAATAGTTTTTAGATTCACAGAGCTTTATTGGTGTGGGATAATACTGAATTTCTGTCTGATAATATATTCTTTTAACCAGACCTGCCAACCCCTGATAAGGGAAAATCTGGAGACCCATGAAAAAAAATCTGGAGATTCTATAAAAAATAGTGAGATTCATGGTCATGTGAATAACTAACCAATCAGAGCATGTTATATCCGGTGGTAGAAAAAGCAAAATGGAGGCGCCCAGAGTAAAAAGAAATGTACTGTATGTATATATCGCTGTATGGTAATATCGATATTGCGTGATCTGAGAAGTGGTGTCATATCGTCATGTCGTTTGTGTCAGAAATCAGATTTATGTGCGTATAAGCCGACTCCAAAATTTGGGGGGGGGGAAAAAGTATTTAAATTTGGCGTGAGATTGAGGAGCCTTGTCATGAGACCGTGAGACATGACAAAAACCGTGAGACTCACGGCAGAACCGTGAGAGTTGGCAGGGCTGTTTTAACATATCAAGTCAAGAATATGCCTATATAAACTGACCCTCATTAACTAGCATAGCTCAGTAAGTTTTAACTGTAAATTTACCAATTCTTCACACACTTGGACTGGATGACTCTTATGAATTTGAGAGGAAGAAACCTTGTCTACTGGATTTGAAAGTTGAATGGTCCATTCATTCAAATAACATGTTCTTTTTTTCCCAATAAGTTACAACTGTGTATTAATTACCGAACATTTGCTGTTGATCCAGAGCCTCCTGGGCAGGTGAAGGGATTGCATGTGGCTGATTCTTCACAATCCAGCATTTCGTTGGCATGGCAAGAACCTGATGAGGGTGATCCACCTTCAGGGTACATACTGGAGATGCGACTTGAGGGCACCAAGGAATGGTCCAAGTGTACCAAGATCCCAATTTCTGGCAAGAGTTACACCGTGGGAGGTCTGCAGGAGAGGCAGAAGTATTTCTTCCGTATCCGAGCTGTCAATGAAGCTGGAGTGGGAGAACCGATTGAGCTGAAAGAAGGGGTTCTGGCCATGCCCCCTCCAGGTAAAACTTACCCAATCCAGCCTTCATATAATCATGCCTTGACTGCTGGTATGTTAACTCTTTTGCAAAAAGTGAGAGATACAGAATTTGATCTAGATCAGGGATCTCCAACCTTGGCAACTTTAAGACTTGTGGATTTCAACTCCCTGAATCAAAGTCCACAATTCTGGGAGTTTAAAGTCCACAAGCCTTAAAGTTGCCAAGGTTGGAGACCCCTGATCTAGAAGATGATACAGCATATGAATGGAATTTACAAATCCAGAAAACATTCTGTCAACAAATCTAAGAGATTGGACAACCATTTGTATGAAATGGTATAGGGTCTCCTAAAGCAGGAGATTGAACTAGAAGCCCTCCAAGATCCCTTCTAACCCTGTTATTCTGTTCATTTTTTCTCATGTTAGGTTCATCCAAATAAATGAGGTTCCAAATCCTAAAGAAACATTCATATTTTTCAAGGGAAATATTCTGATCAATAAGAAGGATTGCTCATTATTTCTTCTCTCTCTCTCAAAGTTGTTCTGGTTTCTCAAATAGAAAATTAAGCTCGGTATAGTTTTGCCTCCCCACATGGAAAAGATATTTCTATCCTGTGAAACAAGCAAATTCTAATTAAATTCAGGTCAGGCCAGAAATACGTAAAAATACACACAGAAAATCTAGGGGAAAATACTTGTATGCCTGCAGCAACTTTATTTAGTTTGCCCCTTAGCTATCTGTGCTGCATGGAGGATCAGTTGTGATAACCCTAAAGGTTCTTCCTGAATTAATTTGACAATTTTGTCATGGGAATGGAAGGAATATAATAAGTAGTAACGGTACAAATAGATCCTACTGTTTATTCAGGCATCTTTTTGAGGAATATCTCACTAGTAGGCTATTCGCTATGCATACAGAAAGTCCTAAATTTTACTTGGAAGACCAAACTACTGTCCAAATGCTGGCAATATTGCCCTAAATGAATGAATAATCTGATATATTCTCTCTCTATCTCCCCTCCCCCTCCCCTCCCCCTCCCTCCTCTCTCCCTCTCCCTCCCTCCCTTCCTCCCTCTCTCTCTCTGTTGTATAGCTGCTCCAAAGTTTGATCTGAGTGTCAGACTAAAGAGTCATATGGTGGTTCGTGCTGGGACTGCCCTCTGCATTCATGCTTCCTTTATTGTAAGTTGTCTTTTTTTTCAACTGGAATATTACACTTAAAAAATTTGCATATCCATATCTTTGGAAATTGTTCAATTGAGACTAGTGAGGTTTTGAGCCTGGAATGTTGGTCTAGCAAATAATTTTACATGGAAAAGAGCCAGGATTCAATTTCTGGCATCTCTGGTTAGAAGGACTTCTTGTTTATTGATTGCCTCATTTAGAAACCATTTGCAATTATAGTAGTGATGAAAATTAGGTTTGTGGCCAATCCTTGCATTTACAACCTTCGTAGGCCTGTTAAAAAAAAACCTGAAATAAGATCATAAGCACAGTCAGTTTCACTTAGTGACCACTTTACCTACTGACCAAGTTGCTGATCCTAATTATAGTTGCTAAATGAGGACTACCTGTAGTAGAAAATGATGGGAGGAGATACTTGAAGATATTTGGCCTGAGACACTCAAATGTCATTGTCAGATGTACATAACTTATATAGATATAGGATATAGATATATCCTATATAGATACATCTATCTATATATCTATATCTATATATGCATCTACATCTGTATATCTGTATCTATCCTATATCCTATAGCTGTACAATGGCTCAATGGTTAAAGATGCTGAGCTTGTCAACTGGAAAGCTGACAGCCTGTGTTTGAGACCTGAGCATCACATGATGGAGAGCTCCCATCCTCGCCCCAGCTCCTGCCCATCCAGCAGTTCAAAAGCACGCAAATGCAAGTAGATAAATAGGTACCACTTTGGTGGGAAGGTAACAGCGTTCTATATTTTCATGATGGCCACATGATGGCAGAAGCACCTCTGGGACAACATCGGCTCCATCAGCTAAGAATCAGAGATGAGCACCAGCTTTGGTCAGGATGGGATATCTCTATAATATACAAAGATATATATTAAGATATATCATCTTAATCTATGTATCATCTACATCTATGTAGATATAGATATCTATGTAGATATCTATGTATATCATCTATGTATACTATAGAGATATAGAAACCAGTTTGATCTAGTAATTAAGGCACCAGGCTAGAAAGCGGGAGCTTCTCAAAAGCAATCAAGCCAGCCATTTCCTTGCTGGCTATTCAGAAAATGTTAAAAACTGGGTAACTTTAGAACTCTTTTTGTAAGTTTCTGTATGATGGCACCTTCTTCTCATTGCTTTTTTCCCCCCTTTATATTGTGTCTTGTTTTTGTTTTGTAGCTTTGAGTAGTTATTGTTACTGTTACTGGGATTGGTTCAGGGGTGGGATCCTATCGTCATAACAACAGGTTCGGTGAACATACGCTTCATGCGCATGCGCACACTATTTACAAATTACCTGCTCCGGCAAGCCATTCAACTTCTTCTGCTTTCGAGCGGCACTCAGCTGTGCCACACAAAGCAGCTGAGGAGGAAAAAGCAGGGAATAAAGCACAACCTAGAGCCCGGGCGGGCAGGTGAGCCAAACAGACGACCAGAAATTATCGCAGCAAATCGGTTCGATATCAGCTGTTCTTCAGAGCTACCAGTTCTATAGAACTGGGCTGAACCAGTAGAATTCCACCCCTGGATTGGTTTTAATCTGACAGTGAATGTTTTCATTCTTGTTTAAATAGCATGCCATTGTAGTTGCTACTGAAAAGTAAAAAATCTCAGATATGTGTGATGTTAAGTATAATTTCTGAGGTTGACAGGTCATATATGAAACCTATTCAGGCCAGAAAAAGAAGCTTGTTAAGAAGAGGTGGCAGCTTGTATGTGTCTAACTATTTTAATGGGAAGCTCTGCATATTCAAGCTGCTGCTTTTCCTACTCCTAATCTGTAAGAGAGGCTAATGCCAGTTGAGATATTGGACTAATTAGGGTTTTATGAACCTTGTAATTGCTGCTCAGATCTACACCAGGAGACTTCATTGTTGGGTCAGGCCAAGCTTTCCACCATAGGGATTCCTTACTATTGTCCAATTATAGCCTGAATGATTTTTATGATTCAGGAGTCCCTGTTACTCTGCTGCTTGTTTCACAGAGTAGTTGACGGGGTGTAACGATTGCTCCAGGTGGTCCTTTAGCCACTACAGCCTCAAAGAGCCTACTTGGTGATTAGGGATGCTAAGCCTCAGCTGAGCGTGTTTCTTCAAAACAGGACTGAAGCACTGGTGGCTTTTAAGTTCTTGGGAAGATTATTTCCATGCAAGCGATACTAACCTCTGGGAAAAAATAATTTGTTTTTGTTTTTTTCATGACAGTATGTTGGATGATTGGGGGGGGGGGGACAGGAAAAAGAGATAAAATCAATCAGAGGAGGAGGAAGAAGAGGAAGTAGCAGTAACCCATTAATTTGATGGCTTTTCCTCCATCTGCCCTGATTGTTCAGCTTCCCTACACTAAGATATCGCCTCCTGAAGGAATATTTCGATATGTAAAAGTTTCAGTATCCTGTATGATGCATTTTTATTAAAAAAACAACCCACAATGTGGAAATAGCAAGATCCAGAGCATTTCCTGTTCATCTTATTCTCCTACTTTTCCTCCATCTTCCTCCTTATAAGGGAGCAGAATTCTAAATAGAGAAAAGGATTGATTAAAAAACTGGGGGTGGGGGAGCCCTAGCATGAGAAGGATTTCTCTCCTGCTTTCTTTCAACCTGCTTTGTCTCCAACAGGGCTCTCCTCCTCCCAACGTTGTGTGGCAAAAAGATGGGGTTCCCACAAAGGGGAGAGAAAGCATTACAAAAGGCAAGCATCACTCCCAGTTCCTCATCCATAGTACCAAACGCATTGATTCTGGACTCTATCGGATCGTGCTGAGTAATGATTATGGAGAAACACACTACGACATCCATGTCAGAGTGACAGGTAAAGGATCAGAAGGAGGGATAAGTGGGAGGGTGTATCTTGCCCCATCTACTGATTGAGCCAAAGCGGGAGGTAAAGATGCACTGTCCGTGCTGAGGAGGTAGGGAAATAGAATTTCTGGCTCAGACATTCTTCTCCCAGATCCCCAAACCCCCACCCCAAAAGAAACCTGTATAAAATTGTCTATAATTGTGTACACTGAAATTGTGTACACTAAGAATTTATGCACTAAAGACAAATTCCTTGTGTGTCCAATCACACTTGGCAATAAAGAACTGTTCTTTCTCAATAAAAGTTCTTTTATTAAAGAACTCAATAAAGTTCTTTCTCAATAAAGAACTACAGTATTCTATTCTATATTCTATTTTATTCTATTCTATTCTACTCAAGGCAAAAATAATAATAATATTGCAGATCAATGTGCACTGAATATTAAGTCCAGGCTGCCTCTGATAACATCTCAGTCCAAGAATTTATTAGATCCAAGATCAAAAGTCCTTCTAAGCAAAAACACCCGCTCTTGATTTATTTCTCTTTCAAGAGCCACAATGTAGAATGAGAGTAGGGAATGTTTCATTTTTGGATGAGACTATGGAAGCTTAAAAAGTCTACACATATTCGAAGAGAAGCAACCTGGAATTAAGGAGAAATTTCCTAACAGTGAGAACAATTAACCGGTGGAGCAGCTTGCCTTCAGAGTTTGTGGGTCATCACTGGAGGTTTTTAAGAAGAGACTGGAGAGCCACTTGTCTCAAATTGGACAGGGTCTCCTGTTTGTACAGGGGGTTGGACTAGAAGTCCTCCAAGGTCCCTTCCAGCTCTATTCTGATTGACTGAAAGAATGGCTAGATATTAATGATCAATCCAAGACATATTATTTTGGTTTTTAATTTGTTTTAATTAGTGTCTTTCAGATCTAGTAAGCACTTTACACTCCTCGATTTTTATGATCCTGAGTAGCTAATGCCAAGATCTATATTTCTGTTCATGAACCATGGACCAACAGTATAAAACACCCATAATGTCAGCCAATCGGAGAAGGGCAGTATACATTACAATGCTTGTTTTGGACAATTTGCCACTCTTTACGGCTTAATATCTCAAAGCCAGGTCATCAAAGATCTATTTTAAAAAAACAAGGATTTAATGTTATAAGCTGGCCAGAGTCACCTCACAATGAGACAGGTGGCAAATAAATTCAAGAAATAAATAAGAAAAATTGTCTTATGCCAGGGACTAACTGATGAATGACTAGAAAGAGAAAAAAAACTGGTTCTCCTTTCTGTATTTCTACCTTAGACTTCCCAAGGCCACCTACTAATCTGAACCTCTACGAAGAAGTGCCAAATACTGTTACACTAAAGTGGGATCATTCTCCAGATGTGAAGGAGGATGACGATGCCCATTATGTCATTCTAAAACGTGACACCAGCACTGCCACTTGGTTCACTGCAGCAGAAAAAGTGTACAATAACAAGTATACTGTTACTGGTCTGCTTCCTGGCAGGAAATATTTCTTCCGGGTGATTGCCCGCAATGACATCGGTGACAGTGATCCTTTGGATTCAAAAGATTCCTGGTATATCGATAAAGATATAGGTAAGTATGGATATCTCCAGGGGAGGGATTCAAATTTCTTTACAACCGGTTCTGTGGGCATGGCATAATTTGTGGGTGTGGCTTGATGGGCATGTGACTGGGTGGGCATGGCTTGCTGGCTGGGTGTGGCTTAGTGGTCATGTGACTGGCTAGGCATGGCTTGTATGTAAATATTGTAAATATTTATGTAAATATATATTTTTTTATTTAAAAAAGGGCAACTTTTAGAGTTTCGATCAGTCACTCTCTTTCACCCAAACTACCAAACAGGAACAGTGAGAACAACTGTTTAGTCCTTGGTGAGAAGGATGGCTATATAAGAGAGCCAAATCTGATGTAGTGGTGGAGCTGCTGGCATAAAAAGCAGAAGATGGTGAATTCTATGGCTGCCTTAGGCCTTGACAGCTGGGTTGTTGCTGTGGGGAAAATTTGACTTGATCAAGTGTGTGTGTGTAGGTCAGGGGTCCACAACCTTAAATACTCAGAGAGCCATTTGGACCCATTTCCCACAGAAAACATTGGGAGCCACAAAACCTGGGTGGGCTTGGCCAACTCAATGTCACTCCCACCCAGTCACATGACCCCCCTGCCACTCCTACCAAGGTTTTGTGACTCTCGGTGTTTTCTGTGGGAAATGGCTCTCTTTCTCTCTCCCTCTCATTTCTGTTTTTTGTGTTTTACCTTCTCAGTCCAGGCGAGGAGTAACTGGGAGGGCAGGGGAGGGTGAGGGGTGGGGTCAGCCAGTGCTGGGATCACCCAACAGGCAGCTACACTAGAGGGCCCAAAGAGCTGTATGCGGCTCCAGAGCCACAGGTTGCTGACACCTGGTGGATGTGTATAAAAAATCCATTTTCACACTTTTGGCCGAGGTGGTGTTCAGCAGGTTCTGACCAGTTCTGGAGAACGGTAGCAGAAATTTTGAGTTGTTCAGAGAACTGGCAAATACCACCCCTGACTGGAGATTTTACAATATCCTTCCCCTGCCACACCCACAAAACCGGTAGTAAAAAAAATTGAATCCCACCACTGACTTTTGGGCAGTATGTATCTTCCTCAATCTTGGGTCCTTTGAGAGTTCTTCATAGGGTCTTATCTGTTCTCTACACCACTGGTCCCCAGTCCCTGATCTGTGGACCAGCATTGGGCCATAGCATGCCAGAAACCGGGCTATGCAAACAAGCGAAGCCCCACTCACGGGAAGCAGGCAGCACATGAAGCCACACATCCCCAGCCCACCAGAAAAACCTCTCTCCACCGAACCGGTCTCTGATAGGGGGCCGCTGCTCTACCCTGCACTCTGCTGAACAGAGAATTCTGATGTTGTTCCTGGGATCTGTTGGAACCATTCTTCCAACTTATGAGTCACAGCCCTACCGCCACCAGAACCATTCTGGCCTTTATTTTCTACATCCTCTCTTATTCCTCCTTCATTCCTCCTGTTATTTCTCCAATTATATGAAAACAATCTGTTTAAAAAAAAATAAAAAAATCTGTTTGCGTCATTTTGTATACCTGGAAGAAAGGTGGGAAATGAGTTTAACAAATAAAGTAATTCTAAAGCAACCTAAAAATAAAGTCTGGTTTATAAGGGGGGAAAAAATCTTTCAGGAAACTGGAGAATTGATTTTTGTCATAGTGTTCCTGTCAATATATAGCAGAGATGTGCACAAACAGGGATAAGACTGATGAAACAAACTCTCTTTCGGAACCCATAATCAATCACATTGTTTTATTGACAGACCTTTTCCATGCCAAGATGAAAGAGTACCATGAGCGGGACTGGAGCCATGCTCCCCATTTTATAACGCTTCTGAAGAACCACCTAGTGTGCCGAGGTCATGACTGTACCATGAGCTGTGCTTTCTTAGGAAACCCCCGCCCAACGGTTACATTGTACAAGGGTGAAGTCAATATCACAGCCCAATCCAAATTCTGGTACAATTCAACGAGTGGTGTCTGTACGCTGATGATTCCCACATGCACTGCCAAGGATAGCGGCGAGTACTCCATAGTAATTGAGAATGAGCTTGGGGAAGAAAAATGCAGTTGTACCTTGACAGTATATGGTAAGTTCTCTCTCCTCTTTGGCATCGGTTGAAGATATTGGTTCTATCTTATTCAATTCAATATGTTCTGCCTCAGAAGGGAGCAAGTTTGCTGCAGTAATTAAGGCATCAGGATAGAAACCGGGAGACTGTGTGTTCTAATCAGCTGTATGATTTTAGGCCAATCACATACTCTCAGCCTTAAGAATGAGGCAATGACAATCTACTTTTCAAAAACCCAGTCAAGAAAACTGCAGGGACCAATGCAGACAATTGCCTAGAATCAAGTCTGACTTGATGCTACAAAAAAAGAAAAAAAAGTAACCATAATCAGATATGATATAATTTCTCTCACGAAATTACTTCTACTGAAGCTGATCCTGTTTGTACTAGTTTAGGGAAAGAACTTGAATATATTTTCCCCTTTCTGACAGAGAGATGGCCACAACTAGTCTTAAACTTGGGAAATTTCAAAATTTTGATGAGGCTGCAGATCATTTAATACAAAAATTGTGACGTTTTTATGTCATGAATTTAAGGAATGGCATCAAAGGAGTTTTCTTGGCATGGTATAAAGCCCTTGATAAAGGCCTTGAGTCACCTAATATCATGGGAGAGGTGTCAAAGTTGACATCTTGGGTGTTAGTATACTTAGTTACAGAAGAAGAAAGGGGTTTGAAGGTAGTAACGCACTGGGATCTAAGAGAAGCCTATTTCATTCAGTTTCATTGTTGCATGTAGTCACTGCTTCAGCCAGTGCCTATCTAAACTTCCCACCCAATGAGGAAATATTCAGGTTCAGTTCTTCAGGATCCACAAAAGTTCTGGTTTCCCTTATCCCTTCTTGTGGATAGTCCTTTTACTTTTTGTTTTTAGAAAGTTATTGAACACATACAAACGATTCTTGCAAGGCAGGAAGTTAGCTATTACATGCAATTATTTTTTAAAAATTTCCTCCCCCCCCCCCCTTATTATCAAGTACTGACCTTAAGAATAAGAAACAAATGCCTTGAGAATTTGACTACGAACAGAATTTTCCTGCAGTTCAGTAATAAATTTTCTATTTGTTTACCAAATTTGTACAGCTGCCCATATCACAAAAAATGATTCAGGGTGGCAACATTCAATAATGCAGCATCTGTTCACATTTTTTTATTCTTTCTCTTTTAGAAAAAGATGATAGAAGCCTTTTGGATACAGTTATTGGCAGTCTGCAGAAATCAAAACATCTCATGTGAAGTTGAATCACATACTTCACCAAATACAAATTTCAAGTATGGTTCAGCATCATTCAGACTGTTTTGGGTTGTTCATGGTTTGAGCTCTTTGGGACTGTATAATTATTAGTAGTCTTGTTATGCAAATATGATGCTGGTAGTCAGGCTATCATAGGGACAATAGATTTGCCATCAGACAACTAAGATGATGTAGATTATTTTAGTTATAATTAATAATGCATGGCGCTTACTTAGAAAGAAAAATTAAAATGAGATAAATATACTTTTGTGCCTTCATTCTATTTCTTTTCTCATTTACCTAACTCCTACAACTCACCAGTCATTTCCTTACTAGAAGCTTGCATCAGGTCATGTTATTATATGATGCTACGGTACACACACACACACACACACACACAATGCTCAAAGATTGATCACTTTGTTAACAATATTTGGCAATTACCTAATGGAATAGAAGAATGGCCATTTCAACTCCATCTAGAATTTCAGTGTAAAGTTGGTAAAGTACACATAGCAATAAATGCTAAAGAGCTTATCCAGTATCTTAAACATGACCTATATAAAATATTTTAATTGCTATTAAAGCTTACTACAACAATCGGTATAAAAATGTGGCAGCAGTAAACCAGAAAGCCAACATAAAAATAAAGCATTTCAACTTCAAGACTGTAGAAAAGTTAAATTAAAGGAAACTTACTACCATGAGTAAATGGCTCTGGTATCGTATTATATTTTTTCCAAGGTTTTAAAGCTACCAATTCAAAAGTAGACGTTAGACAGAAAACCCCTCATAAGTGTCTCCACCACAGAAAAGGAACTGTCAATTGGTAGGCATATTAGAAGGGTCTATGAAAATTCACTGTAGCCAACTCACCACAGCCAACTTGTCATGGCACAATTCACCAGGGCCAACTTGCCATGGGACAACTTCCCACAGCCAACTCGCTACAGGACAACTTATTGCAGGGCAAGAGTTACACTGATATCAAAGAAATGGCAGGATAGAATAGTTAAAAGAAAAGATGCAAAAGGAGGACAGAATGAAGTCTGAATGAGAAAATTAGAACAATTTTTATCTATTTTAAATAATTAAACTGAATTGATAAATTGTCCTGTGGTGAACTGTTCTGCAGTGAGTTGGCTATGGTGAGTTGGCCACAGTGAATTTTCACTGTGAGGTGGCCATAGCAAGTTGGCTGTGGCAAGTTGTCGCATTCTGATATCAGAAGAGAGAATCCTCAGAGTATCTGATAAAGATGCAGATAATGCTATATGGAAGATGAAAAATAAAAGGATTCATTTTAAAAAAAGTCATTTTTTGTAAAATCTAGTTAAGGCAGAACTTAAAGGGTTAGCATAACTTAGTATCACTAATTTTGCAGAGAAAGTGCACTTCAATTTAAAGTACTATATGTTAAGCACTTTTTAAAAATATTGACAATGATTTCAAGCAACTGTAACCATAATTACCAAGTGTTCACCAACTGATGAATAGATTTGCCAATGTTTAATATTGCTATAATAAAAAAACCCAGGACTCAGTTTATAACTCCCAAGTCCAATTCATCATGCATTAAGCTATGGACAAATAATTGATTTTTTAAAAATATTTCCATAGCACTATATAAACTGGAGAATAAGAACAAATTTAACCATATTATATACATATACATGTATAAAAATAGAAAAGGTCCTAAGGAACTGAGCTGTTGTTATGGGTATCTGAAGGATGGTATGCATTGTCCTGGAAGGGATATGCTGTATAATTTATACCTGTGAAAGGCAGAATGTCAATGGCGCTTGGACTTATATACCACTTCACAGTGATTTACAGCCCTCTATAAGCGGTTTACAGAGTCAGCCTTTTGCCCCCAACAATCCGGGTCCTCATTTTACCAACCGCAGAAGGATGGAAAGCTGAGTCAACCTTGAGCCGGTTGAGAATCGAACTGCTGAACTACTGGCAGCCAGCAGAAGCAGCCTGCAGAACTGCATTCCAACCACTGCCCCACCACAGTTCTTCCAATGCTGGTTTTCTCACATTTCCTGGACCATTGTGACAATGGCTATGGCAGGACATCATCATCAATAACTGATGCCAGTCGATTCCTCATTTAAAATACCACAGGTGATGTGCTTTGTATTAAATAAGCCTACAAATAAATAAACAAACCCCAAAGACAAAATTGACCTGGAAAACCAAGGCATATACGAAGTTCCCTGTGCATCATGCCCGGCCACATACATTGGACAGACCAATAGAAGAATAAGGACCAGCCTGGATGAACACAAAAATGCAGTAAAAAAGCTGGAACACACCTCCTCACTAGTCCAACACATGAAAACCACAGGTCACAACATCAACTTCAATGGCACTAAAACCCTAGCCACTATAGAAAACCCCAACCACAGAATCATCAGAGAAGCCATAGAGATTGAAAAAAGACCTGACAGCATGAATAGAAGAGATGATTCCACCAGACTGTCAATCATTTGGAAGCCTGCACTCTCAAATAGAAAGATCTCCACACCACAAGCCAGGCAAACACCTGGGCACAAACAGACTCCCTCTGATGCCTCCAGCTCAAACACCCCCCCACCAGGCACCCAGATGAAACCTAGCTTCCTAATAGATAACAGCCGTCCTTTCACACGAAGCCAAGCTGCACCGAAAGCCTCCAACACAGGAACAGAGTGTTGCCAGCCAATCAAAGCCACAAAACAGACAGAAGAAACCAGAAACACCAATCAAACAAACTCCAAGTTCAATAAACACAGACCAAGACTCCCAACCAATCAGGATAGGCTAGTTTCAAATTTAAAACCAACGGCTGAGAGACCCAGACCCACGTCCATACAGAAGCCTGATGATGGCAGATGAGATTCTGCTGAAACGTTGCTACAACTTTAAAAACACTACAATGACGTGGGATAATACCCGAAGGAAGCTGAACAGCATATA
>BLBF01000054.1:3898877-3989773 GCA_015471245.1 Laticauda colubrina | reverse complement strand
ATATATATATATATATATATATATATATATATATGTTTTCTGAGGTTTTCGCGGGTATTTGTATGTGGATCTTTGGTTATTCGGGTTTTCTCCCGCGTAGAATTGGAAGTATCTAGGCAACGTTTCGATGAAGTCTCATTCATCATCTTCAGGCTTGTTTCTTCAGCTCTGTGCTTCTCAGAGTAATGTGAGCTTGCAGCTGCTTCTTCCTTTTAACTGCTAGTGGGGGTGTGACTTGATTGGGTGGGGGTTTGGCTGTGTTCTGATTGGTAGGGGGGTTGGCTGTGTTCTGATTGGCTGGGGGTGTGTTCTGCTTAGGTGGGGGCTTGGTTGTGCTCAGGTTAGTCTTAGTTGCTGGGGGATTTGAGCTGGTGAGCTGTGATTTTGTTGTTTGGCTTCGTGTTCGTGGTCGTACCACATCTTCATGGTGGGTGTCAGTTTGCTTCTTGTATGGGTCAGAGGGGTTTGAAGCGGGTAGTGGTGCAGCTGCAGTATGGTTTCTGGTTCGTGGTCGTGTCTCCTCTTCTGTGTGGGTGTGAGTCTTTTTTCTGTGTGGAAGTGTGGTGGTGGCATCTTGTGTGGCACTTGCGGGTTTGGGTCTGGTGTCATTCTTCAAGTTAGTTACTCGTTTATTACTGAGGGCAGGTTTCCAAATGGTTGGTAGGCGGGAGGTATCATCTCGTCTATTCATGCTGTGTGGGCGTTTCTCTATCTCTATGGCTTCTCTGATTATTCTGTTGTTGAAGTGTTCGGTTTTGGCGATGGTTCTGGTATTTTTAAAGTCAATTTCATGTCCTGTGGCTTTGAGGTGTTGGACCAGGGAAGAGGTCAGTTCTTCTTTTTTGATTGAGTTTTTGTGTTCTTCAATGCGTGCACTAATTCTTCTGTTAGTTTGTCCTATGTATGTGCTGGGGCAGGCAGTGCAAGGGATTTCGTATACTCCTTGGTTTTCTAACTCGATTTTGTCCTTAGGGTTTCTCAGAATGGTGGATATTTTTCTGTTTGTGCAGAATGCTGTTTTAATGTTGTGTTTTTGGAGGATCTTGCTGATTTTGTCTGTAGTGCCTTTTATATATGGGAGGAGGGCTTTGCCATTCTCTTGTTCTCTGTCTTGGCTTTTGGTTGGGGTTTCTTTTTGGATTAGGTGGGTAATCTTCTTTTTTGGAAATCCATTGGTTGTAAGTACATTAGTGAGCTGTGCCTGGTGGGGGGGTGTTTGAGCTGGAGGCATCAGAGGGAGTCTGTTTGTGCCCTCACTAGTCCAACACATGAAAACCACAGGTCACAACATCAACTTCAATGGCACTAAAACTCTAGCCACTATAGAAAACCCCAACCACAGAATCATCAGAGAAGCTATAGAGATTGAAAAAAGACCTGAAAGCATGAATAGAAGGGATGATTCCAGCAGACTGTCAATCATTTGGAAACCTGCACTCTCAAATAGAAAGATCTCCATGCCACAAAACAGACAAACACCTGAGCACAGACAGACTCCCTCTGATGCCTCCAACTCGAACACCCCCCCCCACCAGGCACCCAGGTGAAACCTAGCTTGCTGATGAACAGCAGCCGTCCTTTCACACGAAGCCAAGCTGCACTGAAAGCCTCCAACACAAGAACAGAGTGTTGCCAGCCAATCAAAGCCACAAAACAGACAGAAGAAACCAGAAACACCAATCAATCAAACTCCAAGCCCAGTGAACACAGACCCAGGCTCCTAGCCAATCAGAATGGACCAGCCTCGAATTTGAAACCAAAAGCTGTGAGACACACATCCATACAGAAGCCTGATGATGGCAGATGAGATTCTGCTGAAACGTTGCTACAACTTTAACAACACTTCAATGACGTGGGATAATACCCGAGGGAAGCTCAACAGCACATATATATATATATAAACCCCAACCACAGAATCATCAGAGAAGCCGTAGAGATTGAAAAAGATCTGAAAGCATGAATAGAAGAGATGATTCCAGCAGAGATTCTGCTGAAACGTTGCTACAACTTTAACAGAACTACAATGACGTGGGATAATACCCGAAGGAAGCTGAACAGCACACATGTAAGTACCCGCGAAAGCCTAAAAAAACAAATATCTGACTTCTACGGGGAGGAAATAAACAGCCAGATCAAAAGCTACGAGAAGCTGGAAGTTAAAAGAGCAGGAATACTATGTGACCTAAAATTCCTATGCAGCTGCAGAGACAACAATGTAACACCAACCTGCTTCAAATTAACATTTCATAACACAGCAGCTACCAAACGTATCCTATAAAGAACAGAGATAGCTTTACTCAGAAATGAAGTTCACAGTAAAAGATTCCAATTAGATCAGTTAAACAAAGATTTGCTAGCACTACACCTGGAATTGAGCAGCAAAATTCACCCTCTACTTTGGGATAAGATTAAACAACTTACAACTTGGAGAGCTAAAACTGAAAACACTTACAAAAATGAAAAACTCTTAAAGAAAGTAAAGAAATTAGAACATTACAAGAAAATCCCCAACAACTCAGAACAACTGAAACAATTAGTATATAACGTTTCCAACAGAAAACTCAACAAAACAGAAACAGATGTCCTATCCAAAGGATTCAATTATGCCATAGCACCCAAAAAAATCCCAACAGAATCCATCATATGTGCAGTAGAATCCAGCCTAACCAAATTAAATACAGATGAAGCTGACAGAATAAGACACCAGGTTACTCACATCTTATGCACAACGAAAACACCAAAAAATAATTTGCAAAAAGATGAATTCAGGGCACTACAAACCCTGAAAAATGATAACAGCATAATAATACTCCCAGCAGACAAAGGAAATGCCACAGTAGTAATGGACAGAAAAGACTATGAAACAAAATTGACAGACCTACTCCAAGACTCCACATACAAACCTATAAATACAGACCCAACCACATATCTGGAAAAATTAACCAAGAAGAAAATTATAACCAGCCACATAAGCAAAGAAATCCAACAGACGATCATCCCAAGAGAAAAATCTTCTAGATGCCCCAAATTATACGGCCTCCCAAAAATACACAAAGAAGGCATACCTCTCAGACCCATAGTCAGCTCCATAGGAGCACCATTACAAAACCTAGCTAAATACTTAGCAAAACAACTACAGCCCCATGCTGAAACCGCAGCTTCATATGTACAAAACTCATACCACTTCTTAGAAATGATCAAAGATCTACACGTGGAACAAGAAGATCTGCTTGTAAGTTTCGACGTGGTTTCACTATTCACTCAAGTCCCAATAAAAGAAACTCTTGAAATCATCAAAAATAAATACCAACCAGCCAAAGACCTCATGGAACTAACAGAACACTGCCTAACCAACACATATTTCATATACAAAGGACAAAGATACAAGCAAATTGAAGGAGCCCCTATGGGATCACCACTGTCACCCGTCATTGCAAACCTGTTCATGGAATAATTCGAATCCAGAGCCCTGGCTAATGCCACCCACAAACCCAAACTATGGCTAAGATACATCGATGACACATTTGTGATTTGGCCCCATGGAAAAGAAAACCTAAACAATTTCCTAACACACCTAAACAACACACACCCCAAAATCAAGTTCACCATGGAAACGGAAATAAACAAACAACTACCATTCCTAGATGTACTAATCTACAAAAGAACAGATGGCACACTGGGACACACCACATACCAAAAGAAAACACACACCAACCGCTACCTCAACGCCCAATCCCACCACCACCCAGCACAGATAAATTCCGTAGCGAAAACACTAATTACCAGAACCAAACGCCTGGCAGACAAGACACATATAAAGACTGAACTATGCATCCTGACTGAAGTATTGACAGCCAATGGCTTACAAAAAAACAAAATCACTAACTTGATCCACAAAAACACACCAAGATATATATATTTGTTTTTTTAAGTTTTCGTGGGTACTTTCATGTGTGCTGTTCATCCTCCTTCGGGTATTATCCCACGTCATTGTTGTGCTTTTAAAGTTGTAGCAACGTTTCAGCAGAATCTCAACTGCCATCATCAGGTATGGAGTTTGTATGCATACAAACTCCATACAAAAGCCTGATGATGCCATAATAAATGTCTTTGATTGTCAACACTTCACTGCTTTTGGTTTTCCATGAGGCACATCAAAGATATTCTAAATGTACACCTAAAAGCATAAGATGTGGATAGAAGAAGCACATGCTGGCAAATGTATCTATTCAAAGAGATCCACAAATCACAGAAAGGGGATTGGATATACCTTTGCCAATAACTCTACGTATTATTTCAAACAGCCCATGTTTAGCTCTATATTTACCATATTAATTGAAAATATTTTATAGCACCTTTGAAAGCAAAAACTTGAGCAGTACCACTGTTGTCCTAAACTGCATCTTCTGTGAAGACTGGCACAAAAATAGGATTTGTTTTTCATCTGCTTTGGGAACAGCCTTATTACTGTTGTTAATACAATCCAAGGATGCCTTATGCAAAGTGGATAAAGGCCTTCAACTGATTGTGTTCTTTCATTATGATGGCAATGCAGAGAAAACTGGGCAATTCAGTGAAATGTTAATTTGATTTAGAAAGGGATTTAGCAAGATTGTGATTCTATTCTATTCAAATTGACTGCAATAAAATGGAGATACCAAGTTTTAATATTAATACACACACACACACACTTTATGCAAAGTTTGACAATAATGAAATCTTCTCATTTACAAACCAAAATGTCATTTTTACAGCAAAAGGTAATTATATTAATTATATTGCAACATTTGCAAACATTTTCAATAAATTGGGATCATTTGAATGATCCCAAATTAAAATCCACGATCTTTTCTTTCTTTCCTTCATTTTGTTACTTTCAGTACAGATAAACTGTACTTAAAAATGCTGGCCATTGCATTCACATTTTTTTTAAAATGTTGCTTGAAAACAACGTGGCATTCTTTAAAACAGTTATGCAAACTCCAGAACATGAGTTGAATGCTGTCTATATGAATACACACGTGCTTATATACATGACTTCCGTTTTGAAGAAAAACCACCACACATTTCTTATATTACTTCTGCGAGGTAAACAGGCTAGCATTATAATTCAGAAAGGCAAAGATGTTATTGCAGTGATAGGAAGGGGATGTGAGAATTACCTTTCTCAGTTCTGGTCCTTTAAAAGAAAAATCTAATATATTCTATGGACCTTTAGGTTCCATACAACTGCAATTCAGGAATCTTTTATTAAAGCCAAGGATCTTTTCCCAGTTTGACAAGGATTATTTTTTATCTGTGCTGCAAATGCCACTACAATTTATCAACATTGCTGTCTTCTCCTAAGTTCCTTTCAAGGAACTGTATCCAGTGATGTGTATTGCAATTCCCACAAGCAAATCTGAAGTGTTTCTGCAAGGAGGGAAGGATCCAACATTCCAGACTGAAACATCATATCTGATATTCAAAGCTCCAGATTTTTCTCTCCCTCTTTGGAGTTTATTATAGTAATCTCAAAATGTGCTTGTGCTCTGCTTTTTTTTTTTTTTTTGGGGGGGGGGTGGTATAGAAGAAATCATGGGGTGTTTTTTCCTCAAAGAAAATCTTCCTAACATAAACACAATTTCTTTATCTACCTGTACCATCAGATATGCTCCTTCCACTTATTTTATTCACTTTTCTTAATCTTTCTAAATTTTAAAAGATCCCTTCCATGTATCCAGAAGCAAATCTATTTCTGAGCAGACACACTTCTAGGTAGTTAAGATAATCTAATGAGGAGAAAGGAAGAGAGATGCTGACCTTGCAAAGGTGGTGTCTACAGAAGATCCTTATAGTAAGATGTGGCAAATAATTCATAGTTCATTTGCATAAAACACCAACCTTAGTATGAACTTTAGTCAGGCTTTTTGTGGCTTATTATGTCTTGAGAACCCACCCCCTTTAGGATTTAATGTAACAGAGCCCAGAAAATTGGTTAATTCAGTAGCACAATAAAAGACATCTGCGTGAATGCAGTGCATTTTTCTTACATTAGATTGATGGCTTTTTTCTCTCATTCAGTTACTTTCTTTCTCAGACATATGCATATACAGTGGAGTCTCAGGTCACGACCATAATCCGTTCCCGGACTCTGGTCGTGACCCGATTTGGTCGTGTCCGGAAGCAAGACTGACTGTGCATTCGCGCAATAAAAGAATATGGCACCAGAGGGGAAATTGGCACGGAAAGGGAATCTTTTTGTGCCGATTTTGTTCACCGCCCGATTTTTGAATTGTAACCCGATTCAAAAATCTGATAGATTTTTTGTTCGCCACCTGATTCAATCGCTAACAGGAGCGTTTGTGACCCGAGTTTCCACTGTATTCTAAAAAGGAGAGCATCTTTCCAATAACTTGAAGGAACACAGGAACTATACAGGTAGCCTTCGACTTACAACAGTTCATTTAGTGACTGTTCAAAGTTACAACGGCATTGAAAAAAGTGACTCACCACCATTTTTCATACTTATGATTGTTGTAGTCACGTGATCAAAATTCAGATACTTGGGAACTGATTCATATTTGTGCCAATTGCAGTGCCCCTGAGATCATGGGATCACATTTGGTGACCTTCCAACAAGCAAAGTCCAAATGAGCAAGCCGGATTCAGTTAACAATCATGTTACTAACTGAACAACTGCAATGATTCACTTCACAACTATGGTAAGAAAAGTCATAAAATGGGAAGTCTCACTTAATGAATATCTCACTTAGTAACATAAATCTTGGGCTCCGCTGTGGTCATAAATTGAGGACTAATTGTTGTAATCATCACCTGCTTTCTGAGTCCTAGAGCATAGAAAATATGAATGAAATGTGAAAGAACATTCTACATTCTCCTTTTTGAAATAGTACCGTTCCAATCCTTCATCCCCAGAAGAAACACCAACAAAAAGATAAGCTGTTTTATGTTAAACATATTTTGCACAATTGGGATAATTTCCAGAAACTTCAAATGCGTAGGGTTTCTGTGATGGTCAGAACAGAATTCATACTGAGAGTGGATGAGTTGAGATAACAGTTTGCTAAATCAGGGGTCGCCAACCTTTTGGACCTCAGGGACTACCAAACTCATAATTTTAAATCCTGTGGACCACTAATATGAATTTTGACTGATAGTGGCTTGCTGACGTTGGTGGGAAAGTCAGTCCCAATGTTCCAGAGCTGCTGTAGTCACAAGACTGGTTTCGCATCCTGGAGCTCTGCAGAAAAAGCAGAAGCAGCAGACCCTGGGAAAATCCCCAAAAGACTGCAGGAAAATTTCCCATTCTGTTTTCCTACCAATCGATCATTCTTTATTTGGTATTGCAGGATACCATATCCAGCACCGTTTTCGGGGGGGGGGGGGGAGACTTTTGGCTTCATGCATTGAAAGCAGTTCTCGTAGTTCTTAGAAAACAACCAACCAAACTAATAGAAAAATTAAAAAGTATCATCAAAAAATAAATCTATTTTTTCCAATTCAACACTATTACTTAACTGATTGTTACATATATTTAATACGCCTGCTTATATTTCTGGCAGATTATCCCAAGAACAACTTTTCCATATCACAGTTGAATTTTATATATTATACCTTAAAACAGAAGACCTTAAGAGCTACTTATAATTTCCATTTTGAGCCAACAATTCCTTTATGATGAATCTTTGAAGAACAGCAGAACAATCCTAGAGAACATGTTAAGCCAACATATCCAATGTTTTAAGAAAAACCCTCTCAATCATATTTACACACACATATCATATTTTATAGGATATGTAGAAGTCTTGGAAAGTACTGCTGGTAAATTATATAGCATTTAAAATGTATTAAGAGCACTGTATTTCATAAATATTTTCAGATGAAAAAATGTGAGATTGAAATTAAAAAAACTCATATGGTCATTGCGGAAGGAGCTTTCTCTAAAACAAATGTTACTTACTAAAATTAGTTAAGGATCTCGAGCAACTCTAAAAAATTTGCCTGCCAATGATGGTTTGGAAAAAAAAAAAATCATCTCGGTAAGGAAGTTAGGGACAATAAAAAATGTTTTTGTCATTTACTACATAGGTAAATGGTCTATAGGTAAATGGTCTGAAAAATTCTCTACTGCATGAGATTAAGCTGAGAAATTTTAACCCGTCTCTTGTTCAAAAAAAAAACCCTAAATATTTCAACCTCTATTTAAACAGAAGTGACTTTTTTTATTCCGCAACTTTAATGCAGTTCTGAAACCAACACTTGTCTTGAACACTACTAATTAAGTCTGGGCTGTATGATGGTAATCAACGAACAAGACCATGTCCAGAGAAGGATGACAAAGATAGTAAAGGGCTGGCCAAACCTGGCAAAGGTTGGTGAATATGATAGCTATCTTTAAACATTCAAAGGATTGGCACAGGGTTGATGCAGCAAACATGTTCTCTGCTGTTCAGGAGCAAAATTACTATGCTTAAATTACAGGGGAAGGTGACTTTAATTCAGTATTAGAAAGAACATTCTGATAGCATGAGGAGTTTGACAATATGAAAAACTACCTCCAAAAGAGATGGTTACTATTATTATGTTTGGTCACAGTCATTCAGATAGTAAGACTGGATATGCATTTTTGTTCTCCTATTGAGTCCTTCCCCAAAACCTGGGCTATGCAGATAGTATTGTTTACTAATATTAAAAGTATTGTCACAGGATGTAAGGTATTTCAAGTAAAGCTGCCTTTTGTAATTAACTGGTGGTGCTTCAGATTTTGGGGGGATTGTACGCCAGGCACCCATCACTATTGGTATTATCTTTGCTTTCTTTTGCCACAATAGTTCTTATATTTAAGAACTTATATTTATGGGGAGCGTAAATGTTGAAACCAATCAGCCATTTTGTCAAGGTTGCAGTGGCAAATGAGACGTTAGGTCCCTACCAGCTTTGGAATGCATTTACTGTTACACCCATTAGTTTCTCTTAAAATTCTGGAATTCTATAGATCAAAATAAATAGACTTGACAACTTATCTAAGCATAGTGTTAGACTTAAAAAAAGTAGATGGGACTAAAGAAGAACAGATGGAGAAGACAATTTCATAAAACATTGAAAGAGTATGGAAAGGCATACTACAAGAAAATCACCTACAGACGAACATGAGGCAAAATGCTTCCATTAGAAAATGTATATCCATGTTTTGCACATCTTTCCTTTTTCTTCTTCCTCCTCTTCTTTTTCACATTAACAAGAACGTATCAAAATTGTACCAAAGAGATTCAAAGGCAAAGTCACATATGAATCAGTTTGTTTTATGAGCAGCTGCCTAAGCAGTCCCAGGTAAAATGTCCTAATTTAGAAAAGATCATAATGAGGTACATTAAAAAAAAAGTTGTGTAATCAGGGAATTCTTTTAAGAAAGAAAAACAAATCAGTCATGAAATACAAATACATGTTAAGCAGCCTTTTGTTCCCCTGTGGTTGGTTCATTGAAGAGCTCTGCAGTGGGGGGCTCTGTACTTTTAAAGAAGCAGTTACAAAATTTGGATATCGTCATGTCCCTTACTGCTGGGTTTATTTAAAATCTGGCCAGATATCTACCCCAATATAAAATCAGAGAGGGTTTTCCTCAGAGAGAGGTATCAGCAAGCAATGGCCACTAAAAATCTGTGGTTCATTCAAGTGTAAACTGAATGTCACTTTTACTTTTTGTTCCCTCTTATCTGAATACGAGATAAAGGAACAAAATGATTTCAGAATGGTTGGACTTTGAATTGTTCCTTGAATAATTCCTTCTGCAAATTAAACCTGTTTTGGCAGCTATCTGCAAACCATGCTGCTATAATGAAACAATAAGTAAAGATAATGTCTGTTTACAGCATGGCAAAAATTCCCAGGTTTCTGAACTGACATTAATGTATTGCTGGAATAATTATGGAAAGTCGTAAAATGCATTCTTCCATTTTCATGGTTAAAGTCTGGGGTATACTTGCATCTCTGGGAAACATGGGATCACTTCGATTATGGGCTGGATGTCTAGGATTACTTCAGGACACAGCTATGTAAAGGGGGATGGACGATACAAGCAAGCTGAAATATTTTCAATACTGATAGTTCTCAGTTAACAACAAGAATTTGGACTGGAATTCCCATTGCTAAGTGAAGCAGTTGTAAAGAGCAATGTCACCTAACTGTATTGCTGACTGGTAGAAGTTGTGGCTCTTGTTACTATTATGCAAATATCATAATGCTGTTAACAGAGTGATGTGGCTGCCATTCATCACCTTCAGTTAGCTGCCCCATTGACTTGGCTTGTCAGAAGCCTGAAGTGACTGTCACAAATGGAAGTCAAGGGACTGTGGGATGCTGCGACATTGTCATTGCAAGCTGATTGCCAAGTACTTGGATCGCAATCAGATAACTAGGGGATTGCTGCAAGAGCTGCAGCTTCAAGAACTGATTATATATATATATATATATATAAAACTCATTCTGCTGAACAAGTGATTGTTGAATGAGAACCAGCCTTCCGATATCGATTGCTTAAAATTCCCAACAATATTTACTACGAACATTTTGCACAGAAGTTATACAAAACATAACTCCCATGACTACATTTCTACACAATTACTTTTGCAAGCAGAATCTTCCTGAAATAATATGATGGGGGAAATCTAATGAGATGCTCTACATCAGTGGTCCCTAATCTTTCCAGCTTTGTAGACTGGTGGTGGTGGTGGCCAGAGAAGGGGAGAGAGAGATTGGTTCCACACAAATGGAGCTTTGCGCACAAGCGAATGTGCCTGCCTCTCACAAAAGTGGAGCTTTGCCCATGGGCATTCTCGCCCACCGCTTGCGCAGCTCGGTCCTGAATGGGCCGCAACCCGATATGGAGCCGCGGCCCAAGGGTTGGGGGGCCCCTGCTCTACTTTCCACATCAATCTTCCCCAACCTAGTGTCCTCCAGGGAGTGTTACAACTCCTCTGATCCTATAGCTGTTAATGCTGACAAAGAATTCTGAGTGTTGCAGACGTTCTAGCAAATCTGAATGGCATCAAGCAACCAAAATGTTAAGAAATAAACACTGACATGATCATATATAACAGATGGTAAAGAAAAAAAAAATGTAATAAGAAAAATACATAGGGGGAATCATGTCCCCCAAAATGCAACTGAGCAAAACCAGAAGCAGGTGGACCCAAGGGATTTCACACTGATGGTTGCAGTGTGAGTCAACAGAACCCATTTTGTATATGCTGGATGCCACAAAACCAGGGAATGTGCCAGCATGCAATTGGACTTCCATCCAGGTTGATCAACGGTAGTTCATTGTTGCCAGAGGAAAATGAGCAAATGAATGGCTCTGGAGCATGGTGAAGCGATAAGTTTCTCAGCACTTGGGTGACGGGCTGTGCCTGTCAGCATGATCCATGCTGCAGCTGTAGTGAGACATGAAGGCACCTGCAAAGTCTACAGCTTGCTGGACGGGATGGGGAAATATTGATGTGCACATCTACAGAAAGAAGAAGAGCAACTGCCTGGAAGCCACTGGCCTCACTTTAAATAATCCACAGGTGAAGGATGAATTGCAAATGTACCTTAGAAATCCATTTCACATCCATTTCTTCACAACATCATGCTCAGATTCTTGCGTATCAGCGTACGCATTCTCTTCCAAGACATACTGATTGTGGAAAGGAAAACAGGCTAAGAATCTTGTACAACGAGGTGATTTTCTTGGCCAATCAATTATGCCTACAAAGCAGTTGGTGTCTTAAAAATGCCCAAGTGTCCTTCGTAGTGTTTCAGTACTAATAACACTGAACGCTTTCCCTTGGAAGAGCTGATGCACTGAACAGCATGAATTGTTTTATTGTTAAAACCCTTTTTTTCCTTGACATTTTTCCCTGACTCCAACCTCTACCAGCCTGAGAAAGTTCATTGCATTTTGTTGTTGCTTTTAAAATCTGCAGAAAAACAGATGCTCTGCAGGATTCACATTCACCAAAATAAAAAATAAAAAAGGCTATGCATGGCCTATAAATACATGATTTCATGAATCTGGAATTTAAACTGATTTCTCCCAAGGACATCATAAATTACATTACCCATAGTGATTGACATGAGTGCTCCTACATCCTGCGATTATTTTTCAGGTCCCAAAGATTTCTTGTGTAGACTCACAATGGCTCATAGTTCTAATGCAATGTATGCAATATAGGGGCCTAGGCAGTATGGAGACTCTTTTTTGTGTGATTTTTGCACATTCTGTGTCGAAGGCAAAGCTCCTAAATTCCAGTGTATTGCCTACCCTATTTAATAGGAATATTGTTCTGAAATGAGCTTTGTCCCACTGGAATGTTCAGCACCAGTTTCTGTATTATACAAATATACTAATGTGTTAAGAGAAAGGTTTCCAAAGGTCAGGAAGTAAATACTCTAAAACCATCTAAACCTCCACTGTGAGTTCCATACTCCAATCAACAGACTAAGACCGTCCAAATACTATAAAGAAAAGCTTCAAAGAAGCAAGATTTGCAGTCACAGATTCTGGAACATCCTCCAGGATGCGTGCAGCTGTAGCATCCCCAACAGAACTGGTGGATGTGCAGACATCAGTCTCTTATTTTCTCTTTCTGAAAACTTCTTCATCCTTGCTCTCCACTGCAGAAAGTGCAATGAGCATTTGAGCCGCATAGTAAGTGGCCATGATAATGACCCTTGAGTAGGGGACAGGAAAGCAGAATTTGTTGACCGCAATAGTCAGGTCAGATACCATGAAAAGCACAGAACCGATGCAAGCAGAAAGCTTGGTCCAAGTCCAAAGGTCGTTGCAGAGGTGCACACCAGCCATAGCCCGCCAGCCCATGAAGCCAATTAAGGCAACGTAGACAGCTACCAAATAGGTAAATGGGCCTGAAAGGTAGGAATACAGGAAGGTGTAGCAGAAGCTGGACACCAAGCCAATCCCAAGGCCAACTTTCAGATCCCAAGGTTTAATACCAAATGCTGAGGAATACAGTATGTGTGTAATACCGAACATCAACAAGCCTGGGGAAAGAGAATAAATGATCTGAATTAGTAGAGAATAAAATACTTAACATAGCTTACAATTATAATTTCAGAACATTGCTCAGCAAAAATTACAAGTAAAAAATCGTGTGTGCTGTGTGCTAATTATGGGAATAAGTTGTAGCTTTTCTAAAAAAAAAAAAACCTGTCTGGAGCTACCAGATGTCAGCTTTAAAAAATCCAGGGTAACTCCTAGAGATACAGAAAAATTGTAACACTGCTGCCTTTCAGTAACTATTGGATCTTTTGAAATCCAGATATGGCCTTCCTAAATCATAGAATCATGGGGCCTAGAAGGGAATTTGAAAGCCTTTTAATTTAATTTCCAGTCCAATGCCATTCTGGACAAAAGGCTGTCCAACATTTTCTTGAAAATCTAATTGCATCAGTGTGGATGAAAAAATGTGGAATAGAAAATGTCAGCTTCAACTTTGCAGTAAGTAAAAAGAATGTAAAAATGACTATACCATTTCAGACTGAGAGAGAAATTCTCACACAGTCAAAAGAAAATACCTTATATTTATTCTGTTTTGCTTTTTTTAAAATAAGAAATAGATAGAAATTGTCTCTCCCACTCTAAGAAGAATGGCTTCTAGCCCTTTGCATCACATGGGTAGGAAAATAGGTACAAGAATCTGAATCATGATTTTATTAGAAACAGAGCTTATGTTTAATACCTAGCAGTTGGCAGAATTGTTTGTGTCTTTGGAAAACTGTTCCACCTGGCTAGGCAAGGAGAGCCTGACACAGACCCAGATGTCCTCATCTATACAACCATTAGTGCACCATGGTAAAACTATTTGGAGATGGGATGACTGGCTTAATTCTGATACTGAAAGAATACCTTGGATTACAACAAAAATCTACAAAATTTATTTTAAGGGGTGAAAACTAGAGAACGTATATTGTAGGAAATGTATATTGTAACTGTAACTCTTAGAAAAAGAGTCGATGTCTCCTGCCAGAAAAGATGTCACAAAAAGTCACATCTTTGCTTCTTCAAGGGTAATCGGGATGCATGCATGACAAACTAAAAATACTACAGATCCCTGACACCTATTGTGATTGTGAATTTGTTTCTTGATTGATTAATTCAACATTTGGGCAGGAGTGATTTAGAAAAATTACTTCAGGATGCAAAGGGATGACAAAGACTACAATGAAACTATGAATTTCATCATGGGATTCAAAAAATAAAAGGAACAGACAACAGAAAAGAAAGATTCCCTCACTATCCAATAGATCTATTCCTGTAAGAGCCACTTAATCCACTTTCTCCCCATTCTGCAACTCAAATCAGGGTAACTGGACTGAAGGTAAAGAAATTAGGGCATGCAGTGACATCCCTCCATGTAGCAACGTAATATTTTCTTGTCTCAGTCGTTTGTTAAAAGGTAAAGGTTCCCCTCACACATACATGGGCAGTGCTCATCTCCATTACAAAGTTGAAGAGCCAGAGCTGTCCGAAGACGTCTCTGTGGTCATGTGGCTGGCATGACTAAATGCCGAAGGTGCACAGAACGCTATTATCTTCTCACCAAAATGGTCCCTATTTTTTCTAATTACATTTTTATATGCTTTTGAATTGCTAGGTTGGCAGAAGCTGGGACAAGTAATGGGAGCTCACTACATTATGTGGTGCTAGGGGTTCGAACCGCCAAACTGCTGAACTTTCTGATCAACAAGCTGAGCATCTTAGCCACCGCGTCCTTCATTCGCTTGTTACCACTCCCCAAATCTCTAGTTGTATACTAACGCTTCACACAGAAACAGACTAATTCCAGTTCTGGTACCAAAACTGGGTGTTGATTCCCACTCATTTATCCTTGACAGCAACTGGGCATCTTCCCCAAAAGGTTCTGTGTCTCCTTCACAGCAGACAAACTCACTAACCGTGAATAAAGTAACCCTGCTCTTGCCAGATGAGGAAAGCATCTCCCAAGGCAGAGAATATCAAACCAGCGAAGATCCTACAGGCACTGTGATGGGCTGTCAGGAAATTGATCCCATGGGCCAACAAGAAGACCCATAAGCAGAAGATTGGCAAACACTTGATCAGGGCACTGAACCAGGAAGGGCTGGAGGTTGGCAACCAGAGGACAAAGTAGACACAGGTGGCTTTGAAAAAGGGTACGAGTTTAGGACCTTCACTCTTCACCTAGAAGAAACAAGAAGTGGATGTTAAGGTCTATTCAATAGGCATTGAGCCCCAAATAGTAGCGGTAAACAACAGGATCAAATCCTTCCTCTGAGTCTAGACAGCCTACTTCCCCTCTTGTTCAAAAATCTTGCTGCTTAGCAGCATTTTCAAAAACAAAAGTATCTTGAACTTTATCATACTTTCACCCTCTCCATATGCCATTAGCTGTTTAGCCACAGAACTTTTCCATGCCAAGAACAGACGTTTACTTCCTGCAAAGGATCTGCATCTTGGAAATCCATCTGTATGATTATGATTAGGGTTTTTAAATGTACTGTAATAGTGTTTGTATACAGGAGTGAAATTTGTTCTAAATGAGTTCCAAAGTTTAGTTTTCTCTCACACAGATATGCACTCATACATAGCACATGTATAGTCTACTCTGCACATGCTGTACATGCGCAAGCAAATACAATTTTCCAAAACCATAGCAGCAGGAGGACATATGCTGCTTTGTAAGTTTCTGGCATCATTCATTTATTTATATACATATATAGGAAGACAGAACCTTGGAAAGTCTCATGATGTAAGAAGTCCTTCGAGATGTGTGGGCCTTTACCCTTTGAGAGTCTCTGGTCACCATGAAGAATTAGGGAATATTAGACTGGATCAAGAACAGACAATGATCAGAATGACTTTTAAAAATTACTTTGGCTTACAAGGTGAACAAGAGGGTATGTCCAGTGATGCGGCGGCAATGCCACTGAATGCATGAAAATGAAATGTATTTCTGTATAAAGTTTGTTTGAAAATGGGAGGGGGGCGCGGCCAAACTAGCAATAGACAGCCATTTTGCAGCCAGATGGTATAAAATGGGTAGGGAGCAGCATACAAATGCAGCCCTGGATTGCTTGGCCTTTCCTAAGAAGTTAACAAAAGGCTTCGGCATGCCATTACCACCATTAGGATCCTCACACAGCTATAACCACACATCCACTGTCATTCAATAAACATTCCTCAACATAATACCAGGTAGAATCAAATTTCTGGATAGTTGTGAATTATGTGCATTCCCTTAATTGTGTGAATTTACCTTCCCTACAATCTCTTTTTAATTGCTTTAGAAATATAGATAGTCCTAGCACTTTTCTGACAGAGAATGTTAATTTGTGATTCAACCTCATTTTTCATCAATTTGCAAGATTAAGGCTGCAAATGATTAGGAATTTAAATTCAGCGTGACCCAAATAAACATTGGTCTTAATTATGGCTATAATACATCCATGATTCCATGACAGGAATGATCCCATTTCTGAGTTGATTCTATGCAAACCCACCACTATGATTTGTTTGGCAAAATTATGTGCCAAACCTTCTACATTTTCGATGAATAACACTGCATTTTGCATTACCTCATCATATTTGTTTGCTATCATCCTTATGACAATTTTAAATTTATACTCTAACAGTGACATTATAGATGGGGTAGAATTTGTTTTTCAAAAAGCACACAAAAGATCAGCCTTAGTAAATCTGCACTGAAGAACCTGTGTGTTTTTTTTTAACATGAGCTGGAGATGTGTAAATATTTAGAAATAGCACAAGGTGTTCCTTCAAAAGGCTTTCCCAAAGCAATTCACTTTTATTGGCACTTTAAAATATATCATTTCACACTGATCTCTACAAGAGCAATAACATCTACTACAATTACTGTAGAATAAGATAGCCTACTAGAAAAAACGTTTACTAAAGGGCCTGTCACATAGGCCGACGGATGCAAAAAATATGTAAAAAGGACACAGCGGACGAAAAAATGTTCCATCCGTTATTATCCGCTCTCAAAAGTGCCCCAAATTTGCATAAACAGAGCGGACAACAACGGAAAGGAACGGACGGGGGGAGGATGCTCCACGGAAAGCGGATGCTCCACAGAAGCCTAGCGGATGGAAGCGGATGACACATCCGCAGGGCTTCCGGGGAAGCACAGCGAAGGGGACGCGCAGCGGAAGGAACGGATGCAGAGCAGATGCCTAGCAGATGACGCGGATGCATCACGGAAGCCTAGCGGATGACTAGCGGATGCAAATCATTCACTGCGCATGCGGGGAGGATGCATTGCGTCAGCCCCGCAGATATAAAAGGATGCAGCTCGCAAGCAGGTCACCATTCAGAGGAAAGACCTGCTGCCAGACACATCTCCAGCCAACAACCATGGGGAAGAAGAGGAAGCCTGTGCCATCTTCTGCCAGCCCTGGCAAGAAGGACAGGGCCACCATTCCACCTCCTGGCCCTGACTCTGCTTCTGCTGGGGCTTCTGCTGCTCGGGCTGACTCTGCTGGTGCTGGGGCTTCTGCTGGGGCTGCTCCTGGTGCTGGTGCTTCTGCTGGTGCTTACTCTGCTGGTGCTGCTCCTGGTGCTGGGGCTTCTGCTGGTGCTGCTGGTGCTGCTGGTGCTTACTCTGCTGCTGCTGACCCTGGTCCTGCTGGTGCTGCGGTCCTGCTGGTGCTGCTTTTGCTGCTGCTGTTATTGCTGCTGCTGCTGCTGCTGCTGGTGTGGTGGAGCAGCCCCTAGAACCTCAAAGCCCCTCTGATGAGAGCCCAGAAGGCCCTGCCAGAGGGAGGAAGAGGCATACGCGAGATAGGGAGAGGAAGCAATACTCCATCGAAGAGGAACATGAGGATGAGGTGCTCGAATGGCTGAGGGAGAACGAGTACCTATGGCGGAAGGGACACAGGCTCTATCGGACACCAAGAGGAAGCAGGCGGCTTGGAGAGAGAAGGCGGAGAGCCTGGACTACACTTCGGAGGTCCTCCTCGGGTGGTGGAAGCACATACACACCTGGTAAGGGAAGCTGCACCTCAAGAGGTCTGGCCAGGCCGTGGTCAAGCTCACCGACTGGGAGACCTACATGATGGCCAAGTGCAGCTTCTTGGATGGTGAGGTCCGCCACCGAGGAGCAGCCCCTCTGTCTACCCTCTCTCTCAGGCAGCCCACAGAGAGCCAGTCCTCTTCTGGCCAAGAGTCAGCTCCTGTGTCCAGGCAAGTATCTGTGGAGCATCCCACGACAGAGACCCCCCCGACAGCTGCACTCCCTGTGGTGGAGCGCGTGGAGGACCCCCTGACGCAGTGGGAGCAAGGAGAGGGCACTGCCACCAGAGACCAACCCACACCCACCCCCAGCTCCACCTCCACAGAAAGCAGGCAGAGAGGCAGACCGGAGGGACAGAGCCACACTGTCCTGCTGAAGATCAGGGACACCATCAAAAGCAGCGTAGATCTCCTCTCTCAGCTGGTACACACCAACATACCATCCTCAAACTGCAAGCCCTTCCTCACCTACATCAACCAGACCCTCATGGACATGTCCAAATCACAGTACCAGGTGATAAAGGAGAGGATCACAGGTCTTCTGCACAACCCTCCAGGCCCAGCTGAACCTGCACCGACCCAGTCCAGGTCTGCTCCTCCACCCCAGGTGATGTCACAGCTCTTCCAAGGCTTTCCACAGGCCCTCACCTACCAAAGCTACGGCTACCAGGAGTTCCAGCAGCACAGGCAGCCCTTCCCAGTCCAGGCACAGGTACATCGAACACCACCGATGCCACCAATGCCACCCACGCCACAGATGCCACCCACGCCACAGATGCCACCCACGCCACAGATGCCACCCACGCCTCACCTCGCTCACCTGCAGACCAGACAGCCCCACTACACTCCTCCTTCCTCCACCCCACACCCAAGCCCGACCTCAGAACATCTGTCATCGGTCTTGGGACTGACACCCCATGTCATGGAGGAAGGGGCTCTCAACATCACGGGGCTGAGCCAGCTCTCTGAGAGCTTCCTCCACACACCATCCCGTTGTCTTCTCAGGGCCAGGCACCCCAATGGCGACTCAGACCAGCACTCCAGCAGCAGCCACCTCCACAGCACCTGGACCCTTCACCCCTGAGACGATGGGCACGCCTCAGAGTGACTGAGAAGAGTGCCAGAGACTGGGTTGCTACCTGTTGACTTTATCTTTTCTTGGGACACTTTACTTGGGTCATTTTGCTTTTACAGTTTGTTATTAATAAAGTTTATCTTTGCTTCACACACTTGGTTCAGTTCTTTTAGTCAACAAAGTCTTGGTGGAAACTTTTAGAAATGGTTTAAGCCTTTGCATGCTTGTGGGATGGGTAAGGATAGGAGTGGGATGGGCAGGGATACCTGTGGGATGGGTCATAGCTGTGGAATGGGTTAGGATACCTGTGGGATGGGTAATAGCTGTGGGATGGGTTAGGATAGCAGTGGGACTGATAAACCTCCAGTGCAAGCATATTGGGACTGTATGGTCCACCCTCCCAGGTGCCACACCTATGGCCCTTTATTATCAATAACAATTTAATCATTGATCCACACATTTCAACATAAATAGCGGGTGCGCACGAGATTGTGCAGGATGCAGCAAGCTTCCACGATGTTCCTCACGGTCTCTGGGCGATGCTGCATGGTGGTGAGAAGTACTTGGAACCTGTTGGCCAGGATGCCAAAGGCATTCTCCACCACCCGCCTTGCCCTGGACAGCCTGTAGTTGAAGATCCTCTCTTCACGGGTGAGGCATCTGAAAGTGTAGGGCTTCATGAGGTAGGTTGTGAGGAAGAAGGCATCATCCCCCACGATGAAGTAAGGCACATCTTGCATGTCGTTGGGCAGGGGGTCTGGATCTGGGAAGCCCATGATCAGGTTGCGTTCCAGCCCCTCCTTGAGGTGACTGGCGTTGTATACCTGGGCATCTGAACCTGACCCGTTGCCTGAAGCATCGATGTACATGAACTTGTAGTCAGCATCGACCATGGCGAAGAGGATGATGCTGAAGAAGCCCTTGTAGTTGAAATAAGTGGACCCTTTGCAGGCCACGTGCTTGCCATCGATGGCTCCAACGGTGTGGGGGAAGTTCCACTTCTGATACCACTGCTCTGCAACTTTCTTCCAACCTTCTTCAGTGGAGGGGCACTGGAGGAGCTCCTCCAGGTATTCTTCGATGATGGCCTGCACCACTTCTCTGACCACAATGCTGATGGTGTTGTGTGGCACCCTCCATCCGTACTGCATGCTCCTGTACGTGGTCCCGAAGGCCAGATGGCGCAGAGTCAGTGCCACCTTCAGCCCAGGGTACAGGATGGGCCGGAAGTTGGTGTTTGCCTTGGTCAACCTGGGTCTCAGCCGCTCCACAACTTCGTCAAACATGGCTGGCGGCATCCTCATGAACTTCTGGAATGCACGAGTGTCTTTGTTCCTCAGCTCCACCATCAGCTTGTTCTACAGTCCGTACTCGGCTCTTCTCACGATCCATCTTCGGACCCAGACACTTTTTGGACGCCTCCTTTTCTTCCCGTAGAACAGGTAAGAGAGCCTGTAGATGGCTTCGCACTGTTGTAGAACGATGGTGGCTACCAAAAGGAGTGTGCGACGATCCGTGGTGGAGATGACTGGATGCTGTGGAAGAGGAAGAGCAAGAGCAAGGCTGAAGAGGTGTGCACCGCAGGGCTGCTGGACTGAAAGTGAGATCCAGGTGATTTCTCCCCCTTTTCATAGGAAATATACGTTTTCTGCTAGGTGTCCTTTTGCATCCTCTAGGCATCCTGCAGACATCCTAAATATCCGAGATACGTCCCCTATACGAACGTTTTTTCCGTTTTAATGTTTTGTATGCGAGCTGCATCCGCTTTCATCCTTTCTACATCCGTGCTACTGACGCTTTGTGTCCGTTCTGCGTCTGTTTCGCTTCCTCCCTGTGTCCGTTTTCCGCTGGAGCGGATTTTAGTTGCACAGATGCGCAGCGGATGCCTAGCAGATATAGCGAATGCGTAACGGATGACGACAGATGTAGAACGGATGTTCCCCGTATGCGTTGCGGATACAGAACGGACGCATTTAATACATTTTCCGCTCAAAAAGTTTTGAGCAGCTCAAAACTTTTTGAGTGGATGGAAACTCAGTCGACGGATGCTGGACGGATAGAGAGGATGAAAAACGGAGGCAGTGAGTACAGAACGGAAGCATCACGTTAACCAACGGATGGCAAGTGTTTCTCTCCGTTTTACATCCTCTTTCCATCCGTTGGTGCAGTGTGACAAGGGCTTAAGATTGAGAAAACTAAGGGAAGGGAAAAATTATTGAGAACATGTTAAAATAGTAAAAAGATACGGAATAGAACACAAAGATGAAAATGAAATTGAATTTGTGTCTGTATGGAGAAATGATAACCCGGGACCATGCTATTCTCAAAAAAAGAAATTTTACTTGTGTTATTAATTTTGTGAAAACTCAAATAATTTTTTTTCATCAAAAAAACTCTTGCCCTTCCCTTCCAAATATATGCATAATTTAGACATACAGATTATAATTTATTAGAGCTGTGTACACTTTGATTGGGGGGGGGGAACTAATTTGGATCTTGTGCAAGCAGAGTATCAATCTGCTACTCATTAAATTTACCTGACATTTTTCAAACCTCTGCTGCTTCAGCAAAGTCTACTTATTAAAGTTAATGAGTCTCTCAAAGTAGCTTACATACATAGAAGCTTGAAAAAAAAAGGCATAAGTGAAATGAAAAATAGTGTTATGGAAAGTGTCTATGAAGGGGAAGGTGATATGATAGACTGCAATAAGGCGACAGGTTCCCAGGAAGCAAGGATCACATTGGTAGGGGGTGGAAGATAAGATAAAGGATAGTCTGGAGCTGGATTTGGGAAGAAAAAGAGATTAAAGGAGAGCCATTCCCTAGAATTTCTCAGGCTACATTTAATCAGACTATTTACTGCATAATTCCAATGCAGACAGGGACCAGCCAACTCTGAAGATGTTTCAGAGCCAACATAATGACCCAGCAACCCAACCTTCTTGTTGATGAGGCATATATTGTAACAGGATCTCCAATGAAAAACACAGATCACCAGCAAGCTCATATGAAAATGGGTGATCTTTCAGATAGCCTAGCACCTAGGTTATTGGGAACACCTAGGTTATTGGGCTGATCTCAGAAACAGATTGGAAACCCTTACAAAGTACCTAAAAGGTTAATCCCTACAACATATGCCAGATCACAATTTGTGTTTGGCATTTTTTTACTATTTGAAATTTCACAACAATTTTCAAGGCAGCTTCTTGAAAGAAGGACTGGGGGAGATGTGATAGCAGTCTTCCAATATTTGAGGGGCTGCCACAGAGAAGAGAGGAATTTCTAAAGTGCCTGTAGGCCAGACAAGGAATAATGGATGGAAACTGAACAAGGAGAGATTTAACCTGGAAATAAGAAGAAACTTTCTGGCAGAACAATCAACCAATGGAACAGCTTTCCCTCGGAAGTTGTAGGAGCGCCATCACTTGAGACTTTCAAGAAGAGATTGGACTGCCATCTGTCAGAAATGGTGTAGGGTTTCCTGCTTGGATGGGGGGTTGGACTAGATAACCTACAAGGTCCCTTCCAACTCTGATTATCTGTTCAAGTAAAATAAGTAGCCTAAGTGAGAAATAATGAAAGCAAGGATTCCCCCTATGGTCAGGTCAAGGAGGATTACAAAAGTAGTCAGAACTATCAAGAAGCAAATTTGAAACTAGGAAAGAAATAGGTAAATTTCTTATCTATGAAATCACCCAGACAAAAAACAGAACTTATAGTTTCACTGCACCAGAGTTGACTTGGAAGAAATATTCCATATGCCATGTGCTGTAGGCACTATGCCTTAAAAATAGTTTTAAGCACAGATTAAGCACAAATTGTGTGTAAAATAATGCTGAGAGGAAATCATTAGCAGTAGGGTAGAGATCAGGAAAAGGATACAGACAACATGGCCATTCAACTCTGTCATACTCCCTTGTAAACAGAATATAGTGAATGTGCACACCCATCACAAATGCTAGATCCCTGAAGTAGATATCGGCAATAGGAATTCTGATTTAAATAACTGAGGAGGAGTAACTAGCAATACCATGAACCTCCTGCTTCGAATGTAGTAGGTAGTCAAGGCTAAAATGCTCATTCAGGAAACCACCTGGGATCTAAAAAGTCCACCTCAACTTCCTTTGTAAGTGGGTCATATTGATCGAAATGAAGTACAAACTGACAAGTAGTTCCCATTTCTCTTTCCAAATTAATACGCTTATGACCAGTGACCTGGCTACTCAGGATTGAGAAGGACATTCCAGTGGAGGAGTAGGGAAGAAGGGAGCTTTCTTCAGCCCAATGGCCCCCTAATTATTGATAGTAAGGGGTGACAAAAATAGCAAAATTCTCCTGCTCCATAACATACTACTGACATAAATGATGTCCCCTTCCAAAACAGAAGGTTCAATGACACCCATTTAACAGTTGCAGGATTCTATCCTAAACCAGCAATCTTATCAAAAGTAACCTCAGAGCAAGTTTCACTGTAATGAAACATCTTCAAAAAACAACCAAGTAGAGAGAGCACTGTTATTTGAATAAATATGTTAAGTCCAAAGAGCATTCCTTCTGATTGTGGGCCCTGTCCCCTAACCCCAAAGTTCCTCTCAATAGCATCAGCAGTTTTCTAAAGAGACCAGTCATTTCCTGACCTAATATTCATGCCCTTTATTAAAGCCCTGCTACCCTTGAATGAAAAATGAGAACAAAGAAATGCCGATTTTGCCTAAGAAGCATATCACTCATTGATTTCCACAGTGAGGGGAGAATAAGTTAACCTGAGTCCTAATGACCCAGGAAGCTGATTCATTTTAAGGACTGAGGCAGACTGGCTGGCTGCCAATTTATCCCAAGCTGGAGCAAATATGACCTCCTCCTTCTCCTCCACCATCAATCATCATCATCATCGGGTTTATGGATACTCTGATCTTTTTATTGCCTTTACTTCTACTACACCATAATGCCACCCAGTTCATGGATGCAGCAAATTCAGTAGCCCTGAAATTTAATCATGAAAAGAAAGGAATTTAGGCAAGCCTCCACTTCACGATGTTTCTTAAGCCCTGCACAATCATCACTTGGTTTTTCCTGCCTACATAAGCAATCTTTATCAGAAATTTGGATCTCAATTCCTCTACTAACTAGCTGGTTTCTGGGCAGTTTCACAGTGCATAGAACTGGTGTCACTTCTTTCCAGAGATCAAGGAGACCCACAGACAAGCAGAGGCTTTAAATTACCATCTACAACAACCATAGTTAGAGCCGTTGTGAAGAGTGCATGCAGCAGATTGTTGCCATCCTGCCCTGCCATCATTGCAGGAGCAGATAGAGGTCTTTTGAACAGAAAGCAGGGTTCCTTCCTGCAGTGCTACGGGGATGGCCACCAATATATTTTATCTTGTTTTCTAAGGAGCTATAGATGAGAAGGTGCTTATGATGTTCAAAAGTCAGGGCCCCTGTTGGGTTTCATTTCTGAACTCTTTTATCTGTCAGGTGAAGGGGAAGGGATTGTTTGGGTCATGGTTTCTCCTGTCCCTTGTCATCATTTTATCATTAATGAATTAAATTAATGTGCAACCATCTCTCCTAGCAGAAGACAATTAAAAATCTGCTTCTCACTGGTTTCAGGGATAAGGAAGGTAGAAATGGAGAAAAAGTTGTGTCTTATATAAAAGTCCGTAATAGTAAATTCTATGCATGAGATGGCTTTATAACCATACTTTGATAAATGATGTACAGAAACCACAGTATATTCAGTATGTGGGTCGTGTGTGTCTACCTACTTTCCTACACCCTCATATGCATACGTATTATCGTGGAATGGCCATTAAGAGTCAGCACCAACTTGAAGGCACAAAATGTAACTACAAAATGTTCTTATCTATTCCGTTATTGCTGACTTTTGTCTTTCAGATCCAGCTGTACTTAAAGCTTATTTCTATTCCTAGCAGCAGGACATAGTTAAAAACTGAAAATGGTTTATTATTTACTGTATTTTTCACACTATAGGACCAGTGAATGTTTTTGCTACTGGTTCTGTGGGCATGGCTTGGTGGGGATGGCAGGGGAAGGATACTGTAAAATCTCCAGTCAGAGGTGGGATTTGCCAGTTCTTTAAAGTACTCAAAATGTCTGGTTCTCCAGAACTGGTCAGAACCTATTGAATACCACCTCTGTATAGGACGCTCCAGACTATAAAACACACATTAGCTTTAGAGAAAAGCTAAACAAGAAAAAAAATCTGCCTCTGCTTCCCAGCATCCATCCGATATTCAGCTGGCTAGCCTCCTTGCAGCAAACAGCAAACAGCCTGGTCAGCTTCCGCACGTTATCGCAGTCCCAGCACGTGGCCCATCTCAGCGAATAGGCAGTGGCGAACAGGCGGCGGCAGTTGGGTAGTGATAGGCAGTGATCCCTACCGCCTACAACAGCTGATCGGTGGTGTTCTGGGAGAACAATCCAACCACCAATCAGCTGCTTGGCAGCGAAGGCTTCAGTGTTCACTACCGGCGGAAGCACACCAACTTGGCTCCCCTCGCTGCAATATTCGCTCTATAAGTCATACAGACATATCTATTCACTTTGGGGGGCGGAGTGCATCTTATAGTGCGAAAAATATTTTCTATATTTTTGCAATATTTTGGATTTTCTACCTCAGGCAGCAAAGCATCTGCAAGAGCATGAAAAAAGTTACTGGTGGCTGCACTGATCACACTTAGTCACAGTCTTCATATTTTAACACCACCCTCCCCCTTTTGCTTCAACATGGCATAGCTCTGACAGAGTTAATCAAACAAAGCTGACCCCGAACTTCTGCAATGAAAAAGGGGCTCTGGGTGAACTTAATGAATCTTTCTATGCTTCAAATAACACCTTCTCTAGAGGCTGCTTAATCATTCATTCTACAACCTTCTATGGAAAGAACATGGATTGTCCATTATACCAGCAAAGGAAAAGGGTGTTTTTTAACTCACATTTTATAGCATTTATATTTTTGCCTGAGAAGGATAAGCAAGATGAAAGAATTGGTAATGAGATACTGAGATGAGAGCTTCTAGGTGACAGCTTTATTGGTGATTGAATGTCATGGAGAGGGCAGCAGATGAAGGACAAGGGTGATGTGTGCACCCTTACAGATTACCCATAATCTGCATAGAGTAATCAATTTTTGGTTTCCACAAAACTACCATATAATATGCAGCAAATATGGGCCTCCTGAGAAAATCAGAGTCAGAATTAAATATCAGCTTAAGTAAAATTCAAGAGAAATTTATAGGAAAGATCTTGCTTTAGCAAAACTAGAGAGTTAACATGGTTCATGCAAAGAGCTCTAAAATTTAAGCAAACTGGTAAGAGTCTCACTCCTAAAATATAACAGTAAACCATAAATGAACTTAAAAGTATATCGTTTTGTATCCTCAAGCTGAGATTAGGTCCAATACTTCATTACGAAATGAATGTAGATTTCTTTTTTGGTAGAGGAGTAAAAATGTTTTACCTGATCCATTATTTATATAGCTGCATGCAGTACAATATCTCTCCAAATGTAGCCTCCTTCTGAACGTCTGGCCTAACAATTCAGGAACATTTTGTAAGCCTGGGAAACTGAGTTGGAAAACTTGTTATCATTTTGATATCAGAATGTACTGTCTCTGTGTGATTATCCTTACAACTTATTAGCTACTGCCAACTTAGTTTCTGGGAACATGAAGGGAATACAACTACCAGTATTTCTAGGCAGATTCTGAATGCTGGGGCTTTTAATTAAATAATGCTGATTACTGTACAGCAGCACACATAGAAATGCTGATTTTTATATCCTTAAATTTCTAGGCTGGAAAAAGCTGCTATATATTACCAAACTGGGACAAGCTGCTGCATATTACCAAACCCTTTAGGAAATGTTTTTTGCCAGCCAAAATGGGGTGTGGAGGGGGACGACCATATGTGGCCACCACACACCCCATTTTCATCCTGGACAGCCTCCTGCACCACTTTGCCGGACAAAACGGGACATGGGTGGGCCTCATGCCATTTTGGCCAGCAAAATGCTGCAGGAGACCATCCAAGCTGAAAACAGGTCTTGCGGGTGCCACACGCTCCCCCGTTTTGGCTAGCGGATGCTGCAGAAGAAATCCAGTTTAACATCCTTGGGGTAGGTAAGTCACTAAAGTCCCCTGCTCCATATTTTCCTTATCTAATTCCACGCAGACTTCCACACTCAATATCCAGGCAAAGAAATTGTAGTGGGGAAAGACTTACTCTACTGTACTTAAAAATGGTAGTTTAGATCAGGAGTGTCAAACTCAAGGGCCACAGGCTGGATCCAGCCTGTGGGGTGCTTAGATCTGGCGCAGGGAGCTGCCCTGGAAACAGTGAAGGACTGGCCTGCGGTGCCTCTGCCAGCAAAAATGGAGCTTGGGAGGGCCGCTTGTTTTTATTGATTGGAAGAAAACTGTACTAAACTGTTGGGATAGAAATGGTTCAAAAGATATTAAAGTGTAGATCAACGAAACTTGACTCACACTTAAAAAACACCAAAATTCAACATGGGTGGAATAAAGTTGACATTACACCTGTCATAGATGTAACAGATGACCCACATTTTACAGTACAATAAATTATTAATTTGTATTGATTGATTCAAGAACTAATGGCTTAACATAAGGATTCAGAGGAACTTCCCAGCTGTTTTTGCTGGTCTGTTTTTCTATCTTCTTCTGCTAGCTGACATCTTCGGCAGGTAAAATATTCAGAGCGCTGTAACAAATTAAAAAGAGTAGCTGTGTTATACTCTTAATGGGAAATTATGGTTTATTTAAGATTGCAGCAAGCTCCCCCTTCCCATAGAGAGGATAAAAGACTCTATTTCTTTGAAATGTCTTCAGAAATTCTGTAATACAATTTTAGAGATGCATTAGATTGACTCATAGCATTTATGCAGTTAGTTCCTGAGATGAAAATTGTTGGTTCTTAAAGCATTAACAAAAGACAAAAATAGGCATAGTAAGGACATTTCTATTAAGACTAAATGTTGGATCTTGGCTATATTTTAGGTAGAGTACCAATCTCATTTCTAAAACAAATGTTCCAAGAATCCCAGAAGCATGTTCTGATTATGATTTGTCTAGTTCAAGAGAAGGAAACATCTCAAGGACAAACAGAAAATAGCAGCAAGTTTCTAGACAATCAATGCCATTCATAGTAATTTCTTCCTGAATCAGATTACAAAATATTGACCTGACCTTGTAATGCAACTGAGCAGAAAATAACCAATGCCCTATATTTAAGAAAAAAAGATGATCAAACCCAGCTTAAGTTGTGGTCCAAAGTTAAAACAATGTCCAGAGGTGGTATTCAGCAGGTTCTGACCAGTTCTAGAGAACCGGTAGAGGAAATTTTGAGTAGTTCGGAGAACCGACAAATACCATCTCTGACTGCAGATTTTACAGTATCCTTCCCCTGCCACGCCCACCAAGTCACGCCCACAGAACCGGGAGTGAAAAACATTGAATCCCACCACCACACGTAAGCTAAAGTTAGTGAAGGAAATCCAGCAGTTTACGTCAATGGATCTGACTTTTATAATCATGGCATATGATGTGACCAAAAGTCTTCTCCAAGATTCTGCCTTTCCCCTAGTTATTTTCAAAATAAAAGCCACTTCTAGATATTTTTTAAAAATCAAGCTTTAAAAAATATCTGCATGTAAAATGTAGCAAGGATGTTATACCATTGTCAAGGACAATGTGATAGTGTTGTCCTTTGAAATGAATTCAACCACATTCAGAACAAATCATTTGGAATAGTTGGCTTCTCTCATCCCAAGGCCAGGTGGCATCAAGGCTAAATTCCTCCTTTCATGTTAATCTGGAATGATAAACTCCCTTTTTATCTGGGTGCAGGAAACAGCTGGAGCAAGGAAGAGGCTGCCAATGTGTGATAGATGCAGCAGATTTTAGGTCTTATGGGTGCAGCCCATAAGTTGCATAATAATATGGGGATTTCCAGCAGTGGTGGGATTCAATTTTTTTTTACTACCAGTTCTGTGGGTATGGCTTGGTGAATGTGGCAGGGGAAGGATACTGCAAAATCTCCATTCCCTCCCCACCCCACTAACCTGCTTTCCAGCTCCGTTCTCCTGTGCAGGGCAACAAAAGACGACCCAGCCGATCAGCTGGGACTCGAGAGGCAGAGAATAGATGGGTGCGGGGCCAATCAGAGATGGTGTTTGCTGGTTCTCCGAATTACCCAAAAATTTCTGCTACCAGTTCTCTGGAACTGGTCAGAAACTGCTGAATATCACCTCTGATTTCCAGATGGGAGGCTGATCAGATAATGGACTGTGAGATGCAGATAAAAATGTGCAACCTCCTTATGTTACGGGATGGATTCGACATATTGTTATCAATTTTCAGAATGCTTTTGTACTTTAAAAAAGAGAAGATGGTACAATATGGTCTGGCTTAACAATATGTTTAAAGACGGGATTAATTTTAAGTTGCATCATATGTAACTAAGGATTTTTTCCCTTTATTTGCCTAGATTCTGTTTTCTTGCAAGACATTTAGTTTTTATTTTAATTGCCGTAATGTATATATTTCTTATTGGATTATTGCTGATGCATCACTTTTTTATTGTTATACTTCATCAATACGACTATTAAAAGAAGGAACTACAATGAGATACCACCGCTATAATCTCCACCATCACCAATCAGATGCTGCCACAACAGGAAGCTTGCGGGAAGGAGGAATTCTGATAACCTTTTGTGCTTTTGTTTCTCAGGAACGGGTCATTTTGATTACAGTGAATGTCACTGCCCAAATGTTTTACATCCTTTGAGCTTCCTTTGGAGGACAGCCGCAGTCACAGGCTTGAGCAAAAACAACCCAAATGCACTGTTCCTGGCAGGATATCATTCACCTCGATGGACACAGAAGCATACCACGCACACAAAGCAAAAGGATGGATGGGTGGCAGACATTTATTTGTCTTCTCTTATTTCACTGAGGAAGGAGGAGAGAGGCAAGCAGGAACTTGAGCTGGTGTGAAACCGTGATATTAGTTGCTGGCTCTGTTGGTCAAGCAGAGCAGTGGTGGGATTCAAAAACTTTTACCACCGGTTCGGTGGGCGTGGCTTGGTGGGCGTGCTTTGCGTGCATGCACACATTTTGCATGCACGTGTGTGCAAACACACGCTATGAGCAGGGGCAGAGGTGTTTGCGCAGGAGCAGAGGTGGTTTGCGCAGGCACAGAGGTGTTTTGCGCAGGTGCAGAGTGTTCCAACTCACCTCCTGTAAGCCTGCACTCTTCCGGTCGCTTCAACAGCTGCTGTGCAGCACTCTTCTGTGTCACGCAAAGCAGCTGTGCTTCAAAAGCAGAAGATAAAGGTGAGTATGGGAGCCTGGGCGGGCGGATGAGCCCAACAGCAGAGCGGTGGAGAGAACCGGTTCAGTCTCTGCTGCTGATCGCCACTACCAGCTTGGCAGAACCGGCCCAAACCGACAGCATACCGCCACTGAAGCAGAGTTGAACGTAAGCATGCCCTATAATAGGATCAGGAAGTTGGAGGAAGAATATGACTGGAGAATTGAAGGGGGGGGGGGCAGAGTGAATAATGTCCTGAGAAAGAAAGGCAAAACAGCCAGTATAATGAAAGAAAAAATAATCAAAAGGCAACAAGGTTCAGAGAAGGCTTTTGTATTATTAGTAGGAAAAAAACAGAACCTATGCATGGCGTAAAATTCATAGTCGAGAGAAGAGTTGGGCCATGAGCGCAGGATGGTGGGTGGGGATTGCATCTCCTAAACTGAATTTAGATTATGCAATAAAATCTTTAATCAAAACCCCTTGTTAGTACAGAATCCAGTGTTGTTTCCTTCTCATTTCTGGCTCCCGGGAAAAATTACTCCTAGCATTACACTGAATAGCTTAGGGGTAGCTTCAATATCTTAGGGGCTGCCCAAAGAAAAAAGGCTCAGCCTATTCTCCAAAGCACCTGAAGGCAGGGCAAGAAGCAATGAATGGACACTAAGCAAGGAGAGAACCAACCTAGAACTAAGGGAGACATTTCCTGACAGTTAGAAGAACAATTAATCAGTGGAACAACTTGCCTCCAGAAGTTGTAAATGCTCCAACATTGGAGGTTTTTAAGAAGAGATTGGACAACCATTTGTCTGAAATGGTACAGAGTCTCTTGCTTGGGCAGGGGGTTGGACTAGGTCTCTCCAGTTCTCTTATTCTATTATCTCCACACCAAGTCACCACTGTTGGGTGACTGCTGTCTGCTCTTTATTTCTCAGGATTTTATTGAAAAAAGCTAGCCCACAATCACCAAAGCAATGGAAACTAAGCTAGGAAAGGGTGGGTCTTATTTCCCCTCCCCTTGGTTGGAAAGAGGATCTAGAAAGACAAGATGGCGGCTTTGATGGTGCAAATGAAGCTCTCCCTATTTACAGATTACTATCTCCTACGATGTAACCTAATATACCAAAGCTATCATTCCCTGCCGTTCTTCCATAAAATAATATGGCTGCCTACTTGGCCTTTTTTTTTTTTTTTTTAACCATAACCCATGGACACCTCTCTAGAAGTGAACACAGATCAACTTTTGAGGGATTGAGAAGATACAAAAATGCCTTATATATTCATTTGATCACCAACACATTGTCATTTAGCCAGCATCTTTTGATGGACAAAGCACAGGGTTTGGAGACAAGGAAGTTTAACAATCCCTTTTGCTTTGTCTCATTGGTGGGTGAGGCTAATGGGTTACATGTTATATAACGACAGGACAGATATGCTGCTTTTGATGTGGGCAACCGATCCATCTCTTTAATTCCAAACCTGCTGCAATTATATGAATTGAAGGAAGCAATTCTAAAATCCAAAGAGGCACGTAGTAGAGGAGAAAAATATCAGCGTTTTAAGCAGATCTTAGGTTTTCTGTGAACCTGAAAGGAGATGGGAACACTGTACAAGGCCAGTCACAAGCAACAGGAAGATTAGGGTTTAGTGACATGGTGAAGGTGCTAACCTAGAAACTAGGAGACAGTGATTCCTAAGCCTGCCTCAGGCATGAAAACCTGGTTGAGTAACTTTGGATCAGTCATTCTCTCTCAGCCCAACTCACCACACGGGTTTGTTGTTATGGAAAAATAGAAGGCAGGAGGATATTAGGAATGTTTGCCACCTTGAGTTATTTATAAAAATAATCAAGGCGGGATATAAATAAATCAATAAATAAAACTTGCTTTCCTGATCACAGACCATGAAATGTTCAACCCTTAGCCTCTAACAAATACATTATTATAGCACTGCCTTTTGAACGATTAAGCCTGAGCTATGCCACAGGATTACTGGAAAGATGAATGAAATACAGCAACGTTAAGGGCAGGGTAGATTCTTAAATTGATCAAACAATCACTTCACTGCTTTTGCTTACAAATGTCATTTCATACCAAATTTGACTCTGACGCTATTCATTTTAAACAGGAGGGAGAGGTTTAGATACAAAGCATATCAGGCAGAGGTGGTATTCAGCAGGCTCTGATAATGGTAGTGAAAATTTTGAGTAGTTTGGAAAACTAGGAAATACCACCTCTGACTGGAGATTTTACAGTATCCTTCCCCTGCCATGCCCGCTAAGCCATGCCCACAGAAGCAGCAGTAAAAAATCTTTTGAATCCTACCACTGATATCAGGCAATACATGCCACATAATAAATGTAAAAGAAAAATCTTGCCCTCAGATTTACAATAAAAAAGTGGAGGAGGCATTTGAATTCATGTAGCTAAGAGAAAATAATCTTAAAATTCAATCAACCACAATTATGGTCTAAGACTCTAAGTGAATGGATTTAGTTTACCCATGGATGAACTACTGAACCTCTTGGGTATACAGGCACTCCTTGACTTACGACCAGTTACCTAACAATCATTTAAAGTTACAACAGACCTACCTGGGGCTACTTATGACCTGGATTCAAATGTTCAGACAGTCACCATGATTGAATTATAGGCACTCGGCAACCAGGCCACATATACAGCCATGTGACCATGTTTTATAATGGTTTTGCCAGAAACCCACATTTACTTTTGTTTTTCAGCAAAACTGCATACATAACGATCCATTGATTTGCTTAACCACCACAATGGCCACTGTACAATTGTAGCATGCACTTAACAACCACTGCAAACAATGATCACAAAATTGGGTTGGACATGTAACCATGATGAGCATGCTCCATTACGGTCATAAGACTAGCTATAAGCTGTTTAAGAAAAGTTCCCTTTGTTTTACCAGCTCCCACAGTTGATGAAAAATGTTTATATGATCTAAACAGGTGCAAAGATAACATGGTTCAAGTGTGTGTGTGGCGGGGGGGGGGGAATCAAACAAGGAATACCAATGACCACTGTAACATGATAAACATCCTTAATGAGGGTGCACGGCTAAAAGGGTCTCAACTGAGAAACCAGAAGTAGAAGGGAAAGCCAAAGTTTGAAACAGTTAAAATTATTGGTTTTGAATGAATGAATGAATCGAGACAAATACTCAAATAAAACAGCATAAGAATATTTAGCTGAGGAAATAAAATTAGCAAGGGAAAGGGAAAAAAGGCATTTTAGGCAACAGATGACTGAATTTAAGCTCCCATTGCAATAAATTTGGCAATGGCTATCGATGTAGTTTTATGCCCATTTATCTTCAAACAATGAAAGCATTCAAGCTTTCTTATTCACAGAAATTTGTAAAGGAGATTTCAAATTACCCAGATTTAAAACTGTCCTGTATTTTCTCAAGTTTATTTCATACACAAAATCCATTTAGGGGAGAAGGAAGAAGAATTCTATAATGTATTTGGATTGACAGGACTTAGAGACTTCTATCCAGAAGCACCTTGGAGGAAAGTCATACTATCACCACTGGGAGCGCTTCTTTTTTTAAAAATTAAACGTGAGTGTCCCATGTAAAAGAATATGATCCGTCACAACTTTTTTTCTGCTGGTGTCAATGGAACCTTACCATGAAAAGTTCTACTAGGTAAGAGCATTTCAATGTAGACAGGGGTGAGATTAAAATTTTTGAACAACCGGTTCTGTGGGCATGGCTTAGGTGGTAGGTGTGGCTTGGTGGTCATGTGACTGGGTGGACATGGCTTGGAGGTCATGTTATTAGCTGAGTGTGGCCAACTCAATATCACTCATATCAAGGCGCGCATCTCTTCGCCTGGCCTCTCATGACTGTGGGGATGCTGCAACAGTCATAAGTGTGAAAAATGGTCATAAGTCACTTTTTTCAGTGCCATTGAAAAGCAAGCAAAGTACCAGCAAAGGAGGGGAAAAAAATTCCAGAGACGTTCCAGGGACAGGAAGTCTAGTCCTGCCAAGAATGTAATGAGGTTAATGAAGAGGCAGTTTCTGTAAGCAACACCAGAATGTTTCCTTCCTGCCTTCCTGACAGGATTAGGCCAGTAATTTCTTCTAACAACCAGTTCTCCAAACTACTTAGAATGTTAACAACAGGTTCTAGCGAATAGGTGCGAACTGGTAGAATCCCCACCCCTGAATGTAGATATGCAAACAGTAAACAATACGGGTGCTTTTTTCATTGTTTGTGACACTAGATTCTAAATTCTTTGCTTCCTTTTCCCATTTAAGCTGACTCTTCTGGTGATATCACAGTGTCACCAGATATCTTCCTGCAGCATAGTAAAAGATCAAAAAATTGAATTGCAGACCCTGATCCCTCAAACATTACCCTCCCTGTCCGACAATATAAGGAACCTTTTCTTATTCATTGTTCATGGGATTTGTGGAAACTGCATATAGTACATGCTCAGTTTCTCTTTGCCACTCAGGGAGGCACGACGTTATTAATTTCCTAAAGTCAGATTTGCAGTGAGTATCCATCGTCATTCAGATCACACGCTGAGGATGGCTTCCACCCCATAAAACAGGAATAGCAAAGTGATTACTCCTTAACAGCAAAATTATCATAATGAATGAATGAGCACATTAAGATTCCAATCCATCTATATTCACTTCTAAGAATGCTATAAAAAGAAGGAGATGCTTTTGGTGATGATATCATTTGCAAAATAGTCCCATGGGAAATACAATATAGAAAAAGGATGCTCACTTTCAGGAACAGTTGCACTGGGAAAAAAGGTGTTTGCTTTTAATTCAAAAGCAAGCTAAGCTCCTAATTGCTACACAAGGCACAGCCCAACTAGATGCCTTTCAGTCTGGAAGCTCCACAATTAATCTACATATCTGAGGACTGATTCCAGATGTTTTGTGGGAGAGGAAGAAGCACCACATTTTTTAAACATAAATTCTATCAAGCATAAGTGGTGAGATGGAAGATAAAGAAATTTAATTAATAAATAAATAACAAAAGATATATTTATACTATATGTAACATATAAACTGAAATAGTAAGTTTGCCATAGTATACTCAGTTTTAAAATAACAATTCATTTTGTGCAAATATAGAATATGGTTTAATACTGAATATCAACCCAAGTTTTAATATATTAATTATATTTTTATTTCATATCAACCCGAAAGCTTTAACAAGCAGCTTCTACAATCAGTTTTTCTGTTTATCTCTGAAACCGCAACCTGCAATATTTAACAGCATAAGATTTGAGACTGAGAATGACTAATCAAAAAGGGGATTCTGAGGGTGATAAGTAGAACACTCAGGGAAAGCACTAGCAACTATGCATGGGAGAGGGATAAAAAAATTTCAAAATGCTTGTAAATACTAATGTTTGCTTATTCAACTATCAAAAAAAAAAGACATATAAAAAGATGCAATCAAAAACGAGACTTCCCCATGAAGAAGTTCTATTTAGGATAGTTTACAAAACTTAACAACCAACCACTCAAATGGGAATAGAGTCAACATGTATAATATAATCCTATGGATATTAGCTTATACATAAACTTGATAGTAAGTATATTTAAGACTGTAATCATCAGGGATGGGAAAAAAGGGAAATAAAATGTTCTCTCTCTGCCCCTCTCAGAATGTTCAAAGTTATTCAAGATTATCCAAAATTAAATGAGCACTTGATTTGTAAACAGTAAAAAGATATTTAGTTAAATTAAAATAGTTGATTTACCCAATCTATCATATTCATTATAAAATGTTAAAATAATTATTATATTGAATTCTAGCTGAAAATAAAGAGTTTAACTCAATGTTCAATGGATTGAGGGTAAAATAATTAAAATGTAAATTATCATTTCCAAGACCTGACAATTAATAGTAACTTGGATAACTTTAAAATGGTATTCAGTAAACTTTTGGTCATATCCTTCAGATATGAATGGTTGAAGGAATTGGGAATGGCTAGTCTAGAGAAAAGAAAGACTACGGGATGATAGCACAGTATCTCAGTATTTGAAGAACTGCCACAAATAAGAGGAGGTCAACTTATTTTCCAAAGCTCCAGAGTCCAGGACAAGAAACAATGGATGAAAACTAACCAGGGAGAGAAGCAACCTGGAATTAAGGAGGAACTTCCTAACAGTGAGAACAATTAACCAGTAGAAAAGCTTGCCTCTAGAAGTCGTAGGTGCTTCATCACTTGACGTTTTTAAGAAAAGACTGGACAGCCACCTATCTGATACAGTATTTGGTCTCCTGCTTGAGCAGGAGGTTGGACTAGAAGAGCTTCAAGATCCCTTCCATCTCTGTTCTGATTCAATATGTTGGAGCAAGGCTCTTCAAACTTGACAGCTTTAAGACTTGTGGACTTCAACTCCCAGAATTCCTGAACTAACATGACTGGAGGAGGAATTCTGGGAGCTGAAGTCCACAAGTCTTAAGGCTGTCAAGTTTGAAGACTCCTGTGTTAGAATAGAATAGAATACTTTCTTGGCCAAGTGTGATTGGACACACAAGGAATTTGTCTTGGTGCAGATACTCTTAGTATACATCAAAGAAAAGATACATTCGTCAAGAGTCAAGAATCATAAGGTGCAACACTTAATGATAGTCATAGGGTACAATAAGCAATCAAAACATATTAGGAAACAGTCAATATAAATCGTAAGGATACATGCAACAAAGTTACAGTCCTAGTCACAAGTGGAAAGGGATGGGCGATAAGGAGTGATGAGAAGATTAACAGTAATAATAGTGCAGACTTTGTAATAATTGAACAGTGTTGAGGGAATTGTTTGTTTAGCAGAGTGATGGTTTTCAGGAAAAAACTGTTCTTGTATCTACTTGTTCTGGTGTGCAGTGCTCTATTAGAGGCTATATCCAGCATTTCCATTCAAAACAACCAAACATACTCTCTATACCCAGAGCTTACATAAGCCAATACTATTACTGTGGCTAGTCAAGATATTGAGTCCTCTCTGCTGAATACTTTATACGTACATTGATCTATTATTCCTATTATATAATAATTATATTATTCTTAAACAGCAGACAGTTGGGCATGATGGGAATTTCATTTGATACTGTCCTTAATGGTCTTTTTTTTTGGGGGGGGGGGGGGCTTTTTAAGATGAGGAATTAAGACACTAGGGATTTGATAAACTTGTCCAGGAAAGTAGAAGGAACATTTTTTGCAGTCTTTGTAGACAAAGCACCACTAAGAGGGAAATGGAACACACAGCTGTCTTGTAAAGCTAAACAAGAGGGATTCTTTTTCCTTTTTTACTCACAAGGAAATAAACAAGAGCATTTCATTAAGCTGCTTGGTAATATTTTTCGAAGAAAATTTTGTTTCCTAACACTTGGCCTGATGGAAGGCTGAATGAAAAGGAAAACACTGTGCTACGTGGGGTAGTATTTTTCAGAACAGGACAGAAAATCCTTGTTAATTTCTCCTTACTACCGGTAGGCAGTTTTTTAGTCCGTTTCCCCCCCCCCCTTCTGCATCTTTAACAAAGTCAACAAGAACAAACAGACCATTTCAAATGAAAAGTGACCTCTTTTCCTGTGATCTAATAAGGATGTTCCCATTAAAGTTTTACAAGATGCTTTCAAGAGGTCTGAGGATAATTGGCACTTGATGCTGCTAACCCAAAAAAACAACTGCAGTAGAGAAAAAATGGAATTTAAAAGTTATCAAGATAACATTTCAGCCTGTGTGCAATGACAGCCCCTTCAACTTCTCCTATCTTCTATTGACTTGTTTCATAAATCATACTGATCCAAGGTGGTTTAATTTTGGCTTGACATGTAATCCCTGACACTGCAGTTTGTAATCCATGATTGATAACACAATGTAGCATGTAAACCAGGCCAATATTATTTTACCTCCAAAAGCACTATCAGCCATTTACCGCCACCAGTGATCAATAGTGAAGCTTGGCACAAGAAGCAGACAAAAGTATTGATTCCCTTGGAATTCTCCTACTGGCAGGCTAGTACTCTTTTAAGATTTTTAAAATAATTTCTTCAGGTTAACACTTCAAATATGAAGTATGTTTGTCACTTCCATTAATTATGACAGACTCTTGAACAGAGCTTTACAAATGCTCCCAGAGTATCTATAATTTATCACATTGGTGAAAAAATTATTCCCGTAGGTATCCTTTTGTTAGCCTTTTTCTTACATTAACCCATCTAGTCAGAATTAATGAGTCCTTTTATAATGTAAAACTCAGACTCACCAAAAAGACAGTATCAGATTGGCTATCTCTAGCCCATTTCGTCAGAGATTAAGCTTCTTATACAATTAATCCAAACGGCAACAATTTTTAACAACTGAACAGGCCTGAGATTACATCGTTTTAATTTATTCTTGCTCTGTGGGTAGTTTTAATTTCTCTCTAAGAGTTTATAGCCCTAAGCTTTATTATAAGCAGATATAAATCAACCCAAATTTCTCACATTGATGATGTACAAATGAAATTATCCCTACTTCAGTCACATTCTACAAAGACCTAGCTCTCCAAATGCTGGAAAAATGGAAAGGAAGAGGAAAAAGGATTAGCACTAGCAAGGCAGATAGACCCAGTTTTGGTGACCACTGATGCACCATGAAGGACCAAGTCAGGGATAATCTATTAGATGACAACTAAGAATGGACAATGACTTGATGGCACATAAACAATAAACTATTTAACAGAGAACAATATCACCCATATATAATTAATGTTGGGTTTAAGAATAGGCTTTTCTTGTAACTGACATTAGAAATCTTCTCAGCAGCCTTTCCACTGGGTTTTAGGCTAGAAGTGGCTGTGAATAGACTATTGTCATTTTTTTCCCTGGGAAATTCTCTTATCCACAAAGGAATTACCACTAGGAACAGTTTATGCCCAACCACGCTAGCTAGCATAATACAACTCTTTAAAAGCACACCGTACAGAATGTATTAAATATTACAAAGCAAAATCCTTCCATGCCTAGCTTTATTAATAACTGCTACTGCTGGTTTTAAATATCTCCCATGAAAATTAATGGAATTTAACACTCCTCTTTCATATGAGACTGGGGATAGAATCAATAAAGAACACAAGTATGTTACCCAAATATTTCTGAGAGCTTTTGTAGTAGTTCTAATAGCGGAAATTGAAATCTGCAGAAATCTCGTATTAATATCATTCAAATATATACCAACTGCCTTTATCCTACACAAAATGCCCATTACTCTGTTGCTGCAGTCCAAATTTGCGAAACCAGATAAAACAGGCCATTTCATTTGCAGGTTCAAAGAACAGGAAAAAATAGAAATAAATGGGAACATCTCGAGACAGAGTGATGAAAATGGTTGAATATGTTCATTCTTACTTTTCAAATCATTCTCCCACAGTGAAGATACATTGTGCTTAGAGTTTTTAAAAACAGTGTTAATAGATGCTGTGATTTGGCAAGAGTACAATATATTCTGCATAGCTAACTATATAAAGGGAAGGTCAAATCTACAGGTAGGGTAAGATAAATCCCTATTTAGGATTTTTTTTCCAAGCAAGCTTTTTAACTTGTAGTAAGAAAAGTTCTGAAATTTTCTTTGGAAATTAAACTAAAGCAGGATTGCTCATCAATGCTTTGTATTTAAACAATACAGCAACAAAATAACAAACAATAGTTATCGTATATGGTATATTATTGTATGTGCTGTACTATTCATGATCAAAAGGGGAAAAAAAGCCAAAACCAAAAAGGTTGGAACATTGAACTTAATCATTCTTCTTTTCCTGTAGTATCAATGAAAATATATTTACAACTCCACATACATTCTCTGGGATTGTCACATTTCTGTAACCAAGATAGAAAAAGATTTCATCTTCTTTTGTTAGGGTTCTAACAAAAACCCTCACCCTGAAATGAGGGGTTGACTCTTCTCGAAGTATGATCTTTTACTCCTATTCAGACCCTTACCTGAGTCTCTTCCACTATAAACAAGACAGGAGGGGATTACTCACTTATGAAGATTGACTGAGGTAGGGTAAAATAATGATTAAGAGTGATGGAAACACCTTGATTTAAAATGGTTGTTTTAAAGTGGTGCACAGCCAGTAATTCAACTATTAGTAAGGCAAACTGATGAATTTACTGCCCAATATCTCATCTAACCCTCAACCCTAGGATGCTGTCAACCACCTCAAACTTATGTTTCCTGTTTTCCTTCTGTTCCAGAGGTGAAAGGTGGAGCACACTTCCAGACAAAGACCAAGGCTGCACCCATTCACAACTGCTATTTTTTAAGAACCTACCCATTCCTGAAAATCAACTAGCATGGGGAGCTTGTCTTGTGCTTGCACTATGTAAGCTTCTTATGGTGTGTTTCTAATTAAAACATTTTAATTTTAATGTTATTGCTAAAATTAATTACTTTGGATTTTATTCTTATAATTAAGTAGAACAAGGAGGTTAGCAAGCAGTACATTGCCTTCACACTGCCAACTTCAGTCATAAGCATAAAGAGGATAAGAGCTTCTGTAGTTCCATTATTTCTTGCCTTCAACCTCAATCTATTCTATCTATCTTACAGGACTGTGTTAATGGTTGTGAGTTATGCCTGGAATACTAAGGAGCAATGTTGTTAAGCACAGTAGTTAAATATAACAGAAATAAATCATCCACAGCATACGGTAGAGAGGTTTAGGAATGAGACTACCCCAATCCCCTGGGATGGAATACTGTCTATGAGAAATACTTCCATGTCTCTTCAGTTTTTATCCGAAATATCTCAGTTGAGGATATTCTAACTGTGCCTACAAAGCATGATTCCTCATTCACCTTTTTTCATATGAATAAAGTGTGGTATTTGCGATATTTCTGACAGGTTTGTTTGAAATATGATTTTTCTGAGTTTTTAAACATTAAGAAATACTAGATTGTTGACATGAGAAGGACATTATTTGTTGTTGGGGTGGCATGCTTTTTTATGGTATAAAGGAACTAATACACAGGGGTACTTTAGAAGGCATTATATACTTGGTTAAATTGGGAGAAGATTAAAAGACAATATTATTTGAAAATTCCAGTCTGGCTGTCGACTACTGAAGCATTTTCTTATCCTATAATATACAAAAAGGAACAAACAGTTAGATATGGTGAAATATTGAATGAAAAGGGCTCATATTACCGTATGTGGTGGACTTGTATGGACGCTAAAAAATACTGGACTAAAATCCACATGTGGTTGAAAAAAATGACAAAAAAACATATAGATTTGAAACCAGAGATATTTTTATTGGGAATTTTACCTGAAATATATAGTAAAGACTTAAAATACCTGATTGTAAATATATTAACAGTGGCTAGGATTGTATTTGCTAAAAACTGAAAAATGAGGAAATACCCTCACAGGAGGAAATCATTAAGAAAATATTGGAATGTGCTGAAATGAGTAGATTGACATTTGAAAGTAGAGAACAAAATGATAAACAATTTTATAAAATTTGGGATCTATTCTACTAATGGTTAGACAATAAAATATAGTAATGAAATACGTAGACTCTTAGAAAATAATAAATATATAAAGATGTATTCTTTTCTTACTATATCTACAAAATGATTCCAGGATAGATCTGGGATGATAATATGAATTGTCATAAAACAAATTAAGTAAAATATGATCATTTTGGAAAACATGAATGAATAAAAGTATAGTCAAATGATTGATTAATCATGATATTAATGTATTTAATATTTGATTGAAAATATGAGATTATATACAATGTAATTATAATTGAAGACTATGAAATGGAAGCACAAAACAATTGGTAAACCAACCGGCACACTGTATGTACATATATTGAAGATGTATGTACATATATTGAAGATTTTTATGTTTTGTTTGTTTATGTTTGTTTTAAAAACCAATAAAAATTTATTAAAAAAACATTTTTTAAAAATGGCATGTTACTGTAATGTTACCATAATTATATGCCTGTGTGACATGTCAATCCTGATGTCTCATGATTACATGGATACAACATGGGACTTTTATGAAATTTGCTTGGCAACGTTTTTGAAACATGGCTTTGTTATTATTAGATTCTTCCTAAAACTGAGATATCACTTCTCACCCACTTGATTTCTCTGCCTAAACTAGACTAGACTCCTATGCCTGCACATTAAGCACTAGACCAAACTAGCAGTTAATGTACTTGTTGCAAAAAGTAGGATGGTGATGGGGAGACTTTAAATGTTTTCCCACCGTGCAAAAACAGTAGTATGTTCATTTGAACAAGGAGAAGAGGATGCATGACTTTCATGCAGTGTTTCCTATGTCGCTTCTTCACATATTGCCTTTTTAATTAAAAAAAACCCTAATAGGCAAATGGGCTGAAAAACAGTTTCTATCCCAGGGCAGTAGCTCTTTTGAATTCTGCTGCTTTGTGTAGTGTTGATGTGGTGTCGGGGGTTTCCGGTTCAATGTGTGAAGGGTGAAGGATGTGTGTTTGTCTTTATTTTCATGGTCATGATGTGCACTGAAGATGGTGTTTGATTTTGTTATACGAGGTGCAATGACAATAAAGTAAACTAAACTAAATTTGATGTGACAGAGACCTTTGTAAACTAATAGATAGGACATTGACTAGATGATAACTGAAAGCAAACAACTGATTCTGCTTCACATAGATTTATAGCTCTCTCCCTTCCATTAAATTGTCAGTCTACCTCTTGAGTAAACAGAACACATCTTAATCTGGATTAAGCATACTTTTACTTTTTCTTCTTTAGTTCTTGAGTTTTATTAGGAGAACCCGTTTGGAAAAGTGTCTGAGGTACCAGACTAAAAACTGTGGGACAGTAAGTTCTAGTCCCACCTCTGTCAGGAAGCCAGCTTGATAACTTTAAGTCAGTCTCTCCCTCTCTCTCTGTAAGAAACGGGCAATGCAAATCACTTCCAAAAAATCTTGCCAAGAAAACAGCAGAAACTAGCCCAGCAACTTGTCACCAGGTGTCAAAAACTGACTTGAAGGCCTATTTAACAATTTCACACTATTTAACAACTTCCTTGAGGCTTTTAATCAAGACATAAGGATTTAGTCTAGTCTACTTTAGTTTCCCACTGAAAAATAATGTTCTTAGTGTAAATAATACAGACAATGTATTACACTGACTGATGAAAAATAAATCAATCAGTACTGTGAAAATAAAACAGTGTACAATATCCTTGCTGCATACATTTATTTCCCCAGTTCCCAATATAAATGGGGAAGCAGGTTTCACTACTATCTGAGGATCATAAATATATCTCAGATGAAGTAAAGGGATGTAAATCAACAGAGATTTGCTTTGATGTCAATATTTCTAGGTTTCATTCTGAGTCTCTCTATAGTCTCTCCAGGTAAATCTGAAAAATATTTTGGTTGGAATCCTGGAAATCTGTTGTCAGTTAGTGTAGACAATAATCAATCACACAAATCAAGACACAGCAATATAATTCCTATTCTACACAATGGAACCCTTTCCCTGACAAATAATAAAAGCAAAATGTACAGTAATGTTGCACACTCAGATTGCAATAATGCAGTCTTCAGGGAGAAATTCTCCATGAGAGTAAACTAACTTTTGTTCTTTTGCAGTTCTTATCAGTACTCAAAAACAAATAGCTAGAAGTTTATAGGAGACAAAACAATGCATAATTTGCAGGATAGCTCCAAGCACATTCACCACATCTCATGCCCATAGCCTACTTGCTACCCCAAAGATCAACCTTATAATGTGTTGAAAAGAGAATTTGTCACATTTTTCTTTCTATTTTCCAGTCTCCTCAACTGCAGTTAACTGTTACAATTAGAAAAATGAATGCAGGAATTGAGCTTCAGTTTGTTTTAGATGGAATTACACTCTCCTTGAAAACAGCAAATTCTCAGTTTTGGAAAGCTAATTCATCACTGAATTCCCAGGCAGTATATCTCTACTGTTGCATAATTTACAATATGTGGTACCTGGGATTGCACTCGAAAAGCAGCCAGAAACTACAGTTTATGCAATACGACGCAGCTTGATTGATAACAGGCATAAGGACCAATGGTGCCTCTACAACACTGAAAAATCTGCTCTGGCTGCCAATTGTATACCAGGCATATTTTATTTGCTGACATTAAACTTTAATGTCCTAAATCACTTAGAGACTAAGAATTTCTCTCTTGTTACCAGCCCTGTCCAGCTGATGGATCTGCAGAAGTGTCTCTTTTGAAAATAACCTCTGCTATCACAGGTCTGTTTTTCTGGCATGAGGGCTTCTCATTTGTTGCTTCCAAACTATGGAATGGAGGGATTTTTGGCTTTTCAATCCCATATCTCAGCATTCTGTGGATAAATTAATTTACATAAGAACACCTTTCTTTCACCAAGTTTTTAATGATTAAATGGCATCAGTATTAATTGCAGTATCAATTTATGATTTTTAACTTTTTAGGTTCTGAGTCTTTTTTCAGTTCTGTTAGCTAAAATGAACAATCCTTAAAGCAGAAAAAAAAAGATATAAATAAGTTAATCCAAATCAAAGGATGACACAAGGAACTTTTTAAAACTTTACAAATATTATTATTGCTCTTAGTTCATTCAAAATTCTCCACCCCATTCGGCGATAAAAGTGAACAAACTCTGCACTGCATATTCAAATTGACAGAAAACGGCACACATTTATTATTCTGCTCCTGCAGGAAGCCTGGAAAAGATTTCCTAAGGAAAGCCTGCATTATCCTTCTAATAGTCCTGCAAAATAGAATCCAAGATGCTTCATATTCATGACCAGAACAAGATTTCAAGTCTCCTTCCCAACCTAGTCATAAGTCTGAAATCTCCTGTCTTTCTAAATCCGTAGTACTTATACCAGCTGGCCAGTGTTTTCCCTCAGATTTTACAGAGGACACATTTATTAGATTTTTTTATCTCCCTCCTGTATTACTTTGTAAGAAATTCAAGACAGTGAACATACCTAACACTCCTTCCTCCTCTTATTTTTCCCACAACAACCCTGTGAGGTGGGTAGCACTGAGGGAGAGTCGTCCAAAGTCACCCTTATGAGCTGGCTTTCACGCCAAGAGCTCACAGCCTCCTGGTTCCTGGGCTAGTCGTAGCCAGCCAAACTGGCTCACCCTGAATTTAAAATCCTCATTTTAAATCTTATTTAATTTACATGACTCTGTCCACATCAGAGCAATCGTTGACTTCCGCCGCTCTCCCGTGTTTGTTTTATTCCCGCCAATCTAACGGTTGGTGTTGTGGGAGGAGAAGGGGACAAAGGGAAGTAAGAAAAAGAACTCGACGGTGAGGCCGATTTTCCCTCACAGGAATTCCCCGATCTTCCTTCGGCAAGGCAGCACCAACGCGTGATCGAGAATCTATGTGCAGACCGGCTCACGTTGTGCTTATAGGCCAGCCTCAGGGCAGACCCGAAGCAAAAGCGCCAAATATCGCTGCCTTTTATTCTCTTCCGAAGCCAGACATTAAAGGGGGGAGACTTAAGCCTGGAACCTCTTTCTCCCTCCGTTCCGGCCCACCCACCCCCCCTCCTTAAACATCTCCCCTGTTGCCTACCCACCCACCCCCACCCCCCAAACCGACGAGACCCAAGGAATGAAATCAACAAAGTCACGCTTTTCTTGTCACATGTTTAATGTTTTCATCCAATCCAGCTTTCAGAGGCTTTTGGGAAAGTGGTGGTGGTGGAGGGGCGCTAAGAAAAGCAACACTTGGCATGCCACATTTTCTTTCAAACAAAGGCGGGGGGGGGGGGGGGGGGGGGGGGGGAAAGAAAAGAAAGGAAGGAAGGAAGGAAGGAAGGAAGGAAGGAAGGAAGGAAGGAAGGAAAAGGGCTGGAAACAGAGCGAGTAACGCACTAGGAAGAGAAACCCCGGAGTCTAATTAACAGCAAACATACTGGAGGCGGCAGTCTCACTGCCGCATAGCGACTCTTATGTATTGTTATCGAAAGACTCCTGAGGGGATCATAAAAGTCGCCTTGCACATAACGCATCTCCTTCCCGTCTGGTGATATTATCTGAATATCTTTGGTCCTGACTTCTTCTTCTTATTTTTTTCTTTTTTTTTTTTCTTTTAATTTTTTTAACCTCTGGCCAAAAAACAAAACAAACACAAACCGTCACCGAACTCACCACGGTCACCGGGGACACCATGTTTGCCGAGGAGGCTTCTATGGGGCAGTTCTTCGCGTTTGCTTTGTACAGCCCGCTCTACCTTTGCGGGTCGCCGCTCCCGCTTTTAATCAAGATCGGACGGCATTTATTTTTCTCAATGCCGATTGTTTTCTCTGGTGCTTTTTAAAGAACGCCGTGACGTCATAATGCTCGGAGCGAATGTGCAGAGGGAAGAGGGGGGGAGGCGGTCCTGCAGCGACGACGTCTCCACCCCGCTCTCCTCCTACCAAGAGCTGGGGAGTAGACCCGTCCCAGTGCGTCTTGTTTGGGGAGCAGGCAGTTGCCCGAATGTAAGAATTGCTTTCCCCTCAAAGATGTTGACCTCTTCTCAACAAACATATACACTGCTCCAAAAAATAAAGGGAACACAAAAATAAGACATCCTAAGATCTGAATGAATGAAATATTCTTAGGAAATACTTTGTTCATTCCATAGTTGAATTGTGCTGACAACAAAATCACACAAAAAATTATCAATGGAAATCCAATTTAGCAACCCATGGAGGTCTGGATTTGGAGTTACACTCAAAATTAAAGTGGAAAAAAACACTGCAGGCTGATCCAAAACACTGCAGGCTGATCCTTTGATGTAATGTCCTTAAAACAAATCAAAATGAGGCTCAGTAGTGTGTGTGGCCTCCACGTGCCTGTATGACCTCCCTACAATGCCTGGGCATGTTCCTGATGACGTGGTGGATGGTCTCCTGAGGGATCTCCTTCCACACCTGGACTAAAGCATCCCCCAACTCCTGGACAGTCTGATGCAACATGACGTTGGTGGATGGAGGGAGACATGATGTCCCAGATGTGCTCAATTGGATTCAGGTCTGGGGAACGGGCGGGCCAGTCCAAAGCATCAATGCCTTTGTCTTGCAGGAACTGCTGACACACTCCAGCCACATGAGGTTTAGCACTGTCATGCATTAGGAGGAACCCAACTGCACCAGTATATGGTCTCACGAGGGGTCTGAGGATCTCATTCTCGGTACCTAATGGCAGTCAGGCTTCCTCTGGAGAACACATGGAGGGCTGTGCGGCCCCCTAAAGAAATGCCATCCCATACCATTACTGACCCACTGCCAAACCGGTCATGCTGGAGGATGTTGCAGGCAGCAGAACGTTCTCCACGGCGTCTCCAGATCCTGTCACATGCGTTCAGTGTGAACCTGCTTTCATCTGTGAAGAGCACAGGGTGCCAGTGGCGAATTTGCCAATCTTGGTGTTCTCTGGCAAATGCCAAACATCCTGCATGGTGTTGGGCTGTATGCACAACCTCCATCTGTAGACATCAGGCCCTCATGCCACCCTCATGGAGTCTGTTTCTGACCATTTGTGCAGTCACATGCACATTTGTGGTCCGCTGGAAGTCATTTTGCAGGGCTCTGGCAGTGCTCCTCCTGCCCCTCCTTGCACAAAGGTGGAGGTAGCAGTCCTGATGCTGGGTTGTTGCCCTCCTACTGCCTCCTCCACATCTCCTGATGTACTGGCTTGTCTCCTAGTAGTGCCTCCATGCTCTGGACACTACGCTGACAGACACAGCAAACCTTGCTACAGCTTGATTGATGTGCCATCCTGGATGAGCTGCACTACCTGAGCCACTTATGTGGGTTGTAGACTGTGTCTCATGCTACCACTAGAGTGAAAGCACTGCTAGCATTCAAAAGTGACCAAAATCAGCCAGAAAGCATAGGAACTGAGATGTGGTCTGTGGTCACCACCTGCAGAACCACTCCTTTATTGGGGGTATCTTGCTAACTGCCTATGCTTTCCACCTCTTGTCTATTCCATTTGCACAACAGCATGTGAAATTGATTGTCAATCAGTGTTGCTACCTAAGTGGACAACCCACCCTTCAACTAGTGATTTCTGGCACTTCCCCTTCCTCGATGATCATGAAGCTGCAAGCTCCAGGTATTGAGAAAGCCGGAAGGTTGCTACAGGCATAGCCAAATCTTCCATTACTTTACTATTATTTATTTGTCTATCCATTCTTTATTAGTTAGCTAGTCTGCCACTGAAAAAGTCACAAATCCACGACAAACAGGATCCAATTTATAATCCAATCAACCAATAAATAATGAAGCAATTTCTGCTATCCAATGGAAAAGTACTAGAGAGTGAACTGAGTTTCCCTGGATGCTTTTCTGTCTCTCTCTCTCCCTCCTTCCTTCTCTCTCTCTCTCTCTCTGAAATACACATTCCCTGCCCCCCCCCCCAAACATTTTCAGGTTAACTGAAAAAAGGTAGAGTGCTTGCATAGAAATGAAAAAAAAAAAAAAGATACAAGACAGATCAATTCAAGGAAAAAGCAAAAAAAGGGGTAATATGAAGCTCAGGCACTATGAAGGGAGTGGCTGGAACAGAAAGGAAATGGGAACAGCTTAGGGGAGGGGAAATAGGACAGAGAAGCAGAAAGTGCTATTGAAGATAATAATGGAAAACCATAACTAGAGACTTGACAGGTGGAGCATTTGCACAGCCCTGTAGTATCTGAAGTTGGGAGTGGAAGAGTTGAGCATAGTTGGGGGGTGGAACTGTGGACAAATTAGAAAATCTCTAAGGCCACATTTGCCCCTTCAGATTGCCCACAAGCACAGCCAGTTTGCACCTCTCTGATTTATAGGACCAAACTGTCAATGCTGATGTATGGGAGCTCATCTGCATTATTGATTCTGTTTGTACAACAGTCTGAACTGTGTAATCGGGAAGGTATGAACTCCATAATCTAGCTACTCCAGACAATTAACCCTAGGGAGTTAACCTGAGCCCTAAACAACTCTGAGTTCATTTAGAATTAAAGTCACTATCAGCCGTGTTATCTAAATATTTAATGGGGGTGTTAACCTCCCTTTGAATTATGTACTGATTGAGACATCCGAGAGAGATGCTGCTAAAATGGGGCCTCTTACGCAAAAACAACCAGTCACTAGCAAAGGAAATCCTATTATAAACTCAGCAGCATAAGAAAAAGTAATCGGTTGGCCCAGTGTTTACATCTCCATTTACTCAAATTTATGCAAGCTTCAGTCGTGGCTTTACTGCTAATTAATAGGACTGTTAGGCCAAGGGCCCTGAACCTCTCGGGCAAAATAACCCCCCTTCTATTAAAGCATCACCAATATAGCAATAGAAAACTATACAGTAGTTTGACCTTTATTCTTATTGTGGATGGAAACTGGAAGAAAACAAAGAATTTACTAATCTTGTTTCACATTCCCTTAAGTTGAATGGAACTTTAAGAAAAGTTTCTCCCACTTGGTGCCCTTCAGGCGTGTTAAGACTACAACTCCCATCTTGCTCAGTGGCGGTCTTAATGGGAGTGGGAAATCTTTTGAAAGATGGAGGCTGAAGTTAATCTGATGTGGCAAAAGCTGATGTGGGCAAGGTAATGATGCAAAGTGAGTGATGCCACATCATACACATCGGCACACCTGAGATTTTCTTGTCATTATTGAGTTGAGGAGGGTGTTTTAAGGTTACCTCACCATTTTGAATGCATGTTCTGACACAAATTTTCAAGAGTTGATGGCACAAATTCTCAAGAGTTGTTATTGGGGGAGCTTTTGGGAGTCAAAAGGAGAAGCGTTTAAGCTACTTCAATGTTGCATGACATGAATAGTAAAGCTCAACAAGCAAGCCCCATTAGTGAATGGGAATGGAGTTTTGGGTTGAGAGAGGTGATTGAAGTATGACCTACAAAAACTTGCAAAAACTTTACTCATTGCATGGGTATACTTGTACCAATCTTTCCATCAGGGAGAGAGGATTCAATAGGGAACATTCCTGTCTATCCTAGAATCAAAAATAAATGGGTCTTTTGATTATCTCAAACCTGTCTGTATGTGAACTGGTGTTTTTATATTCATTCAGGGGTACATGAAAAAGCTTCCAGTTATAATCCAATGATGATTACTAAATCTAATTCACTCCAAACCTTTGGGCCTATCCGTTGGCCTTCATTTATAGCATCATCAAGAATTCTGCAGAGTGAACTACTAATATTCCAGTTCGCTTGGTCTTCCTTTTAACTTGGTGGCTATGTTCAAGTCACACAATTCAGTTGTGTGAACATTCAGTAAAATCCCAGCAATTATATTTGTAATTTAGATAGAAGGATAAACTTGATTCCTTTTGAAAGCTTAACGTCTTGCACAAATGCAACTGATTGGATTTGTTTGTTGCACAAACCTTTAAAATGGGTTAATTTAATAACAACATTAAGCATGTTTTGGGAACTCAATCACTTCAGTCCAGGAACGCCCTAGGAACCTCCTATAAATGTGCTGAGATTATGTGGTTTTTCTGCCTGACAGTAATTGATGCAAGAACAAAGAGCATCGTAATTAACTAGATTTAGCAACTGCCATATAATCCTTGAAAGCCAGTTCAGTGTAGTGCTTCAGGCATCAGATTAGAAACTGGGAAACTGTGAATTCTAGTTCTACCTTAGGTACAAAACTAGATCTTGGGTGATCTTGGGCTTGTCGCTTTCTGTCAGCCCTGGGAAAAAGGCAATGCCAAACCACTTCTGAAAAACCTTGGCAAGAAAACTGCAGGGACTTGTCCAGCAGTCTCTGAGAAGTGGTCACAGCCCAATAGAAGAATAGACACACAGAAAAACAGAGAGACACATACACACATGTAATACATTTGTATTGTATTGCATTGCATTATATTGTATTTTAATCTCCTTATTAAGATGGAGCTACCTTAATGGCTTTTATGACAAATTTGTCTTCATTTCTATCAAAGGCTATTGCTGATTGTTTGGCTGTAGTAGGAGCAAAGAAATTTCATCAAGTTTGTTTTTAAATGGAGTCTTGACAGACTTTTTCTCAGAGTTACACCCAGAAGACATTCCTCTATCTCCATGGGTACTTTACACAAAAAGAGAGATAAAAGAGTAAGGAAATTCATGCTTGGGGTCTCAGTTTAACATTTTATTTTGTATTCATGTGTTTTCACAGATTAGTCTCCATAGTAACCAAGAACTGTGGCACCATTCTAGAACTTGGCTCCAAACACACTGCATGTTAATACTGTAGACTTGGCCAGTTAGCTACTTCCATTGTGTCAGAGAAATTCTGAATTGTAGAATGGGAAACAGCTAATTTCCAACTTTTCTGCTGATTAGGAATTATAAAACCTGTAGTTCAGTATTCATGGAGGACACCTATTTGGAAAAGGCTGACAGTTCCACATCCTGCATAAGCTTAGCTAAGAATAAGCTGAGCACCATAAAACCCCAAATCATATTTTACCTGAAATCAGTAAAGAAGACAATCAAGACCCATCTATCTCAAAAACAGAGGTACTAAAGAATAATAAACTAGTTTAGAAACACAATTCAGAAGAAAATTCTGATGTTACTGAAGATGCAGTCAAGCAATTATCTGGGAGTGGCAAAATGATTACACATTAGATACTTTCCCCACAATGACTTGCATAGGAAGTGTCTGTAGAGCTATTAACCTATTTGCTAATGTAGTGTTAGGAACATTACCTCTTCACTGGTACCCATGAACTTGAATAACTATAGGATGCATGATTAAAATAATAAGATCTGGATTAGAACTTAATTTTATCCTACTTACCTAAAGATGAAAACATCAAGTGCTAAACAATGTGAGCTGTTGTGAATTCAGTATGTGTTACATTTGCATACAATTCATTTCATGCTATGGATATCATCTCCACACAAAGAAATCCTTCCCTTGATCTAACCTTATATTTTAACAAAAAGCATTTCCATTGGAAGATTCTGTACAAGTTCAAAAGCCACTTTGGACCTTGGCAAGCCCACATAAGCTTTGTTGGCCAGATAACCAAATTTACTTCTGAATTTCTAAGTTCCATTTTAGGATAGTGTATATATGTGGATAGAGAAGGAAAATCATAGCCACATGAAAATGTGACCAGTACTGAATCCTAAAATAATACATTTTATGGAGAACTTTCCTCTCCCCCATTTTAGCCTCCACTGCTGCAGCCAGAGGTACAAGATTATTAAATCAATGACACAATATCACATCAACTGTACAGCTCTTTGAGATTTTTTAATAGAAGAGATTTGGGTGAGTAGCCTGGCAGTTTCGTCGTATTACTGTACAGATGTTCAGATCCTTATTTGCAAACAATCAAGCACACACATTATATACTGAAAATGTAGATGGGAAGCAAGCATTAACATTATTATTTTCTGTTTGTTTTGGGTGGAGATGAAAGGACTTTTTCTTTCTCCATGATTAGCAGTAGCGTGAAAAATGGAATGATTTTTTTGTACACCCCCATTTGTCAACTTAAGTGGAAATACTGATTGGCTCATTCTTTTCTCAAATTTTTCAAATTCAGCAGAAATTAAGATGATGGGCAGATAAACCTCAAAATTGCTTTGGTGGACTGGGTAGTGGAGTCAATGCCATGTTCAAGTGAATAAGCTTATTTCTTTGCTTTTGTTTTCAGGGGCATTTGGCAATCTGGTTTCAATTTTCTATTAGTCCACTGAAATTGCCCTGGAGAAGAATTTTGTCATGGCACCTTGCTCTTTGGAATAACATTTTCCCTCTAGAGATTGGACCACCTGAATTCTGGTCATTTGAAAACAAATGTGGTATATTTTCCAAGCTTTCAGATAAAATGGTGCTGTGTCCATCAATGTGTAGCTTGCCTTGGTTTTATTTGTTCCACCTTCTGTGTTCTGCTCTATGGTGTTATTTGCTTGTTTTTAGGCATTATACCAGTTTTAATTTTATGCCATCTAGTCTGAGTTGGGCAACCTTTATAAATCTATATGATAAATAGCTTTTTGCACCAAATTCAAGTTATTTCTATTCTTGAAGGTTCCCTTATTTATAAATAAGCACAATAAAAAAAAGTAACCACAATAACACACAGGCAAACAACCAATACAAACTCAAGGTAAACTGCTCCATACTCGACTGCAGAAAATCCGACTTCAGCAACAGAATGGTCGATGCCTGGAACGCCCTATCTGACTCCGTTGTTAACAGCCTGAACCCCTCACAACTTCAATCTCAAAATTGTCTACTGTGGACCTCACTCCATTCCTAAAAGGTCTGTAAGGGGGCGTGCATAAGTGCATCAGCATGCCTACTGTTCCTGTCCTACTATTCCCATTTATTCACTCATTTATTATGTATGTACTTATATCTGTTTATACTTATATGTTTATATGTTATGTTCATACTTATACTTGTTTTCTCATGCTTGACAAACTAAACTAATTAACTAACTAAATAATTGATCCTCTTGTTTTGGAATTCTGCCATGGCTTAGTATTTCCAAAACAGTTAAATCATTAATAAATGCTTGTTTTTTCTTTTGTTTCTCAAGGATCTCCTCTGCGTTCCCAGCATCTTCCCCTCTCTCCACAACTTTCCTGGGAGAGCTCTTCAAATCCTGTAATTCTCACTACCCTTACTCTCATGGCATCCAATTTATTTTTCTTTCTGTTGATCTCATACCCTCATCTGCTTGCTGTACTCATACTGAACACTCACAACCATCTCAAATGATACCTATTCAATGCCAACCTACCAGTGGTGGGATTCAATGTTTTTTATACCAGTTCTATGTGTGGATTGGTGGGCATGGCAGGGGAAGGATACTGTAAAATCTCCAGTCAGAGGTGGGATTTGCTGGTTCTCCGAACTACTCAAAATTTCCACTACCAGTTCTCCAGAACTGGTTAGAACCTGCTGAATACCACCTCTGCAACCTACTTATTTTGCCTCCAAGCCTTCCTATCACTTGAACTCTGTCCTTATTCATCAGCATCACAATATCTTTGAATGGTTCCAAGTCTTCATCATTAAGGTTAATCATCCAAAAGGGGATTTTCTCCAGATATCTTCCTATGGATTACTTGCTGTCTCTGATCTATCAAAATATTCTGCCTTGCTTTTAGTCAGCCAAGAAATCCACCTTGACATTATTCCAAAAACAGAAGCAGCCAAAGAGAGACAAGAATAAATAATTTGCTACATCATGATATTTTATGTAAAACTACGTTCTTTTGAGATTTCTGGCTTTATTCTCCTTTAATTCCCATCTTTTCTACTAACTTTTCACACAAATTGAATTTTCAAAAATCTCTGTACACCCTATTCTTATCTGTTTCTTCCACTGTCTGATCCTGACTATAAACTCTTCATAATAACAATCTCACTGCTTCAATCTATGGAAATTCTCAGTCATACAGGTCATGGTTGTCCAAAAGGTGCTTTTTCAGGAGGCAACTGGACTTTCTTGTTTTTTCTTTGATGACAGACATTTCACTTGTCATTCAAGAAGCTTCCTCAGCTCTGACTGGATGGAGAGCCATAAAAAAAAGCACCTTTGGGACTTACTGATTTAGTCAAATCTATAAATGGCTTTATGTACGTACTTCACATATGACTTAGAGGCTGTCCAATTCAACAATTCCGGGCAGCTTAAACTTTAAAAAAGGAAGAAATAATGAAGTCAAATAACAGATTGTATATTTCTAGAAGGGAGTGAAGCATATAGAGTGTAGCAAGAAAAAAGTTTCCAACCATCTTAACCCCAGGACTAGGAAATGAGCCAAGTTTTGAAAAAAAAATTGGAACATTATACGGATGGGAGACATGATGTAAACATAAATTATACCAACAATAACAAATGCAGGTATACATTGATTTTAAAAAGTAAAAGTTGTCAAAGGTAAACAGAAAAAAGTTTTCTCTCGTTCAATAAACATTGTTAAAATTAGGCATAACATATACAATAGCTGGCAGGAGAAATTCCTAATGCACGTATTGTGTGAGAATCTCTCATTTAAATTAATGTACTTGTGGAATAATTTTAATTAATTACTTCCATGTAATTATCCTGTTTTACAATAAAAAATGTTTTTTTTCTTTTGCCAACTTAAAGCAGATTCAGCCAAGCCTACAGAAAGCTTTTCAAAAGAATTTGTTGCATAAATTCTTATCTTACACAAAACTCCTTTGTCAGCTTTGGTCTCTGATGTGTGATGTGTAAGGTCTCTGTATATCTATGGATATTTTTGGATGTATCGCTGATTCAGATTTCCATTTTACATTGTCTTTGCTTTAGCTAATGTTTTTACTAAACTTTCATCGATAGTTCAACTGCAAGAGACAAATGCTCCATTGTAAGCCATGAATGGACCGTCTCATTTAGCTGAATGGAGGTTTTAAATATTCTTACTGTGCCCAGTTTGAGGTGACTTGCCATACTATGATAAGAGGCCTGGAGAAAAATTGTATACAATGCTTCTCTGCTCCCAGTGTCTTTGTGTTATTAGCAGTTACATATAAAAAAGATGAAAGAAATATATGCTCTTAGAAGATGGACAGTGCAGTTCTACTAACAGCTACTTAGACCACCAAGATCAGGGCAAACTTTCTTTTTACAAAGTCCACAATTATCCCCAATTTATTTGCCTAGGGAAATGCAACTACTATGAAAAAACGTAATCTTTCTGCCGCTGATTCCTTTATTGGCTTGCCTGGACATCTACTGAAAACATTTAAATAGAGCAAGTGCAACAAGGCTCAGGGAGATTACGTGGGCTGGGGAGACTTACCCAAGTAATTTCAAATCTTCTCTGCCAGTTTCCCCATTGACTTCACTTGTGGGAAGCAAGCAGGGAAGATTACAAATCATGATCATTTGACAGTGGGATGCTACCACTGTTGTAAATGGGAGCTGGTTGTCAAGCAGCCAGATTGCACTCAAATCATCATGGGGTGCTGGGATGGCTGGAACTTTTGAGGAGTGGACAAAATTACCATTCAGTTCATCCTGTCGTAACTGACAAGTGGTTGTTAACCAAGGACTACCTATATGTTATTGCTGGAGGGAAGAGCCACTTCTCCCTGGGGAAATGGGTGTTAGATTTTTAAAGCATTGCTAGCTACTGCTTTTAAAGCATCACTAGCTGTTGAAATTACTATTTTTCTGTTTGGGGGAAGAAAAGCAGAAGATGCTAGTTAGGTAACTGCACAATGAAACTGTGGCTGTGAACAGAACATTTCTACAACCAAGACTGGACACTTTGCAAAATAAGCATAACTCTTTCATCTTGCAATCTGTATTATGCTGTTATTATGACTATTGCAGATCTCTTAAACGCTTGGGCAAAGATAGCTTTAAAAAAGAATTTTCATCTGATTTTCCTACTAACAGGGAGATTGTGATGTTCTGCTTCAGAGGGAAAATTATATTCTACCAAGGATACTTTTCTGTGCCATCAAATTTTCACCCAGCAAGGTGTGTAAAATAATTTATAGTAGATCTGCCAGTTTTATCCATTGTCTTCCTTGTACTAATTGAGAACACTACATGGCTGACAAAACTCCTGTCCCTATCAATTGTTATCTTTGGTGTTTCTTACAAAGCATGTTGTACGCAGCTTCAGAGCTGCTACAGTAAAGAACTCCTATAACAGACTAGGACCTTGAGGTTTTCGGTTCCTGTCTCAAGGAAAAAAGCAATAAATGGTCTTGTCTATTAGTACTAGCTATACATTCGTGAAAGACAAGTGTTGATTTGTTTATATATTCCAAATAGTGCCACGTGAATGTAATATTCTGCATTCTTCAGCTTTTATCTTTGTCCTTTCAGCCACTCAGAGAACATCTAGAGATACAGAATAAAAATATTTCATAACTCAACATATATAAATGAACTGATTTGTGATGTTCACCTTAAAATCAGCAGGCAGAAGCAGAAAAATAAGATGGGATAAGAATTCCTGCAAATAAACGGTCCATTCCCTAGGCTGCAGCATCTCAAAAAATAAACTGTGGTCTCCTGTGCACCACAGATCCATCAAAAGTAAATCAATTCACCTGCCTGATGTTGGTACTAACTGTGAACAGAATCATGTGATGTGATAACCTATTTCTTCCAATTGTGCAACAAACTTCCTAGTTTGCAGTATAGGTTCACTGCTTGACAAATTTCTGTAGCTTGTTAGAATCCTGGTAAGTTTGTTACTACAGGGCCCCAATTCCCATAGTTGCTTTATTTATTAATTTGACTGAATAATAAATATATCTGATATGCATTCAGATTTCTACACACAGAGCATTAATGGATTTTAAAAAAAAAATTAGACACCTTGTTTGTAGCAGGTGAGGAGGAAGTAAGGCACACAGTATTTCCATTAATTCTCTTCAATCGCCTTCCTCTGAACCAAAAGATAGTTGCAGTTCAGGTGTCTCAGCATTGGCTGAGGTAGCATGATAGGAAAACATTCACCCCTTAAAACTTGTTGATCACTGAAGCAGATGCCTCCCATGCCTGCTCTGGAATTTAAGAAAATAGAGCTTCCATATTTCTACACTTAGCAACTTAGTGCAATTTATAATTGTACTTATAACTTCTGTAAATAGGTGAAGGTAAAGATTTCCCCTATCCAGTTGTATCTTACTCTGGGGTTGGGTGGGTGGTTATCTTGTTTCTTAGCCAAGGGACCCAAAGTTGACAAAGAAGACATTTCCATGGTCATGTGGCCAGCAATGACTGTATGCCAAGGTGCATGGAACGCTATAAAAAAATCACTGAAAGCCATTTCTTTGTATTTTCCCTTTCTTATTCTTCTTTTCCTTTTTTTCTGTCTTGCACTTTTAGCTTTCTCTTTGATTTCTTTTGTCTTCTTCCTTACTCTGTACTAGCTTGGGTTATTTCTTACCATTTTTAAAACTTTACATAAAATGGTATTTAAAAAACCATAACAACCTAATACAATTACACTGTTATAGTATGCCTAAACCCTCTATTATTGTATGAAACATAAAGTGGTCAAGGAATTAAAACACACAGTTTGAGAATATCATGTTTCCGACTTGCAGGGTGAAGGAAGTTAGAAATGTTTATGATTGTGCACAACTTGGCTCAGCATCTCCAAAAAGTCACGAGTAACAACTGAGCTGTAGCATATCCTGCACTTCTATTGTAGTACACTGCATCATCTGTGAGACTTCCAACAGTGAATATACAGTCCTCCACCTTCCAGGCCTATGACAGTCATCATTTGCATCACTAAAGGAGACAAGAAACTTCTTAATTGATACATCTAATGCCCAGCTCCAGTAGTCAATTTAGGAGCACAGAACTAACAGCAAAAAGAACAAAAGCTGTTCCAGAATTTCTCTACATGACTCCCCTTTGGGATGCTTTACAACAGCTCAGCTGTAACTTTCCAGTACATTATTGGCTGAAGCAATAAAATGATTATCTACTGTGACAAAAAAAATAGTATTCCTAGTTTCTAAAACTATGGATTTTGCCTGCAGCCACTTTTCTCACCTTTATGCGTTTTCACATGGATGATTTGTTCGTACATTTCTTTCCTCACAAATAGGCCAGTTAAAATATCTTTCAATTGACACTGAAAGTTCATTCAGCAATGGGAGTATCCTATAGCTTCATGGATTAAAAACTTGTGTCTCTAACAAATCACAAATACACACAGCCCAGTGATGGGATTAAAAAAAACTTTACTACTGGTAGCTTGGTGGGTGTGGCAGGGGAAGGATACTATAAAATCTCAATTCCCTTCCCACTCCTGGGGGAAGGTTACTGCAAAATCCCATTCCCTCCCCACCCCACTAACCTGCTTTCCAGCTCCATTCTCCTGTGCAGGGCAACCAAAGAAGACCCAGCTGATCAGCTGGGACCCGGGAAGCAGAGAATAGATGGGGGTGGGGCCAATCAGAGGTGGTATTTGCCAGTTCTCCGAACTATTGAAAATTTCCGCTACCAGTTCTCTAGAACTGTTAACCAAAACATATTTTTTCAGTAACCTCTACCCATTAAAGCCTGCTCTGTGGTGATCCCTCTTTGCTCAAGGTAATTTTTGACATGTCAAACTGCTGAAAACTAGGCTATTGCTCCCATCTAATAACAAAATAACAAGTGTACAAAAATCCATAAAAGAACATAGGGAGGGAAATCCCCAATTCTTTAACATTCCCTATATATTATAAATATAGGTATTCCTTGATTTATGGCTATTATTGAATCCAGAATTACAGTCGTAGATAGCGCCAGTTAAGTGGGTCATCATGTAAGTGACCTGTTTTTCCTTGTGTGTGGGTGTGGGTGTGTGTGCATGGTTATTAAGCAAACCTGGCAATCATTAAGTGAACCCACTGTTTGCAATGGGTATTTTTTTGTTGGCAGATCCTGACAAAAAAAATAAAATAAATTGTGTTCACGTAAGTGCAGGACACTGCAAACAGCTATAAATGCAGGCCAATTGCTGAGCACCCAAAATGAAATTGAATGTAGGGTAGGGCAGCCATAGGAATTTTTAATCTGAGTCATAAGTTCTTTTGGATGATTGCTAAGTGACCAGTCATTAAGTGAGGACATTTCCTCGTATTGTTATCGCTGTGTCCTAGTTTAAGAGGGCAGCAAATTTTATAGCAATTGTTTAGTGGTGGCGCAAGGACTGCTGATACCACTTTGATTCAACCATGGAAAGAACCCCCCCCCCTTCAGTGCTCTAATTTTCAAAAGCTGATAAATGATAGTTGGTTAGCATATCAGTGGGTGTGATGACCCAGAGTGTAACACAAACGTAACAAAATCCAAAATGTAAATAAATGTCCCTTAATACCTCCAACTTGGCCCTACTGTTCAATAATTCTCAGTTGGAGATAAAACGTACTCAAAAATAGTCTTCAAAAGAAAGCAATACAGTCTAAACTTAATGAGCAGAGGTGAAATAAAAAAACCAAACAAAATACAATGACAAAATTTCTACAATGGAACAGGATAAGTAATTGCCAAATTCAAGGAGATTACAAGGCATAGTCTGTTGAAAGGATGCCAAGCAAGATAACTTCAGCCCAAAATAAAACATGCTTTGCTTCTGGCAACACTGTTGTAACTGTCTCTCTTATATACTATTCTCTCCAGCTGCAACCAATGAAGAGAATCATGGCCACTTCTTCTCTCATAAGCCAAGTTGTTTCATTCCGTTCTTCCCTGCATGTCCTAGGATGCAGAGGGGATGGGCCTGGTTCTTCTTCTGACTGCCCTGCTAGCCTCTGCCCTTCCCCAGCCTCCTCCACAACCTTCAGAGTCACACCTCCCGCTCCCTGTCCGCTGTCCCTCCTCTCCCTCAGAGTCCGACTCTACCAAGGGCATGGTAGTGGGCTTAGAAGAAACTTCTTTTTTTCCACATCAAAACTGTGCATGAAAGGAGAGAGGACTTGGTTCTATAAAAGGTTTTCTTCCAAGAAATGCTCAAAAGCAGTAATTTGTTGGACCACTGATGCTATGAACCCTAATGTTATGTTTACCTGAAATATATGAACAAATAGAAGCCTAACCACTGTAAATCTCCAATCAAGGAAATTAAATACTAAACAAATGCTGGCAGGCCTGAAAGTTTTTATTGCTTGGAAATAGAGCAGATACATGTCGCAACATACAAGTAAAACAAAGCTGTCTGAGCTAAACTCAGATCCTGGTGATTTACATGGCCCTGTCAATGTATTTATTTGTTTGTTTGTTAAAATTTACAAGGTTGGCTATCTATCTGATAAAACTTTGGGCAGTGAACACACCATTTAAAAGCAGGCCTTTTGTTTTGGATTTACAGGATTATTAAAATAAATTAAATCTTCTCCCCTGACCTTATTTTATAACTGACCAGTAAGAGAAATAGCCCAACCTTCCTCACAGGATTGTTGTTGGGGAGAAGAGGGGAAAACAGGAAGATGTGTTGGATATATTCATCGCCTTGAGTTATTTGTAAAAATAATAAAGATGAGATACAAATAAATGTTTAAAAAAATATTTTGGAGGATGCTATCAAGCCATATTTCAAGAAGAAAAAAATTGCAATTTTCTAGACTTTTAGATTTTTTACATTTCTACAAGAATATAGCAATTTTTTTATTGGATCATGCCCAGACTCCCTTTAAGGGCTAATCAGGCAGGAGATACCATGTTTTCCCCAAAATAAAATCCAACCAGAAAATAAGTCTTAGCATGATTTTTCAGGATGCTTGTAATATAAGCCCTACCCCCCACAATAAGCCTCAGTTAAGATCATCAGCCACATTTAGCACTGTATTTTCCCAGAAATAAGCCCTAACTGGAAAATAAGCCATAATGCATCTTTTGGAGCATCTTATGAATCTTATTTTTGGGGAATCTTAGTATACAGTACTTCTCTCCTGCCAGGGTTCCTTTGCAACAGTAGTTACAGACAAGCTACTCTCAGTCAATGGAAATATTGAGTCTTCAAGGCTAATAGACATGATAGACCTTACTTTCACAAACAAGCCCAATCCCCTTTCAAAGTAATCCACATTAGTAGCCATCACCATATATTACACAAATTTATTCCAGAGGTTCATTATTTCCTATGTGGTAAATTATTTTGTCTGCTTTGAATCTTTTTTCCTGCCAGTTTCATTGACAGGCCTAGTGCTTGCAAGATAGGAAAAAAAAATTTCTTTGTCACTTTCTTAATTTGGTACATGATTTCATTCCCCTCAATCATTTATCTCCTAAATTGTCTTCAAGCAAAAGAATCACAATCTAATTTTTTCCATACAAGAAAGATGTTCAAATCTCTAATCTTTGACTCTACTGCTTAGGAATTTTTCCAAGTCTGTTATGTCTTTTTTCAAGGACTGTAGTTTTAAGTAATACAAGAAATTTGATTCATTCTTATTCTAATGGGATGATAGGTGGTCCTCAACTTACAATGGTTCACTTAGTGAACGTTCAAAATTACAAAATAACTCACTGAAAAAAGTGAGTTATGATCATTTTTTTAAACTTACAAGACTATTGCTGCATCCCCATGGTCATATGATCAAAATTCAGATGCTTGGCAACTGGTTCATGTTTATGATGCTTGCAGTGTCTCGGGGTCATATGATCACCTTTTGCGACCTTCTGACAAGCAATGTCAATGGGGGAAACCAGTTTCACTTAACAACCGGGTTACTAACTTTATCAACTGCAGTGATTCACTTAACCAATGTGGCAAGAAAAGTCATAAATGGGGCAAACTTCATTTAACCAAGTTTCACTCAGTAACAGAAACGTTGGTCTCAATTGTGGTCATAAGTTGAGGACTACCTGTATATCTCATCCTGAATTTAATTGGAGGAACTATTGCAGTGCAGATAGACCCGTCAAGCACCTTAATTTTCATTCAGTGATCCTACAACTGCTGTGACAGTCATAACTCACTTTTTTCAACTCTTTTGTAACTTCAGATGATCGTTAAATGAACGATTGTCAGTCAAGGCATACCAATATTTTGATATACAGCAAATCTTAAACTTAGTGTTATTTAGATTCACATTTGGCAAGGCATCAATGATCTAGGATTTCATAGTATTATTTTTTAAAAAAGAATGATCATGATGTGATAGTCACAGAACACATAGTTTTCTGGCATTTAGTGCCTCAGATCAGGACTAAGAGGAAAGAGTGCCATCTACTGATTCACCAATTATTAGAGTCATCTGGTTTTCATAAAAGTAAAATAACTAACAGTTGATGTAACAAAAACATGTTTTAGATGAGGATAAATGATTGAGAAAAATTTACAATTTTGTAAACAACAAACTAAAAGACTCAAGGTCCATTCCACCCGATTGGACCTTGTTAAGCCTGGGTTCCCCAACCAGGGTTAGGTAGACAAGCTAAACAGAATGTGCAGCGTTAGTCAGATAGGCACACAGATAAATGAGTGAGCTAAGCTTGTATGTTTATTAACATACAGTGAAAATAACAGATACGCTTGTGCTATCAAGAATATATTTTATTCCAGTATAAGTTTATAGCATAGTCAAAAACAGTCCAATATTCATTTACCATGTAGTCAGTCCATTCAGGGATATTCAGTTAGCAAAGTCCATGTAGAATATCCTATGTCAGTTCACGTATAAATCAGTCCGTTGTTGTCTCTCCCATTCGAGCAATGCAGTCTTGATTCCAAGCAGTAATCAGGGATCATCAAAGCCAGAGAGAGAGCGAGCAAGCTGTAGCCTTGCTACTTTTATACGGTTTTCATAACCACTCCCACAATTGCTATTTCCCAGTTAAAGCTGCATACACTAACTATGATTCATAGTTATTATTTCACCTAAAACAGTTAGAGTGAACAATGTTATCCCTAACAGACCTAATGGCAAAGACTGCAACGACGACATCATTAAAGTCAACAACTTTAAAACATTCTTTGGCTCAGTATTTACAAACAGCAATGGATCATGCCCAGTATTTCCTAGCCGAACCACAGACAACTACAATGATCTAATACATATTGATTTTACAGAAGACAATGTTGAAAAAGCACTACGCAATCTAAAACCATCTCTATCTATTGGACTGGATGGAATATGTGCCTTCTTCTCAAAAAGGCCATCCACTGCCATAGCTGAACCTCTCAGCACAATTTTTGAAAAATCTTTCAGGACCAGCTCCTTGCCTAACCTATGGTCACAATCCAGTCATCCCCATCTTCAAAAAGGGAGAACCCAGCCTAGTTGAAAATTACACATCAATCTCCTTATGCTGCGTCACCTATAAAGTCATGGAATCAATTATTAACCAATCCATCATCCTCCACTTATAGTCAAACAATCTACTCTCCAATAAACAATTTGGTTTCAGAAAAAAAAACTATCCCGTAATCTGCAATTCTTACACTGCAAAAACATATGGATTATACAACTCGATCAGGGCAAAATAACAAACACAATCTACACAGACTTCTGTAAAGCCTTTGATTCACTGGTACATGACAAACTACTATTAAAACTAAAATCTTATGGTATCTCTGGACACCTGTATAACTGGATAGAAGCATTCCTGTCAAATAGACAACAAATGGTCAAAATTGGGAGTGTGCTATCAAATTCTGTACCTGTCAACAGTGGTGTCCCCCAAGGCAGTGTTCTAGGACCAACTCTCTTCATACTCTACATAAATGACCTCTGTGATCATATTAAGAGCAACTGTGTTTTCTTCGCTGATGATGTAAAGCTGTTCAATACCACAGATAATTCTGCTACCCTTCAAAAAGACCTGGACTATGTGTCAGAATGGTCAAACAAATGGCAATTTCAAATCTCAACAAATAAATGCTCTGTCTTACATATTGGCAAAAAAAATCAGAAAATGAAATATAAGCTGAATAGTCAAGACCTTGCTGATGATCCAAACTCTGTCAAGGATCTTGGAGTACTCATCTCTAATTAATCTACGTGCTAGAGCCCACTGTAATTACGTAGCCAAAAAGCCATTAAGAGTTGTTAACCTAATCCTACATAGCTTTTTCTCTGGTAATATCTGTTGTAACTATGTATCATTTATGTGTTTGCAACTGTATATCAATGCAACTATGGATCATTCAGACATTTCAACATTGTATCATTTCACGTGTAATCATTAAGCTTCTGTCTTCTCAGTGACCTTTTACAGGGCACGTACAGGGACAAGGAGTCAAACATTTGCAGAAATGGTTTATTCACTTGGGATTACATTGTCTGGCATGCAGCTTTGTGAAGAAGTAATATCCTGATCAAATATAATTCCTGCCATCCTGTCTGTCCTGATATCCTGCTGTTTTCAGAGTCATTGTTAAATTTGTATATTCCGTCTGACCTAGGCTTAACCTAGGTTCTGAATAAACAATCACCCCCTTTTGAATGAGCATAATAAAAGAGCTTGTACCCAGCCATTCTGGGCGCACTCATCGCGAGGAACTTCGCCTCCTGTCGTTTCTCTCTCCTTCACTCTCTGTCATGAGACGCCCATCTGATGCGGGATAGCAGATACCGCAAATATCACACTAATAACTGAAGCATACAAAACATTTGCTAGATCAGTACTCAAATACAGCTCATCAGTCTGGAACCCACATTACGTATCTCATATTAACACAGTTAAGAAAGTCCAGAAATATTTCACAAGAAGAGTTCTCCACTCCTCTACTCGTTGCAGAATACCTTATGCCACCAGATTCGAAATTCTAGACCTAGAAAACCTAGAACTATGCCACCTTCAATCCAATCTAAATATAGTATATAAAATCATACATTGCAATGTCCTACCTGTCAATGAATACTTCAGTTTCAACCATAACAACAGAAGAGCAAACAATAGATACAAACTCAAGGTTAACCACACCAAACCTGATTGTAGAAAATACGACTTCAGCAACAGAGTGGTCAGTGTCTGGAATACTCTACCTGACTCTGTGTTTTCTTCCCCAAACCCCAAAAACTTTAACCTTAGACTGTCTACTATTGACCTCACCCCTTTCCTAAGAGGTCTGTAGGGGGCATGCATAAGCGCACCAATATGCCTACTGTCCCTGTCCTATTATTTCATTTTTCTTATATGTACCCATTTCATTATTCATAACTATGTATATACTTATACCTATTATCTTGTAAGCAATTGACAAATCAAAATAAATAAAATAAAATAATTGACATTTGATATAACAAAAACATGTTTTAGATTAGGATAAATGAGTGAGAAAAATTACTTGCCGCTAAAAACCCACATTCAAAATATGTTGCTTTGTATCTATAATAAAGATAGCAGCACCTCATGGAAGTTTTGAAGTAAAAAAGGTCCACGTACTTAACTGAACATTTGGCTTGTTTGCTTTTTAAACTAATAAAATACATAGAATCATATGGCTGAAAAGGACTTTGGAGGTCTTCTTGGCCTGTTTCACAGGCAGAGTGTCATGGATCATCCCCTGGGCCCCACAAGATCTGGGTTTGTTCTAACCCAGCTCCCCAAACACAACAAACCCTAAACTCAAAGATTCCTTTATTAGGAGCCCCAGCAAAAAGTTTCTTTCTCACTGCAGGCTAACTACAGTCTGCTACAGCTATTCATCTCCGCCCCCTGCCTTTTATCCCCAAAGATAGGGTTGGGCTTTGCTAGCAGAGGTGGTTCTTCCTTCCAGCTCATGAATTTCCACTGCTCTCCTCTCTTCTGCCTTCTCTGCATGAGGCACTGGACATAGTTGTTCCTCCTCTTCAACTTAATTCAATTTAACTATCAGTTCTGAGGGTGTGGCTTGGTAGGTGTGGCATGGCTTTGGTGGGCATGAAAGGGAAAGGATACTGCAAAATCTCCATTCCCACCCCACTCCAGGGGAAGGATACTGTAAACTCTGCATTCTCTCCCCATCCCCATAATCTGCTTTCCAGCTCCGTTTTCCTGTGCAGGGGAACAAAACAAGACCCTGCTGATCAGCTGGGACTCGGGAGGCAGAGAATAGATGGGGCGGGACCAGTCAGAGGTAGAATTCCAAACTACTCAAAATTTCTGCTACCGGTTCTCCAGAACTGGTCAGAACCTGCTGAATTCCACCTCTGCTCCTCTTCCTCATAAGTCACTTCCAGACCTGGGGGGCTGTTGTCTCTCCATCTGAGGGCTGACGGATGGCCCAGGTTCCCCGTCTCTTTGCCAGCTCTACTCCCTCTTTCCCCTCAGAGCTCTCAGGTTGCCTTGATGCTGACCCTGACTCCCATGCCTCCTCCTCCTGATTCGGTTGCTGGAGGGGCCGGCGGCTGAATGCCACAACAGAGTTCAGAGGAAGAGAGTGAAATTAAGTCTGCAGAGTAAAGTGTAGAGAGGTGTATTGGTCAGGATTGGGGCTCAGAAAATGCTAGCCTTCTGGAGCAGCTTCAGCTGGGTGAAGAGGAGCCGCCACAGGCTGAAGCTGAAGGAGGAGAGCCACAGCTGTAGCAAGTTAGCCAGGAAGCTCCAGGCTAGGACCAGGAGCAGCTGCCGCCCATTAGCAATGAGGAGGAGATAAGAGTCCAATTCTCCTCCAGATCGAAGGACATGTAGAGCAGAAAGGAGACAAGTAACGCTGGTCAGCTAGGCTACTCATGAGGCAACCTCACCTCTCATGAAGAGCTGCAATGGTGTTGCCTACTTAACTCTGCCCTAAGGACTTCAATGTTGCTGGAGCAACGTGCCCAGTTCTATGCCTTGTGTGCTTGAGCGGTGCATCCTGGCCTGCTTTCCTGGACTTTGTGGGTGTTTTCAGAGGAGCTGTTTGGGGAGGGTTGAATACACATCTGTAGAACTCTTGTCGTGTGGCGGAGGGAGTGGGGTAGCACATAGGGTACATGGAATTTTTCTGTAACAATATTTTAAATCTGTAAAAGATCTAGCTCTCATTCAGCAGATTTGCATCTTTTTTCCTTCTATACCATTCATCCATAACACCAAAAACTTTTTCAACAAAGATTACACCAGAGTCAGTGAAATGGAATATCTGCTTAAATACTCAAATACTGATCGTAAGCTACTGAGAAATTACTAGAAACTAATAATGTGAAAATGTACTAATTCCACAATCTGGAGCATGTTACAAATAAAAATAAGGTCAATTACTCTTATCAAGATGTTTGAAGAGTTCCAGATTAGTGTGGCAATGAAGATGCTGACTCAGAAACCAGGAGATTTGAGGCATGAAAGATGGTTAGGGACTTTGGGCCAGTCCCTCTCTCTTAGCCAAAGCCACTCACAGGATTGAGAGGAAAATAAGAGAAGTGTTAGGCACTTACTACACCTTCAGTTATCTATAGCAAAGGCAGGATAAAAACATAACATAAATTTCTACTTCAACATACATGCAGGATAAAAAGAATTCATGGTGACTTAAATGTAAAAAGCCAGACAAAATTGAAACCCTCGAGTTTCGACCTCCAGTGACTATCTGGACACACTCATGCAACTACAGGTAGTCCTCGGCTTACCACAGTTCATTTTAGTGACCGTTCAAAGTTACAATGGCATTGAAAAAAATGACTTATGACCATTTTTCAGTTACAACCTTTGTAGCATCCCCATGAGCATGTCATCAAAATTCAGACGCTTGGCAACTGGTTCATCCTTATGACCGTCGCTGCGTCCCAAGGTCCCGTGATTACCTTTTGCAACCTTTTGACAAGGAAAGTCAATGGGGAAACCAGATTCACTTAACAACCGGGTTGCTAAGTGAACCACTTAACAAAACTGTGGTCAGAAAGGTTGCAAAAGATGGGGGGGGGGAAACTCACTTAACAAATGTATCACTGAACAGAAATTTTGGGCTCCATAGTAGCCATAAGTCGAGGTACTTTCAACATCTTCAGTTATTTATAGCAAAGCCAGAATAAAAATATAATAGCAGAAAATTTCTACTTCAACATACACGCGTGATAAAAAGGGAATTCAACACAAAAAGTAACGCAGAAGTGAAACCCTCGAGTTTCGACCTCCAGCGACGACCCCGGCACACCCACAATTGCAGTCGAAGGGGGAATCGCTCCTTATTCCCTCCTTCGCGGGGTGTATCGTGATTCCCAGGATAGCTAACGTTACACTCGGCCCAAACGCCAACCCGACCCGACCCTGCTTAGCTTCCGAGTCCAGGGAAGCCCGCAGCAAAAGCGACCGACCGACACCCGCCCGTATAAGCGACAGCCCGCCTCTCTATCGTCAGAGAGGAACAGAAACGAACCGATCCCTCGGTGAGCTCCCTCACCCACCCTACACGTGGAACCTTCCGCCCCGACCGCCTTTCCGGAAAAGCCCGATCCCATGACGTACAAGGCACTTTTAAAAAATAATAATAATAATGATAATTCGGAAAGGGGAGGGCGCGTGCGTGCGTGCGTGCTCGCTTATGGCGCGAGGGACGGAAGTGACGTTTGTTTCCCCCCCCCCAAAAAAACCCACAAAACCACCACCCAACTCGGTCGAAAACTCCGAGGCGAAAGAGAAGGCAAGAGAGGTCCGCGGGCCGGAAGTCAGGGTAGGGGGAGGAGCGTCGCGAGCAACTTTTTCGTCAGCTGGGCGAGGGGGACTGAAGCGAGAGAGAGGAGAGGAGAGGAGAGCGGAGCGGAGGGGCGCTCCTCGCCGCCTGAGCGTCTTCGCAGGTGTTGGAGGCGGGGGAAGAGGACCGGCGGGGGGGGGGGGGGGGGGGGGAAAAGAACCGTTGGAGAGCCCGCCATGGATTTCCGCGAAGTCCTGATGAAGGCCTCGGAACATCAAGGATCGAGCGCCATGCCGGTGAGAAGGAAAGAAGAGGGAAGGGAGGTGGGGAGGAAAAAAAAAAGGAGTGAGGAGGACGCGGCGGGCTGGGATTGACGTGGATGCCAGGTGTTGCCCAATTCTTCCTTTCCGGACGCTTCGTCCCACGAAGCTCGCCCTGGAAAGAGGGATTCGCCATCTCTCCCCCCCCCCCCCCAATAAATAAATAAATAAATAAATCTCTCTCGCGCTGTGGAAAACATCCGGCCAGGTTTGGCAGCGGGAACGCAGACCCCGACCGCGATCCATCTCCTCCTACTTGGCAGCCTGTTTGGCGAGGGCTCGGCCAGAAATAATAGCCGGAAGATTCATTTGGTGGTCGTCGTCGTCGTCGTCGTCTTCGTCCCCCTCAGACCTCGAGATTCCTACCCTCAGCGAGGGCTGTTTTCAACCCCCGCCCCCCCCGCGGAAAGGTGGTTCAAAGGAGGGGGGGTGTTTCAAGTTGAAGGGAAAAACTTCACTTCCATGACAACATTCCTGGTTATTATGGACATTTATCTCTTTTTCTTGACTTCGGAAGGCTTTCTTCTCCTTCCCCTTTCTCCCCCCCCCCCCACCACCACCACCATTTTACATGAAAAAGGATTGCTTTCTCAACGAAAGATTTTATGAGTTGGATTTGTTTTTTTTGGGAGGGGGAGGGAGGGAATTGACTTCAGAAATACATCTGGAAGGGAAGAGAAGAGAGAGAGAATGGGCAGCAAAGAGCCTTAGTCACAAGAGAGCTGTCACTTGTATTTCTTTTTCTGCCTTTGTTGCGTTTGAGCGAAGAGTAAGATCCAGTGCAAGTTTTGTTTTTTGTTTTTCCCCCCCCGGTTTTTTACTCTTTTGAGTTAAATGTATGGTATCCAGTTGTACTAAACCGAGCGCAGGCGTTTGTCCGAAATTTACCTGCCTTTGTATGCCTTTGTATGTGTACCTATTTCACAGAAACTGAATTACAGCCCTAAAATTCCAGAAATTCTAGCAATGCTAAAATCAAGTTGTGATGCTTTTTATTCTTTGGCTTACGGATATATGGGTTATGCTGTGGAATTGGATAGTGTTCAGAGTACAAACCAGGAATTAGAATATGATGAGTTCTTTCCTTAAAAAACAAACAGGATGCAATGGATAGAACCGAGTAGCCTTCTGCCAAAACAAGGAACAATGAATGCCATCTTCATCTTCAGCTAAAACTCTTCAGAGGTTTTGTTGAGGTGTTCTGAGAAAGGCTGTGTCTGGAGTTGAGACTGCCTATTCTATGACTAAAACTCTGTGGTTTTAAGTTCAGGTTAATTAGATGTATGTGCAGGTAGTCCTCGGCATGTCCTCGACTTATGACCACAATTCAGCCCCAAATTTCTGTTGCTCAGTGAGGCATTTGTTGAATGATTTTTGCCCCATTTTATGCCCTTTTTGCCGTTGTTCAGTGAATCACTACAGTTAACAGCAGTAGCATCCACTTTAGACGCCACAGTGCTTTACAGCCCCCTCTTCTAAGTGGTTTAGATTTAGTCTCTTGCCTCCAACCATCTGCGTCCTCATTTTACCCACCTCGGAAGGACAGAAGGCTGAGTCAACCTTCAGCAGGTAAGATTCGAACTGCTGGCAGTCAGCAGAATTAGCCTGCAATCCTGCATTCTAACCACTGCTTCACCACGGCTCAGTGATACAGTTGTTAAGTGAATATGGTTTCCCATTGATTGTTCTTTTTTAGAAGGTTGCAATCTCATGGCCCTGGGACCCTGCGATCGTCATAAATATGAGTTGCTGGCCAGGTGTCTGAATTTTGATCACCTGATCATGGGGATGCAGCAAGAATTGTGTGAAAAATGGTCACGGGTCATTTTTTTTCAGTGCCATTGTAACTTCAAATGGTCACTAAACAAACTGTTTTAAGTCGAGGATGACCTGTATTAAAATGTTTTATGGGGAAAGCATTGAATGAGATGAACACACTTCATTTAAAAATAAATTATTCCTTTGATTTTTCCAAAGCTCACTTTTTCATTAAAGCACTGCTTGTAACTCCTCCATTTCAATATCTTTAATGAGATTTAAACAATGCTGTTATTGTTCATTCCTTATTTTCTAAGCTTTGCCTTTGCAGTTTTTCTTCCTTGTTTCTCAAGACACTTGGCCAAATTTGAATACTTCTCACGAAGTAGCATAACTGCAGTTATTACATCAACAGAATAAAAGATGAATTACTAAGATAGCATCATGGTTTCTTGTTTAAAGTGTGTGTGAGTATATAATATATCCTGTTAAACCATAAATCAAGCAGTCATAAATTTGTATATTGTTGGAATCTAGCTTTATTAAACTTACTATACTTAGGAGCACCAAGAGATTTGATAATAGGGCACCTTGAAGGATATATTGTAATATCCTCCAAGAGCAGAAGGAGAGGCCCATTTTCAGAGAAGCCCTGTCCCCAGTCTCCTTGTAAATATGAGATTCCTATCTTTCCAGTATCAGAGCTCTTTTGGTAGAAGCAACATTAGAAAAGGAGTTGGGCCTGTGTGGCATAGGGCCAGGATACTTGAGGGACCATCTGTCTCCCATGACTTCTGCACAGCTGGTAAGTGCCCGCACAGCTAGCATGCTCTCTGGTATCTTTCTGTTAAAGAACATCATCTTCCTGTCATCTAGGGAGACTCTATTTCCCAATTGCCCACATGAGTCCAGTAAGCCTTTGGAGATAGCAGTTGGTCAAAAGATTTCTTCATAGAAGCCAGCAAAATCTGCTAATGTTTTAAATTGTTTCAATGCAAGATAATGTGTTATGGTCACAAGTGATAAAGTTTAAAGTTACACTGGACGCCAAAAAAGATTCTAGTTTTGAAGATCCATGGTCCGTTCCTCCCCCCCGATACCCCATGGTCATATAACCACATTTGGGCAACTGGTGTTTGCAAACATTGCAGTATTTGTGGTGTCCCATGGTGACATGACCACAATTTATGGCTTTTTTTTTTTTTTTTTTTTAAGGAAACTGGTGTTTTTTTTTGTTTTTTTTAAAAAAAAAAAAAAAAAGCCCATGTGTGAAGAATGTTTTAACTTAACCACCATTTTAGGACAAAAGTCGTAAAATCAGGTGCAGTTATGATGATCCACTTTATGACCAGCATAACGTATGACTGTAATACCTGGCTCAATTACAGTCAGAAATTAAGGTCTATCTGTAAATATGCTTGTCCATTCCTATATTTAAAATATGTATTGTATTTTGCTCCAGTGCTTTTTTTCTTTGAATGCTAATTATTTGGGATTAAGGAAGTAAAATTAAGTTAATGGAAAGATTTTCTGTGGGAGGGTTTGAAAGATGGAGCGTAATCCTGGCAACGAGCCAACAAAGTTTGTTGCCTTCCTTTCCTACCAAGATTAGAAAGCTATTCATTTAGCTGAAGTGTTAGTCCAAAATGTTTTACAAGTCAAGAGCATATTACAGGATCCTGATTTTTTTTGCTTCCCATCTGATTTCTGACCCTCTGTTAATTTTATAGCTCCAGCAGTTGGGGTATAGAAAGATTGTGTTTCTGCAGAAGTGTCCTGGTAATACAAGAGATTGATGAGATCTCTTCCCTGGTGGAGACACAATTATTTAATCCTGGGATACTATCCCGGAGAAAATTATTGCAACATAAAATATTTCAAATACTACTGGTATACAAACAAAGCAATATAATAGTAAATTAAAAGTCATAGTATAATCTGATTCATTTCAACTAGATTGACTTGAAATTTGTGTAAATGTGATCTAGCATTGTAAAGTTTTGGTTGAAGCTATTGTTGTGGAGAACAGATTAGATAGTTTAGGCTCAAACCAATGAATGCAGGGATTCTGTAAAACAGCAGGAGACTGTTGGTGATCTTTCAAAAAATTTGAAGTATGAAGCATTTATATATCTGCCATGGATCACACAATTCAAAACATTGGGAGGTAAAAGTTATTTTCCACTTGTAATTCTACAGCAACAAAGTTGCTGAATGTTGCTATATAGAAAATATAACTTTCTCAGTTTGATCAGTTGTTTTCATGTTGGATTTTTGTTGACAACAAAGTTACCTATTTTCTCCAAAATTCAGTGGATGGCTTTAAGTAAATAACAAACTTAGTAAATATTGTGTGTTATAAAAATAAGCAAATGTACATTTTAATTTTTTACAATTCCTGTCATACTTAGCTGTTGGCCATTTGGGCCAAGAGGTAATAAAACAAATGTATGTAGTTAGACTATTTATGTATTACTTTTCAGCAAAAGCTCTGAACATCTGAACAGTACCAGATTGCCTACCTTTACTATCTTAGCATCATAAATACAATGTACTTAAATACATTCATTTTATTCAATTTTTTAAATAATCTCAGAACTATCCCATATACCCAACAAAACCATTAATATACGTAATCATTATGTGGGATAGTATAGGAGAGGGTTCCCATAGAGACCATCAAGTAATATATTTTTCACATTTTGAACAATTCATTTGTAACTCTCTTAATAAAATGCCCTTAGAAGGATTGAGAATTTAGCCTCTTCGGTAAGTTTAAAATAGAGCACAGTGTCTTTCTGTCGCGGAATTTCAGCATATGCTAAAATAAATAATATGGGTTAATGGGGAAAAATAAATACAATAAAATTAAATTAAATCATTCCAAAATTACTCATAAAGAAGGTTCCACATCAAATATAATGTGAAGCTTTCACTAAAATGTGAGCTTTAATGTTGATTTTGGATGTTGCACTTTTCTTACAGGATAGCTATTCTGGTGGATATTTTCTTTTCAAATACCAGACAGCATTGGGCAGATTCTTCAGCTGAAGGAAAACTGCTTTCATAGCTGTGGGAACCATCTCATTAATTTTATAATCATGAATAAGAGTTTTATAAAATGCATGTGTTGTATTGTAGGCCAATTTGAAACACTGTTAAGAGATAAGAAAAAGAGTTTGAAATTGTTCAGCTTTCTAAGAAAGATGTGTTATATGACATTTGTATTTGACTATTTATATAAACAAAACCAATTATAGTATTGCATCATGTGTCACTAAAATTGTTGGCCTATTAGTTCATTTCCCTTGGGAAAACCTACTAACAATTAATTAGCTGTTTTTAAACTGAAGCAGGCTGCTTCTGCTTGACTGCTATAATAATAGTTCAACTATTACTGTAGATAGCTCAGGATGTAATATACATGGCTGTCTTAAGGATATTTAAAATTACCTCTTGTTTTTATATAGTAATCATACACAAGTGAATTACCGGTAGAAATCCTGAAATAAGGGCATATTATATTCATGCACAAACTCATTGTAGTTTAATATGCTGTGATTATTTTGAATATGAAGTTCACTCAGCCAGGATTGAGAGCTTTCTTCATTGTATTGTTGAATGACTTATGATAGATCTGAAACCAGGTGCTATTTTCACTCTTAGTATAGGGAGGATGAGATTTTAAAATAGTTTTGTGATGCTTATAAGAAAGGGCATTAATGCTAATTTAACATTGTTAAATTATTTCTGAATCTATATTTAGGGCATATAGTATGTCATTCAGCTCTTTAAATGATTTCTAAGGGCATTTGGAATTTTTGCTCATTTTATCTCTGCATTGGTACTTTTTAATAAGAGCAGTATATGATTTGCACTTTGTTGAAACATTTAGCTATATAGATGTCATCCAGTGCTATTGGAAAAGCAAGAATCAGTGTTTCCACTTGTAGAAACCTATCAAGAAAACCCAATCAGTTTTCCATTAAAGGTTGATTTCTGAATATCCCTTCTGAAGTTGCAAATTAGATAATGCAATGCTGGTACTTTATGCTGCTTATTGATTGCTTAGTTTCTACAAATAACTGTTATACAGATTTCTTTGAGCCTGATTCCATTTAGATTTTTTAGATGTATCATAAACCTCACTTTCCATCAGTTTTCAGGTCTTGGTTTGTGAACAAACTTAAACTACGCATGGCTTTCTTAGTTCTTTCAAAATATCAGATGATAATTGTCCCCCCAAAAATAGTGAGTTATTTTTTCATTCATTTCTTTCTATATGAGCAAAAGGTGATAAGGTTACATAATCTATGGGTTATGACTGCTCATAGTGCCAAACTAACCTAAATTTAATCGACCCAATATTAAGAGGTGATTTGATACTTAAGATTTTATTCTAAAACAATAGGTGTTCAAAGTATAGGGCTAAGTACATCTGAAAATATTATTGTTAAAATGATTCTCTTAATGTTTTATATAATCTTCAATTGTTCTACTTTAATATTAGTAAAAAATTATTTAGCACCATAATATTTTGTAAATCAGAAGCAGATGTCCCCCCTCCCCCCCCCCCAAAAAAAATAGGGGAGTGTAATTAAAATGTAATATTTTCAACTGGAGCATACAAAAGCTTACATTTTATAACATTTCACTAGCAGAAATTGTATCTGTGCAAATATTTTTCTTATTTGATTTGATATTTTATCCCAAATATCTCATTCTTTTATTTGAACATTTAGAGGAATCTCTGAAAGAGTTATGAGTAGTGATTCTTTTCTCAGTGTGTTTGATCTTTTTAAGGGAACCTTTTCTTGCTAAGATCCCAAACACTGTAGCAAGGAACTCAGTCACTTGTATCAATTACAGTCCAATAGAAACGATGTCCTATTTATTTGTAATTTTATGTTACATGTCTTTTTGGTTTACCTTAGTACTTTGTCTTTGAAAATCTCTTACATTCCATATAAAGAAGATGAGATACAGAGCTGAATTTAAATTTTCTTCTTTTAGTCTATACACTGCATTTGTTTGTGTTTTTTGTTTTGTTTGTTTTTAGTTAAGAAAGAAATTCTTCCTCTAATGCATGAGGAAATTTTTGCATACTAATAATCCTCTTGGACATAGCTGAAAACAGTTGCACAATAAGTTCATATTTGTTTCTCATCTTTGTGAAACTGGTTTCTTTGCAGAAGAGGTACAGTTTGGCGGTTGGCCCTCCCAAAAAGGATCCAAAAGTTAAAGGTGTTCAGTCAGCAGCTGTGCAAGCTTTTCTCAGAAGGCAAGAAGAGGAACAGAAGAAAAAGGGTATCTTTCAGTATTTTTCTTTCTATAAAGACTGTTATTAGTTATTCTTGGGACAAAAATCCTGCCTTTCTTTGTCATGCTTTCCTTTCCTTACTTTTACATATTCCGTGTCATCTTGACACAGACAAAAACAGTAACAAAACTGACTTTTTAAAATTGTTTGGAAGAAAAGGGCAGAAGATCCCTTCTTCTAAACATTTGGTGTTTGTAAGGAATTCTTATTTAGTCAGTTGCTAGAATATAAAGGTAATGAAAACAGCTTGATCAGTAAAACCTTCAGGAATAGTTGCTCTGATGAAACCCCAAATGTACTCTGGGAAGATGACCGCATAGAAAAAAGGAACTTGGGAGTAGCAATTGCTGGGAATTGTGTAAATGATTATGATTATGCTAAAGCATATACACAATTTGCTGAATATAGGGAATGAAGGTGGGTTGGTCTTTTGGATGGTCCTAGGGTATGATTTATGGGGCTTAAGAGCAAGTAAAGTTATAAACATATATTGCTTAAGGTGGGGGCCTTTGCACAGGCCTAGTGGGAGTGATCCCTCTGCGTCCTTCTGTGCAGAATAAAGTCTTTCACAATCTCCACCTGGGTGTATGGGCGTTGCACACCAGGCAGGACCAGTTTTCAGGGATAACAATTTTAGTTTTATATATCTATATACAAGTAATTAGAAGTAAGTTATACAGTTAAAAGCAAAAGCAAATACAGTTTTTTTTTTTTTTAAAAAAATAGTGTACTAATTTTCTTTTGCCATCTTAACAAAGAGCTATATAGGTAGTCCTTAACTTACAATCACTATTGGGACTGGAATTTTGGTTGTTGAGCAGAGCAAGATAACGTATCACCACTTTGCTCAGCAACCACAATCTCCTAGTTATGGTCATTAAGCAGGTGGACTAGCTAAGGAGTGGGGGAGCTGTCTGTCCCCCAAAACCAAAACTCATGGTGATGCATCCAAATATGTTGTTTTATTGTTCCACACGTCCTGACAGAATCTTGAAAAATGAAAGCACTCTTCTATTTACACAAGCCTATACTCAGAGAACTATTAGGGAGGAGCTTCTTTTCACTCTCTTTCTCTCACACCATCTGTATGAACTGTACTGTTTCTTGTTCTTGGAACGTACTTCCACTCTCCTGGGAATCCCAACCAGTACAATCCACCACGGTGGGGGAAGCCCTGGGTGACCACGTGTGAGTTAAGGGGGGGGTACCCCACTGCGATGCAAAGGTTACGTTTGCCTGCCATAAAGCACTTGGCGGCAGTGCCAGAGCTGGGCCTGAAATAGAGGCACGGGGTTTTCAGCCATCTCAGACCCACCTGCCACCATCACCCCAGAGCCCTTTGTGAGGTAAGTAACATAAAGCATTGGAGAATGTACAATAGGCCACACACACTTCTCAGCAGCTGGTGAGCAGTGTCCTGCAAATCATAGGGAATTCTGGGCTCACACTATTACACTGGAATACACACTATATACACTGGAATCACACTATTTTCTAAGACTTGTACACCTTAGAGAAGCACTTCAGTCAAAGCAAAAGTGCTAAGCTTAATGTCAAGGCCTAGAGGCAGTGGCTGGTTAAGACTCCTGAAGAACCAGGCCTCTACCTCAGGCTCAGCCTTGGCACTACTGCCAACTACAGTGCAGGTTGGCCTAAACCCACATGGGAGATGGGTGAGGAGAGTGGCAGCACCACATGGACATAAGTGTATAGCAGGTGGGCTGCTGAGCATCTGAATTTTGATCATGTGACTGCAGAAACACTGCAATGGCTGTAACTTTGGGCATGAGTCATAAGTCCTTTTGTTCAGTGCCATTGCAGTTTTGAACAGGTGCTGAAGTAATGGTTGTAATTCAAGAACTGCTTACACTTACTCAGAGCAGCAGGTCCTCCCATATCTTACATAGAATTATTCCTTCATGGTCGTCTTAGTTTTACAGTAAGAAGCTCATGCTTAATTGAAATCTATGCCTCTTGGACATGCTGTAGAGCTTTTTTGGTACCAGCCCTCTTCCTTAAAGAAATGTTTCAGTTAAAATCTGTGGTGTTATTCCAACTGTATGCTTTTACGCTGAATCTGTAGTGTGATACTTTAGATAATATACAGTTAGAATATAAATTTTTAACCTAAACTGTATGGAGTTTATCTATATCTGCAAGATATATATTTGCAGAGTCTTTTTTATATACTAAAGCTTTGTTTTCTTTCTAGATCTTATGGAAAAAAGAAGAAAACAAGATCTACTGGCTAGGCGCGTAGAAATGAAACACGACCGAAAAGCCAGAGCTATGGCTTCACGGACAAAGGATAATTTTCATGGCTATAATGGCATTCCTATTGAAGAGAAGCCTAAAAAGAAGCAGGGTCATGAAAGTAGAAGTTCTGGAAGCACAGAATGTAGGACACAGGATGAAATGAATGAAGTAGATTATATGTCAGAGTCTGAGCAGGAATCAGAAGAATATGAAGAGAAACCCTCCAAAGTTTCAGAAAAACCAAAGGTGCTAGCAAAAAGTGCACCTCCAGGAATGAATTTTAATGATCTTTTAAAGCTGGCTGAAAAAAAACAATATGAGCCAGTTGAAATAAAAGTTGTAAAAAAGATTGAAGAAAGACCAATGACTGCAGAAGAATTAAGAGAGCGAGACTACCTAGAGAAGAGAAACAGAAAAGCGGTTATACTAAAAGAAAAGAGATCAGAGAAAGAAATGAAACATGCCACTGCATCAGGCTCTTCCAAAAAGGAAATTTCTCAGAGGGATTTGGTAAATGCTAAAGCTAGCAGGCATTTGACAGACAAACCTGCCTTTTCTAAAGGAAGCATTCCCTCACAAAATAATAACAATAAGAAAACCAAAGGGCCAGTTTTAAGTGAAAAGCCTTCCAAATTGGTGTCTAGTTCCAAAGCAAGCCACGCTGAAAAAATAAAATCTGCACCGAAAGGGCCTTTAAAAAACACTCTGCACAATAATCACATTAAACCTGCACCCAGCGGAGGAGGGAAAACTGGATCTAAGTCCCAAACTCTAGTCTTGAAAACAGCTGCAAATGGAACTCTCAGACCATCATCTAATAAAGAACTGCGTTTGAAAAAAAATAGCACTGATATAAAATCAACCAATGTGGTTTCTGCCCAGCAAGAAACTCATAAAAATTCCAGCTCCAAGCAAGCAAGCAACATTTCAATTACAGGAGGACCTGCTGCACGATCAAAGAGCAGCTTGAATTCAAGCCCTGGGCAACCAAGCCGCAGTTCGATTACTGGGCATGGATCACGTAACATGGGACCCAGGAGATCAGAAAACAGCTCAGGGCAAGGACAGCGAAGCACAGGACCTAGACTGGTCGATAATAATTTAAGCATGGGATCTAGTCGGCCAAGCATCACTTCAAGACCAGTATGTTTAGGCAGTAGCCAAGGCGTAGGACCTGGTCGGCCAAATTCCAATGTAAACCCTGGACTTGGAAGGGATAGTAGCTCAGGATCGGGTCGGCCAGGTACCACTACAGCTGGAACTCTAAAACCAAAGTGTACTGTTGTGTCAGAAACAATCTCATCCAAAAATCTGGTTCCAAGACAGATGAATGGAATGAGGCCATTTCCTAATCGTAGACCTGGGATTACCCCACAAGGTATCTTGAGAGTTTGTGCTTCTGAGTATGTATGTATTTAGAGATGGCTTAAATGCAATTATTTAAAACTGCATCCTCAAAAATATTCTCTTCCACAAAATAAGAGCTTTCTGACTCAGATCTTTTCAAACGTGAACACTTTTAAGATGCAGACTGTGGAATTCTGGGAGTTGAAATCCACAAATCTTAAAATTGCCAAGTTGAAAAACACTGCTCTAACCTAATGCTTTGTTTGGGTATAAATTCTGCTGGCTTCAATAAGATTTTAGAATGGGTATTCCTGAACCAAATGACAGATTGTGGTGTTTCATGCCAACGGCATCTACCCTGAAGCCTTTCCATGTGTGTTGGGGCAATTCTCAGATTGGGCAACAGCTGTACAGGCAACAGGGAATCCTACAGCATGCATCTGAAATGACAAGCCCGAAATCTCTTTGGCACATAGAAGAGCAGCCAGTGTGCTTTAAGCAGGCTGCACAGTTGCAGCAAAAATTTTCTCATGCCCCATCCTCTGTCCTAGGTATGGACCCTTGTTTTCCCTCCAAGTAGGCAATTTATGAAGAGTTGAGACTATATATATATATATAATGTCTTAAATTTCTGACCTAGGTTTTCCAAGACCATCTCTTCCACCTATTACCAGTAGCTATAAAAGAAAGTTTGAAGATGAAGATGAAGATGATTCTGAAATGGAAGATTTTATTGATGATGAAGGAGAGCCTCAAGAAGAGATCTCGAGACATATCAGAGAGATATTTGGTTATGATCGGTCAAAGTGAGAAAATAAGCTTTAACGTAATTTTACTGTTGTATATTTATACCAATCCATAACATGTACATGAATTTCTATAACATACAGAAGATGAAAAGATTTAAAAGATGTTTGAAAAAGTAACACACATTTTTAAACATATTGTTGCACCATTCAGCCTGCAACATTGTACAAGAAAATTGTATTTATGCCAAAATTATCAGTACTCTTCTATATTGTATTGAGTGAATGGCTATTTTCAGAACTACAGCCAGAAAGTTCAGGGAATATTATGTGGCTTGCCATAATTTTAGCAGAAAGGAAAAAGATTGTTGTATTATAAGTACAAGATGCTTAATTGCTTTGGAAAAAGATAAGTTAACTATACTGTAGCTTAAAACTGGCTTAGTTTAGCTCTGCGATTATAACATTAATTGGCATGTTTCTGTTTTATTTAAACACACACACATACACACACACACACATATATATTCAATTGATTGATCAGCATGTCTACTGTTACCTAAAGAAAGCCACGTATTCAACAGAGCTTCTTTTTCCTCCCCCCACTTTGATTATGCGTATTCCAATCTTCCCCCAAGAACTTCAGTCCCTTAAATAATATTGTGCAAGGCAAAATAATTCTGCTAGATAAATAGCATTGCATTTAACTTAATCATTTTTAGATACAAAGATGAAAGTGACTATGCCTTACGTTACATGGAAAGTACTTGGAAAGAACAGCAGAAAGAGGAAGCCAGAAGGTAAAAAATTAAAACAATCTGATTCACTCTTATATATTGTTGAAATCTTTCATTGAAAATGAAATCTGTTAAAATGATTTTAAAGAATAATAGCTTTATTGGGGTTTTTCTTTTCATCTTATGTGAAATTATATAGCGCTTCAGTGCAAAAACAGTAATCACAAGATATTCAGTACTTTTTCATCAGCTATTACAAGATGATATAAGAGTGCTGTCTTTTTTGTCTCTTTCATCCAATCAGTATACCTGTCTGCTTGCTTATTTCTGCTACATTTCACCTTCCTCTGCCCACCTGTCTGTGTAATTTCCTCTCTGTACTTTCTGGCCACTTGCCATCCACTCCTTCTACTGCAGCCTTTCTACCTCATCACATCATTCTCTATCTTCAACAACAAGAAATAAGCAGTGGTGTGGCAATTCAGGATGGGCAGAAGAGGATTGCCCCTTTCAAACTCTTTTCCCTTCTTGCTTCAGCTGCTTCCTACTTCTTGTTCCTATTGGTAGATACTATGGTATTTGCTTTCAGAGATCAAGACATGGCAAGAAACTGCAGGAGGAAAGGACATACGGGTAGTCTTCCATTTATCCACAGTTGAGCCCAAAATTTATGCTACTAAGTGAGACATTTGTTCAGTGAAATTTGCCCCATTTTACAGCCTTTCTTGCCATAGTTGTTAAGTGAATCACTGCACTTGTTAAGTAAGTGACACGATTGTTAAGTGAATCTGGATTCCCCATTGACTTTGCTTGTCAGAAGGTCGCAAAATCTAATCACATGATCCCGGGACACTGCAACAGTCACAAATATGAGTCAGTTGCCAAGCACCTGAATTTTGTCACATGACCCTGGGATGCTGCAACAGTCATAAGTGTGAAAAATGGTCTTAATTAGGTAATCATACCTCTTCAGCCCAAATTCTTAACACTGGTACACCACAAGGTTGCCTGTTGAGTCCCTTACTCTATACTCTTTAAGTGCATGACTGTATTCCCACTCATGCTAGTAATACTATTGCTAAATTTGCAGATGATACAACAGTGGTGGGACTTATCTCCGGGAGGGAATGAGTCTGCCTACCGAGATGAGGTGGACCAGCTTCATGTTGTGGAGACAATAACTTGGTCCTCAACACCAATAAGACCAAGGAGCTTAAGAGTATAGAAGGAACAGATTAGACATCCAGCCCATGCTTATAAATGGAGACTGAGTGGAGCAAGTGGCCAGTTCTCTGGGTGTTACCATAAAAGAGGACTTGACCCTGAGGTGCTCACATTGCAGCACTGCTTAAAAGGGTCCAGCAGAGATTATACTACCTGAGACTTCTCAGAAAACAACTGAATGAAAAACTGCTGGTGACCTTCTACCGCTGCACTATAGAGAGCATTTTAACATATTGCACTTCTCTATGTTTGCCAATTGCACAGTGGCAGGTAGGAAAGCACTCCAGAGGGTTAACATCATTGCCCAGAAGATCATTGGTTGCCCTCTCCCCTCTTTGGAAGAGATTTATAGCTCCTGCTGCCTTAAGAAAGTTCAAAACATTCTCAAAGATCCATCTCATCCTGGGCACCCTTTTTTGAACTATTACCATCTGGCAGACAGTACAGAATATTAAAACAAGCACAAATAGGCTGAAAAACAGCTTCTATCCCAGGGCAGTAGCTCTTTTGAACTCTACTGTATAGTGCAGTGTTGGTGCAGTGTTTCGGTTTTCGGTTCAACGTCTGGAGCGTGAAGGATGTGTGTTTGTGTTTTCATGGTCATGATGTGCACTGAAGATGGTATTTGATTTTGTTGTACAAGATGCAATGACAATAAAGTAAACTAAACTAAGTCACTTCTTTTAGTGATGATGTAACTTTGAATGAACTGTTGTATATCAAAGACTATCTGTAGAGTAAAAGCAGTGCCTCTACCTATCTTGAGCAGTATATTCTTAGAGCAAAAATCTTCATCCCTCAGTCACCTGATCAGAATATCCATTATAAAACACAGAATATCCATCATGAAACATTGATACTTTGGAATCGTAATAATAGCAAATGGAGATTACTTTCACAAATGAGTGGACTAGAATTCAAATTTCTTTCCCAATCACATTGGTTACAAGTTTTTGGTTTTCTGCTGCAGGAAAGCAGATGTCTGCAAGCAGTTGTTGTCGATGAAGGACAGTCTGTTCAGAACATGTGAATATTCTACACATGTAGGATGAGAAATTTATAATGAAATTGCATCATTCCATATTTTAATTGTTACCATTTCGGTAAAAAAATTTTTTTGAGGTTTTATCATCGCCATAGTTGCCTACACTTGATATAATACACTGGTGGGCAAACATTTAGTATTTGGGGTATGCATTGTTTTTCAACGACTGAGATATGGTGACACAGTGACTTTCTTTGGCTTTTTGGAAGGGTTGAGAGGTAAACCACGTATTTTGCTCATTATTGTAACACTAAAAAAGGGACCAAAGCTAAAAGTGTGTGGGAGAGTGTGTTACTAATAGTATAGAAGTGGTAATGTGGATGTAATAGTAATAGTACTGGTAGGACCCTACTACTGGAGCCACAACTCTTACTATAGCTCTGTTAGCAGTAAACTGTTCCTCTTTTCTGAATATTGTTCTAACATCAGAATTGTGTCTATTTGTTTTGTTATGTAAAACATTCTCTATTTCATAGATAATAACCATCTTACTCTTTTTTGGTAACATAATTATACCATACACAAACATTGGTTCAATCCCAGGAAAAGTAGTTTCTTTCCTGGAATGAAAAAAAACTTGCTCAGATATGAAAGTAAACTAGCAAGCATAATAAAAAAGAGTTGTTGCTTGGAATTCATTTTGGTAAAAATGTTTAGATCCTGTGGGTTGATTTTAAATTGTTGTTTTTCTTAATTTTTTAAATTTTATGGTGACTAAAACTTTATTTTCTAGCTTGAGACTCGGAGTACAAGAAGATCTAGAAGAAATGAGACGTGAAGAGGAGGAATTGAAAAACAGGAAGCAAACAAAGAAGTTGAGAACACGTTAACCAATTTGCCACACTTTTGGTTTACTGCTACTCCACTATTTGTTCCAAAGTTTAGCTTTAATTGTACTCCCATATGAAAGAACAAGAAATCATGTAGAAAACAGACATACAGAAAATAAGGACTTGGTGTCAGATTTTACGGTGCAAAGTTCTACAGGCCTTGGACAAAGAAAAAGTGGGATATGATTTTCTGCTTTTCCTAGCGCTCAACACCACTTCCCATACTGGGATATTTTCCAGAGCAGGATGGGAATTAGTTACTGGGACAGCCCCAAAAGAGAAAATTGGGAGAAAATGTTGGTCCGGCCTTTTCCTTCAGCAGGAAATTTTTATTGAAATTCAATTCCTATCATGAACAGCAATGATTTTTCTGTGCTCGCAGAGAGGCAACTCTGGATCCAAAATTATGTTCTTTAGTTTGGCGCTCAAATATTGACCTTTAATAATTGCCAAGTTTCCTTTTCTGAAACACATATAAATGCACTAATGAAGGATATTAGTCGTAGTAAAAAATGAAAATTAATTGTACTACGATGTAGAGTAATTCAAGGATGCCAGCAGACTGCTGATTGACTATGCACTGGCTTACAGCAAGTGGGCCCTAATAACAATACTGTCTGTTTTCATTCCATAACAATTAGAAAAATGTTTATGTTTTTATCTTTCAAAAGAGGTTGTGTCCTGAGTCAAGATTCTTAAGTCACTTTTTCTCTTCCTATAAAGAACAGATTTAAAAATGTAGCTGATTATGATATTGAAAGCAATATTATCATTTTCTGATTCCTGCTTGACAAGATTATGTAAAAAAAAAACCCACCCTAATATTACAAAGCTTTGACATCACAAGCTGATAGAAACATGATGTTCCCTGAAAATAACTGTCATGGAATAAGTACATAGCAACAAACAGTATGAAGAAATGAGGCGGCAGCAACATGGCCACCAGTATGAACTTCCTTTTACCCCCTTGAAAAGATGTGCTGATGACACTCAATCCAGGGCAATTTCTCCCCACTCTTGAATTTAGAACCCTTTCTAGTTCTGTGTAGATCAGATTGAAGTATTACTGAAAGCCCAGTTGGCTATTTTCTGTTTTGCAGTGCAGAAAATTAATATGGCCTCTATTAGTGGCAGTCAGACATTATTTATAAGAAATATGACCAAATAATTTGTTTGCATATGGGGCTTACACTTCATTGCCAGTCATCATAATAAATCATTTTGGAAAAGACTAGCTTGCAGTGGTATATAACTCACTTGTACGTCTTTGGTTTCATTTAAATATTTAGTTTTTTTAGGTTAACTACTATACTTTATAAAAACTGCAAGGCTTGCCAGTAGAGTTTATTTCTGCATTCATTCAGATGCTTATCCACGTTTTAGCAATTATAAACATCTTTCTAGTTGCTTCATGTAACTGCTTAACAATGAAAAGATTTCTAAAAAACCAAAATTTTATGGTTTAACAAGTGGTTGCTTTTACTTTTTAAAAAACTTTAGCTGCACGCTGATTTCAAGTTATGCACAATAACATGTTCATTTCATAGTTGCTGAAGAATCTCAAATCATTCTGTTCTACAAATATTGTGCTTTAGAGTTTCAGTTAAAAATTTAAATATCAAGTTCAATATTTTTTTAATTCATAAAGAAATTATGCAAAATGCAGTAACTGAAAATAAAGTCTAAATATTTCTTAAAACACATCATGCAATCCTAGCAAGAAATTTTATTTAGTTAAAAGTAAAGTGTATGACATTGGAAATGGAATATTCTGAAAAGAATACTGAAGAATAATCACATAGAGATAAAGAATCTTTATCAGGAAAGAAAATATTTGGCTATTAAAATATGATAAACAGGTCAAACTTCAGAATTAATACAAAGAAAATAATGGATATTTTTGTTTATGAAACTTGTTTTTCTCAATTTAGTAAGACATCATATTTGATGTAATGAAATAGTTTAGCAATTGCTTTAATTAGCATGCAAAACAGGAATTCTTAAATTTTGGTTTACTGTGATCACTAGTGCTATTTTTACAGAACTGTGTATTGTAAAAAAAAACCTACTTTGTTCAGGTGCACTCATTAATCTTTTTTATCCAAGATAATGACTGTTGAAACATGACCAAGTTACTGTTCATTTTATAATTTGAATGTGGAAGTATTGAAATCCTCCTCTGCACCTCTTTGATATCTGTGTAGATGATGTGCTCAACAAATCTCTGACTTAGCAAAAAAATTGTAATGACAAACTTGTGTTCAGTTCTGAATTTTGGAGAAAAAAAAGTCTCCCCAATATACACTGCATGTTTTGACTGCTTCTTGCAAGTTTAATTCAAGACTACTGTATTTCTTAAATATTTGGATGTTGTTTGTCATATAGAAGATAACTGGAAGATAATTAACTAGAAGATAACTTATATAGATCTCTTCATTTTTATATAATTTATTGCTTTTTAGCAAGTATATTGCTTATTAAAATTTACATATAGTATGGCGAAGTTTTCTGCCATTCCAAAGATAGCATCCAAAATTGTAAGTTCTTTTTATGATAAATTGTCTATTTGCATTATTTCACTTTAGGAAAATATATTTCATTTTTAAAAACTAAACCGAGTCATAGAATTACAGCAGTCTAAAAATCTTATGTAAATTGGCTAGTTACTTTGTAAGGGAAGTAGAATACAAGAGGATTCTCTTTAAAATGTATGAATATTAAAAAAATCAGAATAACTGGCATACGTCATTTTTCATTATATTAGATCATTCTCTACTCCGAAAAGAACTCCCCATATATACCCACAATCTACTCTGGACTCTTTCCCAACATTAATTCTAGGGGCTATAAAGGGATTGAATGCTCCTCTCGCCCTCTCATTTCAACTGATAGAAGCCATTAGGAGGAAAATTTAAATAACATCCATTATGTGTGATTGAAGAAAACTCTAGCTTGAACTGCAGATTTTGATCAATGTTTGGAAGATGTGCCTTTTTAAAAAAATATATAATCTTTCTATGAATGTAGGAAGAAAACAAATATAAAATTAATTGTGCTGTCAAAGATGCTGTGTTACAGCTTGATAATATGAAATAAAGTCGTTTTACATCAAGTCCTTCCAGGCCTTGCTTTGCACAACTCGTTAAATGTTTATTAACATTAAATAAAAACTTAAGGGCACTTTGTATTTATGAAGACTTCCTTTTATAGTTATCTTCTATATATTTCAGTTGTACTTAACACTTTTTACAGCAGAAAATTACCAGAAACAGAAACGTGCATTGTGAAAAACCCTAGTAATTTTTTTTTTATTTGTTCTCTCTAAAGCAGAATCTTATAAGAATGTATAAAAACTTATTTTTATAAACTCCCATTTTTAAATCTCCCATAACTACTTATTTGGCTTTTTCATTTATGTAACTTTAATTACCTTTACAACTAAAGTGCATTTTTATAATATGCAGCAGAAGACCAAAACACTGGAAAGAAAATACAGTCTTAAAGTGATCGAGTAAATAACTTCTTATAACTATGTTTGGATTTTTATTTGTTTCATTGAGTCAGAGTGATACAATCAAGTGTTAGATATAACTGAGGATACTTTTAGAGTTTGTCCATCTGACATTTTTGTTAAATGTATTATATTTAACAGTGTGACAATTCAGGTAAAAACTGTTAAGCATAACTATTTTTTTCTGGTTCAATTAAACACTGTTTTTGCACCGAATAAAGTCTGAAACAAATGATGTATATAATAAAATTGCAGAAATTAAATATTGCATTGAGATTTTTGCTGGTTTGCTTTAATTTGTAGCAGATGTTGAGATGCCATAGAATATCTTTCTAAAAGACTCATTTCCAAGTATTTCTGAGAAAAAATGGGACAAAGAACTGTAACAGAGTCTAAAATAACTAATAATGGAATAATAAATGTTTTTACAATGTGCTAATCATGTTGATAATTGTTAAATTGCCCAAAATCTTCCAAGTGACTCTATAAAATATTATGACTTGAAACTATTTTTTTCATTTCGTGACTCAAGAGTTTTCATTAACCATCTATTGAACTGTGGATAGAAGGAGGTTTTATGGTTACAAAACAACACACGTTATAGGACCCTTCTGAGAGGGAGATGGTTTTATAGTTTTCTGAATCTTTTCCAGCATTTTTCTACAGAAGTATCTCTAGAATTGCCATGGTTAAAAAGAATTGTGAGACATGTAAGCAAATGGGCCTACATGTCCTACAATTCATAGCCTTTTTAGGATGCAGAAACAGTCCTCAATTGGCTGGAATATTTAGTAAATAAAGTGCACAGTGTTCTTACATTTGTATGGTAAAATAACACAATCACTAGTAAAATCAGATTTGTATTATGTAAATGCCATTGAAGGCTTAAGTTGCATGGCATGAAAAACAATTTCTTCAATTTAAAAAGTTTAATAAGTTTCAAAACAAGTTCCAGGGCAGTGCTCACTGTTCATAAAATTATTGTTATGCTGGATGGAGCCAATCACAAAGACTCTTGAATTAGGTGATATTGTTGATGTCTAGCATTTAACTATCATTCTTCCCAGGCAAATATTTTGACCTGGGTGTGATTTTCAAGACATTTTCAGGCTGACTCCAATTAGTACATTGTAGTCAAACTGATGGCACTAAATGCCAGCCTGATTAAAGTATTTTGAAACGGTATAAAGAACTATTTTGAAAAAAATGGATGATTTTAGGTTTCCATAGCATCAGGAAAGTACAATTAAAAAAACAAAATACAGTTACTCTTCATTTTCTTTGAGTATGCAGTAAAGTTGTCTATTGCCTGACTGAGTCCAGACACAAGAGAAAAATATTTCAATGGCTTGCTACTTAGATGTCAAAACTAATTTTAAAGGCAGATGCTCCTGAGAAGTTATGTTGCACTCTTAGGTGGGAATTCTGGAGTAAAAATATCACAGCTTCAGCAAAGACCAAGAAACATCATATTTGCATGTATGAATAATTTAATAACAATGGTTTTTCATAGCTTATAGGTTTTCCTGCACACATACAATACATAAAAAATAGTTTTAAACATACAATCATGGCCATCATCTTGATCTCTTTGAGCAAATCCTGTGGATGTCTCCGGAGCAATGAGTGTAGAACCTATCTGAAAAAAATGGGCCTGTGTGATATTGCTGCTTTCATTCAACAGCCTTGGGGTGGAGGCTATATCTAGATTGTAAATGTGATTGAAAATAAGAGGGCTAATTAATCATGTCAATAACTAAGGAAAAAGTAGGTGTGTTTCTCAAATATTGGTGAGTTATTGTTGGGAGTAACCTAATATATTCCTGCCTTTGAATCTGGCTGTGGACACTTAACAATTGGATGTTCTGCAGTGTGCAAATGAGATGCTAACCATGGTTAAAATAAGATACTCCTGATTATGCTTTACAATATAAAACAAACGGAAAATATTATTTGCTGTATTATTTATAAGCTAATTGCATGGCAACAGATATGCAAGCAGAAGGCAGGCAGCTTGTATGGCTAATATTTATCTTACTTTCCTCTTTGTAGCTCTCACGAACCACTTCCCAGCAGTGGGGATTTGGCAGTATTGTAGGGAAGGGGTATTCAAAAGTCAAGGAGGTAGTTATAACCATACAAATACAGCCTTATCTCCTTTGTACATGTGTTGATGCATGTACAAAGGAATAGGATTTTGATCACATAAGTGCGAATGAATGAATGAATGAATGAATGAATGAATGAATGAATGAATGAATGAATGAAT